>CADEHL010001005.1:14883567-16083567 GCA_902827135.1 Harpagifer antarcticus
GATGCGCTGCTCTATCTCGATAGAGCTTAATCTCTATCTAGAGCTCTCTCGCTCTCTCTCTCTCTCTCTCTCTCTCTCTCTCTCTCTCTCTCTCTCTCTCTCTCTCTCTCTCTCTCTCTCTCTCTCTCTCTCTCATTAGCATACAACGTTTTATAAACCATGTAAACAGCTTAGTAGGAATATTTTTTTTTTCTTCTGAAAAATGATAAAAACGGAATATGTGGCTCATGTTGGCAATGTGGGCAACGATGGTCACTGCTCATTTATCAAATTAGCTGCAGCTACGTTTTTTGGGTTGTTGTCTAGTTCTGTGCTTCTTGTATCCTTTGATTCTCAGCCCACATTAGATTGGGCCAGGTTTGCTGGCCTGATTTCCACTAATTGTGGAATTCTTTTTTGTAATTTTTTCTCTTTTGCTAACAGTGTGAATGTGACCCCCCCGGAGCCTGACAGCACATTCAGTGACATTCTGAGAGCTTGTTAGTCCACTCTGGGTCACACAGTTGACTCAAAATGTTTTGGTTTATTAATCATGGCAGGGGCTCAGGCTTTGATCAGGTTTAAACAGAATCCACGTCCATCTGGAGGCAGGTTTTGGGATCTAATAAAAATGATTCTGTTTAGCAATGTCAAGCGGACTCATCTTTGGAAAATATTTGATCGCCTTTGCAGATATTTAAATTAATTAAAGCACTTAAATGATGCTTAATTATTGTAATAGTGTATTACAAACAGTCATTAACTGTCTTTGTTAGCCAACTGCAGTTACCAGTGAAATATTTGGTGATTACCGCCGTTAGTATACATTTATGCAACCCGATATCACGGCAAGACGTGAACATGTGACGATTTACCATGCTGGGAGACGTGAATATGTCACGATTTCGTCCCTTCAAACGTGACAGTTACACGGTATTGTTAACCCATGTTAACCAGTGGAGAAATACCCAGAAATGCCAAGCAAATGCTACTCCGACGTAATGATTTATTTTGTAATAGTCACACTCGATTACGCCGATTTTCTTGTTGCCCCAGCTGGTCGACACCTCTTTTAGCAGAAACAAAGGCTTCATTAATGTATTAAATCGATGTTAATCCATGCGTGTGGATGTGGAATTAACGGAGGTGACGTTGTGCGATTGCGTTGCCAGGCAACAGCTTCGGTTCATGTTAATTTACATACTCTTCAACTACAACCGTAGTTATATTTAAAAACATGTTAGAAGGCCTCACGAAATACTTTAATGTAAATGAAATGTAAATGTGAAGGATTGTGTGTATAACAAAATACATCCGTCATAAACGAAACCGGAAACAGACGTAGGCAAAATCCTCAGCTCGATGATTGGATGGTTTAGCCGCAATGCACGCTGGGATTTGGTGTTTATGCGATGTGAAATCCAAAAAAAAACTTTTAAATAATACTTTATTCCGAGTGTGCTTGCTTTTCTCTTTGAAAGTCATCACATAACGGCATTGTAATACACGGTTTGACTGCATTAAATATTACATATCTGCCGTAGTTCTCTATTTATAGAGCCCTGATGAGAAGACTTCTGGACAAACTTGAGGAACTGCCGCCGAAAATGTGACTTGGATCATAAATATATCAGCCATTAAACAACATCTTACATTTCTTTTCACACAATACGTCTCCTTGCAGTATCAACACTAATTCGGCTGACTTTTATATTTGATCCAATTGGTAGATAGGCTGTATTTACACCATAAAGGTGCACAGCTGATATAAAGGGACACCTAGTGGTTAAAGCATGTTATTGAATTGTATTATTTTATTATTAGAGAAGCAACAAGCTTCAGGTTCAATAACCCACTTTAGCTTCAATGACTGGAGAGAGGCGAGCTCTTCTTGGGAGGCCGTTGCATTTATTTAGCTGCTCTTCTGTTTCACAAAACACAGACCTCTGTTTTTCTGCTTCCTCGTTTCACTTCCAGAAACATACACACGTTCCCTCACTGTCGCTCTACCATCCACAAACACACATGCACAAGCCACACCCCTCTCTCTCTCTAGCGATCTCATCTCACTCTACGTGACCCTAATATCATTACACGTGTGTTCTGGAGAATCACAGAACGGACAATCATCCTTATTATTATGCCGTTTAAACCAATTATTTAAAAGTGTTTGTTAAATTCGACATCATGTAAGTTGCGCTGACAGGTCCACACACTGCTTCCCCGCAGCGAGGCTCCCCCGCCCTCCTGCTGATAGTGACGAGCGTCAAGCTCCTCACCGATCATTGGCACGCTGATAAAAATGTTTTTTTTTAAATGGCACTTAAAATAGTTAATCGCGATTAATCGCATGATTGTCCATAGTTAATCGCGATTAATCGCACATTTTTTATCTGTTCTAAATGTACCTTAGAGGAATATTTTTCAAGTTTTTAATACTCTTACCAACATATGAGTGGACAAATATGCTTTATGCTAATGTTTATTATCATTTGAACAATGAAAAATGTTCTCATGAATATTAAACACAACAACCTCTGAACATTACAAATATTCGCCTCAATTCAATCTGGAACCTCTCATTCAATAAAACAATACAAATGGTGTGTGTGTGTGTGTGTGTGTGTGTGTGTGTGTGTGTGTGTGTGTGTGTGTGTGTGTGTGTGTGTGTGTGTGTGCGTTGGAGCTATGTGCAACTCAAGGCATATGCTCGAACGGGAGCTGCCTGGACGCTGCAATCATGTTGCACACTATCCGTGCTGAGTGTGCTGACTTTTCGTACAATGTCCCACTGTCTGGCTTCTGTTAGTGTATTTAGAACCCTGAAGGCAGGAGAGACTGAAAAGAGTCAAGGGAAGCTTATAAAAGTTAACAGCATTTAATTACACAAAAGATGCGATGGTGTACAAAATGAAATGTGCGAGTGGAGGCGCTCTCCTCATCCGACCGGTCAGTCCAGGTCAGCAGGTAGAAGGGGCCGATTCTTGGCCTGCTCTTCCTGTTGTCATCTGAGGTCTTCTCCTATTGGCCGGCGTCGTCGGGGGCGGGTCCAATGCAATTCCTGTCTTTTTCTGTTGTTAAATTATATCATTCTGGTGTCTGTGGTTATTTAAACATTCCCTAATAAACGTTATTCAGCGGTAATAAATGAGTGCTAAACCCAGTGTGCTCAGTGAACAACATCACATGTCATTTCACCTTTGATTCACGGTTTGAAAATGCAGCATTTCGCTAAATGCTAATGCTAACCGGAAGTGAATAATTTTCAGAATAAAAGTATTAAGTTAATAGTTAGTGAACTTCCGGTTTTTCAGAATACAACTGATTTAAATTAAATAGTGTATTTAATTCAAATTAGGCCATATCAACATTGATTTTAATTTCTAACACTTCCTGCATTGGCTTGGCATTTCCGGGTAATTCTCCACTGGTTAACAATACCGTGTAACTGTCACGTTTGAAGGGACGAAATCGTGACATCTTCACGTCTCCCAGCATGGTAAAAATCGTCACATGTTCATGTCTTACCGGGTTGCATTTATGAATTGAAGATGCCAATACACATGACAGTGTAGCACCAGTCAAATACTGTGACCAGGTGTACCACAACTAATGAGACTGTACTCCTGTAGGCTTGGTGCCGTGTGTGTGCGCGTGTGTGTGTGTGTGTGTGTGTGTGTGTGTGTGTGTGTGTGTGTGTGTGTGTGTGTGGTCTGGCTTGGTGGCTAGATGTATGGTCCCGTCGGCCTGCTGGGTGATTGGCAGCCCGTTTGGGAGTCATTGATAACACACATGAGGGCGACTGCCACAGATGAGCTCTGTCAAGCTGCCCGTCAGACAGCCCCACACCCCCCCACATCCACACCCCATCCTTCCAAGTTCTTTCTCTGACTCTTGTTTGTGTTTAACCCACACAGAATGCCTCTGCTTCCACACTCGCAGAAAAAAAGAAAACACACACACACACACACACCTGTCAGCCCACTTGAGGCCAGCCATTGAACCCAGTATACTGATAACAGGAAGAGAAAGACTCATTCATATGTATCTTCCGAGGTGTCAGGAGTTCTCTGTCACTGTGGACGGCTTGAAAAGACCAGGCTGACATTTGGAGGTATATTTCAATACAGCAACTGAGAATGGAACAGTGCTGCTTCAATACTGTGGCAGCCATGTCCACATTGTCTGAGCCTTAGTTTGAAGTGGAAGAATCCACTCTCCACCCTACCGCTGACATCTTTTGTCATCAAACCTTTGTGACAGAATAATGAGAGGCAAATGGGGAAGTTTTTTTATAGCACTGAAAAAAAAAACTAAAAAAGGAACATGTACAGTGGGGCAAACAAGTATTTAGTCAGCCACCAATTGTGCAAGTTCTCCCACTTAAAAAGATGAGAGAGGCCTGTAATCATCCTAGGTACACTTCAACTATGAGAGACAGAATGGGGGGAAAGAATCCAGGAAATCACATTGTACGATTTTTAATGAATTAATTGGTAAATTCCTCGGTAAAATAAGTATTTGGTCACCTACAAACAAACAAGATTTCTGGCTCTCACAGACCTGTAACTTCTTCTTTAAGAGCCTCCTCTGTCCTCCACTTGTTAACTGTATTAATGGCACCTGTTTGAACTCGTTATCAGTATAAAAGACACCTGTCCACAACCTCAAACAGTCACACTCCAAACTCCACTATGGCCAAGACCAAAGAGCTGTCAAAGGACACCAGAAACAAAATTATAGACCTGCACCAGGCTGGGAAGACTGAATCTGCAATAGGTAAGCAGCTTGGTGTGAAGAAATCAACTGTGGGAGCAATTATTAGAAAATGGAAGATATACAAGACCACTGATAATCTCCCTCGATCTGGGGCTCCACGCAAGATCTCACCCCGTGGGGTCAAAATGATCACAAGAACGGTGAGCAAAAATCCCAGAACCACACGGGGGGACCTAGTCAATGACCTGCAGAGAGCTGGGACAAAAGTAACAAAGGCTACCATCAGTAACACACTACGCCGCCAGGGACTCAAATCCTGCAGTGCCAGACGTGTCCCCCTGCTTAAGCCAGTACATGTCCAGGCCCATCTGAAGTTTGCTAGAGAGCATTTAGATGATCCAGAAGAGGATTGGGAGAATGTCATATGGTCAGATGAAACCAAAATAGAACTTTTTGGTAAAAACTCAACTAGACGTGTTTGGAGGAGAAAGAATGATGAGTTGCATCCAAAGAACACCATACCTACTGTGAAACATCTGGGTGGAAACATCATGCTTTAGGGCTGCTTTTCTGCAAAGGGACCAGGACGACTGATCCGTGTAAAGGAACGAATGAATGGGGCCATGTATCGTGAGATTTTGAGTGACAACCTCCTTCCATCAGCAAGGGCATTGAAGATGAAACGTGGCTGGGTCTTTCAGCATGACAATGATCCCAAACACACCGCCCGGGCAACGAAGGAGTGGCTTCGTAAGAAGCATTTCAAGGTCCTGGAGTGGCCTAGCCAGTCTCCAGATCTCAACCCCATAGAAAATCTTTGGAGGGAGTTGAAAGTCCGTGTTGCCCAGCGACAGCCCCAAAACATCACTGCTCTAGAGGAGATCTGCATGGAGGAATGGGCCAAAATACCAGCAACAGTGTGTGAAAACCTTGTGAAGACTTACAGAAATACGTGCCAACAAAGGGTATATAACAAAGTATTGAGATGAACTTTTGTTATTGACTAAATACTTATTTTCCACCATAATTTGCAAATAAATTCTTTAAAAATCAGACAGTGATTTTCTGGATTTTTTTTTCTCAATTTGTCTCCCATAGTTGAGGTATACCTAGGATGAAAATTACAGGCCTCTCTCTTCTTTTTAAGTGGGAGAACTTGCACAATTGGTGGCTGACTAAATACTTTTGTGCCCCACTGTATCTCTGATGCAATAATCAGACCTGTTTTAAAGGGGCCCCATTCTGCTTTTTTGGGGGGGGGTGGGTTTCCCTTTACCACCCCCCCCCCCTGCCTGAAACGCCTCCATTGTACTCCTTTGTTTAACTTCTGTAACATATAGTTATATCACTATGTAACACTCACACTCCCATTGGCTAGTGCTGCAACACATTGTATGTGATAGGCTAAGGGGCGGGACATCTCTATGCGATTGACTAATCACACCTCACGTTAGCCAGGGGTCTTAAGTTTACTGAATAAACAGAAGCCTGGACAAGTTAGAAAAAACACTTTTGTTAAAAATGTTTTCGTCTTGGTAGAAAAGAAGAATGATGGAGTGTTGCACTTCATCGTCTTGTGAAGAACTGGGTATTACAACAACAAACGCTTAAAATCAATTCCTGATAAAAAAAATTACCTGTCAAAACATTTCTTTCACCTGTTCTGAAGCCATCAACACAGGAGAAAAAACGTTTTAGATCAGATTTAGCAAATAGATCACCAGATTATTTTTGTTTCTATGGACTCCCGTAGCACACCTGATAAAAAAGAAAATGAAAAACCTCACCTGGCACACACATCCAAAAGTACAAAATGCACCCTTACTGACACAATGCAGCCCTTTAGGGATCTATTACTGCTCACTCACGTCTTAATCATCTCAAAGCCATCACTATGAATACCTCCCCTCAACGACACACGCCAAGGCTATAAACCTATTCTGATAGTTGAGATGTATAAGCTTCTTTTCAAAATGCCCTGTCAGAGAATGCTATCTCCTGCAACAGCTCGCAAAACAGCACAATGCCCTTTATTGTAATGACTGACAGAGATAATCTGTGTGTGTGTGTGTGTGTGTGTGTGTGTGTGTGTGTGTGTGTGTGTGTGTGTGTGTGTGTGAGAGAGAAAGAGGGAAAGACGCAGAGAGAATGTCTTTTTACCGCTCGACACACACATACAGCAGAATCTCAAGGTGTCACCTCTCACCGTACAGATGCGCCACCATTTGTTCATCTTTTGCTGGATGAAACTTTTCCATTGAGGTTAGTTTATTCTGCAGAAACAGGAAACTTCATCAGAACAGAGAAAGCACTACAGACAGATGCAGAGGCAGTTGTAGAGCATCTGGGTTTTTGCCAGAATGAGAAAAAAGTGTTTTAATTGGAACCAAACCTGCTTGATACAGGTTTCTGTTCAAAACTCGGATCTGAGATTCATTTGGAAAACTTATCTTAAGCACAAGTTATTCAAACGTTCCTGCTTAAAGTGATATCAGACAGAAAGGGATGCAAAGCTTATCACTGTACCGTTTTTAGAAGTCTGTGATTATTCTCCCCAACAGACCAATGTACCTTCTGAACAGAAGTTAGCTCAAAACTAGCTGGCTACAAACACGACATCCGCATGGGGGGTATTCATTGAGAATACTGACTTAAGCCCCCCATCTTTATCCAGCCACAGGCAACAACTGTTAGCATGCTTACCCTTTAGGTCAGATCAATATTTTCATTCAAAAATCTCGAGGTGAGAGTTCAGAAAAACTGCACTGATATCATTTTAAGAATATATAAATGTAATCAAGGACATAATGTTTGCTTTAGTGGGATCTGATCTGGGGACATCCGGGGAACGGGCCTGGAGCCAAATCTCCAGGATCCACCCCGAGCTGTGAGCATGCTTAAGCAATCATGACCTGGCATAAGGTCCATGTACCTAATCAATTATTCATCTGGAGGTGGGTGAGGGCGGCCCATCTGCTGAGGGAGCGGTCCTGGCTGAGCTATTGGGCTGTCTGCTGCGTTAATAATGCTCCAGATATGCGTTGCTCTGTCGCGCAGACCAGCCGCAGTCAATCACTTTCAGATCGCTGCATTTTGAAATGTAAACCAATATGGCAATTGACAAATAACAGCAGAGTCTTTGCTCTTTCTGCCTGGTACTGATTGAAGATATTCTCAGCTTACTGTCTTTAACAAAAACAAGCAACAGCCTCCAAACTGTGGTCCATAGTAAGCTAGATGTATTTATTTGGTCTGTATTAGAATCCCCATTAGCACTAGCACATGTTACTTACAGTACATTGCCTAAAAGTCACATGATGTGTTGCATTTTCATTAATGAAGCAGCTGAAGAGATGATGGACAGTTCATTTGTCAAAAAAAAGTCTGTGTATGGGGGGCTTTAACTGCCCAGAAAAGAAGTGTGTGAGCCTCGATATTTGTTCACCAAGCTAATACCAATCCACTCTCACAAATAAATGCTGTGACATCGCTCATATCCAATCAGATTAACAGACTCCCTGAGCAAATGAGACACTACTCTTGAACCTGAAGATATTAGAATTTGATTTATAGACATGGCAAAGTTTATCCAGGGGGAAATAATCACTGAAATCCTGTTCAAATCTTTGGTTGGGTTTGTGAATAGTTTTATAATATATAATAGGAAAATGATAATTACATATTGTTATTAAAAAAAAGATCCACTTCTACTGAGCCCCTCTGGATCCACACTACACTCAAGAGAATAAAGCCGTAAAAAAGAGACAATAGTTGAATAAAACAGCAAACACTTCCTTTAGAACAAGTTGCCTTTGTTAGGAAAGTCAATGTGTTGTAGTCTTATAAAGTTTAAGCTAATGATACCCCTTGATTAATAAGATAACAAAAACAAATTAAATCAACAGCAACGTCTTTGAAGGTTTTCTTTTCAGATTGCTTAGAGTCTAATGTATCTAATCCTCATAATTTAGATATTAACATTTCTGCAGGAAGAGCATGGAGGAGATCTGAGACTAGACGGTCAAATATGGTGCTGTGCTGCCCCCCAGTGGTGGATTGGCTAACATGCATTAGATACTGTTAACATCTGGTTACACTGCAGATAGAATGTGTTTACAGTTCAGAGACCAATAGAAAGAGTGCGGATATATAATCCAAGATATTGGCCCATTTACCAGAATTACAGTTCAAAAGGCCTTTGGATTCACTCATTTGGCCCCCTTTAGGCTACGGTTCAACTCAGATGAGGGAAGTAACTAAGTATATTCACTCAAGTACTGTACAGGCAGGTAGGCCATCCAGTTATTTTAGCCGGGCCGGCTCAGATGATTGGTCGTGCTTTTTACAGCACTACGGCTTCCACAGATGACATTTTTTTATGGATTTTTTGTCAAAGCACTTAAAATATTCATTGCTATCGGATGTTAAGAGCATTCCATGGAATATAACAAAAAGTGTATCTCGAGCCGGTTTCTCAAACTTACCTACCCCACCAATGTAATTGACTTCAGAAACACTTTTTGTTATATTCCATGGAATGCTCTTAACATCCCGATAGCAATGAATATCTGAAGTGCTTTGACAATAAATACATTAAAAAAATGTCATCTGTGGAAGCCGTAGTACTGTAAAAAGCACGACCAATCATTTTAGCGGCCCGGCTAAAGTAACTGGATGGCCTACCTGCCTGTCAGCCTTCCATCTGTGCACAAACGTATCTCGTGCCCTCATTGGTCATGTGCGCGTTCGTGTGTGTTGGAGGAGGGGCTCTGTAAGGAAGTGGCAGATTTTTTTCGGTTGTGTATTTTCAAATTCTAGCGCACTCGAGCTGGTTTCTCCAAAATTACCTAGTACCTACCGTACCTACCGTACCTACCGTACCTTTAAGTATCATTTTGAGATTCTTGAACTTTACTTGATCATTGCCATGATATGCTACGTTGTACTTTTACTCCACTACATTTATTTAATACCTTTAGTTACTTAACAGATTTTGATTAATGATGTGAAATATATATAACACCTAAATCAGACTCGAGTCTAGTTACACCTGGAGTAAATTCATGCCAATACTTTTGTACTTTTACTTGAGTGACATTTTGAATGCAGGACTTTTACTTGTAACAGAGTATTCCTACACTCTGGTATTTCTACTTTGACTTAAGTACAAGATCTGAGCACTCATCCCACCTCTGGTTAAGTTGTCAGTGTGTCTGACATTATGTCATCATCAATATAGATTTAAAGGACTGTTAAACATACCCATAATTCAGCAGACACATTTCATGTATATAAACTTTTAACTCTAGTATTACGAAGTATATATTACAAGATATATACGTTTTTGGTCTCCACGTAGTGTGAAGGTCTTTCTCATTGAAGACATTTTGACATTACGGCTGTCCATTCAGCTGCTTCAGCTTCAGGGTCCGGCTCCTGTGCATTCAACAAACTACAGACAATGTTATTAGCAAGTCTGTGCTCATTCTATCATGAGAAATGAAATGTCTGTTGTTTAAAAGTCTGATACTGTATAAAAGTACGTAAATAAGGAGTACAGTAATTATTGTAGACTCTTACCACCTTCACGACATAGATTGGAGAGTTGTGTACGCTGAATTGTACACTGTACAAATACATAATTGAAACACAAACATGCGATCAGAGTATATCTGCAAAGAAAAGTCTGAGGGGCGATTTAAACAGTTGGAGCAGTGAATTATACTGTTCATTAGCTAATCAAAAGCAAAGGGTCTCAAATTGTTCTGTAGTGCCCTCCATTCTGTCAACCAATAAGCAATAACTGAAAGAGATTGACGTTTCCACTAATGGAGAGAATAATGGTTTGACATGAGCCTGTTGTTAATGTAAATATCTAATGATGTCCTGGGACCTGAGAGTATAATACGTTTCCTCTGTAAGTAAACAAGATCTCAGAAAACCATGTTCATTGTTTTGGGGATTACTCTTCAAAAAATAAGGGGGGCTGCGAGGGAAAGAAAAGCACTTTGTTACTACATTGACTCATTTCATTATATGAAACAGTCAGTTGTCATTGCTCAACTTCTGATAACGATACAATAGCATTCCAGAGCAAGGCCATTTAAACAGGACTATGACATCAGATGTGATCCGGGTCATTGTTTCAGCTGGTCTAACGTGACAGCGATCACATCTGGCCCAGCAGACAGCCAATCAGATTGTGTAGTCTCGCATCAATCCAAATGTAATCACTGATCAGCAAATCATTTCAACAGTAACAAAAGAATCAAGAACAATTGACTTCTACTGTAGCAAAGCTTTACTGAATTATGATCAGGTATTCCAGAAAAAAATAATAAAAGTTTATATAAAACTGCATTTGAGACGTCACTATTTGTTTTCCAGTCAGTAATATGTTCCCTACTTCAATTAGAAAATACAGCAATGCAGAGTTCTGCTCAGTGTGTATACTGCCAACATCATTTTCAAAAAATATATAAATCTACTTCGTATCTACAGCCAGCTGATGTCATAATACTGACAATACATAATCACTGTACGCTACAACACTTTTGGACAACATGTCATATTTGAACAATTACACTGAGGAGTAGCATAAATAACTGTCACTGCTAAGAAGACATTGTAAAAACACTCATGACATCCCTTTCAGAGATCATTTCAATGAGGTCCCGACTGGGTGGTTAATACGTGAAGGGGACTGAGATAAAAAAAAAAATGACATACTTCAATAATAACTCAGAAAATTTAGAATTAGGCCTCAATTTATAAAACCAGGTTTTTAGAGACTTCACATGTTTTCCGTCTGGTATAAACGGTCAGCACTTTTTTAGATAAACACATTTTCATACTGTGTCTTTTCCAGCTTTTCTGAATACATTCATTTCCTTAAGACGGGGCCATGACTACAGCACGTTCATACTGGGAGAGATGTGTTACAACAGGGTATAGAAAGGCCAACTTAAACAAAAATACAGAGCAGAAGGAGAGGGCGATATTCTGAGGAAAATGATTACATCTCAGAGATTATAATTATAATAATGTCTCAGAAAATGTAAAGAAATGATGTGAAAGAAACAGCTAAATACTGTGTTTTGTCACTTTGAAAGGTTTTCCTTCACTTTTCTGACTGTACTTTCATAGATTATTCGTTTTATGAGTTTTTTTCTCGTAAACTAACCCTTTTACCGTCAGATAATACATCCTGGAATATCACGCCTCCTCCCCCAGCTTGTAATCATGACTTTCCTAAAAAAGGCCAGAATACGCTGCTCTAAATCCAGTGTTATAATAAGGAAGATTTCCAGTTTGGTAATCCAGCTGGGATCACAGTAGATTCAAAGGTTTCCACAGCAACCGAACCACTCCTGCTTTCACATTGCCAACATAGAAATAAGCATGAGTGAAAAACACACAGGTAGAGGCGGTGCTTTCAAGGATACCAAGTATAAGATCATATTTCATCTCCAACTTTCACTCAAAGTCCTGATAAGGTCCAAAAAGTGACACAGAAAAACATGTTGTTAGTGATGTTGGAAACGTCCTCATGCTGCTACGCACATATGTGAGAAGCACTGTGACGGGCAGAACACATACAAACAGACACAAAAGCAGGATAATGAAAAGCGTTGAAAAATGAAAGTGGTCACCTCTAGTGTCATCAAAACAAATAGTTTCAAGGTCCAGTGTTGCAAAAGTAATCCAGTGAAGTTCTTACAGTACATCCAGTGGCTACCAACAGAGCAAGTGGAGTATTGAGTGGGATTAAAAACAACAAATTGCTACAAGGACAGAACAGTATCATATCCATCATGTTAAGAGTCCTCACGTTTAAATCTCTTGGGATCAACATTTAAAGTCTTTCTTTTTTATAGCTGTCAGTCCTTCATCCAGTGTCCTCCAGCTCTAAAGCTGTGTGTTCAGAAGATCTCACAGAAGCAGGGTTCCACCAGTAATAAACAGCATGACTCCAAAAGGGGGGGGGGAGGAAAAACAACTTACCCTTAGAGCCGTATGTACCTTACAGTGTCATGAGATTTAAGCACTGACAGCTAACTCATACAGTTCACACCACAAGTGTTCTCTATATGTTAATACTGGTGCTAAATGTCGTTTTACTGGGCTTGGTGTCGTGTTATTGTGAACATCTGTCACATCTCTATTCTTTTCTGTGTTAAGTGAAGGGTTTGCCTCCCCCTGTGTTCACTCTCCTTTTAGCCCGCAGCACATCTGATCCAGTTTGCTTGTGTGTGTGATGGTGAGGAGCTTAGGGGGGTGGGGAGGTGAACATTGTGATGGCTGCTCCTGCTTTTCTCCCTCAGAGCTCAGTGGTCAGGAGACCTCTGAGTTTGGCGCCATCCTCCGAGGCTGGCGGCTTTCCCATAGTGCTGCGGGGGGGTACAATATTTTTAAATAGTAAAAATGCTCTGTTAAAAGGAAAATCCTGGATTCAAAATCTAAAGCACAAATGTATTGGTCAGAAAATATAGTTAAAGTATCAAAAGCACAAGAGGTCATTACAGAATTGTATACAGTATATAGTATATAAATTAATAGATGATGATTGTGGATGCAATTATGTGTCCATTACAGCTGGTATTCAAATTACTGCTGCTGGATTTGAACGTATAATTATGTAGATGTTTATTAAATAATTCATGTTTTTTTGTAATATTTAATAATCTCAAAATGTAAAGTAACTCGCTACTAAAGCTGTCAAATAAATGTAGTGGAATATAAAGTAGCATAACCTTTAAATACACTATACTTAAATACAGTCCTTGAGTAAATGTACATTTCACCACTATTCAGTTTGAGTTACTAGTTGTGTTTTACTGCCAGAAGCCATGAAGTGAGCTCATGATTTCTCAGAGTAGCAGAGACCAAGCAGAACTGCAGTGAAGAGCTGACCTCCTGCAGCAGTGTGACTCCAGCAGGGGGCAGCATGCGACCAAATGTACTCTAAAAACAAGCTCCACTTGGGTTTGAATGTGAAGAGTTTTACCTGGCCGAGGCGTTGTTACGTGGAGGGAGGGCTGGGGTGAAAGATGCTCCCACATCTGGGGGGAGAGGAGGGTTGACCTTAGCGGGGGGGTCAAAGTCGAGCAGGCCGTTAGTAAAGACGCCGGGAGGCTGCATTAGAGGGGGGGGAGAAGGGAGGAGGTCATTCTCTACAGAGCCTCTACACCAGCCAATGAGAACAGCGACTAAGCAAGTGCATGTGGAAGATAAACGCTGAGTCATGAATCACCAGTGTCAGGACTTTGGAGACATTTAAAACAAAAACAATAAACATGAAAATGTTTAACTTCATTAGAACCTGTGGCAGACGGTTGATCAGGAGAGGAGTTGGACAGATTCAAATCAGAGTGGTACTCACAGCAGTGGTAGGGATGATCCAGCGAGGAGTGATGACAGGTTTGGGCGGCGGCACTGCAGGCAACTGAAAAACAATTCAAATATTTTCACATTTATTAGAATGGTGCAGGAATGAGTCCGAAACCACAACATGAGTTAACGTTTCCAGGTGAACATATGTGAGAAAAATGATCTGTGGTAAAACAAGCTTATGAGATTTGTTGTGAGTAAATGTCAGTAAATACCCAGCTCGCTAATGTCTGAAGCTTTGGAGAAGCGATGGAGAAGGCTTATAGAAATGCTTTTGCACTTAAAACGGGTAGCATTGGAATCTTAAAAGGTTCATATGCAAATATGTTTTTCATGAGTTATGGATATTATCATTTATAGGAGTTTTACACAAGGTAGAAGTGCATCTTACCACAGGGGTTGGATCGGTGAAATCGATCAGGTTGTCAGACAGAGGGGCGGAGCTTGGCAGGTCAACTTCGTCTGCTTTAACCTGCACAATGATACAAACCAAAACATGTCAACACAGAAAACTTAGACAAGTTTTTTATTAATCAACGTTTTTACATTTGGTTTCACAGAGGAGCTATACACGTGGCATGCAAAATACATCTTTATTAATAAGATGTTCCCTCAGATTACACAAGTGCCACACTCTTTATTCCGGATTCAATCAATCAATGTTTATTTATATAGCCCAATATCACAAATGTTACATTTGTCTCAGTGGACTTCACAGTTTGTTCAGAATATCAGTATGACAATACGACACCCTCTGTCCTTAGACCCTCTGTCCTTAGACCCTCACATCGTACAAGGAAAAACTTCCGGAGAAAACCCACAGTTTAAAGGGAACATGGGAGAAACCTCAGGGAGGGCAACAGAGGAGGGATCCCTCTCCCAGGACGGACAGACGTGCAATAGACGCCGTGTGTAAATTGAAAAGATAATACATTTACAACATAGGTAGACCAAATGTTTGGAAATGCATGTGTCTGTAATAAGAAGATGAGGATTGCATTATTAAGATCTTTTTAGCTTTTAATATGTTCTGTATAATACATGTACAATTCTAGATGTGTTAGTAATAAATATTGTTTAGTAGTAATATGATAATACTTTCTGATTAGCGTTTGGGTAACAGTTTCTAAAGCTTTGGATAGTATGTCATTTTGCATATTTCCATCATTGTTTTAAGATTTTACCTTACATTGTTTAATTAAAAAGGAAAAATGTAGTTGAATAAAATGAATTGAATAGTAGGACTGTGGAGCTCCTTGCAGTGTATTGTAGCATTGAAGATTATCTGGCAAAGTCACCTTTTTGTCCATCTTTAAAATACAATAAGCGCTTTCACACCGCAGCACTTTTCCCACAAAGGTTCATCAGAACTTAGTTCATGAGAACTCTTTAGTTCTCATGAACTAAGTACAGATGGCATTCACACCGGAATAAGTCCCTGGGGGTGGATTAGGCAAATGAAGCCGCAGACGTCACTTCTTCTTCTTCTGCTTTGGGTTTACTGGCAGGCCGCAAACCACTTCACGGCGTATACTGCCGCCCGAAGTCCCCGGAGTTGCGGACTTCCGAGTAAATCGCCAGAATGCCGACACCTCCTCATCTCCACCGCTCCCATGTTTTATTTTGTGTTGCCATAAGTTAGTCTCTCTGCGTTTCTGCGCTGGGCTAATGCTAATAATGCTAATGCGAGGATAATAAAATGGCGGCTTCACAAAACTTTTTGGGAGTTTTACGGGGCGTGGTTTGCGATCCGCCCAGCCAATCAGATATAGGAACCTTTTTCTCCCACGAAAGTCCCTGCTCTCTAGCATGGACGGAAAAGGGGGTAAAAAGGTTCTGAGGAACACATTTTTGTTCCGGATTTTTTTGGTGTGAACGCGACATTTCGGAACTATATCGGAACTAAAGTGGGAAAAGTACAAGTAGTAGTAAAAGTAGTAAAAGTAGTAAAGTGTGAAAGCGCCTAATGGGTCAGATGAAACATTTCAACTCTATGTACCTGTAGGCCTACCCTTATTAAATACATTAAATTAGATTACTGACTGCCATTGAAAATCTAACTGAACATTCAAACTCAAGCTTTCACTTATTTCATGTATTCAAATGGCTATTATCTCCATTGTAAAAAAATGTAAACGCACCAGAGTAAATAATTCAACTATTAATAATGGTTTTACCTTTGGTGCCGTGGCTTCACAGACAGGCTCAGAGGGCATCTTGGGGACAGAGGGGTTTACGTCTTCAGCAAGCCTCTCCACACTGACGGACATGACAAAAGAGAAAGAATAAGCAGACGTATAGATTTATGCTCCACTCCAGAGAGAAAATCCTCACAGCAACCCACACAGTAATATATTTAAAGTCCCTCAAGCTTTGAAAAAACCCAGTAGTATTTTGCTAGATAATATAGTTAAGGGGTAATCTTTCCTGATTGAATGCTGTGTGATTGAGTTATTGATTAATGGCTTCATTGTGTCAGCACAGCAGAGGGGAAATTCTCCAGACTGTAGGAGATAAAGAGGCTGAACAGAGCGAGCGTTTACTGCATCAATGAGCCCGGGGCCTCAGGGGCCTTTTGTGAATTGTCTGGTCAAGCGTCTGCATTTTTGTGTCATCCTACTGTAAACACTTAGAGCGGAGACGGCAGCAGTATCCAGGCAGAACTCAAGTCATGTGACTCAACACAGATACTCAAATACGCCAACAGATGTCAGCAAAGACCAATGGCTGAGAGATGTCCCGCCCCTTAGTCTATCACGTACAATCTGTTGTAAAGCTAGCCAAAAGAATCATATGTTACATAGGGATGTCATCATGTTATGGAAGTAAACAAAGGAGTCCAATGGAGGTGTTTCAGGCGAACCCAGGTTCGTTCTGTCAATGTGTGAAATCATTCAAATCTTTTGGACCACGTTTACATTTTTCAGCAAATATGAAATAACTTTTCCCTTTAGTTCATACAGACACACAGACTGACCTGACCCCGGCTGATGAGCCCAAGGAGGCCGGTTTGAGCAGGTCCCAGGAGTCCTGGTTGTCGGGGCGACTGACGACAGTCAGAGACGAGTTACTGCCCATCCGTCCCGTACGCACCTTCAACCTGGAAACATTTATGATATATTTTATTTTATTTGTCTAATTAATGTGACATTTGAGTAGAATATACAGTACCGGTATATATATTTAAAGAAAAAACTACTCACATGACAGGTTATAATAAATCATTTTACATTGATTAAAATATCCTTAAGATAATAAACAATGACTTTATAAATCAAGATTTGAAAGGCATTTATGGGAAAATACCAGAAAAAAAAG
Source organism: Harpagifer antarcticus (assembly GCA_902827135.1). NCBI lineage: Eukaryota > Metazoa > Chordata > Actinopteri > Perciformes > Harpagiferidae > Harpagifer > Harpagifer antarcticus. The sequence goes on from CADEHL010001005.1 coordinate 14,900,974, forward strand.
TGTTGATATCTTTATTAATACTTACATACACAACTGTATCAATTGTAATTTACACATGTTTACATTACATGTTACTTATTAGACGCTTTTATCCAAAGCGACTTATATACTCAATACTTATTAATTGTTTTATATTATATATACACATTTTTCATTAACTTCTTATGTTTATATAATATTTATTCTATTAAATGTTATTTATTTTGTATTTTGCAACTGTCAAAACAAACATTTCCTCCGTCATTACAAAGTATTTTGATATTGAAACAGCGTGTTCCGCTGTCTGCCTCGGATACGACCCGGCGACAGGGATTTGTATATTTGCCTGACAGTCGATGAAAGCCTTGCTTGTAAGAATGAGCTGCAGGTGATGTAATGTTTTGAGCTACAGCGATAATCCTCATGAATATTCAGGGAGATAATCAGCTCGAGCAGAAGGGTGTGCGGAGATTGGCTGAGACAATGTGTTGACAGTTGGCATGACTCAGGAAGATGGAGGAGGAGGAGGAGGAGGAGGAGGAGGAAGCCTAATTTCAAGACAATGGAGCACGACTGACAATGGCTTTCTTCCCGACCATGTAGGCTCTGTACTGACTGACTCCGCTGTAAGGACCATATTTTAAAAAAGAGAGAATATTTTTCTGTAAAGACTTTAAAAAACAACCAAACACAACCTGCTGAACGGCTGCATATGTTTTGGTGGTCAAAGCAAAAACCTGCTCATTGATTTATCTTTCATTTATACATCATATTATTTTTTTATTAATAATTATTTGGACACTTATGATAAAACAACAATATGCAAGTTGCAATTTTTTTATTTTAATAGGTGTGTATAAAGCATCATATGTTTATATATGTTATTGTTGTAGTAAGTTGTTCTATTAAAGTGTATTCTAACCTATTTTAGCTTTCGGCTGTTATGATATGCATACATTTAGTGTTTGTGTTTTTGATCGTATTGAATTTTATTGCATTTTAAACTCATATGGAATGTGCCTTATAAACATGTTGCTGCTGTATCATAACCCATTTCCCAATGTGAGATCACAAAGGTAGATTTATAGACTGTGCTTTGAGTAATGAGTGATTCCTGTGTATGCTCATACCTGACCGAGGCCTCCTGCACGTTACAGTTCTTTTCTCCAACAATGACGATATGTTCCTCCAAAGATCCCTACACAGAAGAACAGGTAGAAAGATACATCGATGGATAGAGGGTGGAGGACTAATACAAACATGCATTATTCTTATTTGCACAGATTATTCTGGGTTTTGCCCTCATTTCAAAAACACAATAATCCTACTAAACTGTAAAGCTGTATTCCCACTTGAACGTTTCCACCGGTATCATCATTGTGCACATAGCCTCCCTCATTCCTTCAACCACCTTCTTGATAAGGTATGCGTTCTATTTATTCACGTTTCAAAAAGAGCTGGCGGTAAACAGTCATGAGGCTGCGATTAAACCCTTGATCGAGACACAAGTACTAAATGTGTTGTATACATTCCCAAAGAATGCTCTTAAAAACTAAATATTATCCAAATCTGGCAAACCCCACGCCTTGGTCAGAAAATGCTTCATACACAATATTTCATAGTAGACACTGAATATGTTATTTGCATGACCCTTTTCAAATTGAAAATAATACTGTTCATGTAAAAGTAGTCACTGTTTGAGCTTAAAAGGGTTGTTTTGAAAGTTAGGCCCTAGATTCATTCCATTATTTTATACATGAAAGTATCAGATTTGAGTTTTAAAACCATTTAGCAGCATTACAAGTGAAAGTACCCAGCACAAAGAGTGCACTTCAAATAATTGTACCCTCTAACTATCAAAAGGTTATGACAAGAAAATAAGCATGAATAATATCCCTCACTTCAGGTTGACTTTTCACAGATCATATTAGCACCATCTGAATTGTAGGACTAACATTACTGCAAATGGCAAGGCTACAGTACTTTACAAAAGATTTATACTGTGCAGTTGATTGAAATAACACATAAGCCAAAGGGTTAACTGCAGCGTTAACAGTGCAGACAACGGACCCCTGTTCTAGACTGACCGTTATTCAAATTGTAATAAAACAAAGCATTTCTTTTGATGGAAGCTCTGTTCCTCACCTTGAGGGCAGCAGCCTCGGCCTGTGCTTTCAGGATGTTACTCTTCAGTTCCTCCGGGACACACAGAGGAGTGACGGCAGGACTGCTGCCTGTGCTGTTTAGAGCACACTTCTCCGTCAGCTTCATCACATCCTCCTGTTGAGATGAGAGAGAAATAGGTGAGGAAAATAGAACTTCTACACAAACCAGAAGAAATGCTATCATATCCGTATGGTTATTTCTCCATGTTTGTGATACCAGCCTTTTTCTAGAAGAACGACATTGTTTAGTTGAAGTTGGAAATACACATATACTTTATAAACAATTACCCACCTGGTTATTCATGGTCATGTTGACATTGATGTTATTTTTCGGGGTAGTGAGAAGCGGACTGGTCTCAAACTCTAGCTGCTTCAGACGGGCTGCTGCTTCTGGAGAAACACAGCCATTAACCTTAATACAACTACATTGTGATATTTCAGAGCATGCACAATAAAACATACACATAACTAAGGAAATTACATTTAAATGTTCATCTTTTCAGTATCCTGCTTTACTTCCCTCCATTTTTTGTATGTATCATTGAACACATCATCTCTGGGGTCTTTCTTTAGTTAATGTTAGTGAAACAATTCTTTAAATAACTGAAGAATGGGAAGCAGTGATGTATTCAAATAAGATGGGAGTGAGTCTAAGTGGTGTTGTCAGTGTCTCGTAGTCTGACATATTGTCACTACACTGTATTATCTTGTAAAACACATTGTTCAAACATAAAGTGGTTTATTCGAGAGGCTTCCAAGACAAGATTTTAATTATTTTGACATTTCTGAGTAAAACATTTTCCAATACATTATCTTTGACGGTCCGAATTTACTTTGTGGTTTTTCTGTACGCTCACCATCGAGACCAAGAGGATCCTCCCCGGTGGCACTGGGGGGGGCGTAGGAGCCGCTTGCTCCGGCCTCGTCTGTAGCCGTCACCGTGGAGACGGCAGGAGCCCGGAGGACATCATCAATGCACGTCTCCATCAGGTCAACAATAGGCAAACTAGAGACAGAGACAAGGAGTTTATAATATAAGCATCACATCAACTCTGGTTTATAAAATGATCATGATTACAAACAGAAACAATGTTGGGAATCATTTAAATGTTAGACAAAAATAAAACAGAATAATTCTGGATCAACAAGCTGCAAAACTTACCTGCGGCAGCCATAAGACATAAATGGACTCGGCAAAGATGTCAAAACTGGACCATGATGATGTACAAGGCCACATTTTGGTATTACTTCCCAGAAACATAGGAACAAAATGATATTTAAAAATGATATATCTATTAACGGTACACGAAGAGCAGAGACCTCCAATTCACTTAAGCCTGCATTTACATTCTAAGTTGAGTCCAGGATGTGTTGAGGCTTGTTCAACACAAAAAACAGTATAGATAGATATTAAAAAAATGCAGTGATGTTTGGAAAAGCACCTTTGCAGAGCAAAAATAACCGTTATCATAACGTTTCCAACTTGTTTTGTGCTAAGCTAGGCTAACAAACCTTTCAATGTTTACAAATAGTGGAAAATGTTGACATTCTTATTGAACAACTGTTAAAAACACAGCAGCAGATTATTTAAATATCCCTTTTGATGCTTCTAGGATGGTACCATTCCCAAAGTTATGGACGCTATCTTCTTTGGTGAGTTCATAAGGAACAATGTTGCTTTTTATTGCTCAGGGCATTAAAACAACATCTGTTTCTGTACATTTTCCCAGGATGGAACCAATTCTTCCAGTTGTTCCAACACCACATCAATGCAGCATAATCCCTATTGTTGCAGTGTTATTGAAAGTGAAACAATGTGTGCTTTTGTCCCATCATGTGGATATTCCACAACATTTCATTGGTTCTTTCTTGGCCTATTGGACACTTTCCCATCAAGTTTCAGGAAATCCAGTCCAATATGCTTTTTCTGAAATTCTGCTGACAGACAAACCAAAAGGCAAACAACCCAAGCTAAAACCATGCAATATATATATATTGTATATATAATATATTCTAAGATCCATTTGTTTTGGCAAGACAATCCCACAATCCTGAAAATGCGGTTGACAGGAAAACAACAAAGTACAAAAGCAAAGCAGTTACTGTCCTTTCTACCAGAAACATATGAGAATATTTGTCCAGAGAGAAAGAAAATAACATTTCTGAAGATGGTTTCCTAAGAAGCATGATTCAGTACTTGGAAATAAGTCTTCAGAGAAAGCAATAACTTTAGAAGGAAAAAGTGGTGTAATATCCTCAGAATTTGAAGTGACCCGAAGCGAAACATCCGATACAGGGATTACGGTGGAAGCTCTTCCAGCAGCACAGAACTTATTACCTCATATTTCTGTAGCCCGAAGACACGGTGAAACATGAGAACTATATTACTGCCTGTGGAGAACATGAGCTAAAGCACAGCAAACACAAAGATGTGAGGAAAAGTACAATGTGTTGCCTGAGGACTCACAAATAGAATGTATATATAAACACTCCCACATGTTAAGGTATCCATGAAGGAAACAGTGAGGATGCATCCAACGCTTATATTAGCAAAACACACAATGCATTGTTCTTAATGTATTTAAAGTAATAGGTTACAAAAACAGGGATTTCATTGGGAGATCAATATTTTCTTAAATACCCCAAAGGTTCAAGCACTAAGACGAGATACATTCCCACTAGAGGTAACTTTGGGATTGTAGCCTTTGCAGACTGTTTACATGCACACAAACCTATATAACACACAACAGGAAAGAGAAAACTCCAAAAAGCACAATAGGGACTATTTAAAGTAAAAGTCAATATTCTCACGTTAAATCCTAGTAGCCTTGTGTATGCTTTTTTCCTTCCAATTGTGCTATACGAAAGCATCCATATACCAACCCACCTCATGTGGCTAGATTTTCAATCATATTTATTATGTGTTAAATAGTTTGGTTACAACTTGAGTAACAGCAAAAGAAAGACGACAGTCATTTCTTTGGTTATCGTTCTCCAACAGTGTGTATACAGTAGCATAACGTTATAAAAGTCAATCAAATGCTACATACTTTATCTATATCAAGAGTAATCCTGTCTTTATTCTCAAACATTCAGTAAGATAAACATCCTTTGGTCAGAGTTATATTGTAAACATTAAACTAAACAATAATATTACAAAATCATCTTCATTGGTTGAACTGTGCAATAAAAACTAACTAACAGTGGAATAGTTGAGCTGTACGGTAGGTAAGCCTGAAGTGATTCCTTCTACAGACTTTTCAGACAAACCCAACAGAACCTTAGTGGCTGGGCTAATATAATAACTCCCCCCAACTATGCCAACATCATTGCAGTTGTGTTCACAAATTACAGTAGATAAATAATTTCGATTTTGATATACTTACAACCATCTTAACGGTGTTATGCTTGATTGATTTCTTGGAAGAAGTTGGATGAGAAGGTCGGTGAGAATTACATTCCTGAGTGTTAAGTCCAGGATAAGTTAAATGGCCCTATTATGCTCATGTTCATATTAGTATGTTGTGCCTCTACTGTGACATGTTTCAATGCTCTAATGTTCAGAAAAGTCGGAATTGTTCTCGTATTGCCTGTGCTTCAGCACCTCTTTTCACCCTCTGTCTGAAACCAGAGACCAGTCTGCTGTTATGATTGGTCAACCACTTGGAGATGTCCCGCATATCACGTACAATGTGTCCAGCGCTAGCCAAGAGAAGCGCAAGTGTTACATAGTCATTTCACTATGTTACGGAATTAAAAAAAGGACTACAATCATGGCATTTCAGGCGAGGGGGGGGGGGGGGGGGACTTGGGGCACTTAGCCTTTGCAGACCCTTCACTACAGGGAAGGGAAAAACCCAAAGAGCATAATAGGGCTTTAAGGCTAGCTTAAAGCATGGACCAACAGCTTATTTCCAAAAGGCATTTCTAAAATGTGTTCAAAACACAAGAAACAATGTGCAAACTTAATACATTCAGATTCTTTGGAAAAGCACCTTTGACAGAGCCAAAACAACTCTGTTGACCTGCTTCAATTGTTTTGGTTTGCGCCAAGCTTAGAACTTAAGAAACACATTAACCTTCTCATCCAACTTTCATTTAAAACAGAGCAGCAGATCCTTGAAATGTGCAGATCAGATTAAATACAAAATAGAGAAAATCAAATGTTCTTACTAAAAAAAAAAAAAGAATCACTTCATGAGCGAATTAAAAATGAAAACAGCGACAGCGACAGTGTTTGGAATATTATAAGAAACACAAAACTCATTTGGAGAGAAATGCAATGAGAACAGAAGAGGGCTTAGTTAGACCTTCCTGGAACTATGTGACTTATTGTTTCCTTGCAGAGTGGAGTAGAATTCCTAAGCCTGACATCGATACCATTCCCCCCCCAGCAGCCTGGTTTCACCATGAGGCCGAAGAGTGAAGGGCAGAGGACAGAAAGGATGTGTAGAAGGACAATCAATAAAGTGGTGCAGGGACGATGTCTTTTTGTAGTCAGCATTGCAAGAGCTGGACGAAAAGCATTGGGGTTATTACTATTGCATTTTCTAAACGTGGCAGAAAATAAGATCTTTGGCAAACACACTTTTATGATACTTGCACATTTTGTTCGACACGGCAGCATAATCTTCAAATATTAACAATGCTTTCATGATTTCATGATGTTAAAGTGCAAATACAACTGCCAGAAGTAAATGGCTAATGTTTACATCTACAAACAATACGTCATCAGTCGCATGTACTTTGACTGCTAAGCTAGAGAAAGCTAATGTTCGGCATGACGATGTTTGCTAGTCCTCTTGAGCCGCACACACACACACACACACACACACACACACACACACACACACACACACACACACACACACACACACACACACACACACACACACACACACACACACACACACACACACACACACACACACACACACACACACACACACACACACACACACACACACACACACACACACACACACACACACACACACACACACACACATTACCAAAGGAGTATTTACTGACACCACTTTTGTCATAGAATAAACCGTTAAATGTACTTGGGTGTGTGTTAACCACAGCCCTTATTTTCTGGCATCCAACCAAAAACGCATTGATAAAACGAGTGAACTGGAAGTGCTAAAATGCTAATTAGTTTCCAGGTTTAAGGACTCATTCCTGCACCACTCCATGGAGAACATAGGAGAAGTAAGAGGAGGACTCAGAAAGGGGTGAGAGAGTCTGAGTTTGTTTGATTTGAGGAATGTTTCAGTAAATAAGGCACGGCTTCATTCACAACAAATGTCTCCTTCCATGTGATACGGTCACAACCACAAATACCACACGTTTTGTTCAAGGGTGAGTCGAGGCTGAGCACATGTATCAGTATGCCGTCCATTTCATGTCAGTACAAAGGGTGAGACCGTTGTCTTTTCTTCGGATCTGTCTGACTTCATGTTGGAAGCTTTGATGAGACATATGAGCAGGAAGGGTGGAGGAAGAGGAGACCTGAGGAGAACAGGGTGGAGGGAAGTGGGCAAACAGGAGGGGGGTGTAAAGAGATGGGGGGTGAGTGAGAGTGTAGGTACAGTCAACTGGAAAGCAATACTGGCACGAGAAAGGAAGGGAAGCTTTGAATGAAAACAGCAAAGAGAAGCTGATTGTATGCAAATGAAGGTGGGAGAGATAACAGTGACATACGTTGTGTAACTCAGATATAAAGACAGCAGAGAGGCAGGAGAAGAGATCTGTGAGGTCGCTGATGAAAAGCTTGCTTCTTTAAAGTGTAGTTCATTGCATATGGCTTGACATTTAGACAACCTTTTTCATCTTTAAAGATTAAAGAAGCACATTCTCACTCCCATCTGATCAATTTCAATGTTTGATCAGTGGTACATTTTAAATTGTGATTCATCAGTTTTGGTTGTGTCGAGTCAATTTCCGCTGGTGTTGGTTAGGATTAGGCAACACGAGTGTTTGGCTTGGTAAAAGATCATTTTGGAAAGAAAAAGGACTTTAGTTTTGTAACTAAATATGTTTAGTGAGTAAGTGTTAGGCTTAAGAAAAGATTGTTGTGATATTGGTACATGACACGCGTTCCTGATTTTCTCGCACTTAAAAGTATTTTGCTTCAATTGTCTAATAATGATGATGACTGGTTTACATTGGAGTCAGTTTAAGGCCCAGTACTTCTCATATAGAAGCTAAAAAGTTCCCCTGTACCAGACGGTGACTGAGCGTCAATATTTTATAAGTTTGGAAATAAACTGGGTTTTGATTTTCTATAATTATTTTAGGAGCTCCTTTAATTTTAACATAGGAAATCATTTCATTGTTGTACTACAACTTAACCAAAATGTTATTTTAGAGGGCATAACACAGCATGAATAAATAAATGAGGTGTTCATGGTCGTGATAAGCTCGGCGTGTCAGGTTACTGTAGAAGACATGTAACTTATGGTACATTTCTTCAGTTACACTGTGCTCTGGCGTGCATTTAAGTGTGCTTTGACAAGTGTGAGTTGCACACTTGAGCGGAGTGAAGTGGACTGGGTGTCTCTGGAGCATCAGTGACCTGGCTTTGCACCTCTGGCAGCTGATGGCCTAGGTCATAACTGCGTTTATATATTCAGAGCTGGAGGCCCTGAGCCAGAAGCTGTTATTCATGATGGCAGCTCCACTGGGAACACAAGAGGCAAGGGAGCATACATTTTCCCATTGCCACCGCTAAACAGTGACTAACCCAATGATCTTTGACTAGATTTACGGGGGATGAACTTATATTGACCTTTTTAAAATGTTCCCATTTCCTCTTGTTAGCAATGGAGATTAAAATGTGATGAACTTATTCCAAAGGCATTAATGTAAAGTTATCTACTCACTTATTATAATGGCGTAGTGAAGGATATAGAAGTGGAGCAGTTTGCAAGAGAGTGAGGAAAGGGTCAGAGAGAGGCAACAAACACAGACACAGCACGACATGACAAAGTGATACAGCCGTTTGCTACGACGGCATACAAAGGCCACTCTAGGTCAAAAACAAGTACGGAACCAGTATGATGGGGGCAATATTCAGACTAGGTTTTACATTTAGGAAAAATAACTTGAATCTTTTCTGAGATAAGTGGTATGTTAGTTAAAGAAAAATTATAATTTGGTGTGATAAGGTTGATCCAATTATAGTGGCACATGGTTCCTAGGCAAAAAAACATGCTAGTATTTTTTTTTTCTTATACATTTGAGTGTTTCCTTTTCCCATTCACTTTAATTACATTCAGATGTAATTCCTGAAATATTACCCCCCCCTCATCATGCTTCATTTTATATATATCATTTGGATTATATTAAGGCATCATATCATAATTGTATAGGCTTAAGCATATTAGTAATTATTTTCATTTGTGTCATGTACAGTTGAAGTAACACAGACAGAGAGATAGAGAAGATGTAACAGCCAAGGGCTATAATGATGCATGCAGGAACAGTGACACAATGTAATTAAAGAAAGGGAGAAAGGATTGGAATGAGAAAGAGCACCAGGAAATAGTCGCAGATATTAGCGGTATAGTCTCTTTCAAAGCATCCTCCTCCTGTCCCCTGTAACTGCTGCCACATTGTGAGACTTTTTATTTATTTATCAACAACTTTTAGTAGTCTTAGAAAAACTTGTTGTGTCATAGCCTTGACATGCACACATATATATATATATATATATATATATATATATAAAAATACGGATTTGTATGCCCTGAATGTTGTGTCAATGAAAATGTAATCAAATATTCATATTTTTCCTGACAACTAAGATAATTATTTCTGTAGCTTTTAGGATTTACCGTTTAGCCTTTGAGCCACAAATTCTAAGAGGAGGATACAGAAAAAACATTGCAATATGTCATCGATCTCTCTATGCACGGCTCGATCCAAGGTCATATCTGTGCATCCTGTTTCTCAGGTTAATACATAACAAAGAAAAGGCTCCTGCTCCTATAACTGGCAATCCTCTTAGTATAACAGAAATATTCTTTACTAGAAACAGGATCAGCCTGAGCTGTAAATCTGAATTAGCTTTATTCCCTAGAAGCTTGATAAGTCTTATCGGGAAGTATGAGTACCTACTTTACACTGAAAAAAAACATGTCATGTTTTCTTACCAGCGTAAATCTAAAATCTGTTTTGGTAATGCTTTAGCATCACTAATTATATAGGCTGTACATTTATTGGCAACGTTTTTTTATTGGCAAAAAGATAACTTCTGATTTAAATATGAGCAGGTAGATGGTTAACAGGATGCACATCATGACATAAGATAACTGAAAGTAAAGACGTCTACAAACTTCAATACTCCAAAGCCTTCAACTGAACAGATCCAAAGCTGAAATCAAATATCAAGTCATTGATTAAAGACGCAAGTAGCAAGAACCCAGCACCCGAAAAAATTAATCATAATATTTCCAATACCCGTTAGCTTGGCATTTCATGCTGATCAAAAGCGGAAAAGACAGCAAATCACAGGAGATGATTCCATCGCAAGAAAACCCTTTTCCAAGCCAAAAATCTGAAAGCCCGACACGGCACAGCAATTGATTGGTTAAAGCCAGAGCGATGGCGAGGTTCGTTGGTACCTACCTGGCCTGTTCCACACAAGACCATTCTGTCCTCAGTACATGTTAATACTGGAACACACAGGGGGACATTGCAGGTTTATAACAGAGGAGAGTTCCCACACACACACACACACACACACACACACACACACACACACACACACACACACACACACACACACACACACACACACACACACACACACACACACACACACACACACACACACACACACACACACACACACACACACACACACACACACACACACACACACACACACACACACACACACACACACACACACACACACACACACACACACACACACACACACACACACACACACCACCACACAGAAGAATACACTGACTGAAGAAAGGGAGAAAACATTCAGTAAAAACAGACAAAAAGAAACCATGTCATTCTCAAAGTGCATCTCTATCAGCGCAGCAAAGCAAATAGTCTCTAGGTGCTCCTTTGCTATTGCACATATTTAAATGAGGTCATGTGCCTACATTTGGTGCAAATTGTACGCAGAATCAAAACTTTCCAAGTGTGATGAGCAATACCATTGTTTATCAACCTTGAGATGGGGTAGATAGCGGTTGAAAGTGATATACAAATCTAAATAATAATAATAATAATATTAACTGCATCCATCTTTCTTTAGCTTGAATATGCCACCTGGCTAAATATTGTACTTATGAATTTCAATATCGGATACTGCTCCAAGCAACATCCATAAATGCAGACCCATGCATAAATCTCCCTTCTGCATGCCATAACCTGAGAACACCTCAACGTACATGATGCGTGACAAGTGAATGCAATGAGTTGGACTTCTAAATAGAACAGCCACGCATGGAAGAGATGTGCAAGTAGGAAATAGAACAAAAACACACAAATACTCTGTGTCTGCCTTCCTCTCTTTCTTCCGTGTGTTCCCTAGTCACAGCAAGACGGGGTCAGTGGATAAGCCATGTTAAGCCACTCTTGTGTCATTAGAACATGAAAAACACACCTCGCTATGGAGCCACTGTCAGCAACCAACAGGAGCCTTTAGTCCCACCCAAACCTTCAGTTACTTGGTCCTGTTCGCCAGTGAGTACGAGTCGTCAATGGCATAAGGCATATTAACATACTAACCCTTACCCTAATAACTCAAAAATATCCATCCATCTAATCACCTATCCACTCTCTAAAAGGCATTTAAAGCTCAGAATTGTACGGGCCTGGAGCACATTTCGAAAAAATAAAAAGTGAATTTAAAAAACAACAAAAAATAAGCAGGCTTTGGAAATAACTGATTCTGAACTCCGGTACCAACCTCCGCTTTTCCCCTCCAGGACTTCGGGGTAGAGCCTCAATTTCCATGGGTGCACAGGCAGAAGCAGCTACAGGGCTGACCGCAGGCACAGCTGACCGTGCACCTCTAATAGGAGCCTGCAGGCGGAAAGAAAAACAAAACATATGTCAGAGAGTAAGGATGGTAGAGGTGGTAGAAGTGATGGCCACAAAGAAGGATGAGATTGGAAGGTATTGAAAATGTTGAGAAAAGGGAAGGAATTACTATACATTTCATTGTAAGTTGTCATAGATAGTTCTAGACTTTTTTTATGTTAGCTGTCACTAGTCATACAAAATAATTATTTGTAAAAGATCTACAATTACTGGCATTTTATCCTACTTCAATTTGGATTTTTACTTGATACTTTGGGTCTCATTTCTGAGTTTCTGTAACTCAGAAAAGTTAGTTTTCTGTATAATGGAGCAAGGATTTGAATAAACACGGGAATCTTGCTTCTCACCTTGTTTACTCTGCTGGAGCTGAAGCCATTGCCAGAGGTGAGAATGCTGAGCAAAGAAAGACATTTCGATGTTATTCAAAGAACAAATTGTAAACACTTTGCAGGAATTATGAATATTACATAAAAGATGAAGGTCTCTTTAAGTCTCCCACAATGCTTTTTCATAGATGTTAAAATGTAATTACAATACTTTTTTCCATGACACTACTTTTTCAATTTACCAGGTTTTCCTTGAGCCAGTTTGCTCCCAATTCTTACATATGAAAGCAAAGCTACATCCTTCTGAGAAAAATACATATTTTTTTGCCTCCAAAAAGGACCTTACCTATCCAATAAGGTATGATACAAGGTCATAGAAGAATTAAACATCACAATGTTTTGAGTCAACTGGTCCCATGACGGCTTAAAACTACCACTGACCACATACACACACACACACACAAGTCTGAGAAAAAGTTTTTAGAGGGTACTTGTCCATGGACAACAAGTGAGTTTGGCAATTTACTTGTCCGAATACATTTTTCACTTGGGGCCACTGGAATCTTCTTCTTCGCCATCGTATTTTACATTTTCCCACGTTTTTTACGACACCGCTAACGTAAGTGAGCGGTAAGATTTTACTGCATCACACATAGGGTTGGGTATCGTTTGGATTTTAACGATTCCGGTTATGCTTTTCGATTCCGGTTATTTTCGGTTCTCGATTCCGGTTCTTTGAGAGGGTAAAAATAAGTCCCATGACCAACTGGGAGAAAAATATATTTATGAAAACATTAAGTCAAATCTGTATTCCTATTTACAAATCACTTCATACTGTTGAATTTCTTACGGTTATTGAATAAAATGCATTGTTTAGTTAGTTCTAAGTGGTGCAGTTTGAGAATGTACAATTGGCCCAGTCTCCTCTGATGTTACACTGCAACCTGCCTGTGAGACAGAGTCCAACCACACATGTCCAACACATAGGCCTAATAATAATAATACATTAGATTTATAGGCCTAGCGCTTTTCTACAACTCAAATACGCTTGCACGCTTACACATGTCCTGCAATACACATGCTGCAGCTGCCCAGCTGCTCACTGTTTGTAAAAGTAAATAAATAGTATTTTAATTTCAATAATGTACTTTCTATACCCTGCTTCATAAACAATACTGACATCCCTGTGCTCCTCCGAGTCGTGAGGACGTGTGAGGACAGCGCGAGGACACAGACAGGGAGGCTGCTTTACTTCATAAAGGAAATGGCGGTCAATATTAACAACACGGGAGCCAAAACGCTTAATAACCTTCATTACGTGTTAGAGAAAGAACATAAGAAAGTTTGCCAAAGATGAGGCTGTTAAACGGGCAGCGGATCCGCTGTGTGTAGAAAGAGAGAGAGAGAGAGAGAGAGAGAGGGACGCTGAGCTGCACCGTGCAGCGATCAGATGATCCGGAGCATAGAGAGAGATAGCTACAGTCCGCGGGGCTCGCTTCACAACCCTGCCACCGTTCTTATTATACATCCATGGTCCCGCCCCGCCCCCGTCTAACAGTACAGAAAGCGGCGAGATGCATTTCCTTAGGAATCGACAAGCAGAACTGAAACTAACATTTCTAAACGAACAATGGCGGACACGTACAATTCACGTGCGAATGAGTTCTGCCTTTTGTAAAGTGAATTTATCAATAATTTGTCAATTAATCGGACACACACACACACACACACACACACACACACACACACACACACACACACACACACACACACACACACACACACACACACACACACACACACACACACACACACACACACACACACACACACACACACACACACACACACACACACACACACACACACACACACACACACACACACACACACACACACACACACACACACACACACACACACACACACACACACACACACACACACACACACACACACACACACACACACACACACACACACACACACACACACACACACACACACACACACGTTTGTTTGTGTGTGAGTTACAGCACGTTAAGCACTGTAGAAACTGTTATATGACCTTTGACTAAGTGTTTTCCAGTGCTTGACTTTACATTTTAAAAACGGGACTACACAGCAACGATGCTACAACAATTGATAAGAGTAAGGTAATTTTATCAGGGAATGGCATGGTAACATTGTTTAAATATCAGTGTACTCACTCTTGGGGATGGTAAGGTCCTGTGAAAACACAAAGTACAGACAGTTCAGAAAGATTCTAAAATATAAATATACAGAAGGGTAATATCTCACAGTATAAGTTGATAAGTGCTTGTCATGTAATATATTTTACGTTTTGATATTGCTAGATACACACAGCTTTGCAAGAGTGAGTTTGAGTGCTGTCCTCACCTCTGTTCTGCATGGTTCTTCTGGAGTAACGTCGACTGGGCCTTCTCTCGAAAGATGCTGATCGCCTCGCTTTATTGCCCTTGGTTGTCTGATACTCCGTCTTTCCACTGGAAACACAAACATATTTTAACACTATAATCGTAAGCCTGATCAATGCAGAATTTAATGCAACAGACATTTTGTTATTATTCTTTGTTAAGTAAAACAAAAAAAAGGGCCCAGCATTGACCCCTGGTGAACTCCGGACCCATCAGAGCGATAACCATCTATAAACAACAAAACCCTGTAACCTCTGTGTAAAACCAACATTACTGCCAATGCTAATCCAAACTGGGTTATGTTTAAACACACAGAAGGGAGCTAGCTGGCCGCAGCAGCATGTTGACATTGAGTGCATGTCTTGTACCAATGCAAGTATCTGTGTGTACGCACGTGTTTTTTACACATCAAACTAGGATTATCTTTGTTTGTAGGTTGAGACACAGTACAGAAACAAACACACGGCTCTCTGTGGCATTCAACTTATCAGCATTCAACACACCCATCTCCACACCTCCTACCCTCCCCCTTTAAAGCAATCCCAGCAGCATTTGTTCTCCACGCTTATCTCAACTAGTCTCTTTTTAGGTCACTAGTGCTCAGAATGTGCAGTCCACAACAATTTTTTAAGATACAGCTCAAAAGAAAGAGCTGTGTTAGAGACACGCCTTTGCAGACCATTTACATGAACAATAACCTATAACACACTACAGGAAAGGGAGAACCCCAACAGAATAATAGGGCCCCTTTAAATATTGCAAGAGAACTTTAATAAGCCCTGTGTATTTTATACAAAAGGATATCCCAAACCTTTTGTACTTACTTGCGCAAGAAAACAATAAGTGCCTAATTCAAAAGCATCTTTAAACCTTTGATCTGCCTGTACATCTGTCTGTTACCTGTATCTGAAGCGTGACCCCATGCGGATGAATCCGGACTGGGCTGAGTTCTTCTGTACCGGCCCTCTCAGCCTAAAGAAAGCATGGTGCTCCACGGCACATTTCCACAGGTGCTTACAGGCCTTAGGGTGGTCCATCCTGAAGACAAAGGTGTGTTCCTGTTCTTTGCCCTGGGAAGGATCGTTTGTCAAATTTGGGCGACACAGAAGAGTTGATAAGTTCTCACTTAAGAGACATACAACATGTTCTTCACAAGGTGGACATCAGCAGTTAGAGTTTATCCTGCTGATGTTAGAGTTTTATTTTTTTTATAAAGAAAGCCCTTAAAAAGCAAGACAACCATCCTCCAGGTCAGCATGTCATTCAAGAAAATGTAATAATGCACAGTAAAACATTTTTGGGAAAAGACTGGCATACAACATAGCTCTTTAGGACAGAGCTGGGATACAAGAAAAGTGTGTGTGTGTGTGTGTGTGTGTGTGTGTGTGTGTGTGTGTGTGTGTGTGTGTGTGTGTGTGTGTGTGTGTGTGTGTGTGTGTGTGTGTGTGTGTGTGTGTGTGTGTGTGTGTGTGTGTAGGAGAAAGGTGCATACCAGAAATACCAGTGGGGGCAGGCTTCTTTATTAACCTCACTGACAGACCTCCAGGTTGGACATAAACAGACTCTCCTCTCTCATATACACTAGCCTCTGGGCAGTACAATACTAAGCCTTGTTGCCTTTTGATTTGGAAGCAGCCTTCTTAGTTTATTGCTTTAAAAAAAAAAAATGGGACAGACTTTTGGAAGCTTTGCTTATTATTTTGTAAAATGTTGAGATTTACCTTGTTCAATTGTTTCCTTTTATTCGAAATGCTCAGATATGACGGGGACGGTGTATTACAAGCCGTTTTTACTATTTTAGTAATATCTGCTTTCACTAAGATACTGTGCTCAGATGTTATATATGATCGATGCTGACAATCGTTGACATTGGTTGTAGGCCTACAAAATGAATCAAATTGTAATTGAAATGACAAAATAGACAATCCAAATAGCATTAAACGCAATAATAAGTCAAAGCTAAATATTAGTAATTATTCTGAATTAAGTTGTACAGCAACATAGAAGTCACGGGCTACTAATCCTATTCTACAGACTTAAAAAAAACATCCTTATTTGGAGCATTTAAATATAATTTTATATTCTATTGTTATAAATTCTGTTACATTGTTCAAATTGTACATCTCTCATTAGTAATGAATGACCCATGTGAATAGCTTCCTACACAACGAACAAACAAAATATGTATATTCTTACAAGAGCTGTCTCCCAATAAATACATTCTTAGTCGACCAGCACTAACACTTTGTTTTTCCTGAAAGACAAATTGATTTAATTAAAAGATCTGACGAACTTTCTCCATGTGTTTATACATTTCTTGGAAATAAGTCATTCAGCATGAAACAATCCACACCTGCTTAAAAATGCTTATGATACTATCTATAATTAACTGCTATTAGTTAGTAATTCACTTACGTTGGGTGATTTAAGTGTGGTAAATACAGTACATTCATTACATCAAATGCACTGAACAAAAATATAAATGCAACACTTTTGTTTTTGCTCCCATTTTTCATGAGATGAACTCCAAGATCTAAAACATTTTCTATATATACACAAAATAACCATTTATCTCAAATATTGTTCACAGATCTGAAAAAAATCTGTGATAGTGAGCACTTCTCCTTTGCCGAGATAATCCATCCCACCTCACAGGTGTGGCATATCAAGATGCTGATTAGACAGCACGATTATTGCACAGGTGTGCCTTAGGCTGGCCACAATAAAAGGCCACTCTTTATTGGGGGGGTCTGGAGGGGTCCGAAAAAAACAGTCAGTATCTGGTGTGACCACCATTTGCCTCACGCAGTGCAACACATCTCCTTCGCATAGAGTTGATCAGGTTGTTGATTGTGGCCTGTGGAATGTTGGTCCACTCCTCTTCAATGGCTGTGCCAAGTTGCTGGATATTGGCAGGAACTGGAACACGCTGTCGTATACGCCGATCCAGAGCATCCCAAACATGCTCAATGGCTGACATGTCCGGTGAGTATGCTGGCCATGCAAGAACTGGGATGTTTTCAGCCTCCAGGAATTGTGTACAGATCCTTGCAACATGAGGCCGTGCATTATCATGCTGCAACACGAGGTGATGGTCGTGGATGAATGGCACAACAATGGGCCTCAGGATCTCGTCACGGTATCTCTGTGCATTCACAATGCCATCAATAAAATGCACCTGTGTTCGTCATCCATAACATACACCCGCCCATACCATAACCCCACCACCACCATGGGCCACTCGATTCACAACATTCACATCAGAAAACCGTTCACCCACACGACGCCACACGCGCTGTCTGTCATCTGCCCTGAACAGTGAAAATCGGGATTCATCCGTGAAGAGAACACCCCTCCAACGTGCCAGACGCCATCGAATGTGAGCATTTGCCCACTCAAGTCGGTTACGACGACGAACCGGAGTCAGGTCGAGACCCCGATGAGCATGCAGATGAGCTTCCCTGAGACCGTTTCTGACAATTTGTGCAGAAATTCTTTGGTTATGCAAACCGATTGTTGCAGCAGCTGTCCGAGTGGCTGGTCTCAGACGATCTTGGAGGTGAACATGCGGGATGTAGAGGTCCTGGGCTGGTGTGGTTACACGTGGTCTGCGGTTGTGAGGCCGGTTGGATGTACTGCCAAATTCTCTGAAACGCCTTTGGAGACGGCTTATGGTAGAGAAATGAACATTCAATTCATGTGCAACAGCTCTGGTGGACATTCCTGCTGTCAGCATGCCAATTGCACGCTCCCTCAAAACTTGCGACATCTGTGGCATTGTACTGTGTGATAAAACTGAACATTTGAGTGGCCTTTTATTGTGGCCAGCCTAAGGCACACCTGTGCAATAATCATGCTGTCTAATCAGCATCTTGATATGCCACACCTGTGAGGTGGGATGGATTATCTCGGCAAAGGAGAAGTGCTCACTATCACAGATTTTTTCAGATTTGTGAACAATATTTGAGATAAATGGTTATTTTGTGTATAAAGAAAATGTTTTAGATCTTTTAGTTCATCTCATGAAAAATGGGAGCAAAAACAAAAGTGTTGCATTTATATTTTTGTGTAGTGTATGTAGGGAGAATTTAGTTTGGTCATTCATGTTGTCAAGAAGGATTACTGTGAGTAATGAATGCATGTTTGGCATTTTTAACATTCCACTGTATGCCTAGAATCTGTGTGTGTGTGTGTGTGTGTGTGTGTGTGTGTGTGTGTGTGTGTGTGTGTGTGTGTGTGTGTGTGTGTGTGTGTGTGTGTGTGTGTGTGTGTGTGTGTGTGTGTGTGTGTGTGTGTGCGCCTGTGCTCACCTGGTCATCGTCCTCCACTACCACCAGAGTCAGTTTGCTCTTCTTGAAATCCAGACAGGTGATCTTGGGCCTACAACACATATTTCCAAAACAAATAAACACACAGAGAGGGAGGATTGATGAAATCTGAAAAATGTGTTTCTTTTAGAATACAAATAAATGAAAAATAAACAAACATACCAGAAGAAGAGCCCGATCTTTGTTTCTCCTTCAAACACCAGAACTCCAGTGGGTGTCAAACCCAGACTGTACTCGTTGCCATCTCTAGCCTGCATAAAAAAAGAAGATATTGTTAGCCTCTCGCATATTCTTTTTCACTTCCCCTCTTTCATAGAGGGCACTTCCAATTCAGGTTGTACAGTACATGCTAGTGAGAAAGAGTAAGTGGCAGTTACCTTGACCATATGCATGTCCACCCCATACATTTCCAGCCACTTGGCTTTATTCAGGTAGTTAATTTCAGCTTGGGCTGGCATCTGACCTCTGAAGGAGAGGAGGGGAGGAGAAACAAAACATGGTTGACGTTGTGCATGATCAAAAACACAATAGCAGCTTCAAGCCACAAGAATTGAAAGCAGAAGTAACCATGCAGTGATGAGACACAGTATGTGCACTAGTTTAGTTATAGTAAAACGGCTACTTCTCTGTAATAAAATCCATTATTGGAACCATAATATTCACTATGGGCCTAAATATTAAACACCTGGGTTGAGTATCGTGAGTCTGATAGAGAATCCATCAGGAGTAAGAAGAAGAAAAAAAAGACAATTAAATAAATATATATTCATAGAACCATGTCATGTTGCAACCAGGCTTGGATTTTTGTCATTTTAGGGGCAAGGCCATTTGGCCTTTGGTGTCACACATTGTTTTAGGTCACAAAGACCGGAGCTTACAAATAATTAACTTCACTTTCAGAAAAACACACGAATGACATGGAAAACAAATCGCTTTTTTAATATCAATAATGTCAAACATTATAATAATATAGGCCTATGCATCCTTAGTATTACCGTATATAAAATGAAATACTCTACTTTGAATAATTCGTGTGTTTTCTATCATCTACTTCTCCCATTCACAAATCCGAAATCAAATCAAAAAATCAAAAATTCTATTAATATGTAACAACTATATTCAATTTCAGAGCAGAAGAAGCAGCCTTCAAGGGTCAAACTATGCACATACATCATTCAGCAGTGAAGCTCAAACATTCAACTGTATGCAAAAGCAATACATTGAAATGGAAAAGTCTGTGTGTGTGTGTCCCGAGAGTCGCTTTAATAAATGTGTTCAACTCGAGCGTCATGGCGAATACAGTCGCAGCTTTAATTCTGTCTTTAGGACGTTGTTGTGAGTGTGGACGGAGCAGCTACAGGTTATTTTAGCCTGATCGATCCGGTCTCCATTCAGAAAACACACTTTAAAAAGGTTGTCTGCACACTTGTCAAAGCATTAATTCATGGTTTTTACTAACCGTTATCAGTATTTAGTTACTTCGGCATCATTTTGAAACGTGTATTACAATTAAATCACGGTAAAATATGTTAGTTGTGTTGTAGTTGGTTTCTACCACAGTATTTACATGGATATAAGCCCCGCCCCCTATCCAGCCCATCCAGTTTGAATGACAGGAGTAAACACAGCTGACAGCCGCGGTGAAACTGCAGCGATTAGAGCAATGTGAATATTCGCATCGCGTCCGTTGTGAACGCAGCATAATGCAGTTTAGAGACCAGACCACTCTGACGCCTTGAACGCAACTTCGAGATTTTAACAGTGTGAGGGGCACAAAGGCCATGGTGGCCGTAGGACGTACAATTATTTGTGGGGCATAACGGCCAGACCGAGGGGCAACGATGGCCGGGGCAACGATGGCCATGGCCGTCATGGCCGTCGTGAAATTCCTACCCTGGTTGCAACACAATGTGCATGCATGTGTTCCTATGGTAAAACTACATATTGAAGAGAAACATAAATGTTAGAGCCATTTTATGTTGTTGTGAATAAGTCAAATAATGTTGTCTCCTAGTGGCAACATATGACGTCAAGGGAATAAAAGAAGACTACAATTCCCAAATTCACCTTTTTTTAAGAGACACAGATATGTGCAAAATATATCTGTGAGGAAGACGCGTTGAGAAACAGTTGTTAACCGTTTAATTATTTCACACTTAATATAACAGAAGGAAAGACGATCTAAGTTTGTTTTGCCTCTTGTTTTGATTTGACAATTGTAAAGGCCTATGACGTTTGTTGAAAGGGAGTGGAAATTATTTTATATTATTTTGACCACGAGCCACCATCAGAAGCCAGACAAGTCTTCAGAACTGGGGGTAACAATAATACATTAAAAGATACTGCCTTAAAAATATCTGATTAAAGAAGTCTAAGTCCTTTAAGAAAACAAAGAAAGTAAGGAGCGCTACTTCTTGTTACCCTCTTGGAAAATATGTACTTAAATATAAATAGAATTAAAAAAAGAGTTTCCGTGACATGCTAACCTGCAATCCTTCCATCCGTTGTATATTGCTAGCTCCACGTCCTCCGTCTGGTTGGGGATGAAGCGAAATTCTGACACCAGGTCCAGATTATGTTCTAATGGGTCACAATCGCCAAGTTCAGCTGAAATACACAAAAATAAACACTTTAAGACACACAGGTTCACCACATAGATTTGTAGTTTAGTGGGGTGACTGTAGGGCTGTTAATGCACTGATCTACCAATCAGTGGGTCAGTGGTTCGATCCCAACCCCCACAGTCCAATAGGAATGTATACGGTATTTAGGTGTATGTAAATTGCTTGGAAGAGGAAGCCTAGGAGAGTGCCTGATATTGTGGTAGCAGTTAATCCTAACCAACCTTATAATAAAGAAATCATCCGTTAAAGTTAGCGCACACAATGTTATGTAGCGTCACGTCAGAGGTCATAGATATTAAGGTGACAAAAAGACAAACCCAGAAAGGAAAAAAACAAAAATCTTTCCTAGATAAGAAGGAAAATGCGTTGAAAGGGAAGTGAAAAAAAAAATCTTATCTCTGGTATGTGGTGTAGAGAAACAGGACAGACTGAAAAGGCTTGGTTCTGATTACATGTTGCAGTGTCTGGGCAGATAAGAGAAACTAGGACCTCACTGTTTAAACAGTCCAGCTGTGAGCATAGCCTCAAGTTATAGACGAGAGGAAAAAAACGATTTGAACCTTTCCCTATCCCGGCGACTGTCAGTGGACCAACACATCATTCTGAATAAAGGAAAAAGAAGGGAGGAAGCTGAATCGAAGGAAAGAGAGAAGACAGAGAGGGTGCTGGATTAGGGGGCCTCCGAAGAGGATGGAGCACTAATGAGCTGGCATTTACCCCACAGCCACTGTGTAGATGCGTGTGTGTGGATGTGTGTGTTCAAGAGTTTGTGCACGCAATCTCATTCCATGAAATGTCTCTAATGAATCAAACTTGGTTCCTCTGAGGCAGCACTTGTTGTATTGCTCTCGCAGTAAAAAGCTACATTTCTTACTATTAGAAAGAGTAAATATGTGCATTCTCTGCATTTGTATATGTAACCGTATTGCAGGTATGGAAACACAAATTGCTCTGATTACACTTAACGTTACACTGAACTTTGATAAGCAAATGTTGCCAGGAAACAGGAGATAAGGTTTCTTCCGATGCATACACTTTACCTGACACTATTACTTCATTCATAAAAGTGAGAGGAACAGAGTATGAAACATGTTGAGACCAAAGTAATGGTTCTGCTGTAAACTATATTTAGAGCCCATGAGACTATACTTTTTTTCCTAATACATTTCATCATATTAGGGAACAAACAGACTAAATATAGCATAGAATCATATAATGTCATTATACATGTACAATGAAAGAAGAACAGCTTTAAAAAAGGTGCCATCAAAACAAAAACAACAACAAATACACGCAGCATACATACTTATGTAGGAATAAAGTGCAGTAATTATTTCCAGGGGTATAACAAATTAAATGTAATAAATAATAATAGTAGGGATAGGCTGTATTGTAGAATTTACAAGAAGCACAATCAAGGATTTGGTATCTATACACTTATAAGATATTTGAAAAAAATATGGCATTTGGGACCAGTGAGCCAGGCGCACATTTTAGCAGTAGCCAAACAGTGGTACTCAATCACATTGACGTGACGTCCTCCTTTACTTTTTAACAATCATTAGGTGCTTAAAGCTGTAAATGTGTTAAAAGCTGAATTGTCCATTCATTTGGATGAGCCGAGAGCAGACGTGACGCTGCAAAAAGGGACTTGAATGAAAACGCAAGCATGCCTGCTCTATGGGTTCAGATCGGGAAATGTTTGAAGGTCAGGGGAGTTTTGTGCCTCGAAGCAACTTCCATAGGAATACACTGCATCTAGTTCTCTTCATACATTGATGGGCCACCCTCAGCAGGGATTATGAGTAAAGGACTCTGTCTGGTGAGTCACTACTCACCAGACAGTGTCCTTTACTCATAATATGTCCCCAACTATGATTTGGGGACATATGTTATAGCTTTAATAGTTACAAAGTAGGTTCAGGGGTTAGAAACTTTACCAGATTCAAGCCATATGGACAAACATAAAGTAGCATGTAGGAAAGGGACTTAGTCAATGCAGATTGAAAACCACCAGACTACTTGGTGTGAGTGTATTGTGCTCGAACCTAAAACTGATGCTTGACTGACTCACACCACACTCACTTGTCTAAGCAGAAGCTGTATTTTGGTGGCCTCTGTGCAGTGAACACAGTTCATATCTCAGCTCTGAAGAGGAGTGCGCACCGCAGCATACCAAATAATGGCAGCTATTACAGAGGTGAACCCAATTAACAAACACACAGATGGAGAGAAGTCTGCTTTGCTTACCCTGTAACGAGAAGGAAGCCAACTCCACCGCTGTGTCAAACGGACATTCTAGCCTGAAAACAAAGACAGGGGGAGAGTCAGACACAGCAACTTCAATAAAGATAAAACACAACCATAGGCCATTAAAACCCTCCCATTGTTCTTCACTGAGGCCTATTTGTGTAGTATAAGTCAGCCAAACAATGCAAACATCTTTCCTTTTTGTAGTAAAAATGTACACTTATGTTCCATTCTACTTATCGACTACTGTTTATAATTCAATCTGTTCCCCAACATGTAATCCCTGTAAGCCTCTTATAGTAACATGGCAGTACACCTCATGTTTAGAGGGATAATTACTGATGATGGCAGTACAGTGTATTGTCCTGCTCAAGTCTTAATAGATAGTAGGGATGGGAACGATTAATCGAATATTCGAAATTATTCAGGTATTCGAATAGGAGTTATTAATTTTTTTTTTTTTTGGGAGGGATGCCTAAGTTTATTACATATTATCAAATTGAATAATTCAATGTATACGACAGTGCCATAGCTAAATGTGTTAGGTGACGTCTAAAGGTGTGTTTTTCTCCGCTCACCGGTCCCTCACAGCGGGCAGAGCTGCAGGTGCTGATCTCTCTCCCTCTCTCGCGTCCGGTTATACTTCACTCGTGTTTATGTCCAAATCCATCAGATCTAGCTAGTTCTAGCCAATGATATGGCTGCTGCCCCTCCCTACACGCAGACTCAAACCTCATCTTATGCCCAAATGCGGCGCAAGTGCGCTCCACAGCCATTGCGAGGTTCCGGCGCTAACAGTTCATGAGCGTGCTCCCCCGCCCCCTGTCAACACTCGCGACACATGAGTGGCCAGCCTAAACAACAATAAGCGCTGCTTGGCAACCGTGTGTGGCGGCAAAGTACATAGACATTTTGACTGGAGAGATTTAGTTTTGCCGGTATTCAACATATTTTACCAGTCATAGTCCGGTAATTATTTACACTCTAAGAAGAGTCCTACCCAACAAACATGGCGTCAAAAAGGAGTAATGTGTGGAAATATTTCGACCAGGTTAGTGAGTGCGGTGTAGAGGTCAAACTATGCTAAATTAACTTATATATGCTATACCTTGCTATACCCGCAACCTCCGTTCCAGCA
Organism: Harpagifer antarcticus; assembly: GCA_902827135.1. Taxonomy (NCBI): domain Eukaryota; kingdom Metazoa; phylum Chordata; class Actinopteri; order Perciformes; family Harpagiferidae; genus Harpagifer; species Harpagifer antarcticus. The sequence goes on from CADEHL010001005.1 coordinate 14,926,299, forward strand.
GAGAGGGTCTTCTCTACAGCTGGCCTGATTGTGAATCCTGCACATGAAAGCTGTAGGCCTATAGCTGTCAAACTGTGATCACCAGTTCAATACATTTGATACATTCGACATGGTTTCTACACTTATTTGAACATGTATTTATTTATTTCCGAAAATTATTGAAAAAAATGTTTGTTTTTACCCAATTTTTTTTAATATAGGATATGTACATTTCGGTTAACCGGTTAACCGTTTTTTGGAGGTTTGAATATTCAAATATATATTTGCTTTCAAATTCCCATCCCTAGTAGATAGTAGTGTGAAATACTCGGTTAAATGGCAGGACAGATGGGCAACGAGTCAGAATGTTAGCACTTCCGATTCCTTCATCTCGAAGTCAACACATTTTGGATGGTTTGATGCTTGAAATAAGGTCTGTGCTTAACAAAGAGATTTCAACGTTATATTTCTACGACATAAAATATGTCAGTAAATATCCCACTGATGGATATTCAAACCTTTTTATCTTAAAACGTCCTTTGCCAACTAGTGGCTTAATGACACTAAATGTCATCACACCGAACATTAGCCGCCTTTAGCTTAGCGTTGGTTACACAAAGCTAATGTAATCTTTTTTAGTTTATAGCTTTTTACTTCTAGTGATTGCATTTATACTTCAAAATCATACACTCTGTTCAGCAGGATAATATCAACAAATTAACACAACTGTTAAATATTATAAGCGCTTGTTAGCCAAAGTTTTTTTTTGCAATATTCCAATGGAAAAATGTAAGTTTTTTTTGTCGTGAGAACATGCTAGCTTGCGATGCTAACTTCCTGTTCCGACTAAAACAATATGTTATCACTGCACCAATCTACTACTGTTAATGGGCCAATAAAATGTTGACTTTGTTTTGGTTTTGCACACTGTGCAGGGCTATGTAACCCGCTCTGAGTGTGTGAACTAACATGTAAGCAAGTAGTCAAAAATTCACGGTTGTTTCAATTATTGGATAAGTGTTTTTTTTATTTCTAGAATTGTAGATCATTATCATTTGATTTGAAAGGTTTATTTTCTAATGCCAACTGAACGAATATTTAACTGACAAGCTACAACCACGTAATGGTTCATTTATTTGGAGTATCATGATTATCATGAGTATTATCATTATCATGAGTATCATGACCTTGATTAATATTAGGGATGCCAGCGATTATTCGATTATTCGTTACAGTCTCCATAATCGAATATTATTTTTAAAAATCGATTTTATTTATATATATTTTTTTTATTATTTATGTTTATTTATTTTTTTCTGGCTTAGTTTCAACCAAAATATAGACTAATGCTAATAATAGTATTAATAATTGTAAATGGCCATTGGTCACACCACCAGTTTGTTCTACTGTAAACTTGGAGGAAGCCTGCGTGCAGAGCAGACTGCTGCTGCAGCACGCTACACACCGACCCCGCCCCCCCCCCTCCTCTCCCTCACACGTGCGACTAAAGATGAGCAAAGCGGCAGGTAAAAAGAGTTCCTCGTGGAACTACTTTGAACTTACAAGTCCAAAGGAAGTGAAATGCAAGCTCTGCGAAAAGACGTTGGTATATCACAGCTCAACCTCAACAATGTGTTCGCATTTGAGTGCGAAGCCAAAGTGGTTACAGAGAAAGACGCAGCACAGCCGGCCATTACCAACTTTCCTTCGAGGCCACGTCGTTGTGATGACATGCGTGCAGGGGAAATAACTGCACTAATCACCAATATGCTAGTGAAGGACATGTATTTCAATGCTGCTATTATTAATACAGGCTACATGATGGTGGTTTATTTTTTGTTATTTTCTAAAGTGCCTGTCATTGCCTTTATTTGGAGATGCGAGCACAATGTATTTATTGCAATGCTGCTATTATTAATAATACAGGCTACAGCCTGTATTAATAATAGCATTGCAATAAATAAATTGATATAATAATATTTATTGCAATACTGCTATTATTAATGGAAGCTGTAGCCTGTATTTAATAATGGCAGCATTGCAATAAATACATTGTGCGCGCATCGCGCATCTCCAAATAAAGGTGATGGCAGGCACTTTAGAAAATAACAACAAATAAAAAATAATAATAATAATAAATTATTTGTCGTTTATGTTGTTTGTACTGTTAAACATGTTCCAGTAAAAATAATCGATTATTATTCGCCAGGGCTGCCGAATAATCGATTTTGATCATGGTCAGTTTCTGGCAACCCTAATTAATATGGGAGGCAGTTAAAAGTTAAAAAGGAAATTACTTACTTGCCACTGAGGATATCTTGCTTTAACTGCAACACAAAAAGGTATCTGGAAAAAAGTTAAATACAGTTAAATATGTTCATCAAATAATTCAGGCTTAAGAGGTCGCATGGTACACAGAAGTAAAATACATTTTGTGTATGGATCAATGGATAAGTATCCCCAAAAGATCCTTCTTACAACCCCTAAAGTAGAGGTGGATCTAATCTAAATAAAATTAAGTGCCCTTGCAGGAACCCCACATAATACTGACTTTCTTTAAGATGTATAAGATTTAAAGATGTTCAATATAAAGAACCTTGAAACAACGAGATTACTTTGGCTTTAAATTGTGAGCTACAGGAAAAGCAAGGCTAGCGACTCAGATGTTTGTGTAACTGACCTGGTGAGCTCCTCGTGCAGGTTGTTGGGTTCTGAGGAGTAAAACTTAACTCTCAGGTGAAGGCAGTATGGTGGTCCAACTGGAAGACACATTGAAAATACAGCTTAACAATCATATATTATTTGGTAACTAAAGAAAACAAGGTGAAATTGTTTTTGAATAAACTTCACTTCAAGACCAGATACATAACCACATTCACTTACAAACACATTGTGATATACAAGGACAAATAATGTACATGTTCTGCCTAATCATACAGAAGTGTACACAGTGCAGTTATTTACATAATATGTTTATAGATAAAGTTAGTAATCGTGCATATTAGGGGGAGGGGAGAATACATTGATAGAGGGTGTGCCTCTGTGTACTTACTTTTCACTTGCTTTTTTATACTCTTTGTAATGTCAAGCCAGTGCTGAAATGACATAAAAGGCAATAACAATTGTTTTTAAAAAGAGATCAATATCAAAAGCAATTTCATGTAACAAGTAGTCCACTTCTCCACAACTATTTTACCAGCCTTTATTCCATTTTTAAACATTTAATATGTATATGTGCAGCTGAATGAAGTGGTTGGTTATGTAAATGAAGAGCGGTGTGAGGTCACACTTGCACACACTCACTAAAGTCATTATTCTGTTCTGTGCTGATTTTTCTTGGAAAATCAGGCTCCATGAGGCATGAGAAATGTCAAGGAGAGGCGGTGCATATGTAAGTTAGAGAGAGCGAGAGATAACGGAGGAACTTTCTAGTCTCCTCTCCCCCACATTCTTTACCACAACCCTCCCCCCTCTCTCTCTCTCTCTCTTTTTCTCTCTCTCTCTTCAGTGTCCCTCCCTTCAGTTCCATCCTCCCCACCAGCTTTCCTTCCTTCACACAGTATCAGGGTGAAGGAACAGGGTCACTGGCAGAGCAATGACTTAAAACGGTTTGTCTCCCAGCACAGCCTGACTCCCAGAGTGCCATAACCAATCCCTTTAGCCGATCGCTGGCAGGGAAAGTCCCCGCCTAAAGCTCCCCTTCAAACGGGTGAGTGGTGATTTGGACTGAAATCTCAAGTCTGGCTGTGAGCAGCAGCAGCAGCAGCAGCAGAGAAAACACCACGGCTTGGTGAAATGTAAACTAACATTACTGAACACCGTTTATTTGAAGATATAAAGGTGGGATTTAGATATTTTTGCAAATATTTTCTTTTAGCATTCAAAATATATTATAAGGATCATGGTGTGATTGTTTAAAGAAGATCTGTACCAAATAAATGTTTCCTTAAAGAAGACTTTTCGGTCATAATTGTGTATTACGCCTCTATTGTACTGTGACATGCTTTAATGTTCAAAAAGGTCTTTTCTCATACTGCCTGTGCTGCAGCACCTCTTTTCACACTCTGTCTGAAACCAGAGCCCAGTCTGCTCTGCTTGGCCAGCTCTGTTATGATCGGTCAAACCCTTAGAAATGTTCCGCCCCGTAGCCTATCACGTCAAATGTGTTGGTGCACTAGCCAATAGAAGTGTAAGTGTTTTATAGTAATGTCATTATGTTATAGGAAGTAAACAAAAGGAGTCCAATGGAGGCGTTTCAGGCAGGGGAAGGGAACTTTGCACACACACCTATACAACACACTACAGGAAACCTTCTGAAAGCATAATAGGACCCCTTTAACATTTCAATGATTGTGCAGCACTAATGGATACAATAATGAGGAGTTGAGGAAAGTGGATATTACTGTAGGATTGATTACAGGTAACAAAATCACAGGAACGGTGAAAGTATCCAAATAAGACATTTAAAAGAATGAGAGATTTTTGTTTAAGGTGTATTTTCATTCTTACCGCCACTTGTGCAGAGTCCATGAAGCGCAGCCCGAAATAGTCTTTCTCTACGATGTCCAGGTGGTACATGATCTGGTCAAACAGCTCCTCACCTTTGGCTTTTTTCTGAACCGAATAAACAGAAGACATATCGGAGTGAGAAATGTAGGGTCATGAAGGAAACACAAGATGTAAACAAGTGTTATTAGAAAGAAGTTTAAAGTGTGAATATTGAAATATTGATATAGTCAAGCAGTGTAAGCAGCATCCAAATTCTAGCTAAGGAAGAAATGGGTAGTCTACGGATTGTCAGTCCTGGAGATGAGGTCAATTTACAACAGATACATCTGCAATGTGGTGCGATTCTGACCCGGGGACCACTTATCTCATTCCTCTGAAGACCTCTTTTTTCCTCTTATTTAACCTACGACAAAACATTGTTAGGTGCAGAGCTTAAAACTGGGAAAAAGTGTGCTCTGATTTGTGTTTCATGGATTTGCATAGAGAGATATGAGAACATATTAACATGAAGTACGCCAAGTTTGAAATAGGTGTGGTCCTTTCTAACAAGGCCGTACCAGTCACTGCCTGTGTTCAGCCTGGGACTGGGAGATCTCTTCCCCACATGCACACACATCCAAATTCCCATGAGGCACAGTGACAGAGTTGCCATGGTTACGGGGGCTGAAGTGCCCCAGACACCAGGAGCTGAGGGGAAGTGGGGTGGCTAGAGGCATCATGTGATCATCTGGCTCTGTGAGCCCTTCACTAAATCAGGAAAAAATGCCATCCAGGATCAGAGTGAATTTTCTTCTTTTTAGTACTCTGGCTGTTTTACTGCCTTTCATTGAAATAAATACAGTATGAGCTCTTGCATATGCATAGAGGCACTATGTTTAAAAAAGACCACTGTTCTCCCTAGCAAACTCAACATGTCAGTTTTTTCAAAATTCCTACAATTTTGCCTTTATGCTTCCGGCACCAATTTGTAAGCACTGCGGAAGATGGCTTTAACAATGTCATCATTAAGACTTTGTCTCAGAAGAACACACTTCCTGAGCTTTTCCCCATCAATTTGCAATGCAGTAAAAGAGGCCACACACTCGTCGGCCAATGTAATGTAGCAGCGATGCGTTCCGATGCACTGGAGAATGAGTCTACATCAGACTCTCCAAAAGATGGAACAAGTGCAATGTGTTTTCTGAATCCATTTTGTTCTGGCACTGAGATGATAAGAGTTTTCTTGCAACAACTACAGTTGCAAAAAATGTTTTATATTAGCGTGTTAGAACCTTCAGAACAAAAACATCCACAATCCACAACGTTTTCCCTTTGACCACTCATGTGAACATCGAGTCCCCATACAGAATGCAGAGGAATGGTCATGGCCTCCGTGTGACTGGCCTCTGAAGGTATCCCTTCAGTAAATCACCGGGGTGTAAGGACTTTTTCTGTCCACTTGTTTAATGACACACTAACTGCTGCAACAACTAAATACTGTAACTCTAGCAATGGGCATGGACCCAGGTCAGCACAAACTCAGACTATTTGGGATTTTGTTCGATATTAACATGAACAGACTTTTTCCGTAATATTTATAATGCCTCAATTCACTGAGCTTTAATGTACTTTAACACTGATGTTGGTATCAGAGCTGTATCCTGTTTTATCCATTTTTAGGAAGTTATATTAGCTGCTTTTAAGGAAGATTTCACTATATGCAATATTTTCTTGCAAAAATCAGGAATAAATCACTGTGTAGAAGAAAAAATAAATCTTTCTCACAGACCCCAAGAGAGCTTCTGGGCAGCTGGCCCCATGCTAGCTGGCATAGTTGACAAGGCATACCGCACCCCTACAGTACCCAGGGAGAGAGTACAAAGGACTCATTGTGTTTGTGTGTGTGTGCTGCACTCAAGGCCTTGTTATACTGCCTGCAGTATTGTTGGGCTGTTTGCAGTCTTCCTGCCGGCCTGCGAGCACACAGATCCGTCTCTCAGACACTGTGCGTCACAATGTTCAAGTTACAATTGAGGTGTTTAGCTGATGCTCTTATCTACTGCAATTTACAACTATTCAAATCATTGGGCGTAGTAATGCAGCCTGGGGCAAAACACAATGTGGAAGACTAGCGGATTTTAAGAAGGAAAATCATGTTGTTTGTTTATTCTACACACTTGCCTGTCCATTTATAGCAGAGAGTGGTGTAGGGATGAGTCTTAAACCTAGGAATTGAGTTAGCATTTTAGCACTTGCGGGTCCCCTCGTCTTAAATTTTAGATTAAGACGAGGGATGCCACAATTAAGGTCTGTGGTTAATACAAGCTTAGAAGATTTCCCCTTTTTGTTCTACAACATAAACAATGTCAGTTAACACCCCACTGGTGGATGTATGAAGCTTCTACTTCAGTTGCTAACAATTGGCTAAATAAGACGACTAAATGTCTTCACGCTGAATTGTGGCTGCCTTTAGCTTAGCAGTGGTGAAGTGAAGTTGCTCATTAATAGCCCAACTATTAGCCTATTGTAAAAGAAGTGTTAATATGTGGAGATTATCATGCTGAAAAAAAAAGTGTCAGTATCATAAATGTGTGACTGCCACGATCTTGTTTTTAAATGTTCCAAAATCAAATGGATCAATCCCATTGGCTTTAGCAGAGCGAGCCCTTTGCGATGCTCACTTCCGGGTCCTATAATCTTCTGGCCATGTTTACTCATTACACCACAAGAGATAAGTTATAGCGAGCTATTGTTTGTCCTTAATGGAGAATTACTTTGCATGCCCATTTAAGTAATAAAGTCACTGCTTGTGAAAACTCAACCACAACAAGACAAAAGGTGACCACCAGACAACTCAGCAATAAACCGGCTCCGTGGCTTTCCTTTGACTTATTACCAAAGTTATAAAGGTTTCTTGAGTAGTCTTCAGGGACGCCATGTAAACTACGCTTTACGCAATGCCCTATTTACCATAAAGAATAAATGCTGTTTGTATTTTGTGAACCTTTACATAGTGGAAATCAGCAGGACGTTAAAGGGCAAGGTTAAACAATGGATAACTAAACATAGCTGCACATTCACTCAACAAATACAAAGATCTATACATTGTGGGTTTATTTTTAAGCCATTACAATGTATTCAAATTAATTTGTTTTGTATTCTGTGAATACTGTATAGATCTTTTTTATGTATATATTCACTGTTAAAGTTGTTTATTTTAAAATGTTTTTAACTCATATGCAACACATTGGTAATATGTTCCAGTACGAAAACAATAAACCAATTTGGAATCACTTGGTGGTGGGGTATGTAATTTCAGAGGAACCAGCTCGAGTGCGCTAGAATTTGAAAATACACAGCCGGAAAAAATCTGCCGCGCACATGACCAATGAGGGCACGAGATAAGTTTGTGCACAGATGGAAGGCTGACAGGCAGGTAGGCCATCCAGTTACTTTAGCCGGGCCGGCTCAAATGATTGGTGGTGCTTTTTACAGGACTACGGCTTCCACAGATGACATTTTTTAATTTATTGTCAAAGCATTTAATATATTCATTGCTATCGGGATGTTGAGAGCATTCCATGGAATATAACAAAAAGTGTATCTGAAATAAAGTACATAACCCACCTTTAAGTTTGTCTTATCTAATCATGTGCTGAAGAAGTATACAGAACAAAAAGAGAGCCTTATTGTTTACAAAAATATTTCAGTTGTGGATAATTGAAAATGAAATGAGGTTACTTTAATGTCGAGCCATTCAGACTATTATTTTATATCAGATCCAATGGTGAGCTGTACAGTTTTAACAACAGAAATACTTTTTATGTAAAAAGGATAACGCCTGCTTTTTTTTTTTTAAACGTCTTCTCTGGGCTACAAATCTACAGCGATAGAAAAGGGGGTGACAGTGTGGGGGGCTGGAGGGAGGGGAATGGGGGGAGAAGATAAAGAGAAAAGACAAGGAAGTAAATACATTTATAGGGTGGAATGTGAATGGTGAGGCTGTGTGGAATTCTGTTTGGACATGGATGCAGCAAACAAAAGTATCCCTAGGAGTCAACCACACACACACCAGCACACACACACACACACACACACACACACACACACACACCACACACACACACACACACACACACACACACACCACACAAGACACACACACACACACACCACCACAGCTACAACACACCACACACACAACACACACCACACACACACACACACCACACACACACACCACACACAACACACACATCACACACACTACACACACACCACACACACCACACCGACAGCACACACACACACCACACACCCACACCACACACACACACATCACACACACACACACAACACACACACACACACACACACACCACACACACACACACACACAACATCACACACACACAACACACACAAGCACACACACACACACACACACACACACACACACACACACACAACACCACACACACATCACACACACAACACACACCCGACACACACACACACACACACACACACACACACACACACACACACACACAGGGGGTTCCCCAAATGTATACCGGCGTGAGTTGAATGAACAATTTCTTATCGATAACCTGGCTACCTGCAACCCTTTAATGGAGATGAATGTTTAACTGTCTTGTTAACCAAAAAAGAAACACTGACAGTGAGAACTGTTATACGTTTGTGCGAACAAAAAAAGGAATCGAAACTACAACTCGTTAGCTGAAGCCTTTTCAAACAAAAAAAGTTTTTAAACCTATTTTATAGATACCACCACTCCTGTTACACTATGTGCTTTACCAGCAAAACAAAAAAGCTGCCAGTAAAAGGACTAAAGGCAGTGTGTGCTAACCGTTTTCTGAAGTCAGGTTACCTAAATGATATCTTTCCCTGGAAACCTGCTATCTTTCCCTCTCGACTGTAAGAATATGTTCTCGTGTCTATGTTGATACTTCTCCCTCCAATAAAAGTTCCCTAGTGATCCGGAGCTTTTTGAAACACTTCAAAAAGAAAGCACAACAAAAACAGTCAATCAAAACACAACACAAAATCTTCTTAATTCAAGCTGTAATAATGAACTCCATATAATAGAAACACATGAATAACTCCCTGAATTCTTAGTCGATCAACACCAAATGGACAGATCGGTAAAACTGAGTTTCTCCACAAAGATGGAAAAGCACCAATCAAATCCTTGTGTTGATTGGTGATATCCTCATATTGAGATATGCTCATATCTGTAAAAGCCTTTTTTTAAGTTAGCCAGCTTATGAAATCTTTGACCAACACCACCAATTAGTCCAATCACCAACTAAAGGGGGCCACCCCCCAGACGACAAGTCAGCCCGATAACCTCAGGAAAATCTAACACTGAGCATGACAATGTTTCCATGGTGATGCCCTGCCTTAGCTGCCTCCATTTACTGTCAACACATGCAGGCTCTAGCGCAGGGCAAGAACACTCACCCAGCAGAAGAGAAACGTTTCACTATTTGATGAGGTTTTGAGGGAGAAGCTAAAAAAAGAGAAATTACCCATGATGACTGACCAAATCAGGAGTGTTGCTGAAAACACCTTAACATACAAAGAAGTAGTGCTCTTACGAGGTATTCCCTTCTACAGTTCCTTTCTGGTTGTGTTTGAATACTGATACTGTTGCAACAGATGTCTAGAAAGCTAACAGAGCAATGCTGCCAACTGGATTCTTGTCAATGTCCTATCACTTAGAGATAGATGGATGATACGACAGAAAGATATATTATATATTTGGGGGACGGGAGACACCAACGAAAGTTATTTTTGAAACTTAACACAAGGCCAGGGCTCTGCTGGAATGCATTCAGAAATCAAATCAAATGTTCCTTCAGGCCCACACAGAAACTGACTGACTAACAATGGTAAATGAAAAGAAGAAAGTGAGAGAAACAGTTGCAGCATATAACATTCCACTCGAAGAAAGTCTCCCCTTTCTTTGCACACAATACTGAGCAGATACGAAGGATAACGTGTTCATTATTTTAGCAGCTCTTACAGGTAGACAGATTCAGAAATGTGTGACATAGTTGTGAGACTTTCATAATAAAATATGTTCATGCATTCTTGTTCAATAAGCTGGTAAGGAATTCTCAAATGGTAGTTTATTTCATTTTTCACAACTAAATACCACTGCTTAATCTCAGGCAAGAGTAACACCTTTATGTACAAATAAATACCTCTTTTGAATAAGAAACAAAGGGGAGGAAAGTGTTTTGTAGACAAAGCAGAAACATTTGGGGTTCAAACAAGATGTATTCAGTAATGTTGAGAAAGTACATTTGCACATCTTCCACTTAATTTATTCTGAGGGTTAAATTTCAAGATAAGGTTGAGTCATAGATACTAGACTAGCCTCACTGGAATGCTGCAGGTTTTCACATGGAATGCCAATGGAAACACATGGTAGCAAAACCTGTGAGAAAAACTAAAATTAGGGGAAGAATATCCAATAATCAAGCCCTCATTCTTAAAAATATAATGAAGCAATAGCTCACGACAGGCCGTGGTATATGGTCATTATATCACAGTTAAGGGGCGTGGTTCAGAAAAATACACGTTGTGAATTGAGTGGCCCATGGTGGTGGTGGGGTTATGGTATGGGCAGGCGTATGTTATGGACGACGAACACAGGCCACTCGATTCACAACATTACCCTACCCCTCACACCAGATACTGACTGGTTTTCGGACCCCCCCAGACCCCCCCAATAAAGCAAAACTGCACGTTTCAGAGTGCCTTTTAGTGTGGCCAGCCTAAGGCACACCTGTGCAATAATCATGCTGTCTAATCAGCATCTTGATATGCCACACCTGTGAGGTGGGATGGATTATCTCGGCAAAGGAGAAGTGCTCACTATCACACATTTTTTCAGATTTGTGAACAATATTTGAGAGAAATGGTTATTTTGTGTATAAAGAAAATGTTTTAGATCTTTGAGTTCATCTCATAAAAAATGGGAGCAAAAACAAAAGTGTTGCGTTTATATTTTTGTTCAGTGTAGATATCCCTGCCCTAATGCCAAAGGAACTGGCAACTAAATATGTTTTGCCGTTTGATGTCTATGTCTGGACCGCTGCGTAAAAAGGAGGGTTTCTGCCCGTTACTTCTCCGCTGTTTTCATGTCCCAGTTTGAACAGCAAACTGCATGCAGTTTGCTGTTCAGCCCAACTGTATACAGTTAAATCGACCGGACTTCTTTCTGCGGATGTGACGGTCAATAAGTCCTTGCTGCACATTATCCCTTACATGTTTCAATTTTAAGCTTTGTTAGTTAGTTAGTGTCATAACCGACGTAATGTAACAGTTGTAGCTTTTCTCAGACGCGGAGTGATACTAACTTGTGAAAAGTAACTACAATTCTACCCGTGATATACGCTCATTATATCACGGCTAAGAACCGATCAGATTGCTTGATTTGACCGTTTTATAATGTAAAACAACACACGATGCCAAGTTGGTATCCGAGTCAGATAATAGTTGTCATAACCAGCTACCTATTTGGAGAAGAAGTCACAGGTTGAACCGACTTTGGAGAGAACGCAACATGTGTCACCGTGCAGCGTTTGTTTACAAATGAAAATAAATGAAAGCTTTCTTGGAAAAAAATGTGCCAACTAGAAAATGTGACTGCACCTGCCAGCTCAAATAAGCCTTAGTAGATACTGGGCTATAATTGTATACCAGTTAAAGAAAGGCAATTATTTATGTGAAAGAAGACCACAGTAAAAGGTTCTTTCATAAATTAGTATGTAAGAAAAGTTTAGGTGATTTTTTTTTCATATCAAAGATATTTGTTTTCTTTCCCAGGTTATGGTATGGGCAGGCGTATGTTATGGACGACGAACGGTAGATAAATAATACAAAACAACACCCAGCTATTCTTAAAACATCTGTATTGGCCATTTATTTTAAAAACATTGCATCTTGGGGGGGGGGGGGGGGGGGGAATGGGGGAAAGACAGGAGAGAGAGTGAAGTTCTGCTCTGTGTCCACTTGGTGATGATGGGTCCTAAATGTCATGTGATGCTGTCATGTGAACGAGTGTGTTCCCCCCAGTATATGCTCAATTTCCTTATGTAGCCACCAAACTGCTTTGTAACTTTCAAGTTAGTATGTGATTTAAAAAGTCCAATTGTTTTTGGTAACTGAGGCTCAGGAGGTACATGGACATCCTCTTTTAAAAATGTTGAATCGTCTTTGAGCAAGATACTTAACCCTAAATTGCTCCCGATGGTATGGCCAATATTGTGTAAATCATGAGTAAATGTGTGTGAATGCTAGTTTTCCTAAGCAAGTGGCACCTTGTTTGGTATCGTATCTGCCTCTGTATGAATGTGAATGAAGGTTATGTCTATGTAAAGCTCTTTGAGAGGTCCCAAAGCCTTGACAAGCGCTATATAGCATGCTGCTCCCAACAATCAAGTATATAAGAAAGCACTATCTCAATGTTGATGGCTGAAGATCAAAAACATCTGGGTAGTGATCACTAAGCAGATAACAACCAAAAAGGCTTTCTCCTTACCGGGAGGTCCACGCTGACGTCCGTCCCGTCCAGTAAGGACACACGGCAGGTGATGACAGACTTTGCGTCCCCAGCAGCAGGGATGTGCGTTACGGCACGCTGGGCTTCCCGTAACCGACTTTTCTCTGCATGTTTCCGGATGGAGCGTCGCCCCAGCGTCCTGCGCAGGAAACTCAGCATGATGGGGGAGAGGGAGGGTCACACTACCACACCTGTGAGAGAAGAGAAGATAATTGTGTATTAGTGAACTGCACAGGGCTTTAGAATCGTTTAAAGATTTAAAACAATATGTACATTTTGTTTGTCATGTACTGCGACCACAGAAAAATAAGAAGCAGTGTTATTGTTTTGTTAGATAATGCTGTCAATGTCATTTAGCAGCTAGCTAGTTAGTCACAATGAATACCTGACAGAAACTGCAAACAAACAGGTGAGCCCTTTTTTCATATTGGCTATATAGTTAGTTACCATTGCATAATATGCAGGATGCAGAGAAGGCAACCGTCTACTTTGTTCTTAACATTAAGTGTATATTAACTAAATGGTTTGCCTGGCAACCAGTGGTGTAAAGTAACTAAGTATGTATTCAAGTACTGTGCTCAAGTACAATTTCGAGCAACTTGTACTTTACTTGAGTGATTTTTTACTACCTTGGACTTCTACCCAATTACAATTCAGAGGTATATCATGTAATTTTACTTGGATTTATGATGTGAAATATAATCAACACTTGCAACACAATGCTGCATCTTTATCAGCTCTGATAACACTTAAAATGTATCAACAATTATAATCAAAACATATAATATTCATTATTCTGAAATCTTAAAGTATATTTGATGATACTTTAGTATTTTTACTTTGAGTAACATTTTCATAGCAGGACTTTTACTTGTAAAAGAATATTCCTACACTCTGGTACTTTTACTAAAGTACAAGAGTATTTCTAGTCTGAAAACAACCTGTCTGAGATACACCTAGATACATGTTGGCTGACAGAGTTAGCTTTAATCTGCTAACAAATACAACAATCGGATAATAAAGCTAAGCTAGGTTACATCAACGGATATAGCGTTTTATAAAGTAACTCAGTCGGAAAGAGGAATCATTGACAGCATTACGTCGTATCTTGTTAACATGTATTGCATTATAAGCCCAATTGTTACACTAACCCTGCTAATTAATAATAACGGAAACAGTAAACGATTGGTTTTAAGGTGAGCTAGTGCTAACTGTTAGTTTCAGTGTCATAATGCTAACACTGACTTAACATATAAAAGGTATACATATTCTAATTATTTAATTTAACGTTACTGTGTTTCTCTATTCGACGAATTAAAAAAGAGGAAAGTATAAAAAGTATTTTGGAAATGTAATTAACTTGACATTTAAATTAATTTGCAAAAGTAAACTACTATGTAGTACACTTCAAAGATGTGTAAACTCGTTTAGTATTTGTGGTGCACGTCATCCAGAAAAATACACCGCTGAGAAATGACTGAGCTTTCTGGGCTACTAAAACCCCTTAAAATGTCTAAAATACAATGACAGGCAAAAAAGCTTCTTTATGCTTCCGCAAAAATAATATTGAGTAGTCAAATAAATAAACTATGTAACCTTGGCTTTAAATTGAACCCAGTTTAGGCCTGAGGTATGCAAATTAAACAGGTGTGCGCTTGTTTTATTGCAGGAGCTAACCGTTAGCACCGAACGCACACAGTACACTCAAGGCTCCGTCCGTACAAGCGCGTCCCGTTCAGCAAATCAAACGGCGCCTTTGCTCAGAAGGCTGTATCCGACATACACTTGCTCCGCAGCCACTTGTGGATCCGTGTAGGTCTGGATAAAAGGTACTTACAAAAACCTCCTCGTATGAATTCACGGTGAAAGCACGTCCGCTTGCATTTTAGACGACCAAAAAGATACCTAGTACATTTCCATGGTGTGTAACTTGTTTCTCTTTCTTTCTTTTCCCAACTTCGTTACCTCTGCTGGATAATTTTCTCTCCCAGGTCCCAACAAAAAGTAGGAGGCAAAGCTTTCCTCAGGATGTGACGTCACGATAAATCCCCAACAAACACGTAATTAGCATTTTTAAAGCGACACGCCTTTTAGTTTGAGACGACATGGTTACATTATGATTTTTGTTAAATACTTTTAAGTATTAAAAACAACACGCTAAATTAATTTTTCTTGTCGGTTTATACCAAATAAGAGACAACCCTGCCTGAGAAAACAGGGTTGTTGCATAAAGTAACAATATATGCAGTCAAATATATAAATAACCAAACATTCATGAAATAGGTGTAATTTCATCCAAAACTTCCCATATTAAGAACATTGGATTTTTCATTATATTTATGAATGAAGCCGCCATAAGGGTTTGTTACCACTACTGTTTAATAAGATTGTTGCCACTATTGGGGAGCAACACCCCCTTCTGGTTCGTTTGGGAATAAAGGTTTACAAATGTGACTGTATTTTTTACATGCAATTCCTGCCAGGAGCGTGGATTACTCTTAAATTTATCCTAAATGTCACTACAATAATTTAAACATTTAATGTTTTTCTGAAGCACATCACACCAAAGGTGCAGGTCAAAAGCATTGCCAACAATAAAGACCCAAATCTAACTTATCATGGGTGCTTTTTTATGTACAATATTAGGTAACCATATATGGTATCCCTATAATGAATGTGGATGGTGTATATCCTGCGCAGTGTTACTCTGCAAAATGCCTACTTATACTGTCTCAAAATGTGGCCCATGCTTTAGGAGGCAGTAATACCTATTTTTAATGCATCTGGATCAATAATACCATTTTAAAAGGAGGTGGTTAGATAATAAAATAGCTTATTCTATGAGATAATTGACGTTATCATAACACTTAAACGTTGGTTCATTGTTAAGGCTGTGGTAAAGCTGCTTTTTCAGAGATGTGTCCTGAGAATACCAGTTTTTACTCCAAACCTCTTATAAAACCTATTTCTGTAAGTTCATTTGTTTTTATTCTAGGCATTACAGAGATGTTGCTTGACTTAGTTTTTACTCTTTAGTTACATTTAATTAAAAAACTATTGGGAAAGTTATTCTGTTAATGATTTCAGCACTAGTGCCATCTTTTTCTTCTTCTCGCTGCTCACGCTAACATTTCTAAAGCTCACGTTTACAGTGTGGAAAAAGTAAAAGGGATCCGAAGCCACGTCTCCATGCTTTGACAGACAAGCTTTAATTGTTCACAATCAAGCTTATAGACAAAGCACCGTAAAACCATGATACCAGAAAGAAACAAGCAACTGAGGACAAAGGATTTTATGACACAGGTAGGAGTTAACCAAGGGTATAATACGGTAAAACATTTCTCAATTCTTTTGTGATTCATTATATATACACTCGCTGTTATAGATTATTATTTCAAAACAAAAAAAATGGAAATTGCAGTCTTGAAATACACACCATTTGTGTCACATTTAAATCATCCAAAAAAAGGGGATACAAATCAAATGAAAACAAAATCTTTCTGCTCACAAATGATTTTCCCTTTTATTTTAAAGATTTTTTTTCATATACAACATTGTATTTACAGGGTCTAGTATTATTTACACAAAATTAACAAGTGGCACTGTGTAGTTAGGAATTATTTTCTTTTTTCCCCCTACCGGTCTTATTTAGAAACTAAATCAAAATGACAAATAAAAAAAAAAGAACTTAATGCATTATTTCTCCGACTTATTGTTACTTTTTTTTTTCCAGTAGCACTACCTGCCACTCAGCCTTCTACAAAGTGCTGTCCTTTCCCTAACCTGACTACAGCTGTTTTGTTTATCTTTACAAAAAAAACAACTAACCCCGAGCCCTCCCTATGTCTGGTCCCCTCAAACTACCTTTGATCAGTACCCTAAACGCACACGCAGTACCAATTATGTGTCAACAACGAAACACTTTGAACACAGTGGGCAGGCCTTGATGTATCAATTAGGAACTTTTCACGGTGGGGCCCATGTTTTATGTTAACATTTTTTTTTTAAATAATTGTTTTATCATGAGCCCTTTAGCGCTAATTCAATTTGATTTGAAGCTGAATAAAAAATGCTAACGGGGCTAAATGTTTTTTTTTTTTTAACTCATACGTCCAATGAGAAACAAATCAGTCAGTCATTCACTGGCTACAAACTCATGGTATTCTGCTCATATTTATCATTTGCCTTGAGGCTATTTAGAGAGAGGAAATTAATTTAAAAAATGCATCTGGGGAATAACAACAAGAAGACTAGACTGTGGATGTTGCGTAGGCTCTGAGAGAGGGCAGATTGTGAGAGAGGGACATGATATAGGAGAGTAGGGCTGCTCGATTATGGCAAAAATCATAATCTCGATTATTTGGGTCAATAATTGATATCACGATTATTAAAAACGATTATCCATTTACTTTGAAAACATCAATTTATTGGAGAATTTTTTTTGGAACAGTATGTATTTAACAGTTGATTACCCTGAACTTTAAGTATAACTCAACTGAAATCTTTTTTTAAAAAAAATTTGTAAAAAAGAAAAGTAATAATAATAATACAAAAATAATCGTTTTATTAAGATTACGTTGTTTTCGTAATCGTTGCAAGCCATAATCGTAATTGCGATTAAAATACGATTAATTGAGCAGCCCTATAGGAGAGTATAACAAATAAAATAGAGAAAGATTGCTTTTGTTGATGTAGAAAAAGTATGATTCAGCTGTTTTGAAATGTTTTAAAAAGATACAATTCAGCCGTTTATAGGACAGACTTAAAACACTATCCAAGAATGATGTATTTGAGCTTTTTGGGAAAAACCTTTGATTAGGTTTGTGTCGCTATGGCACAACCCATCATTCCAGTTAACGGACAAGCAGGCTTAGACCAGACAGCTAACAGACTACATGTTAGAAATTGAGGAAGGACAGAGATGTAGAAAAAGATCTGAGAACACACACTCTCACACACTCACAGCAGTAAGGGTTTTCCAGCAGAATCCAATGACAGCAGGTACCAATAAGAAAAAGATCTCAAATGATGAAGAGGCTACACTTCATTCACTATGCACTTTGCACTATGTTCAGTTTGACCTGTACTGAGAGAGAAAAATACTCAATTCGATGCTGGGTTTTGTGAATTAAAAATACAAGTTTTGTCACTCATTAACACATCATCTTGGCACAACATGTGCCTTAAAAATAAAGTACCATTGGGAAAGATTATTTTAAAAACAAGGGAAAAATGATTGGGTGAAAGTTGTATTTGTGCTGCTTCTTTGAACGGTCAGCTGTTCTCTGGCACACAGACAGATTTAGGGAAAAAATAAACAGCAACGGTCGGTTTAAAGCTCCGCTCCAGTGACCTCTGAACCTTAATAAAACCAAGATTACAAAAATTATTAGGTTAGGAAAATTCTTTGGAAAAATGAAATGAATGGATAGCTGGGTCGTACAAGAACTCAATATTCTGCTAATGTTAAGGAAAGATAAAATGATTAAAATGTCGTCAAATTGTAAGACAAATTAGAGAGGTCAGTGGAGGGAGCCTTTCAAATGTTTACAATTCACACTAAAGGTTGAGATCAGTTCACCGTCAAGTTATCCTAAAATGGAAATACTGATTGAATAAAAGTTTAAGCAGCTTTTAACAACTTCAAAACTAATTAAAAACTCGTGTTTTTTTAATCATTATTTGCGTACCAGGTTCTAAAACAATTAATGTATTGCTAGTGTCTGGCTCAAGGACACTTCAGATAGGGACCCAGATTTTGATTTAAAAATCGAATTGAGTGAATGTCGATTTGAATAAGCAAAATGAACTGACCTCATCCTTGATTCTTAAGCTTTATCAACCCCAGCGGAGGAATTAGCTTAGATTGTAGGTTAGTGAGGTCGAGTGTCTAGGGGGGGCCTCTCTTTTTGATACCAAATGTGTCTTCCTGTGTTAAATTAGCATTAGCATTAGGTACTGTGAATGAATGAGTTGTTCTGAAATGTATCATTTTCTGTCCCCGTGTCATTCAGTGGTAGGCCTACAGTAGAGAGAAAGGGTTGAAAGAGAGGTGCCCAGTAAACACCGGCCGCAAGAATAGTAGAATTTCTTCACCATGGCAAACAAAGGTTGCTTGGCAGCATGTGTTGTCTGTAAAGCTAAAAAGCTCAATACAAAGCAGAATCAAAAACACAACTTGCCGCGGCATTGAACAAGAGGTGAGATGTCCATCTGCGCTGTCAGGAACTCAGAAAGCCGAGAAAGGTAAGTACAATAAATTAAATCAGGTTTGTTTCCCCCATGAAAAAAGCAAAAAGCAAATAAAGAAGTAGTTAGAGGAAGAGGAATACTTTACTACCTAAAAATGTAATCAGGAAAGCATGAAGCTCTAGATTCATACAAACAAACATACACATTTCTTTTTTTGTTTTGTTCAGTGGACAGGGTTTGACACAAACTAAAAACACAATAAATACTCTTTCTGAGGAACAAAAGATAAAGTATATCTCTTTATCAGCTAAAAGGACACTAAAAAAAGGCAGGTCCGTCTGGCAGACTCGCTCGGAAGGGGACAGGGCGACCCTTTGCGGAAAAAAAAAAACGTTCCATCCATTGGGGTGGCGGCCCTTCCCCTTCTTACGTATGGCACTACAGCAATTCCCCATCCACGTTTTATTCTCTCGTACTTTTCACTCTTTGTAGACTTTTATCTTCACCCGGAACATACGAGATCCCCCTAAGTGTACCTATTCAACACGGCTGGGGTCTTTTTTTATTCTAGCTTGTCCAGTACTTTCACGTTTGTTTGTTTATTTGTTCGTGTGTCCTTTTCCTCCCCATTTTTCTCAGCGTAAAGTGCAACAGTGCTTTTGTTCTCTCCTCCGGTTGCCTGGCAACTTCCCGGTAACCCCCGGTGACTGCCAAAGGTCAAAAGTTAGGGGTTAGCGGGGTCAGGGTTCTCGCTGGTCTCCGTGTTAGCGCTAGCAGCACTAGCGGCACTAGCGGCACTTGCGATGCTTGCAGCACTAGCGATGCTTGCGACACTCGGCTCCTCCACCTCCTCGTCGTCCTCTCCGTCTTCCGTCACTTCCCCCACGTCCAGCATCTCCACCTCTTCGTCGTCCTCTTCATCTAGACTTTCTTCCAGCAACTCCACCGCAGACACCACATCCCCGTCTTCCGATGCTTCCATCTCCGATCCTTCTGCCGTGTTCAGCTGCTCTCCGTACTCCTCCTCCATCCCGTCCTCCTCCCCCTTTTCTCTCAGCTGGTAGACGACGGTCCTGAACGGTTTGACCAGGCCCTCCTCGTACACTCTGAGGATGGCCTCGCACACAAAGCGGTACTGGCTCTGCAAGGGAGATAGATACATATTTTAGGGCAGGGTTTAAAATGTGAGAGCATTGAGACAGAAAAAAGGATGTGTCTAAGTACTGGTGTTTGTATCATCATGGCCCTCTGGTCTCTCATGGTCCTGACGGTATCCAGAGGAAACACTGGCTGACCGCACTCCATTAGACACAATGCCGTCTCCATGGTGATCAGAACCCCTGTTCGACCAATGCCAGCACTGGAAACAAGAAACATTTTATTAGAATTTAATTAAAGTTATAATGAGAAAAAAGTGGCCCAAAATTAATTCTCAAATGTTCTCCTGAATCAGAGACAATTCCATAAAATATCAGAATACATGAATTTTATTTCACTCTTACAAATGTGTAATAATTCTGCACTAGCAAGAGTCACTTGGTAAACGCAATCATGACAAACTGTTGTGATAGACACAGAGGCCTAAACTTTTACTTCAGTATGAAAGCATGGTACATGTGCCATCTTTGTTATTTTACTTCTGTGGGTCTATTCTAGTTCAGTTAATCGACCTCAAGCACGCAAAATGGTTGATAACGGGTTCACCTCTTTAAAAACCACAGAAAGAGTGAGTATACCTGCAGTGCACCACCATGGGATGGTCCTGTCCGGCCCGTTTTGTCCGCACCAGAGACACAAAGTCCAGGAAGTCAGTGGAGTCGTCAGGAACCCCGTGGTCAGGCCAGGCCAGGTACTGAATCTGGGTAAGCTCTCTCTGCTGTTCACTCTGAACACACACACACACACACACACACACACACACACACACACACACACACACACACACACACACACACACACACACACACACACACACACACACACACACACACACACACACACACACACACACACACACACACACACACACACACACACACACACACACACACACACACACACACACACACACACACACACACACACAACACACACACACACACACACACACACACACACACACACACACACACACACACACACCACACACACACACCACACACACACAGAGAGAGAGAGAGAGGAAAAAGACAAATGACTTAATATTACATTTCCATCTTCCTTTCAAAAAGTCTTCTCTATTATTGGAAACACACTGAGAGGCTTCTCTCTCACCTTAGTCAAGACCTTAAGCTGACTAAGTAATGAATAATTCTCAGATATTGCCCATCCTCAGAGCCCAAAACAGGTTATTGTATTTCATGTGGGCGACCTCCAAGCTTCTCTCATTGAGCTCTGTGTCCTGGGGGGATACTGCACAGCACCCTGTTTGTGTAATGATGGCCTTTAAACGCGTTATGAAACGGGCAGTGTGAATAACAAACAGTGGGTTTATTTCTTCCTCTCAGCTGGGCCACTTCATGATTCACGTTGTTCTTTCCCATTAAACATCAGATACTGAGGACAAAATCTCTGCAACTGTACTACACAACGTACATTTTATGTTGCTGAAATCAAACAATTAATGTGTATATCAAGCTTTCTCTTTTTTGTTCAATTAAAAAGGGGAAAGGAAAACTGTAGCAAGGAAATATGCACACGGGGAAAAGAAAAGTCAGCTCGATTTAAACCCAACAGGGACACAATGACAACGACACACACGCACATACACACAGGTACACATACACATAAATGTCCTCACATAATTGGTTGATCTCAACACATGGGTCCCACAAGTATAGCAAAACAAACATACACATGTACACAAACAAACAGCAGATAACTACTGAAATCAGTTTGATGTGCGACTCAGAGCCCCCGTGTTCTTCTTTAATATTGCCTTGCTGCATCACCATGGTAACACATATATCTCCATAGCAACAATCACAGGCAGAGGAGAATGCTAATTGCCTCCTATAACAGCCATATATTTCAAAAGTTCACCATACATAGGCGACACACGGGGAAGTTATCAGTAGAGTAAAGTTAATTTGAATGCAGCACCCCTTGCCCCAAGCTTAAAAAGGTAAAGGGACCTTTATTTGATCTCAAGACTTACTTCTTCACTTTCTTTTTGTCTTATTTATTATTACTAAAGTGTCAATATAATACTCCGCTGCAGTTACTCATCTCCTATTCACTTAGTTGATTTTGTTGACTTTTCATTTCAATTCTTTAGGGGGGAGAAATAAAAGTTATTTTAGATTTGATTATGTCCTAAATCTTTGCATGGTATACAATATATAACATACAGTATATCCCATAACACGAGAACACTGCACCATTGTTCAACAGAAAACAAATAACAGCCTTAACTTCAGAAGATGAAACCAAAAAGTCCAAATGACAGATGAGTAACGCTGTGTGCATCAAAAGGCTTCAACTTTAAAGTAAGAGAAACACACATTTTATCTATTTATGTTTTCCAAACAACCATCATCCCACTCTCTGTTCCTCTCTTTTCTCTCTTCCTATTTCAGCAATGTGAGTGACTGGGGCGGTTGGGGTTGTCATGGTAACCAGTTCCCAATACGTGTCCCGCATACTGCAGCGTGAGCCAGAAAAAGAACAGCCCACTCTGGTCACTATGGCAACACACCTCCTCTGGGTCCACGGCGGCTCATCCTTACTGAGACGCTGGTGCTGCGCTCTGATTGGATACTGCACCTCCCTCTGTGACGCCTTCACCCTCCTCTTTCCCCTGCTCGGCTTCTTTCGCTTGTTCCTCTGATTCAAAGCTAATTTACCTTTCCTGTCTGTTTTATTTTTTTTCTCTTTTGAGTTTGTGTGTTTACCTGTATGTGTTCCAGAGTCATCTCCCGGACCAGGAAGGCAGAGTTGCCCTCTTCGTTGTGGCAAGTTACTGAAAAGTCTCCGTAGATGGCGCTGCAGTCTGGATTGGGCCAGTACTGGTGACACTTTACCTTTAAAACACAGACAAAGTGTATCTGTTAACTGACCATTTACTTAAGACACAGCTGTCCAGGAACAACATGTCAAGGCTACAGAATAAGAATACCCACTATTATCTGGTCTTTAATTCACAAAAATATAGCATTACATACACTCAGTCAACCTGGAATTATTAAAAACGTTCAGAGGCATATCAAAAGTATGATTTTTTTTATTTGCAGCCAAAATATTTCCCCTTGGGACTAAACATTAGCAAGCAATGCATATTTGAACATTTCTACCTGCTTTGATGATTAAAGGGGCCCTATTTTGCTTTTTGGGGTTCCCCTTTCCTGTAGTGTGAAATATAGGTTTTTGTGCATGTAAATGGTCTGCAAAGGCTAAAATCCCCAAATTCCATCTAGAGGGAGCTTATCTCCCATACCCGACACATTGTACGTGATAGGCTAAGGGGCTTGATATCTCTAAGCGGTTGACCAATCACAACAAGCCGGCCAGCTAACCAATCGGAGAAGACTGGGCTTTATTGTATGGTTGTGGCCAGCAATGCCACATGTACAGCTATCAATACTGAATATTCTTTTTCTGATGAATTTACTGACAGCAAAAAGATATTTCTCTCAACATGCTGCAGTCCATATGTGTTTTGAAGGTCTTTGAAGATTTCTTTCCTACGTACCCGTCCTCTCTCGACCTGTGTAGTCAGCATGACCACCATGGACGAGCCCTGCTCCCACGTCATCTGCCAGAAGTCAGGGCAGGTGTTGGGTAGTGGGCCTTGGCACGCTATGTAGCGGTTTATAAGACTTGAGGCTGGAATCTCCATCTACAGAGAGAAAAACACAAATACAGAACACTGATATTAGGTGGACCAAGTCTCACTTTAACATCTTCTCTTTCTAAATGATGTGGATGTGCTTTGTGTATTTCTAGCCTTGTAAAGAGCTAAATGTTCTCAGGTTACTCTAAAACCACTTCAACTTTAGCCAACAAAAGTGCAACTTTTTAAGCTGCTCTACAATTCCCATAAAATCAAAATTCCTGGTAGACATAGAAAATAAATTGATGACGGTGATTATCCTCATGTATAATAATATTTTCTAGGTTACTTTCTACTACACAATATGTCCCAAAAAAAGCAGAACACATCCACATAAGAACTAAACAAACATATATTTGATCAAAATGATTTATGTTGATTTAACTGATTACATTGCATATCATATACACTTTATTGCACCATTTCTGCATACTGATAGGTTATGCTTTTATGCTTATGGTTATTTGTAATGTTTCTGTTATACATGTAAAGTGCAACATTTCATTATTAAAGATAAGTAAGATGGTCCTAATTGAGCTTTCAGTGTGCATGGCCAAAAAAGGTTTTTGAGCTATACTGAGCCAGAGCCCTGCATCGGATCGGGTACCCGCGGGTGACCCTCAAAAAAAGTGATTCGCGGGTGGTATTTTTTCAAACGCTTTTTTCCGGGTTCGGTTCTGGATACAACAAAGATGATGCGGGTCGCGGGTGTTGCATAATACATATATTAAAATAATAATAATTTAGTTTAATGTTTAAATCCTCAGACCTCTCCCCCGCGGCACCGCGCATAATCATAACCTCTGCAGCGCATCAATCTGCTGCTGAGCGCGCCACATTCGAAATGACACAGCATTTTCAATAACACTTCCTCAAGAGCAAAATCCAACGTCTGGGAGGCTTTTGGTGTCATCCTAGATGGAGAAAATAACCAAAATCACACGCTTTTTGAGACAAATATGCAACTGCGTGTGTTAATAATTGCACGTTTTCACTGCACATAGGCTATATATGCGGGTTTGGGTCGGGTTGCGGATCTTGTGTCGACGGGTCGGGTCGCGGAACTAATTGGCAATATGTGCGGGCAAGGGTGTAACTTTGGTTTGAGAAGTGGGGGGGGACACAAAACAGGGGGTCCTCCGCAATGAAACATTGTTCTCGATTTAATTTAATTCCATTTCCTGCCTTTCTACAATTAGGGACTATGGTGTTGTTAACTAATCCAAGAAAAATGTGTAGTGTATATAATGAGTGTGCAAACTTATCTATCCATGAACCTGTTTTATTTGTGTCCCGGGGCATATACCGAGAACCAACATTTCGATTCCAACGGCATCATTTAGAAATGTGAAATTCGGTTCCGCTTTTCGATGCCTGAGGGAATGTTTCTCGCCGCTCTCCGTAGCCTACTGTATGACTTCGACGGGGCGGGAAATGTAGCGTATACAGTCTATGGTTGTACTGGGCATAGATATGTCTCATAATTGTTTGTGTGAACATAAAAATGATTTGTGTGTAAATATGTGATTTGTAAATGTAAAACACCCTTCACAAATGCATTTAAAAGATTTGCAAACTCACAAATACATTTGCAAGTGTAAAACGGATCTGCAAATACGCTAAATATGTTCACAAATAAAGATCTGTGAATATCTCTTTAACATTTACAACTTTCAATCAGGCATTTGTGAATCCATTTTGTATTTGTCAACCAAAAATGCGCTTGCGGATCTCACATTTCTGCTTGTGGATCGTCTTTTTACACACACGGAATTTTGAGACATATTTTCCGCCGGTCTCCGCTAAAATCTACTCGTGTCACTCGGTTATTTTCGGAAACCACGTGATGGCCTGCTGATGACGACATTTCCGCATGATTTCAAAGTAAGAGCATGATGGTTTGTTTAATGCTCTGTTTTTTATTATAATGAACAGCGGAACGTTAGATGCATTCTTTATCACCATTATCATCATCATCATGTTATAGTGATACAGTTAGTTTGTGTTAGTTTGGTTCAATACAGCATATATCGAGCACTTTCGTTGATGTTGAAGTACGCAGGCTATGCGCCACTTTCGGATCCCGGGGGGAGCAGCAGGCAGCCCAGATAAAACTATTTCTTCATGGTTTGTTGTGTATTCAGTCAAGCGGGTCAGAGTTACAATGTAAAATTGTAAGTACAATGTAAAGTCCTGTACTCTGCAGGTGCCGGTAAAGAGCAATACAATGACAACACCTTTCCAAACAAAACAACTAGTAGACAGACAGACAGACAGACAGAGAGACAGACAGACAGACAATAGATAGATGGATATCATATATAGATACTTTATTCATCCCAAATTGTGAAATGTGTGGAAACAAGTATAAACACAAGAACATTAAATACAAATGAAAGCAATAGACAGGAATATATGAATATACAGTAGAAAGGACACGATGAATATTATAACATTTAATGTAGCCTTACTATGAAGGCTAACCTAAATACGGTGCTTTTCTACAGATTACTTTATTACTGCACTGGTAAAGTAAAATTAGGCCGATTAATAAGATGTGAAGTGCTTTGTAACTTTGACCCGCTTGACTGAATACACAACAAACAATGAAGAAAGAGTTTTATCTGGGCTGCTTCCAGGGCTGCCAACATTTGAGTTCAGCTTGGAGTGGGTTTTTTTTTTTTGGTGAACCGAAAAAAGAAACGTTCATGTGTACAGTGTTACAAATGTATTGAACACTAGGGTTTCCCATTAATGTAGCGGGCGCTACAGTGGAATACGCACAGACACAGTGTACCCGCGACTCTTACAATGAAGGCTCGATATCAGCTCACAGCATATCAAATGGCATGTAGGCCTTGGTGTAAGCAGAGGTAAAGTGCTATTTTATAGGGAGGGGGGGGGGGGTCCGGGAAGATTTTTTTTAATATTGAAGTTAAAAGCATCAATCTGGTGCATTTTGAGAGCAACATTAGGAGATCTATGGATACATCTCTCAACACCCATAGGAAACAGAACTGTACACAGATTTACTTTTTCTTTATGGATATTTTACAAATCACTCCCCTTTTAAACTGTATTCTTGTTTTACTGTCATATAGTATTTCATAACTGTTTTTCATTTATTCTCATAAATGGTGACCAAAACGTTTGAGACCCACTGAGATAACTAGACTAAAGTGAACTATCTAAACAGAGTCCCTTACCTCACTGAGCTGTAGTTATCTCTCTCAGTCTGACAGGACAGAGCTCTCCCTCTCCTTGTTTTAGAAACAGCTTCCAATATCCGTTAGCGCAGCTAGCTAACCAGATGCTAACAACAATGCAAATAGTGAGTTTGGTAGAAATATAGTGTATAATTGTAAAGTTATTGAAGATGATGCCATATTTATTGAAGATTTTACATTATAAATATTCCCCAAAATTATTCAAAAGCATATTCTTCCAAACTCCTTGCTGTAGTATGACACACAGGAGACTATTGATGTGTGTAGTGAGTTTGGTAGTAATAAGCTGTATAATAGTGATTGAATATTATTATATTCTCTTTTTTCGGAGTTGCACTTTGCAGACGGTCCCTGAGCACTCGTTTCTTCTCCGGCTGGGGATAGAGACCAATGTAATGTGCCCAGCTCGGAGGACGGCGCGTATTGGCTTTTTTTTAATCAAAATGTGATTGTAGTTCGTTGTCAACCTTACCACGGTACTTAGGAGACGTCATTTGTGTCTGAATAACATTTTGTTCATGAGTTATTGATCCGTGAAATCCGAATCTCCCAATATCGTTCCAACTTTACTGAACTAAGCCAGAAGACCGTCTCATTTCGTAGACCGCCCGTTTTGTTGTTCCTTCACTTTATTTTTATATACATTTATTTTGAACGGAACCTTAGCGTGAGAAAAGGCATGTGTGGCGTGAGTGCGTGAGATATGGGTTAATTGCGTGACTCTCACGCTCAATGCGTGAGTGTTGGCAGCCCTGTGCTTCGCTGCCAGCTGCTCCCCCGGGACCCGAAAGTAGCGTAGGCTATAGCCTGTACTTCAACATCAACGAAAGTGCTCGATATATGCTATATTGAACCAATAAACTAACACAAACTAACTGTATCACTATAACATGATGATGATGGTGATAAAGAATGCATCTAACGTTCCGCTGCTCATTATAATATAAAAACAGAGCATTAAACAAACCATCACGCTCTTACTTTGAAATCATGCGGAAATGTCGTCATCAGCAGGCCATCACGTGGTTTCCGAAAATAACCGAGTGACACGAGTAGATTTGAGCCGAGACCGGCAGAAAATATGTCTCAAAATTCCGTGTGTGTAAAAAAACGATCCACAAGCAGAAATGTGAGATCCACGAGCAGAGATTTGAGATCCGCAAGCGCATTTTTGGTTGACAAATACAAAATGAATTCACAAATGCCGGATCGAAAGTTGTAAATGTTAGAGATATTATTCGCAGATCTTTTTTTTATTTGTGAAAATATTTAGCAAATTTGCAGATCCGTTTTACACTTGCAAATGTATTTGTGAGTTTGCAAATCTTTTAAATGCATTGTGGATGGTGTTTTACATTTCCAAATCACATATTTACACACCAATTATTTTTATGTTCACACAAATAATTATGAGACATATCTATGCCCATATTGTACCTACACTTCCGACAGCGTAACCTGAGACCAGGGGCCTCATTTATAACACCGTGCGTAGGATTCACGTGGGAAGGTTGCTTACGTAGTAGAAATCGGTACAGATCATTGTAATGTAAGATGTACATTTTCCGATTCACCAAACATTGCGTACCGGCGAGGAAAGTGCGTACAGCACTTCCTACGCCGGTTTCCCTTTATAAATCACAACCGACTCGAAATGCGGTGCAGCTTTTGCGGGCTTCACGTAATGCCCATATTTGCCTATAAAAAGTCAAAGAAACGCCCATTCATTCATTCATTTTGACTGACTGCATGAAGAAGATCGCAGGAAATGACGACAGAACAGCTAAAAAAGACATCTCACACCGTGTCAGATTTTGGTTATTTTGGGGAGGTGAAGATAAATCATATTGTTCGGTGGATGCAGTTTGAACCAGAGTAGCAGCATGGAGGTCGGATCTTCACCAAAATAAATAAATAAGTGGTCCGAAAAAGGTTCATGACAAAAAGAATACACAGCCTTCCTCAGGCAGTGTGTTTGTACCGGGGACAGGAGACACCTTCTTGAATTCTAGCTTGAATACTCAAACACTTGCCATACTAAGAAAACGTCAAATTAAATGAGTAAAACATGAATTTCTTGTAATTTTAAACTATGCTTGGGTACCGTTTAATTTACAGTAGGCAGCAGGATTTGTTCTATCTAATAAATGATGACATTGATGAGAACATGTCAAGTAAAGGGTTTATTAGACAAGTGAGAGGCGGGGGCGAGTGTCCTTCATAATCACAATGAGCCTTAATTAGGCTATAGAGATAAACAATCAAAATGTTGTTGAAATCCATGTTTTATACAGCCTCTGGGAAAACTGACAATACATTTCTTCCGTTATTACATCATTTTGTTCTTACTCTCTGCTGTTTTACAATACAACTCTCTTCATAAAGAGGTCCTAACATGTTCAATATAGCCATTACAAGAGATTTGTGTAACAAATAGCTTATTTTCACTTAAAAAAAAAGGCATTACTTAAACAGATGTCTGAAAGGGGCTTAAAATAATAGCACCCATAAGCTGGTGATTGCTATATTGGCCGACTCGAAAACATGCAAAACATTAAGTCCTAATGTTTTCCACTTGTGGTTGATTCATTCACCAGTACGGAGACCCGTAGTGTTTAAACATGTGTTTTTAGGGTTAGCAAAAACAGACCACCCAAAAAGGTGAGGTATTGTTGGGAGAGAAAAAAACGAGGAGGAACAAACTCACATTGATGTAATTTGCATTGATGTAGTCATCTGTGCTTTTCAGAATGACTCGTGTGGCATCATCTGCGGAGGGAAAGACAAGAGAGAGGGGTGAGATTACAGACAGAGAGACAACAAACTGCTGACAAGGAAAAAAGAAAGAGTATCATGGAAGAAACATCTGTACATATTGAAAGAAAGAAGAAAACCGAAATAGTAAACCGTGTGCAGCTACGTACAAGGAGAGATATCTCTGTAGCGATTTTTGGAAACGTTCTGAGGTAATTTGGCACACAGCATGGTCATCCCCGGCCTCTTCCTGTACAGTTGCTGTAAGAAAAGGAACAGTATTCAAGATGTGGTACAATAACTGGAGGCAAATCAGTTTGCCCTGTAATCAATACGCACACACTTCTCCAAGTGCTTTCCTGCAATGGGTTAGTTTATGTGCATGTGTTTGCATCACAGGAAGTCGTATCACTGATTAGGATGAAGGACAGGAAGTGACGGGAATGTGAAGGACAAAAATAAATGTGTCACAATTGCTCAAAAACAAAACAAACATTAAACAATCAAAAACAATTCCACAAGAACATCTGATTTTCATGAAAATGCAGAACATTAAAAATAAATGAGAAAGAATTGGATGCAGTGGTTGACCTATTGAAAATTTCATTTCCAATTGGATTCAGCAATAAGGAAATACTTGAGAAATTACCATACTATCATAACATTTGGAATTTTAACAGACATAGCTGTACATTGAGTATTTTCATAAGAAAATAACATACTGATTTGGAGGAGTTTTTTTATTGTACATTTTAATCTCACAAGCTATTACCGTCCTTCCTCAGTTTCTTATGATGACTTTTTGCCCTACAATGGCCCTAATACGGCACCATATATACAGTATATACACAGTATCCACTTGTGTGTTTATTGCCATGTGTTTTTCCTCACATCGAACTGTGCCAGTATGGCTCCACTGATCAGGCCGTCCTTCAGTGTGACCATGGAGTCCCTCAAAGCATGCTGGTCTAGCTGGGCGGGGTCCTGAGGGGACTTCTCAGGGATATACTGAAAATCTGGCTCCGAGTCCGCCTTCTCCTCCACCACGTCATAGATGGCTGAAACAAACAGAAAATACTTAGGGTTTATAAAGACACAGCTGTTTATGTAGGTTGGGCCTCTGGGAGGCGATTTACCTTTAAGTACATCATGTAGAAAAGCGTCACAACCTAAATACTGCACCGTAGGGATATACAGTTATTTGAATTGCAAAAGCCGTATGTACTAAATAAAAGTAAAAAACGGATAAAATGATATAATGTGAACATTCAGGAATTCAATACATTGATGCAATCTTATATCTAATCTGATGTAAGACAGGATCGAATCCATAAATCCCCATTTGACCCAGTTAAAATACCAAGAATATCTATGTTTCATCATTTTTTTAAAAGCTCCCCTCCCACATCGCTGATGCAGATTAAAGAAAAACGATTTCCATCTCCCTACACACTGCATGCATATAGCTGAGAAAGCAAAATGTAGAGTTTTAACTCCTTTAAATGACCAGAGAGATACAGTATTAAGTGTTCCAGAGAAGAGCAGAAGAAGAGTGACAACTGGTGAGCAGATGTGGAGCTGTTAATATTCAGGAGTGTGTTGCACCAGGTGTCTGTGTGTTACACGTTGCCTAGTTCTCTAAAGGGCCCCATTATGCTCATTTCAGGTTTCTTATTAGTAGAATTTAGAGCCACAGAAACTAACACTAACACACTACAGGAAAGGGAACAACTCCAAAAATCCCCTTTAATTGTTAAAAAGTTGAGATGAATGCAGCACTGTATTAAAATGGGTTGCAACACACAAAGTACTTCTTAGGGAGATTAGCTGTTACACAATTGTGCACCCAGTTACTGCTAGATTTAGATTCAGAAGTTTTAGTTTGGAAAGTTGTTTTTTCTTTTATAATAGTGTTAGAAAGAAGGAGAAGAAAAATAGTTTCCAATAATGTCCATGTAGGTGTGAAATAGGGGGTTGAGAAGTGAATGGGTGATGCTTGTGCTTAGTCATCTGATACCATCATTATTCTTTTTTAGATCAGCAAAGACACCAAGCGGAAAAAACAACAACAATGAAAAGATGAATAAAACATACAGAAAGGCACAACCAACAAAAGGGAAAATAAAACAAATGATTCAAATAACTCTCTGGTTAATGTCGGAAAACAAAGTAAATATGGGGAATGTAAAAAAAAAGAGGGGGCTAGTCTCTTACGGTTATAAACGTATTATCTTAATGAAAAGGTTATTGAAGTATTACTTCAAAGTATTTGAAATATACAGAAGGTTGCTAAATGAAAAGCAATATCTTACAATCCAATACAACAACAAAACACGTTTTTTTTAGATTGTGTCATCACTCTGGCATTAAACTGTTGTATTCTACTGCCAATGGGAAGAACTCACCGTTGGGCCTGACCAATAGGATGAGCTCTCCAGAGTGGCTCTCGCAGCTGGCTTTGATGAACATGACCACCTGGTCGTGGGTGTGGTCCGAGATGTCCCGGCCATTAATTAGGACCACCTGGTCGCCCTCGTTAAGGCGAGGCACACACAGATCAGCCTGGGGAGGGAAGAGGGGGGGGGGGGAGGAGGGCAAAGGTCAAAGGGAGAGCGAAGAAGGGAAGAAAAGACAAAAAGAGAGACAATGAGAAGGTGAGATACCATCGTTAGTAATGTGTGTTGAGTTGGATTCAATGATTCTCATACAGAATAGTGTCTCAAGACTACATAATGCTAAAGTAGTAGCTGTTTGTAAAGTTGCATTCGTCTTATTACATGCATACAGCCCAACATACTTTATAAATACTATAAAAATAAAATAAAATCTATTTATATGTATCGATCAAATATCCTAATATTTTTGACCAAAGATATCGATACTTTTTTGTAGACTTGACTATTGCTGCTTCTATTAAACATTTACACAATGAGATTTTTGACCTTATTCTTATATTCACATTTAAAAATAAATCAAATAACATGGCTTTACTTAATGCAACCTCTCAACACAACAGTGAAAGACAAGGGTATGGCATAATCTAGACTCGTGTCATGTCATCTTTATATTAGTGATATGGACTTACTGAAGTTCCCGGAGCCACTCGAGACACAATGATGGGCATCTTCTGGTCAAACCCCCCCTGGAGACACAAGTAGATCAGCTAACAGCACAAAGCATGACACACGTCTTCTGTTTCCAGAGTTAGCAGTTTAGGCAAGGACTAGGTATTAGTCACGTCTGATCATTTTAGCCAAGGTTTCTCATCACTTGGCATAAACAAGAGGGGAAACCAAAGAGAGAGATGATGAGATGAGCCATGGAACAACAAAGACAAAAGGGCCGTTGTGTCTCAATTAGTGTCAGCGCTTACCTTGACATTGAAGCCAAAACGTCCGTGTTCGTCAGGCTTCATCTTGATCAGGACCAGATTATCATGGGGGACTACTCCATTTAGCTGCAAGAGACATTTTGGACACAGATGCATCAAATACACATACTGCAGTCTGTCATACCATTCCCCTATGCGGCAAAGGGATATTGGCTCTGGCGCTAACGCTAGGCAACATGTATTGGATGTTGGTTCAAAGGTTTTCATTTCATTCAATAAGATTTAAAGCGGCAAATACATATTTTTAGCCACTAGGGGTCCAAAAAAATACACCAAAACAAACAGATGAATCAAAAAGAACCTCTTATTTTGTGCTCATTGAACTTGACATTAATTAACATTGCTAATGAGGTTTATGAATTAAAATGATACTGCATAGTTTAATGAAATCTATGGAGCTTTACATTTGTGAAACCCATTCTGTCAACGATATACAAAATGAACACTGGAGAGAATATTTGATTATGCTATTAACAAGCCTAACAGGGTATCCTTCTGACTGTTCTTTTAATAAGCACCACGTGTTTCCGTCTTGTTTGGTTTGACTGACCACGGTCTTGTCAGCGTTCACAGGGACGTCGTACATCTCGTTGAGGTGGTTGTCCAGGAGGCTCTGCTGGGAGTGGGCCTGGATGATCTGGCTCAGGGTTTTCCTGCTCAGCTGTTTGGGGGGCAGAGCTGGGGGGAGGCCGTCGGGCCCGTCTGGAGACCTGAGGGAGGAAAAGAGAGGGGGGAGTGTTACATTTAGGTAAATGTTGAAAGGTTATATTTATTAATGCAGCAAGGATTCGTCTAATCTGATTGGGAAAACTCATGTTCCAGCCGTGGTGATATACCATTTACATAACGTTTGGAGATAATTAAATTGTACCTTGTAAACAAAATGACTATTGTTAGAAATTCAAGGATGCTCAATACAGATCAGGCACTAATGGGAAATGTATATTATTGTGCCAATAAAAAAAGGTTGTTATTATGAAGACAAATTGCTCTCATTGACTTGAATCTACAAATGATGATAAAATATGTTGGTAAAAACCTTTAGTTTGTTGGGCATCTGCCAATAAACACAGAGAACAAGAAAAACAAAGTAGCACACTGACTAGAGAACCAAACATAATCGTCAACAGAGTGGATGTTTGTCACAGTTTAAAAAAAAAAAAAGACACATTTCAGATTTTAAAACGTAAGAATAATGTAATCTGAAATATGTATTATTGCTCCCAATATCTTTGCCTTTATTATCTTCGCATAAACTATAGGTTGTAAAGTTCTTGTCAAAATACAAAAATGTCAATTCAAGTTTTTTTAACAGTCGCAGTTTATTATAAGTTTATTATAAGTGGTCACCATTTGCTAAAGATCCATATTGTTCATCCTTTTATTCAAGTTAAAAAATAAATGTTCACAACTTGCTGTCTGGCAGAAAAAATGCTGATGGAAAAAGTTGAACGGCCTGAAACTGTAAAACAGGGTGGGAAACTAAAAAGAACAAATATGCAACCATAGAAAAGGGGAGAAAGGAAATCAAGGTTCAACTGAAGATTGTTGATTGAAAAAGAAAAAAGAGACAAATAGTGAAAAACAGATAAAGGGGAGTGAGAGAGAAAGAGATTGCAAGAGACAGAAAGGCTTAATAGCGCTGTGTTAGTCACAATACATTAACCTCAATACAAGGGCTGCTAGAAGACACACACCCCCCCCCCCCCCCCCCCCCTCCATCATACACACAATAAAAGGCAGTCAGTGTGTAAGACGAAACAACACAAGACAGTCAGGTAAGGCTTTCAGCGACATCGTGGGGCGCTCTCTGGGGGGAATGTGTGTGTGTGTGTGTGTGTGTCTGTGTGTGTGTGTGTGTGTGTGTGTGTGTGGGGGGGGGGGGGCGAGAGCACCAGTCAAAGCGCATTGCCTTTGTTTTGGCTTGGGCTACTGGTGCCACTTTGTGTTTGAAACACACACATGGAATCTAACATGTATTATGGGTCAGACGGAGGTCAGGCCTTCAGAAGGAGGGCAGAGCACAGCAGGCCCGAGCCCACACCCTACATCCCCCTGCATTACTGTGATTCCTCAACACGACACACACCAGTGAAATGGATATGAACGTGTCTTTGTACCACACCACAACATAGCCAAAGCCCTGGGATAAGGAGATTTAACCTTTGTCGACAGCGGACATGACTAAAACTTGCTTTTTCGTTTTCCGTCCATCAAATGCTTTGATCCTAAATGTCTTCTTTTCCTTTAGGAACATTTTTGAAAGCCTGATGGAACTAAATGAGACAGTGACACAAGATCGTGGGTACATGAGAAGATATAAAAACAAGCTGCTATGAAGTATGAGGTCAGATCATTCTCAAAATAAATGAATGCACACAGAAGGGTTCAAAAACGAGAATGTGTTTTTATATAAATATCTCTTTAAAACATTTTTGAAATGCAAAAAAATAAACATATGTGACCCGCTCTATCGAAATCAGTCGGAAGTCGCAATGGCTCATTTCAAAATAAACGTGGATTTTGTGTAAAAAAATAGTTTTTGGAGGTTCGGGTGTTTTGTTTGATTTTAAATACAGAAAGTCTTGGCTTTCAGAATATGAAACTTTTATTTCCAAAATCACACGATAAATACATTTTTGAAGCTTGTAAAGGGACGAAGACAGGCACCTCTCACTCGCAATCTGCTCTTCCGCAGCGCAGCTTCCCCTTCCTCTCGCTGACATTATGAATGTAAGAGTATAGTAATCATAGATAACACGGCAGGGTCCGTTACAGTTTGTTTTCATCTGATTTCAATTAAACAAAGTCTTGGCTTTCAGAATATTAAACTTGTTTCGGCAAATTCAGAAGATACATACAACTTTGAAGCTTGTAACGGCATAATTACAAGCGGAGAACGGAGTAACTTGACGTCACAGCAGGCATAACAACAGCCGGTGTTTCTCGTGAGGGTTTTCCCCGGGAAACAAACACAATACACACAAACGCAAAATTACACAAAGACACACACACGTATACACACACACACACACACACTCGCGAGCTTCCCCCAGACCAGTAATCCAAACAAAAATATCTTCCCTCCGTAGTATTTTGATAATTTGCTCCGGTAAATAATCAATCAGATCGATGGATTCCAGACAAGAGGAAACTTTGAAGGCCTTTTTCTCAAAATGATGACTCGGTGACAGTCATTATATAATGTGACATATTTTGCTTAATATTTGGAGTACAAAGACAATCCTGATATCATTAGAAAGCTAGGAATCTCATCAACCAGCACCCAAATGCAGAGAGGTTCATGCACGAAAGCGCTTTGGAAACTCAGGTTCGAAAGGTTGTATATAAATGCAACGTTCAAATATGTTTTTTAAGAAAATGTCCAACACTTTTTTGACCCTATAATAAAGCACCATGATGCATTCAAAACCACCAAAAGACATAATTAAAAACACTTTCAGTGCACACCCAAAACAGTTTTTCCTTTACTTGACAACCTTGAAGAAACATGTTTGTTTTAAGCATACAATGTAATTTATCATGACATATACCATACTGCTGTAGCGCTGTTGTGTCACAGCACATTATGTAACTGTGCCTTTTTGATCCCCAACACTGTCAAGAAAATATGGACGCCGCATTTTGAAAAGCGTCACTGTAATGTGGCGCGGTTAGCTAAACCGATCATTTACACAACTAAAAACAGGACATTATAGAGAAGAGTGTCTGAGGGTTATGGCTTTGTTGTATTATTGCTCATGTGTGGAACTGACACAGCGTCTAACTGTGGCCTGTGGGACAGAAACAGATTCTAATTTGGTTTTTATTGGAGGAAAATCTTGGGAGGAACTTTGGGGAAATTTGGATTATGGGGTCTGAGAGTGACAGACGATAAAATATTGCAATATGTTTTGAGTCATGTCGTCTTAAATAGAAAATGAAAGGTCGTTGTATAAGTATATTTAAGAGTAGGGACGCAAAGTAAAAACATGACTAATCTTTCAGGGGAAAGTCTCGAAGTCTCGAAATCTCTCCCCCCCCCCCCCCCCCCCCCCCCCCCCCAAGTGACTTAAAGGCAGCCCCTCGCTCACGTTTCAAATACAAATCTGAAGTAGCATGGTGCCTTTTGGCAGGGCTCGACATTATAATTGGCCCGCTGGCCCGGGAGCACTATGTAGACACCCCGGGCCAGCATAACGTACTTTCCACTTGCCCGCTCGGGCCAGTAAAAATATTGTTTAAAAAAAAATGTTTCCTGTGGTATTGGTATTTTGACTAGCAATTTAGTTAAATTGGTTCGTTTATTAACGCTACAACATAGCGTTCCGTGAGTCGGTTGTCGTTGTTGGGTGAAAAGCAAACAGCTGTTTGCTGCGGAGCGCAGCGCGAGCAGGCTCCCGTGAGCGCGCTCCTTCACTACAGAGTATCGCGCCACCTAACCATTCGCCAAAATGTTTTTAATACCAGCGGTAACCGGCCAAGCGCCGGGCAAAAAACTATTTTCAAATAAAAGAAAGTCACCGGAGGAGTTAAAGGAGAGTGACAGGGAGTATGAGAAGAAGAGGGAGAGAACGTTTCAGCCAGCTTGATCGATGGAGTTGGCTTCTAGTGGTGCAGTGACGCGTCCTAAAACCCTTTTATAATCTATCGATTAGATTTATGATTCGAAAATTATAAAAGTAGGGTAGACATGTGGAGATTATCCGGCTGAACAAAACGTGCAGGTTTGTTTGTTTTCCACAGACCTTATTTCCAGCTATTTTACAAAACCCTTGTCGAGGGAACCAGCAGCTTACTTCCTGGTTTTAGGACGCGTCACTGGCTGCACTTCTCAATACGATGCCAATATAAACAAGGTCTTCTGTCGGCTCTGTACATCAATGCCGACCTATGCTGACAAGTAAGTGAAGAGTAGAAAATATAAAAGGTATTGGGTTTAGGGAAATGTCCCAGCAGTTTAGGATAATGAAGGATCTAATCTATAGCCATTTCATTTCTAACTCCTAATGACAGGAAGGCAGAAAGTGCATTATACAAATAATAATACTCATAATAATAGCAGACATTTTTTAACAATGACCACAATATCATTATTTTAATAAACCAAATATGAACAAATGAGGAAGAACTGATTGTTCAAATGTTGTAGTACAAGTAGTAATGTATAAATTACTATTGCAACAAATGTGTTAATTTTCTTCATTATTTGTCGATATATTTTTTTTTGGACGAATGCTCCGGGCCAGTGGTTACAATGGTGGGGCCAGTGACAATACAATTCCACCGGCCCGGAGGGCCAGTGGCTTTCTACCCTTAATGTCTACCCCTGCTTTTGGCGTTGTGACGTAAACCCAACAGGAAGTTGGCCATTTTGATTTATAAGTGCAATATTTGACCAATTGTTGCACATTACACACACTGTATTTCAACAAACTCCTACAGTTTTGATCCAATCAACTTGAACTAGCACCTTTGTAAGACCTTGAAGAACAAAAGTTATTCAAAATTTGCAGCTTTAATTTTATATTTGTACTTGACAAAACTAAATCACAACTTAGTATGAACAAAGGACATATATGTATTCAAATCTAAAACTGATTGCCCCCAAAACGAAAGTTGGAATCTGGATTGGAAACAGTTCCTTTAAGAAAGCATCACAATATAAATGGTGGAGGAGGCAACTCAAACTGTTAAAACATAATTTTGTCCTTTTTATAATATTTTAGTTTTGAAAATTGTACGAGGTTACTATTTTCAGATTCATCTTTTGTGTTTTGACGGGCCATACCAATGGATAAACGTCTCTAAAAAGAGAACAACTGATTTAGGCATTCCATCCGGATGTTTCCCCATTGTTTCCTCTTGCTGTTTTTCCAAACTGGGCAAGGCAGCATGTCAAAAGTTTGGTTTGATCTTACTCATTATGAGATTATGCTTCAGGCCGTTGTTACAATAACAGCATGCTTACACAAAGAGAATGATTGCTACATAGCTTCAAAAACGTTTTTACCTCAATTAATTTGAGTAAAAGATTAAGTAAAAAGGTGAA
Organism: Harpagifer antarcticus; assembly: GCA_902827135.1. Lineage (NCBI taxonomy): Eukaryota > Metazoa > Chordata > Actinopteri > Perciformes > Harpagiferidae > Harpagifer > Harpagifer antarcticus. The sequence continues at coordinate 14,965,809 of CADEHL010001005.1, forward strand.
ACACAATTACCAGATATGTTTAAAAACTGAAGTTGATTAATTTACAGAATTTGCTGTTTTTGTAAGCAGAAAAATGTAGATTTGGAAATGAAAATGTTATGTGGGTGTTAAAAACGGTATTGGCTATTGTGATTGGACAAATGTCATGAAGCCAAAATATGAATAGGCATGTATAACGTGCACGAGGAAGAGAGCGCAGGTGATTATGTCATCTTTTGGCTCTGTCAGTGATGAGCAAACACTCTCTGTGTGTGTGTGTGTGTGTGTGTGTGTGTGTGTGTGTGTGTGTGTGTGTGTGTGTGTGTGTGTGTGTGTGTGTGTGTGTGTGTGTGTGTGTGTGTGTGTGTGTGTGTGTGTGTTTAGCTTTGTAGGCAGCGGAACTACCACGGTAATGTTACTTGACCACTCTGATCTCCAACTGAGAAATGTTCCATCTACTGTCGTAGCAACAAGAGCATGCTGTATTTACAATGCACCTTTTGCCTCATTCAAATCATTCAAACATGCATATTACATCAACGGCTCATTTCCAGATCAATATAACAAAATATGGCTGCTTGACAATCAAATATTATAACATGATATGTCAGGCATATATTAAGTGTAATGTTTTCCTATCCAAAACACCACATTTGACTAACCAGCCATTCATTATTTATCTTAGATCCGCACAGACTAGATCTCAACCATTGCCACTCCTTTGTTTGGATGTAATAAATTATAAATAATTGTGATAAATTATATTCTCGTCTTATTAGGCCATTCAAAGTTACTGATGTGATTACGATATAATAGCTATAATAATGCAAGTACACCCTTGCAAAGAGCAATTCCTTCAATTAAAATTTTTATTCAATACAAATAAAAAGACTTAGGAATTTTCAGATACTGTGATGTAAAGATTTTTAGCTCAATTCAATTGTGCAGAGTTTTAAAAGTCTCTCACAACTCACTCTACTTACCATCGGCTTTCAGGCTTTAAAACTGAAATGTTGAACTTTATTAGATCCAAAACTCAAACACATACACAGACACAGTCACACACAAACTAATTCCGAGTTCAGCCCTGTTGTATAACCTCTCCGCCCTGCTACAGTACCAGCCATAAACACATTTTACAGGCTGTTTTTCAAAGGCTTCATCTTTCAATGGGACTGGCTAAGTGACACTGGGAGAGGGTGTGAACCGTCGGGAGAAGCCACAGGCACACACAGACATTTAAAAAGCAGCCGACTCAGCAGAACAGTCAGACAGAGTGGCACTGACACTGATGGGTAAAATTAAACTTCAGAATTAAATGGTGGCTGTTTAATTCATGAGACAGTTCAATTACAGTTATATTACTTCCATGCTACCAAGTCAGCAGTTGTTTTTTTTTATTTTCTCCTTAAGACAAAGAGCTTTAAAGAAAATATGGGGGGATGTGGGTGCATGAAAAAGAAAAAAAAATGAACCCTTTGTCCCCTGACAGAGACTTACGGTGTTGAGTCCAAGCTGATGCTGTTTGCCTGCGTGGACGATGCTGACTTGTGATTGGACGAGGAGAAGACAGGTAGGCTGGGTGAGGCGTGGATCACATGATCGACCAGGTGGCCAACGGACGACGGGCGTAGTCGCGTTCCCTCTTGTACAAACATCGAGTTCCTGACAAACACGCGTTCAAAGACAGTGATGTTAGAGGGATGATGATACAAACTCAAATGTTTTTAATGTGCTGAATTTAATATCCAACACACATCATTTCATGTAAATCATACTCATTTGAATTACAATTGTTGATATCATTCTTGGAAGGCTAACTTCAACTTTTAATTTGTTGAAGTACAATCTAAACAAATTAAATGATACTTGATGCAGGATTGGACCAGGAATACAATGAATTATTACAATTTTTACTTGATTTTTTTAAAAGAAGTTGAAAGTCGGAACAGGGTTCGGCTTCAGAAACTTGCTTAAGGACACTTATACGGTATAAATGATTGCTAATACACTCTAAAGCTGAGCGATAAACTCATTTTCTGAATGAATTCAAAGTTATGGTTTAGAAATATGATTCTATAACACATAGGTTTGAGCAAGCTCTCTGATTGGTCAATAGGCGTGTTTGATTCCACAATCAAACAACGATCAAATAGAACGTGCCTAATCACAAAGTATCCAGTGGCCTACACACGCCACTAGCCTACCGAAACTACTTCCATGAGCCTACATAGTGTGGTTTCCATAGCGACGTTTAGCGACACACAGCCGTTACACTGTTATACATTGTCTCTCGTTGGAAATCGGTAGCTACAAAATGTCAGAAGCACCTGCATACAGCGGCTGGCGGAGGCAGGGTTGGAGGCTAGAGAAATCATGTCCGTTAGCGGACATAAAAACGAGTTATCGCTTCGCAGCTACTGGGCTCCATCTCTAGACAACAGAAAGATGTGGAGCAACGCGCTTTTTGCCGGTCCGGGACACGCCATGAAACGGCCACTGGAGGAAAGCTCTTCCTATAACGTAGTCCTACCCGTGAACACCACAGCACCACCTGCACAAAAGTCTGGCATGGAGTTCATGGAGAGCTGTTTCAAGAATTGCACTTTTAATGGCAGCATGAACATCCACCTTCATTCTGAACCCAAAATGTTTCAGCACCATGGACCGCCTGATTTGATTTGTTCCGCTAATCCCACACAGTGATTACTCAGATATTTAAATAGCCTAATTCAAGAATTGTTTTCAATAAATTGGTTAATAATATATTATTTACTATAATTATATCAATAACTGTAAGCGGGGTAGCAGGAGTGTTCGATTGATCGGCTATCGTTACCATGGGAAGTACTTTTTAACTCAAGCAGAAAGCGTAGGTTTGGGAGCAAATTAGTCCAAATTATGAAATTATTTTTACGATATTGTTGATTACAATGATAGTTTGTGTCATAGAATCGCAATCATACATTGTGCTTAATTAAAAACCTGCCACAGGGCATGCCTCAAGTCAGAGAGAGTAGCCGAAAAACGTGTACATAAAAATGTGAAATACATTCAAAGCACCTCTTGTAAGTTTTTAATATAATGAACCTTGTTACTCTCTATAAGGGAATTTATTGTAGTTTTTACTGATTATTTTTGTTATAAAACTTATTTGAATTATTTATCTGACTTTCAAACGATCTAAATCAGTAATCGGATTTAGTTGGAACAAATTAGAGATTACATTTTTATTCCAAAAATTATTCAGAATTAGAGATTACATTTTCGTTCTACATCCCGACCTTACAGAGTTAAAAAAAAAAAAATGTTTTCCCACTAAACAAAAAGAGGCAGCTCTTTAAAAATTACAGCACAGATGACTACATGGAATTAATAATCACAATATTTGTTTTTTACAGACACATGCTCTAAAACTAAATTTTAAATCAGCTCAGTAAGTGTAAACAAAAGCTTATTTTCATATGTTCCTCACCATGTTGAAAATGCTTATTTAAATATGTTCTTCTAAAGTTGTCTAATGTTAATCTTAAGTGAAGGTAGACTTAAAACTCGGACTCACTGATTGGGCGTCCCGGGCGGCGATCGGGTAGGCAGGCTCTGTGTCTCCAGTCTCTCGTCTGATAGGCTGTTCCTGCTGACCGACTCCCAGTCAGTCCCGCCCAGCAACTTCCTGGCTAATGGCTTGCTGGGAGATCTGCGCAGAACAAGACTATAATTTGATTTGAGCTGAATTAAAAACAATAGTTATAACACCCTAGTTCTACCGTTATTGCTTTGTGATGGCGAGAGTGAAATATTCCATTACCTTGCAAACACTCTGTCCTTGATGCCTTTCTCCTTTCCATACTGCACAGACTGCACCTCCGTCCGTCCGCTGGAGAAAAAACCAAGACAGATAAACACACATCAGTGGACTTTCTTGGAAAATCAAACTTTCACCAGAGTGAGCCAGGCAGAAAACATTTAACTCTTAGGTTTAAAAAAGAAACTGATTTCTAAAGCTAAAGAAAAATTAGCAGCGACCACAACATGGATATTATATCCTATAATATATATATATATATTATATCTGATAATAAACAACATCAATTCAGTCAGTCATCACACACACACACACACACACACACAACACACCACACACACACACCACACACACACACACACACACACACACACACACAACACACACACACACACACACACACACACACACACACACACACACACACACACACAGCACACAAAACACACACAACACACACACACACACACACACACACACACAACACACACACAACACACACACACACCCACACACACACACACACACACACACACACACACACACACACACACACACACACACACACACACACACACACACACACACACACACACACACACACACACACACACACACACACACACACACACACACACACACACACACACACACACACACACACACACACACAAAACATCAGAGCAGCCAGGCTTGCTTGGTTTCATCACTGCTGCTCAATAATTCATCACAATCCCTCTATCTCTCAGTTCATATCTCCCTCATACTTCATAGAAAGAGGATATAAATAAAGCTATCAATGAAGTAAACTAAGTTGTTATAATGCAGTACTGAGTCAAAGGTTTGGAAAAGCCATTTTATTTGTATTTTTATTTCTCTTTCCAACTTTAAAATCCTCAAAATGTACATAATATAATCAAGGTGAAGGGTTTTATTAGTAAAAAACAGTGGTGTGGGACTTTGAAGTGACTTTCACATGGACACAATGAATAATTAAGTGGTGGTTTTCTAGGATAAAATAGAATGAGAGGCAACCGTTAGCTCTTCTATTGTTTCAGCCGCTCAACACAGAGTGAAACAACTGCATCAACTTCCAAACAAACACGATTTCTGTTCATGTTCCCTGGAGAGATTCTCTTGTTGAGAGACCGACTGAAGGAAAAACAGACAAATCAACTACATGTCTGCTCCATTTATGTGTGTGTCTGATCAAGTGTGTGTACATGTCAGGCTGTCAAAGTCTGGCTGTCCCAGGAAGACTCTTCAGAAATCCTCTGTGGATTATCTCCACATTCCTCTTGAATAGTGAATGTGTCTTGTATTTCTTACCAGTATCTGAACTTAGAGCCCAGAGTGAAGTAGTGAGAGAAGAAGTTCTTCTGTGGCGGGATGGGTCGATCCAGCCTGAAGAAGGTGTGGTGCTCCACACAAGACTTCCACAAGTTTTTACAGGCCCGGTAGTTCACCATGTTGAAACCCAGCAGCGTTTCCCGGGTCTCAGTCTGTGTGCAGGGAGGGGAAGAGAACATTAGAGGGCTGTTGGATAACACTTTGGTATTCAGCATGAGAGGTGAGAGTGGGTGACCTGCATTTATCTGTAATGCAAGAAAAGATACATACATGTAGTAGAGACAGGCAGTGTGTGGCTAACTGTTTAAACTGTATTTCTATTCATTTGTAACGGCTGTATCTACTGATTATAGTTTTTTAGGCTTAACCAACTGTTTTAACTGTCTCTCCATTAAATCTGTTTTTTTACTTTTTCATGAATTACTTAAACTAACTATTTCGACAATTTGTCGGGTTCTGCTAGCTTACTACTACTATTACAAATCCAATTATTTTAGATAACTTCGTACAATGTTTAACTATGACTTTAAGCTAATTATTTCAAAAGTTAAGTAAATTATTTTAGCTAAATATTTCTCATTTTTAGAAAAATGTTTTGGCTAAATATGTCTACGGTTTAATCAATACCTTTTGCTAACCTTTTTTTAATTACTTTAAGCAGTTATTTGGGGGCTAATGGTTTTGACAGTTTAACCCTTACCTTAGCTATAGTGTTTTCTTCCCTGTGTTCTCTTTTGGACAGATTCGTGGTGTTCAGGTGGTAAAGCTGACTTGAATGTTAATATGAGGAAATCCTTTTTTTATTAAATGGTTGTTTCTAACTTTATAATCTGTTGAGCTAACATTACTCTATCTTTCCTTTAACCCTGGCAGCTCTAGACAGCGGTAAAAGTTCCTCTGTTCGGGAAACACAGAATTTGGAACAAATAGGGATGACGTTTATGCCATTTAGTAAAGTAACAGGCGAAAGTCGGTTGAGTATTCAGACACAAATATATACAGTAAATACACTGTATGTTCAAGGACAATGCAGCTCTTAAGATGCATTCAGGGAGGAAGACGAAACAAGAAAGGGGGGGAGAAATGGAAATTCAAGAACTCGTTTTTTTACATCAAAGAGGCTTCAAAATGTAACTGCAAAAAAGCAAGGTAACACGTATTCAGAAGTTGACAGAGCATGTCAACATTGTTTATTAAATTGTGAATAAAAAAGAGATCCACATGTTAAACAAGGGATGCAGGACAGAGAGGGTGATTATTGAGGGTGAACCAGGACACAGACAGCAGGGAGTTCATCTGACACTGATTACACATACATATATGCAGACACAGCTAAGCTATCTACAGCATATAAACACACACATTTATACAGTCTGTACAGAGAAACACAGGATAAACTCTTTCATCTGTTCAAAAGACACAATGGTGGTGGTTAAGGGTGTGGGTGTGGGTGTGGGTGTGTGTGTGTGTGTGTGTGTGTGTGTGTGTGTGTGTGTGTGGTGTGTGTGTACACCTACTGCTTCTCTTCTTAGCTGGATGAAGAACTGTTTGCACTTGAAAGAGATTTTCACTATTTTCAACCTGCAAGCAGAAAACGACAAAAACAATACAGAAGAGAAATGAGGACACTCAGCCGTTAATGAGCTTATCATCATATTGACAAACTGATGTTACATTTCTACACTTTTGTTTGTAAAGGTCAGTCATTGTACTCAGTAGTGGTTTTGCCCAAATACTACACCGTGTAGAAATATTGAACAAAATGACCTCAAAACTGTATTAAATGTTACGCTGACAATTGTGTTATGCTTGAGAGGAATAAAAAGCATCTGTAATAATCAATATATTAATAGTATCACAATTGTTTGAGGGCATTTCAATAACCATTATAGCAACACAACCAAATGTTTCCTGCGTAAATGTTTAAGTCCTCAACATCTAGCTAGCGCTTTCTCTTCCCTTTGGGAAACGATCTTCTTACACACAGCGTAAAATTATACATTATACAAAGTTATACATTCTCCCTCAGCATGTCCCAGTCCATCGCTGAAGCTTTATGATGTGAAACATTTAAGTCCATCATTTGAATGGCTGAGTATAGCAGATGCTATTTCTGGCAGTAAACTAACAGCACCCTGTACAGCTTTCCATGATAACAAGGGAGCTAGTTTGGAATAAAGAAAAATCATTATCCGCCCTACAATGCTCTTACTGTATTGGTCAACTGTTTCTTAACATGCGGAAACAATATATGGATATTGTAAGAATAGACTAGATTCCCTTGTTTTGTTTGACAGTAAACATAATTAGTAAAAGGCAGCGTAGATGGAAACACAATGGCATGTTTAAACGTATCTCTCAGGAATAAATAAATAAATAGAACTACAACCCACACTTTCTCATTGAATCACCAGTTCATCAAGTAAGCTGACCCATGTGTCACATCCCAACTGTTCATTCAACCTCCGAGCTGGAGGCTACGATAACACCCATGTTGAAGTCTCCCAAAATCCCAACCATGCCCTCTTTTTCTCATCAATCTGTGTTGTATCTAGTCGTGCCTTTAAAGAGGCAGGAATGAAATAATATTCCAATCAGAGGGCCACACACACACAGTAATAAGAAGTCTGCTGACGAGCGGCAGCAGAGTAACATAATCCCTTCCCAGAGCTCTGTTGCCGCTGTGACTCATCGCTGCCTGCTAAATATATTTTACATACTTACTCACACACTCTCGCATGGGCAAACACACGCACGCACACATGCTTGAGCAGAGTGTGAGTCATGCGGCATCTAAGTGTGGCTGCTGTGAACAGGAGTAGGAAAGAGGCAACAATCTGAATGTCTCTCACTCTTGACCCATTTCTTACTGTATCTTACAGTTACATCTATTATAATAAGAGAGAAGAAATACTAAGACTTCCTTTAGGAGAGTAAAAAAAATCAGTGCACCAAGGTTTGAGAGACACTGTTGTATATTGTGTTTCTCTCTATCTCTCACATGTGGTGGTGGACAGCTGTTGGGGACACCACTGTTGGTCTCTAAATTTAGCTCAACTGGCTGGATATGCAGACACGCTTGAACTAGCTTATACTGATTTTTTCTCCAATTTACACAATTTACATGAATTCCTAACCCCAAAAACCATCCCAAAATGGGAGGCGAGTCACCATATTTAATTATTTGTTACTCTGTCAGTAAAGGTCCCCACAATGACAGTAATGCAAACCCCTTACACAAGCACTCATTCAATCACCTTACTGTTGTCAGACATTCGCTGATGTCGACACACACTGCAGCTGCTTGGTCAGGGTGTGTATGAAGTTAAGCCTAAACATGAGTGAATTATCTTCCGGAGTTACAGGGATTTGAGTAGTTACTATCCCACCCCTGGCAGCCATTAACATTTAGCCTCCCACAGAGCAGCAGCAGCAGACGGGAGGTTTCCAAGAATCGATGCTTTGGAGCTAGCAAGAGACATAAAGTGATGAGAGAATTGGACACAGAGAGGGGTGGAAAAAGGACAGAAAGAGAGAAGGAGGGCAAGCAGATGTGATTGCTATAATATTTCCAGGAAACCTTGTTTCATTCGAGGTCCTCTGCTTAGAAAAATCAGAGGGAATCATCTGCTTAATTCTGGAGAAGATAAACTAAGGCTTAATATGATGCGGAGACATTACGCAGCACATTTATCAGTAAAAAGGGTTCCTGGAGGCGGTTCAAGTGAAGCTGGCAGAGGGTAGATAGACAGAGAGGTGGGTTTGTGACAAGAACATCCAGCTTGATTCCCCAGATCAGGGGTGTGTGGCTAGGGGAAATGATGAGTGATCAACTGTGTCTCAATTTGAGTACTTCTATACTAACGGTGACATTTTAAGAGTTGAACGCTTGACACACCTCACAGTTAACCATTTGTCATCTTGGCTATGTTACAGAAGTGGCGGGACCAGCAACAGTTGTTCGGAAGAGCACAACACCATTCAAATAAAATGTATACATCTGGGGTTTTTTCTAGATGTAATACACATACTACTATACTGTTTTCGAAAAAGAAGACACTGTTAATGTCATTGGATTAAAACAGCATTCTGTAATGATTGACACCACAAAAGATAATGCTGCTAGCTAGCAATCATCACTTCCTGTGAGGGCACAGCAGCCATCTGCGTTTTGAGATAACACAAATTCACACACTGGCCAAGTGTTTAAAGTGTACCACATGTGGAAAGTGGTGGTATGTTCAGGGACACAGCATTGGTCTCCAGCCTGGTCAACAATCAACGTTTGAATTCCAGAAAGAAAGGCAGACGGGAGATGCAACTGTTCCAGTGGAACTTCTTGTAGTAACTGGGTTTTGAAGATGAAAATATTAATGGAATAAGCTTCTTTTTTATCCACAGTTCTACTCTATCTTAGTTGATAGCAGGCATGTTTTTTGCTTTTAGCCAAATAGTAGCTTCACAGAAACCGTTTCAGGTCAGTTGTTTTCTGACCACAAGCTTCATTCATTTCTCACACTTAGTTGATTCAGTTACACTTGTTCAAAAAGTGTGTATATGTTTCCAAATTATATTTCCAAATTAAAGAAAAAAGCTTTAAAGAATATACAAGAATACATCTTGAATATCATCTAGGATAATAAACTTACAAATATACGAGAAAAAAACTGGGAAAGTTTCAGTACTTTGTCATCCTCTACCCGCTCCCCCTCTGTGTTTTCATCTGTTTTCTTGGTCCATCGCCACTGCACCTCACTCCACCCTGACCAACTGCCTCACTGAAAATAAAATCATTAATGCAAGCCAACTTTCTAAAACTGGACTGTGACAAATCTGATATGATCATCACGTGTCTGACCCTAACGACCCTCAACTTCTGCCTCACAACATCAACAACCTCACTCTGTCTCCCTCGAAACACTTTACAACAACTCTGGGAAAGTCACCTCTCTTGGAAACGCCATGTAAGCAAATCACACCTGGATCTGCGTACTTTATGTTATCTGTGTGTGTGTGTTTGTTTGGGTCACTCACCATGCGAAAAGGTTGATCCTAACCCTGTTCTTGTAAACGACAATGCCGGCGGACATTACCCCGAGAAGAATCTCTGTGTTGCTCTGGTCCTGTAGAGAGGAGAACAGAGTGTATAAAGGTGTGTGTGTGTGTGTGTGTGTGTGTGTGTGTGTGTGTGTGTGTGTGTGTGTGTGTGTGTGTGTGTGTGTGTGTGTGTGTGTGTGTGTGTGTGTGTGTGTGTGTGTGTGTGTGTGTAGTGAATCCAGGTACACAACACGAGAAACACAGAGGCTTCCTCACTGCCACAGACATGTTGCTGTTGGACAAGGAGAGAAAACTACACTTCCTCACTAAAAAAAATAAGTGTAACGGAGCATGGTTGATAAGTGATTCGTACACCTCCACCCAAACCTTACCGTAAGGAACGCATGTGGACTGTTGATTAATTACACTGTGAAATAAAATTCCACTATCAAATTTGTGCTGATATTTTGTACAAATATGTGATAGGGAGACTGAAATACAATTCGAAGAACAGCTAGTAACGTTAGCTGTTAGCATCCGGAGCAAGTTTGCTTGTCTTGTGTTATTGTGCGTTTAAGCTTAATTAAAAAAAAATTAAATAAACATATGAATAAATATATAAATAAAAGCATTATTATGATGTATTTCCTATTATATTAATCATTTTTTATTTATTTATACAGACATAACATCTATTTCACGTCTGTCTCTTCTGGGTGAGGGCCCCCTGAGGCTGTTTCATGTTTTCCCCTTTGATTGTGTGGTTTCTTTGTGGACAAATGTGTCATTTTTGTATTGATTGATGGAACTATGACCTGTTGCCTTCCTAATGTGTAGCATTTCTGCAGGGTGCATCAATGTGTATTCAAAACACACTTTAGTTATTTCAGACAGCAACACAGAAAGAAACAAACACATGTAGCAGACTTTAACACATGCACCAAACACATGCACTGTCATCAGTGAGGAAATGAAACCGTACTTACCCTTGCATAGTGCAGCTCTACTCCGTAGAGCTCCAGCGTGCGTGCTGTGTTCAGATAATTAAACTCTGACTGGGCAGGAGATAGACCGCTGAGATTGGGGAGGGAGAAAGGGATGGGTTCAAAGACAGATGGGGGGGGGAGGTTGTGCGTGGGAGCAAAGGGAGTGATGATGACAGGGTCGGTGGAAATAGAGAGAGTAGGTGTCAAAGAGACGTATGGAGAAGGAGGGAGAATGGGAAGGGCACAAAAAGAACCAAAATAAATCAGAAATGTGGACAGCAGGTTAAGGTCAGATGGACTGTGGTACACCAGTCATTAGTGAGCACCTGTTTGTGTAAGGTGGTGAGTTTTCTTACTTTTCACGGTAAAAAAAAAACCTGTCAAAATAAAACGTTTTTGACAGGGCTCAATAGGATGTATTTTGGGATACGGACAAAATCTGATGTTTATATCATGGTAGTGGTCTATACTGAAACACCTGTGCTCCTTTGTCTACTCTAGTCAAATAGTGACATCACTAGGTGACACTCGCGCTCCTATTGGCTAGCACTCCAACACATTGTATTGATAGGCAATGGGACGGGACATCTCTTAGCAGTTGACCAATCACAACACATAAAAAATAATCATTCAGTTTCTCCTCAAATGTTATTATGTTACTCTTTTGCTTAACTCAACATGACAATGATCGAGTTAAAAACTAAAGAATTAAAGAGCAAGAATTGTAAGTGTTACAGGTTTAATTTAAACAAATAAATGAAAGCCTGACTTAAGTTTTTGCAATATTAAGCAAAATAAGTTCACACATTTCTATGCAGAATACGTTTTAAAAAAAGACTTTGCCTCCAGAATATGCTCGTTTTTCATTTGAATAATCCACAAAACCGTGTTGAAATAAACTTGGTGCAAATGTCTGTGAATCATATCCCCAAAGTTCTGCTAGATCACAAGATACCGCGAGAATAGCTAGGTCCTGTTTTTGCCAAATCTCTACGGTTTGGGCACATTCCTACCGTTACAGTATAAAGCGTCATATCCCCCAACCCTATAATGTACACTGATGGTAGAATGAATCACTTTTACTGCCACACATGTCTGTGTAGTGACTCCAGATGAAAAGACACTTTATCTGAACACAGAGTAATCTGTTCAAGGTCTGGAATCCAATTTATTTCTGAGTGATTTTCCTGCCACAAGCACGGTTGAATGCTTCACTTCCTTTGTGTTTTCTTTTACATGCGTTTGTCAGAGGAATCAGTTCTGTGCTTGGTTTCTGTATCTCGGCGTACCTGTGCTGCTGGTGATGTTTGGCGACCTCTTTGTGGAAGTCTTGCGGAGGGTTGAGCATGAAGCAGAACTCTGAGAGATATCCCGCTGCGTGCTCCGATTCACTGTAGTCCCCCAACTCAGCTATAGAAGGGAGATCAATATGTCAATACATCAATAATCAAAGATATGATTACACTCGTTGTGCGAACATATGCTTCACATTCATCCATTTACAAAACATATTGGGACTGTTTTCATGAATAGATTTTTTTGTATGAAAAAATATGCTATAGTGGAGTGATTTTACCCATTGCTTGGAGATTGGCTTAAAATAATTATAAATAATAAATGTATCTTAAATAAAAAGACCAGCCCTAAAACATGTCATTAAAAAGACTCATGCAAATAAAGCCAAATTGTTCAAAAAAACTAAACAAATGTATATTTTTCTTGATCTGAAAGTTTTTCATGCGTGAGATCTGGAAAAGTAGGTTTTTTTATACTCGATGTGGCTTATTTAAAAATAAAAATAACATTTCTCCTAAGCTGGCAATAACCATTGTTGCCAAATATCTTCAGAATATGAACACTTGAATGCTTTGGCTAATTATTCAAATTCATTACACCATCATTGTGTTATTTACACTTTCTCACACCGTCAGTCATCATCTCACACTCTTCAATCTTCGTGCCACCGTATTGACTTTGTGGTGTGCATGTGTTTACGCAGGGAGGCATTGGAACAAACCCAATCACAGTGGTGACAAAAAACAATGAGACTTCACACTTTAACTGCAAATTCTCACAGCCTCTGACAATACTCTTCAATGACGAAAGTAGGACTCATTACTTTTGAGTGTGCTGTTGTATACACGTGTTTCAGATCAAAGAGTCCTTATAGTGTGCCCATACACCAAGGTGGTATGATATTATTAATTATATTATAAAAGAGATGGTAAAGCAAGACGATGCCTTCAATAATATATCTCAACCCTACTTTGAGTGTTCCCTTTCCTGTAGTGTGTTGTATAGGAATGCAAGGGCTCACATCCCAAAGTCCCCTCCAGAAGGAATGTGTTAGACTTGTTGAACATTAAAGCATAGAAACAGTTCACAGTAGAAATACAAATATGAACCTGAAAATTAGCAGAATGTGTCTTCTTTAAAATGCCCTTTAAACTGAACTGCAAGTATAGATGAATGTCGTCTTTTCTATACTCAGATACATTTAAATGGGGATCCAAATAGCAAAAGACAGAAGGTTAACTGTTTGTACTCAGAGATTAAGAAAGATAAAAAGTGAAATAATTCCAAGGTCTTTCATCGCCTTAAGAGGGAAAAGTGAATCCCTGAAGCTATTGGCTCACTCGCTAACAGTTTACACTCACAAAGCATCAATTTAACTCAAGTGGTCCCTGGACTAAGCTACTAGCCGGTAGCCTAAGCATATTGACCAACGAATCAATCTAGGCTCACTTCTTATTGACGTGTACACGGCTCCAGGGAGGAATATATGTTCGGTCGATAGCATTCGGTTTAGAGCAGTGGGCTAATGTTGGTATGGCTTTATAGTGCAAGGCCACTGCAGCTCATAGAGAACCTGATCTCTCTGTATGTATTCATCTACCCATGTGAAGTCCATACTGGCTTCAGCTCAGGCTCCTTATAATGATGCTATTGACTAACACGGCACAAACAACACATTGACCTGTCCGTTTGTGATGATGGATTTCCATACATTGTGTGCCCTTTATTAATATGAATATTGACAGGAAATCTGACCATATCTAAAATGTACAATTGTATACATGAACAATAGCAACACTTTGCAATCATTGGAGCATTAAATACGTAGAAGTGTTTGGTGATACAACATTTTTAGGGCTACACACTCTTAGTTGATTGGTTAACAAATTGGTCTTTGGACTACACATGTGGTCTTTTTATGTTGATTCATGAAGTGAATGAGTCCTCAATCTGGAAAAGATTCAGCATGTCATTGGTGTTGGTAAAAGAGCTTATTTTCTGATCCAAAACCGAATGGAAAATCTCATGAACTTTCGTAGATGTTACAACAGCGATGCTAACTTTTGGGATGGCCGACAAGATTACTCCATTCCTGCATTACTATTTCCAAGAAAACTATGAGTACATCGCTGGTACTGTACGCGCATGATTTAAAGGGGTGTTTTTAGCATGATTCTTTGTGAAGACGATTTTTTATATACAGATCTATCGGTTCAAAAACGAATCAATGAGTCCATAAACAATTGTTAGTCGACTAAGAATTTCTTTATTCCAATAAATGTTTTGTGTATACGAAAATGTACATTACAGTCAAAATGTACGACTAAAAACCGTAATGTCAAGCTTTTCTTATACAAACCAAAATACGTTATATCCAAGAAAGGGGTCTATTATTTTCACGCAGAATTTGGTCACTTTGGTGTGATCAGTGGTGGCACTTGGTCCGAGCTAACTCAATTAGCAGCGTAGCAGCTGCTTCAAACCGTTTTTCCCAAAGCAAATATTTATCTTCATAATCTGGGCTGGCACTGGGCAAAGGGACAACATGGACACACAGTGTATGTGAGTGTGTGCGTGTGTGTGTGTGCGTGTGTGTACATGTGTGCGTGTGCGTGTGTGTGTGTGTGTGTGTGTGGGGGGGGGGCTAAAAGCAGTGGTGTCATGATGTTGGTAGTCTGGGCCAAATCTCCTCTCTGACCTATATACTGTAGCAGTGCACAATCCCTTCAAAATATGCCAGAGCGAGGTGGCGGACATAAAGAGGGAGAGAGCAGAAGGGAGAGGTGGGGGTGAGAAAAAAGGATAATCAGAGAGGGACGAGGCAGACTAAACAGAGATAAAAGAAAGAAGCAGACTGCATGAAAACAATGAGCAGCAGTGAAAGAGACTGAGCGAGTGTGTCATTATTGGGACGATGCAGTTAGCCTTTAGCTCAGCGCTAAATGTCCTGTTCCCTGCACATCGTCACATGTCTTCTATATTTATAGCACATTTCTGTAAAACACTAAACTGGACAGCTCTCTGCTATAATTTCTGCTATACTGTACATATATTGCTATTATTATACATGTTTTCATTTTTCATAGTTATATTGTATTTAGTCTTTTATATTTTTTCCAATTAATATATTTTTTTCTATAATAGTTAGATTTTGGGCATTCTTTTTGTTCTTAATTCCTCTCACTGTGTCTATCTATGCACCATTATACACCAAAGCAAATTCCTTGTAGTGTATGTGTAAAGCAACTTTGCAATAAACTACATTTTTAAAATCTGATACTGATTCTGTAATATAAAAAACCACATTGTCTATTTATATCACTGCAAATAATATCAACATATCACCACAGAGCATAATTGAATGATAAGGCATTAGATGCACTGGAGCAAACCACAGTGGTTTCATTTAACAGTGTGCCGCTAAAAGGGAAGCTAATGAATTGCCCTCCCATCGCTCTGTATAGAGTGGATGTATCCAGGGAGCCATACTCACATTGAACAGAATAGGATGCCAGCAGTGCGGCTGTGTTGTGTGGACAGGGCAATCTGAAACACACCATAAACAAACATTAAGCTTTGAATCAATGCAAAATAGTGTTACAGTTATTTTCACATAATAACACAGTAAATGCATCAAAAGGTGTTAGTCTGTGGAATAACTGTAACGATGCACTGAAATATTGTACAAGTCTATCTAAACTGAAAGTATTATTTATCATTAATGGTTATGAACAGGACCTGTGAAATCCCATTTGTTGTTATTTCTTGTAAAAGTAATTTATTTCTGATTGTTTTGTAAAAAAACAAAAAGCAAACAAATTAACAAGACAAACATGTCGCTGATGACGATGACCTAATGTTTTATTTATAAGACAAATATATGCTAGAGGGGGTAGGACCAGAAAAGTGTTAAGCTTCTTCTTGCCCCTGTTGAACATGACAGACTATTTGAGAATTATTGTTGTTTTTCTGTTTTTGACTAAAACATTTAAAAAAAAAAAAAAAAGGATTTTGTTTATGCAGCGCGTTATCCAGTATTTACAGCTCCTCAAAGCGATTACACACATGTCATCATTTACCCACTCACAAACCTATTCAACAGTAAAGATACAGTAGTACATTAAAACACAATCAGATTTCTGCTTTAAAAAAACCACAGAAAAATTAGCACATATTGTTTCTTTCAAAAACAATAATGAGCAAGTTGTCTTTGTACTTCTGTACATGTGTTCCATGTCTATAATGCATATACTGTAAATATGTAACTCATATATATTGCAGTCAGTTTCTCTAGTTTATGGCTTTCACAAATGTGTTATTTTCTTTACATTCTAAGCTTTTATTGAGGTTTTTTTTAATGAAGCTTTTTGAAGTGATTTCATCAAACTTTTAATTTAATACATTTTGACCTTACAACACGAGATTGATGTATCTGTTAGGATCCTACCATTCGGAAACAGCTGGAACACCAATTCTATTTGTGTGGATAAATATGAATCTGCCAGAATGCATCGAGAAGCAAAATAAATATAAACATTATAAATGAATCTTGATTGAATAAAGCTTCAAAGCACTCTACTCTGGTAACCTTTAATACACAGTATTTAGAGCCTCTGATGAATATCCATTCCAACATGTCTTTATGATATAACTCATACGATAAATACACAGCTGAAGACACACTCACCTTCCAGTTACGATGTCCTGCTTGATCTGAAGATAATATTGGTACCTAGGGGGGGGGGACACACACACATGCATTAGGATAAGAGTCCAATGCACCTTTACCTCTGTTTGAATTGACTCCAGTTTCATGTAAAGACAACTGTGCTTATATAGTATAGAGTTCAACAATAATACATATTTGTTGGTAGTAGGTCAGTCTATTACAGTGTTTTGCAACTCAGTCTGTTATTTTATATTTTACAAGTCCTGTGACAAAATAAATCCCGATCAATGCTGTTAATCTAATTTAATAAGCAGAGGCTTTTAAATAAAGTAAACAAAACTAATTTGCCTTGACCGAAATAATTGAAAGTGGAAAAAAAGGCTTTTCTTGTAAAACGCTAATAACAAATACTAAAGGAAATGGAGGCGATTTACAGTATAGTGTATAACGGACATGAATTAGACACTGAAAGCATCACCCTACTATTATCAATACTTCCAGGAGCCATTCGTTATCCAAGCTGTCGTTATCAGTCTTGTTTATCCCAGCGTTCTCGTGTACTACACCATCTCTTTGTTACACACATTGTCCGACAAAGCCATCAGGAGTGTGTTTAGGTCGTGACTCGAGTGTACAACACGCCCCATCAGCGAGTCAGATCCCAGCTCAGCGCTCACTGTTTAATGCGAGCTGTATAAAGAGTGTTGATAAGGCTCGGGCTGTGAGGCTGGAATAAACAGCGGGCAGAGAAAAGGCGGCATGACGCCGTGACGCCTCCTCTGCATGTTGTTTGTGCAGAGCGCGCTGCTGCAGACCTTATGTTTGCAGAACTGTGGGATGGAGTCCACATAACGGCCTTGATGCCAAACATACGGGTTCCTTTAATGAGCCTGCGTCAAGAGAGAACCAAGCTCCATTTGTAATGATTGGAAACCAAAAGCTATTTGGATAGAAGCAACATGACCTTGTTTACATAAGATCCCCATTACTTTCGATATATACAGTATACAATACGTTACCTCTTGCTTGATGAGCTGCCCATTTGAACTGTGTCTGGACACTTCATCTCAATAAAGCTATTTGAAAAGGACCAAAAACTAGAATATTATTTAGCGTTGGTCATTCTACAAATTGTTCCTTGAGTAGCAGTTTAATCCAATACTACATCTTCCTAAACCATGTATGCATGTCGGGGTTTCATGATAAATAAGGACACGTATGGAAGTACTTCTGTGTGAAAGGGCCACATAGTGAATACAATAGCATTGAGAGAGTGGTTTCATTGATTATATTGCAAGGAGCACTTCCACTACATGCCTTGATGATGGACTTTATCATATCACTTTTGCATGCCGTGAATTGTTTTGCGGTGTCTACCGCTTGACAGGATTTCCTTCAATTTTTCCGAAACATTGAAACAAGTGGAAAACCATGTAAGTTACCAATGCGCTACACAGTACATATGGTGTTATCTATATCGCTTTCATATTGAGATCAATTTTGGAAGTGTTTCCAGCCTTAATTGTTACCCTTCCCTCCGATAATATGAAGCATCTTTGGGTTATAATCAGTATAATAGTGTTTTCTCTGTAAATGAACACTCTTACCGTGTGTATTCTTCCTGAAGTTTTCCGGGATCAGTTACAAAGAATTTGACTCTGAAGCTCATATTATAGGGAGACCCTCCTGTGGAAAACGAACCAAAAAGGTCCACTGATGAGTGGAAAACAAAACATGGTAAGCTCCTATACTTTAAGAGTGGATTAGTTCCACACATTTGAAAGAAGATACAATCAAGTGGAATAAATGACTTGGTGTAAAAGTAAGCAAGTGTATATTTCTACAAATGAGTGTTACTCCGTGCACTGTGTAGAACACCAAACCCTGAGGTTATTCCTCACTGAATCAATCACTCAGCGCAAAAACACAGAGTTGAAACTCAGTTCAATCATTGCTGGAGGACGACTGCCTTTCTCACGCGGGCTACGTCTTCATTCTTCCACAAATCCTATTACTCATTATTAAAAAGAAACAAGTTGAAATGAAGTTTAATCATTGCTCACGGCAGATTCAGAACTTTAAATCATAGTGTCTTTTGCTTGAGGTGGAGGCTGGATTTGCAACCTTCGCTAACTAATAAATTGTGAAATTCAAGCAATTACGTTGGACTTGAGTGAACTGCTGTGTTTTTACGACTTTTTTTGTTCCTGAAAATGAACTGGATTTGTTAGTAGTGGTGGATTTGTTAGTGTGGTGGTGTGTTGTGGATGCCACTTACTTTTTAACTGTTTCCTGATGGGCTTGGTGGGATCGAGCCAGCGCTGTAAAATATTGATTAAGAGACACTTAGAGACACCTTCCATGACATGGTTAAACAAGCTAAATTATTCACGGCTGGCCACAGACACACATCCAACAAATATACTTAAATACATCAATATAATATATGCACCGACATGCAGTAAATGTACATTCTAGATAGTTATTCACACACTTATAATGTATCTATGTTTATGAGACAGATCTAAAAACAGATCGAAGAGTTCTGCTTTAGGCAAACACTTACTCTCGTGCACACAAACACACATTTGAGGTCAATGGATTAAAGGGATACCAATATCCCAAACACATATTTTTCCTCATACCTGCAATGCTTTTTATCACTCTAGATTGTTTTAGTGTGAGTTGCAGAATGTTGAAGATATCAGCCGTAGAGATGATTGCCTTCTTGCTAAAGAATGGAACTAGATGACTTGTGATGCTCAAAGCACCACAAAAAAATACATTTGAAATAATCAACAGGAACCCATCTCTTCAAAAATGATGACACCTAAACTCAAGACAATCCACGGATCATGTTGAAAGCACTTTCATGTAGGAGCTACTTTTTTTAATCACAGAATAACAGCCAACAATGTGTCAAACGTACTCATGGACGATAGGAAGGTGTAGTCGGATAGAAAGAAAATAGATCCTACATGAAACTGCTCACAACGGGTTTTTGGATTATCATGAGCAACCTGGTCATGATTTAAAAAAAATAAAAGATGTAGATTTTTTTTCAATGTATCTTTTGCCACATCTAAAAGTTGAGTGCCATCCAGATCCATCACATTTGAGAGATGGAAAACTCTACGGCGGATATCTCCAACAATCTGCAACTCGCACCAAATTGTCAGGATCATCAGGCAGAGCGGTTAGTAGTTCAATCCCCGGCCTCTGCAACATCTCTAAGGGTCCTTGGGCACGATACAGAATACCAAATTGCTCCTGTTGGAATGGCCAATGATGTATAATAGTATATGCTATATATGAACGGTCAGATTCTGACTTGTGTTGAATGCTTGAGTGGTCGCAAAGACTTGAAAAGCACTATATAAATCTAGTTGTTTTTTTTCATTTTGGGATAGAACTGCCATTTGTACGCGACTTTCAGCTGGCACACACCAATAACACATGGAGTGAGTTTGAAGTTGAAGCCACTTTTTATATTGGCCGAATGGAAGTATTACTTCCATGTTAGTCCGTGACATCACTGGGCCAAAATAATATTTTTCCTTTTGGCTTGAATTGCAGAAAAGACATCTAAAAATCTTATATTTTGTAATGTACTACACTTGGAAGGCATTAAAAGTTGTTAAAAGTGCTAAGAGCCGAAAGTTTGTTTCCGTCTCTATTTATTTGTCTGAGCAGAGACCGGACATGATGCTTCTGAGAAGGAGTGGATTGGAAGCGAGGCTTAAGACAAACGCAAGTGCTATGGAGCCAATCGATGTGGAAGATGGCCGGGACATATTTATGCTCTCAAGAGTCAAGGGATTTCTACTTAAAGCGCCTCTGAGCACCCTTCATAGGGACGTACGGTGCTTCGCCTCCAATGCTGCGTTCAGTTCTCTTTAGACATCCATGGCACACACACACACATTCTCACAAACACTCTGTAGATTGATAAACATTATACTGACTGGTGCGTCTAAGGAGTCATCAGCCAAGTGCAGGCCAAAGTAGTCTCTCTCAGTCAGCTCCAGGTGCTTAAAGACAGCTTCCAACAACACCTGGCCAGGATCCGACTTCTGCAGAGGGACAGGAAACACACAAGGAGTTAGCATTCGTCACTCGGTAAGAGGTCATAGGAGGGATATTAATTAGATATGTTATTTTGTGCTATATTGTAGAGAAGATTGAAACATAATGCAAGAACTCTTCACAAACAATCCCTTTTCTCTCCTTAATGATTTAAACGCTTACATTACAAGTTGAGATTCATGTGTGATTCATCCATGTTCAGCCTTATTGAATATATTTCCACATAGGGAGGAACATATAAGGAATTCAGTTGATGCGTGCATGTGGGCCATTGTCGCATATTTATCTATTTCGCTACATGGTTTGCTCAGTGACCGTGTAATGCTATCTGACATCTTTCTAGCAATTTAGCGAAGCAATTTAGCCCTACATGCATAAGTGTGGTGAGCCGCAATGAATTTTTAAGACATTAACATATATAGATGTACATATCCGCTTGTTTTAAATGTGATCCTACCAGCTGTCTTGAAGAAAACTGTAACATAAGGTGACTTGGCTCGATAGGTAAGCATCTGATCGAAATGAACTACATTATAGGAATACTACAGATACAGATGATGTAGCCATCATGATTCTATGTTTTTCCATCATGGAGTCATTTGCATACAGGAATATGGGATGATGCAGGTTAGAAGTGAAGATTCAACATGTTGGTGCCTTTAACGAACTCAAAACAGATCCGTAAAACAGATTTGATGTTTGGGTAAATGCTTTGATGTAAACTGCCATGAGTTTAAAAAGCGGTAGATACAAAAAAGGCAGAAGTTAACTGAGGAACATTTGGCTTAGAAAAAACACCACAGCAGCGTGGTAAAGGAGTGAAGAAAGAGCACTGAAACCACCGCCTGTCTGCGGCAAAGCATGCATAAAACAGAAATTGTGAAAGAGGAACATTTAGAGCAGGAGATGGGGGTAATTAAATTCAAGTAAATCAATGGCCATGTGCTTTTACTTGCTCAGTGGTGCCTCTCAATGTATGTCACGGCCTATCTGAACCCAACAACCAGCCAGCAGGTTTCCTTGTATCATAGCCAGACAGTGTAATAACAGAAATGATCTTCGGATTTTCACATTCACAACGGTCCAAAAACGAATTATGATTTACAAACACTTCCCTCACCCTCAACCAAATCTAAGCTTAAAGGGGCCCTTTTATGCTGTTGTGTGGTTTCCCTTTCCTGTAGTGTTTTTGTGCATGTAAATGGTCTGCAAAGGGTAGAATTCCAAAGTTGTCTGAAACGCCTCGATTGGAATGCTTTTCTCCCTTACACTTAACAGAGTGACATCAGTACGTAACACTTGCGATTCAATTGGCTAGTGCTCGAACATCTTTTACGTGATAGACTAAGGGCTGGGCTCTGGTTTCAGACAGAGGGTGAAAAGTATGAGACAAATAAAGACCTTTTTGAACATTAAAACATGTGACCATAGAGGCACAAAATAGAATTATGAGACCTGAAAAGGAGCATACCCCTTTAAAACAGTGAGAATTCACCAAAATCACTCTATAAGAACAGGTCTTATATAAAAAGGCGCCAAAAGATACTTTCTGTACCCCTCAACACTCCAACGAATACATAACTGACTTGTATAAGTCCAACGACCACATGACATGTTTATTTTTTTATGATTTATGGCAATACAGTTCCCTTTAACCTGTAACCATGATATTTTTCTATGTATCTAATAGAGTTGCAGAAAAAATGGGCCCACACGGAAGTACTGTATGTAAAATGTGACAAGAGCAAAGAAATGGCATGAAACTGATTTATGTTCAGTAGGTTAACAAGAACTGTTATATATGTAATTATAACTATTTTCTATCTTTAAACACAAAGCAAGAGGAATGTCTGTGTGCTTTATAAAGGAACATATTTCACTTTTTTACAAATACTTGGGTGTGTGTGCGAGCAGTCTAGCCGTAATTAAAGACTTTTATGTAGGTTTTGGGTGTCATACCGTTTATTTTCACTTTCAAAACAAATAAATTGACGTCTTCTCATTGCAATGTTACCAGCGGAAAAACAAGTTGGTAAACAGTGGCTTAGCAAAAACTGAGGTTGTATAAAGAAGGACTTTCCCAGAGCCTCTGAGAAAAACAAGACAATGAGAAGAGAGACGATGAAAGGCTGAGGAATCATTTATGAAACAGATCATTTCATGAGAGTAGGAAGGGTGAGAGGATAAACTGTGGGACCACAAGTGGAGCAGAAATTCACACCTGATCCTGCTGCCACTTTGACAGAGGGAGGGAGTGTGAGTGTGTAACTCCATCACAGCTCCCATGGGACTCACTGCTCTCACCCACCTCTCCCCTTTCCCCTGGTGACACACTTTTACAGCCCAGCATGTGCCGAGTGTGCATGTGGGGGAAGGGAAGTTGACAGTTGACATGTTGACATGGCTGCCCTCAAGGATCACCGGCAGTCTTAGCGTTGTGTGTGTAAGCGTGTGTATGTGTGTGTAAGCGCGTGTGTGTGTGTGTGTGTGTGTGTGTGTGTGTGTGTGTGTGTGTGTGTGTGTGTGTGTGTGTGCGTGTGTGTCTGGCTATTTACTGTCAAAGCATATTAGCAGTGAGTCAACACTGATAGCCTCTCTGTGCTAACTTCCTTAAGTCTTAACTATTACTATTATATTTGAGTGTTTTAATATAAAAATATTAAAAAGCTGCTTAATTGGAAAATGTTGTACGTGTTGCGTTGTGGTCGAGAAAATACCACATGTTCGACTGTCATGAGATCGATGGTGTGTAATTGTCTCACTTTTAAAAACAATGTTGAAACCAAAGAAATAAGCTATTCAAAATGAATCTGCTTTTCAAAATATATGAGAAATCTGCCTAACCTGTTGACCAGAAGATGAATAGTTTAACTGATTAATATTGTCATCTTTTTTGCAAGGATATTTTCCCAAAAGGGAAAAGGCATAAATGGCCCTCCAAATAGGGGTCTCTTCCTTAACCGTCGACATTGGCATCACGGTCTGTCTTATCGGAGTCTAAAGTCTCTGTTCCTCTATATAGCAAAAGAGAACTGTACATGTATATGTAAAGTAAATATGTATTAGTTTTAAACAAACAATGTTATGGCTATGTCGGCAATTCCACAGCCGTATTTGTGATGGCACACAAAGACGATATCAGCATTTACGTTACAAGCCAAAATCACAGTTTTCCCCGTCTAAGCTACGCGCCATAAAGGGATTTGAAAAATATTTGCACTGAAAAGGAGTGTCCAGGTGGACATGGCATCAGAAACAAAAAGGTAACATAGTGCATAGGCTATTGGATTAACAAAATAAGTGAAAAGATTGATTAAAAAAACAATATCTAAACCAAACAACTAAGATTTTCAATAGAGATCTGCCTTTAGAAAAAAATAAAAGCTGCTCTAAAGTCACTAAAAAGTTATTGTGTGGACAAAACAAATCTGAAAACTGTGTAGGGCACTGAAAAGTCCGCCGACTTCCAAGAAATTGAAGACATTTTCAGAAGTTTGTCTTTTCCTTGCAATGTTTGCGTCATTACTTGTGGGAGTGTTGGATAATGCAGTAGTTTCCCCTGCAGTGCATTCGGACGCCTGTTACTCCGTGTTGTGAACTATATTGAGAGAGAAATATTGTATGTGAGAAAATTAACTCTAACAAGATTAGAACCAACAATATTTTGACCACAACATCTTATTTGTGATGTCTCAAAAAAGGAGATAACAATGAGTCACATCACAAGACGAAAAACGACCTTTTTGAATGTCTAGCATTCTCAGACAAACTGGAAACATATTTTACCCTCTGTGATGATTCATCCAGCTGACTGGGGTCAAACGGACAAAATGAGGAAGTGAGAGAACATGCAACCCTCTAATATGATGTTTTCACATATAAGTCTATTCATAGACATGAGTCTGAGAGACTGTGTGTGTCCACTGCTTCCCCTTTGTGTGAAGCAGCGTTTCAAGCTTTATGTGGGAGCACTGTGCACCTTTTATACAGTGACCACTGTGTGTGTTCTTTGTATATATGTGGCTAGTATTATTTGTTAATGTTCTATATATATATATATATTTTAATTGTTAATACTCATAAGATGATAGTATACAAAGATCTACACTTTAGACAAAATGGATCGAAAACCACAGAGCAAAAAAATACACAAAACACTTTTTTTCAAAACACATTGCTGGAACTGATCTTCTATATACATACAAGGATGTCCACACACACATTCTTTCTCTGTACCAACACATAAACACCAAACAAAAGTTCATGGGCTACACACTTCGTGAGAGAGAGAGAGAGAGGAGCAGAACTCAAACTAAAAGGAGAGACGTACAAATAAATAGAGATAGATAGGGAGAACAACAGACAACAGAGATGGTAAGAGGAAGACAGAGAGTCATAGAGGAGCAAAGAGCGGAGAAGAGAGAGTGAGCAGGGGAAGAGAGAAAAGGAGTGATTGACGGCGAGGTTGTGCCAGACAAACGCTCTTTGTGTTGATCTTCATCAGAGCAGCAGCAACACTCAGTGAAATAGTGTCCGTGTGCGTGAGAGCGAAGAGAGAGATGTGGTGATAGAGCGCCATCAGAGAGAAAGAGTAAGAGAGACATGTTTTCTCTAAAGATCTCACATAAATTACCAATGAAATAGAAGACTAGAAAAGTGAAGTGAACTTGGCTAACACCTGATGACATGGAAGAAGAGGGGGAAGGCTAGGCTAGGCTAAGCTAAGGAAGGAAAGACTGTTTCTATAAAGATCACACAAAAATAACAAATTAAATAATTTGTATCTGGGATAAACCGATAAACCTACTGAATTCTGGAATAATGAAGTTCTTAAAGAGAGAAAAACAGCAGGGGGCAAAAGTTTAACCACTTGAAAGAAATGTATAATGAAGAAGAAGAGAAATGAAGGCATACAAGTATAGGCACAAGATAAGCTAACGTGGCTAACATCTAATAGCAAAGAAGAAGAGTGTGAAGGCTAAGCTACGGAGCCCTGGAGGGTTCATTGAGAGAAAAATAAATAAAACGTGGCCACGTTTTACTTTCTCGTTCGCACGAGTTAGTAAAGCGTGCGCACGAGTTAATAAAGCGCGGCCTCGTTTTATTTAAATTGAGGGATTCCTGTCCGTGACTCACAGTATCTGCTGCCCACAGCTGTTTTAAAGAAGGAAAACCTCCTTCACTTTATGA
The DNA here is from genome assembly GCA_902827135.1 of Harpagifer antarcticus. Classification (NCBI taxonomy): domain Eukaryota; kingdom Metazoa; phylum Chordata; class Actinopteri; order Perciformes; family Harpagiferidae; genus Harpagifer; species Harpagifer antarcticus. The sequence continues at coordinate 14,992,207 of CADEHL010001005.1, forward strand.
AATCTCTGCGGCACCAGAGGCCTGTACTACGAAGCAGGATTTGCTATTTACACTATTCATTCATGAAGTATGACGCTGCGCTGTCAGCACGCGTCTCCATGTTTGCGATTGGTCAAATGTTGCTAACCCCGCCCCTTTCACATGAACGCGCTCTCAGCCGGACAGAGAAACCCTGGTTGATTTACTGAGTTGATAACCAGCTTCGGAGGACCGCTTATCGACATCGCGTTTGTTAGGGTTAGTTAAGCCGGGTAAATCGAACATATCCAGGTCCAGGGTCTGTTGAACTGGCTTCGTCGTACAGGGCACTGGAGGCAGTAACGTGTAACTCAGCAGAATCTGAGAAGAGCAGCACCAGCTGCAAAGAGCTGTGCCTTTTACTGTTTACTTCACTGCGTTTCCCTTCATTAGAGCAGCTGAATAGAGATCGAGGCTGCTACGTTTAACCACACACACCTATACACACATCGAACTACCAGAGTATTCTCCCTCCTTTTATGAAGGAGATGTCCTCTCACCGGGGCGCATGATGTGTGTGTGTGTGTGTGTGTGTGTGTGTGTGTGTGTGTGTGTGTGTGTGTGTGTGTGTGTGTGTGTGTGTGTGTGTGTGTGTGTGTGTGTGTGTGTGTGTGTGTGTGTGTGTGTGTGTGTGTGTGTGTGTGTGTGTGTGTGTGTGCAGCTCCGCTCTGTGTGCGTGTTCGTGTGTGTCCGACACCACCGGCATTTGTTTTCAAATTACCATGAACAGTAGGCCTACTTTACACAAATCTGGTTCTCCATAGTTAAGTGTATTCCCAAGTGAAAGAAATTTGTTTAATCTTAATCTCGATGTGCTATAGTCCTGCCGGAGTGCACCGGAACGAACGATACTATCATGAACAAATGCCCCCCCACACACACACACACACACACACAAAACGAGGTCACGCTTTATTAACTCGTGCGCACGCCTTAGTAACTCGTGCGCACGAGTTACTAAAGCGTGCGCACGAGAAGGTATCTCGTGCGAACGAGAAAGTAAAACGTGGCCACGTTTTATTTATTTGTCTCTCTATGAACCCTCCAGGGCTCCGTACTAAGCTAATCCAAGGACAAAAAGACTCCTGACAAAAGAAAAAGGTCATAAAAGACAAGAAAGGTATAGGCCCAAGAGAAGCTAACTGGGCTAACATCTAATAGCGCAGAAGAAGAGCATGAAGGCTAAACTGAGCTAAGCTAAACTACAAATGCTAAACTATCACAGAAATGATAAATTACCTGAGATACAGATGCTAAATTCTTAAATCCTGAAAAAGAAGGGGAATGGGAGAACAGTTTAAAGAAAAAGATATAAAGAAAGAAATCATAGAAGACAAGAAAAGTAAAAGCACAAGAGAAGTGTATTTGGCTACCATCTAATGGCACAGAAATAGGCTACGCTAAGCTATGCTAAGGGCAAAACGATTCCAGCCAAAGGATTAGAGAGAGAGATGTTTCCCCCCTGAAGGTTTATCTAAAGTGTTAGAGGGGAAAAGAGCCCCGAACATCAATCAAATGGACGGACCTAAAATCCAAAGTGGTGCTTGAGGGAAAATCCCATAGGTTGTTTTTTTTATGGCAGGTTCACAAAAGGCGCAGAGTGTGACACATTTATTTCCCCCCTTATTTCTTTCCTTCCACGAATGAATGTGTGTTTACGTGTTTGTATTAAACAATGGTAGAAATTCAGGAATGCGCCAAGCAGCTTGTCCGGACAGGAAGAGAGCTATATACATGGAGGAGGAGGTATCCCTTCTACCTCTCTATCCAAAACATACTCACACTAAATAATGTGGAAGAATATAACAAACAAGAGACTTAAAGACGAACGTAAATAGCTATAGTCCTAATTTCAACAAACAAACTACAAACAGGCACATTTCAATTCTTGATATGAATCAGAATTGGAGGGGGCAAAAGGCAAAGAAAAATCACCCAAGAAATGTAGAATGGCCCTAAAAACCGTGTTCCAGGGGTAAAATGTGCTCAAGATAGAAAAGACCATGTAATCATTAATACCAGAAGGCTTATATCCGAATCGCTGCAACCCTGGCGGTTGCTTTGTTTGGACCTCGTGTTTCGGTTTGTGTTATCATGGTCGATTTGGTCTCTAGTTTTATTTCCATTCAAGTCAATTAAAAACCATTTCTGTCGTTAAGGCATGGAGTACTGTATGCAATTTAAACTGAGCTCACTCAAATAGGCATAAATCAAACATTTCCAACATACTATCTTTGAGACTTGTAAGTGAAGGAAATACCACTGGTGTCACACAGACATGTTATTTGAGATGAAATTGTTTTATTTTTTGTTAGTAGGCCTTGCAATTGTAGCCCAAAAAAGCTAGATATATAGTAGCTAATCTATCACTTACATAGTGTAGCTAGTTCAATGGTCTTTGTAACCAGAGACTTGTTCAGTTATTCACTTTCAAGGTTCACGGAAATTGCAGTTCAGAAAAAGAAGTTATTCAAAGCCCTTGGTATAAACTTAGGCAAAGAGTAACTTGCGAATGTTCAGAAAAAAAATCTACTGCTCTAATCATTTTTTAAATAATTTCTTATACGTGACATGCATTGGTTTGGTCCGGAGGTCTAATTCAGCAGTAAATGACAGCTGTTTGGCAGGATAATTGATCCTTTACTCATTAAGAGCTCCTTAATTACCGAATAGCTGGATGTGTATGTGCTGTCTCTTGGTCACTATGGTTACTGCTGCATGTCACTTTACTCAATAAATCCTGCTTCGGACCCAGCCTTTATCTTTGTAGAGAGGTGGGTCAGCAGTGGGCTGGGCTTTGATTTGAATTTCTTGTCATTTATCAAGCCTTCACTAGATTGTTGCCAAAGAAGACTTCCCATCTATAAGATCATCAGTACCAGTACCAGCACCCCCCCCCCCACCCAACCCCATCTCCTCTCCACCACGGGTGACTCGGTTCCCATGACGATAAGTGGCTGCTTCTGGATTTTCACTCTCCGCTAGAATCAAGGCCAGTCGGCCAGAGAGAGGATCAATAGGAGTATTGTTGCGCTCGGGATGGCTTGTCTTTCCAGGAAGTTAGTGCTGCTGCAGGGGTCTGATCAATGACACTGACAGAGGCCGAGTCATTCATTCAGAGGGAGGCGGAGGAGGGAGGGACGGAGGGAGGCGGGGGCGTCTGGAGCAGGAAGCAGTGAGGGAGAGATATAAAGAACCAGAAAATGCAGAGGAGAGATTTTATATAATAATCCTAGGCGTCCACCAAGAGAACATGACGTACGATGCAAAACAAGTTCACAAGCATTTTGGATAAATCAATGGGAATAAGGGCTGCGCACAAAAAATGACTTAGTTTGATTAGATTAACTGATGTTGAAATTGCAATATGTTCCGTGATATAAGAGGAAAATACCATTTCTGACCCATTATCATTAAAAGATACATTAGATCATGGTGTGATATTTTTTTGACCCGAACCAATCAAGGATTCTTTTGCTTAGAATACTGATAATACGTACTCTAAAGACCTAGCCGGGACCTCTTTGCAGCACTTGAAAAGTAATTAAATAATTCTGATTATTGTGCCTTCACCAAATATTGCCCTTTCTGCGATTTGCATGTTTTTAAAAGATTTTTTAAATAAAATGTCAAATAATTGTGCAGCCCTATTTTGAGTATTTAGATCCTTTACTGAAGTAAAAGTAATAAAAGCAAACAATCAAAAATACTTGATTACAAGTGAAAGTACTGCTGTTAAAACCTTACTTCAATAAGAGTCTGTAAGTTATTTTGGTTTAATATAGTCTTAGAGAAGTAAAATGTTCCCTGTCAATGTTTAACGATTATAAATGATGTTTCTGGGTTCATGTTAAGGCTGTGTCAATATGCATGTTTAAGGTTTAGCTAACTTAAACTCCTTAATACAGTGCTGGTTATTTTAGGCAGCAGTTTATAACAGCAATCGATCATAAACTAATTGTAAGTATTGAGGCATTGTGTTTCTCTGAGAAATAGGTATACAGAAAAAGGCCCTGTTTTTCAGCATTTTGACATGCATGTCCCAGCTGATCAAACAGGCTTTTTATGAGTGTATTTAGATTCAACTTAAGTAGGAAGATTAAAACATATAAAGGAACATATTATACTTCATGTTATTATACATTCCTGAAACCAACACATCTGGAGATACAGGGTCTTCAGGGGTGATTGAAATTGTATTTTAGAATATAACTAAATCTGTCAATAAATGTAATGAAGTAAAAAGTGTGTAGAGATACTCCAGTAAAGAACAATATTTGAACTTGTACTTAAGTTCAGAACTCTGCTTAATGTACTTAGTATTTTCCACCTCTGTTCGGTTCTCACGCTGAATCTGTATCTCATTTATTTTGGTGGGAACCGCAGAAAGAGCAGAAGAACAGTGACAGGAAGTGAAAGGAATAACAGCTAAAAGCTTGCCCATGACAAACACAATTGATCCTCTCTCGCCATCACTTCTCCTCTTAAAATGAAACAAAAATAACTTTATTGTGCAACCCCTGTGAAGTCATAGTGTGCATTTCTGTAGAAATATACTAATAGATAAACTTGTTCACATGCACACATTCTGACACTGACAGGATGGGATCTGTCAGACGGGATGTAATTAGAGGAATTGTGTTTTTTGACTCAAAGGGAATTTCCCCTACTCGTTGTGTCAGAATCAAACACACGCCGAGAGACAGACATAAAGACAGATAGAGAAAGAATGTTATCACATGAAGTGACACACGCCTGTAATGTCAGTCACAAGCAACCTAGCTTTGGGCAATATATAAACACACACATACGGTCTCTCTTTCTCCCCCCCCCAAGGTATGGCAGCGTGTGACTGAATGATTTAAAACAAGATAAAGACAGACTGGGCCTCTTTAGCTACTGATGTGAGAACACTACATTTTAACCATTAGGCGTCTTCACATTATAACAGAAATACAATGTGGGATGATTTTTAAATGTCCTCCAACATGCAGACACGAAGAGGCATTTTCCCCACCAACTCTCACATTTATTTAAGGTAGGCTTTAAGGGGAAATGTATAGCCATGGGAGATGTGGAGGTTGTGAGAGGGAGGAGGGGAGCAATCACTCATGCTTTCATATCTAGTCTTTTCAGTTTGTGGGTTTCAGCTAAGGCAATTGGTGATTATTTTAGGCTCACTCATTTACCACTTATTGAACATCCAAATGATCTTTTACTCTGAGTTCTACATGTCTTCTTTTTACGACTTAAAGCTCATGAGTACACTGAAGTTGGAAGAATGACCTCCCTACTTCTGAAATGGCACTATCTAAGAAGAATGTGAATGCACCATGGGCCTTGAAGAATGTCTGAGTGTTATTCTATGTATTGTTACCTGGATCTGGGGCATAATTATGCTCTAACCCCAGCACATCATTGGGGGGCTTTTGGGGATGTTGGAGTAGGTCAGCTATGGGTTACATGAGCCATTTGGTTTTTTTGCCTATATTTGTGAACATTTTTGGTAAATTGACATTATTAAAAGTATGCCGGATAATTTAAGCAGTTCATGTTTGGGAAGGGGTGTGTCACAGTTTAAAAAGACGTCATTATATTACATTAGATGTTATTAAGTGGACGATTTGTGTGCAAAGTGACCTTCAGTAAGAGCAATAAACCATAAAGATACCAAATCAGTGAGAAACTTGCAGGTATATTTGCTTTTTTGAAGTCCCTGTAGATAACAAATGTATTCTTGTATTCTTATGCCATATATTTTCAAATTCTGTTTGTTAAAACCTAAAAGTAGGATGCTTTCGGAGAGCGGTACTTACGCAGACTTTGAACGCCTGGACGGTGTTGTCCAGCAGCAGTATGTTGCACACAACCTGTGTGTGCTGCCTGTCTCGCTCCAGCTCCGACGCCCGGACATTGTAGGATCTGCCAGCAGGCAAGTGGAAGCGCGCGCTCATCACGCTCCTACCAGGGTCTGCAAACAACCAAACACACAAGAGGACTGATGAGTGAGAGAAGCAAGAGGTCAAACAGGAAAAAAGAGTACAAATAAAGCATCATTGTACCCGTCATTGTAATGTTTACATACAATAAGCCCACTTAGGTGAGCTAAAGCCGGAAAAATCTGTCTCCAAACAACACAATAAGCCGATGTACAGAACGCCATGATGTATTTTTCTACCCACTGCCTTAGAGAAGGCAGCCACACAGCGAGGCAAGCCTGTACAAGCAGCAAAGAGCGGCTGCTTCATGAGAAAAGAATGTCAATGAGTAGGCAAGCAGCAGATTCCCTACCAGGGGACGTGGAAACAGCAGAACAGCACTAAATCACTCAAAAGCTACTATAAAATGAAATGAGGAAAAAAATCTTTGGAAAAGAGCTAAAAATGTTTCAATCCTCCATGTGTCATTATGTCAACATGTGATTGTTTTAATAAAAGGGAATTTTGCACAAAATGAAATGGATTTTGGGTCGTGTCCGTTGCGTTTGATACGATACTATTTTGATTATGTTACACAATGGCAGTGAAACAGTGGCTGATTCTGCTTTTCTGCTCATCAGTGGGAATAGATAACTAACTCAATCTGAAGCTGCTCCATTTACAACAAACCGAAGCCCCATTTATTACTGAGACCACATCTGACTGCTTTCCTTGTCTGGCAGATTGTCAACTGCTCGCATGCAGCTCAAATCCAAGTTTACACAGATAAATAAAAATGGCCTCTTATACTTTGCAGTACATCTTCATTCTGCAACATAAGAATTAATAATAATAATGTCTTGTTTATCCAAAAGTCAATGGATGTGACAAACTAAGATTTCCATTGGGTGCTGGTAGGCACATTTTGTGACTGCTGGCCAGCTGTTTCCACCCTTTTCCAATATGTATGCTAAGCTAAGCTAACAGGCTATTGGTGCTAGCTTCCAATTTAGCCTACAGACATGTGAGTGGTATCTATCTTCTCATAAAACTCTCAGCAAGTAAACCAATAAACATACTTCCGAAAATGTTCCTATTCCTTAAAAATAATTTATGTTCAGTTATTATTTATATTACATTTTGATTGGGTTATAATCAATACTGGTATGTGGTTATGATCATAGCGGTTTGTCACTGCTAAAGTCTAAACTAAGGTCCAATTGATTTCATGAAACAAGCTGAGGAAACACATTGTGACAAAAAGCTCCATGATGTAAGACCCTCCCATGACAGCTCTTTTTGTTTTTCTGTACTTGCAGCTGTGTGTTCAGTATATTGTTGGGTAACATATGTCGCTGCAGTGGGATGTGTGCCCTTCCTGTCCGCCTCCTGCTTCTTCTTTTTTTATTCTCTGGTGATCTGTCTTGACAGGAGACATTATAACCCCACAAGGGTCACGGCTCCGTCATCAGGAGCTGCTGTATTTGTAACGATGGCTCTGTGTGAGCGTAATTGTGTGTGTGTATAGTATATATATGGAGGGCCCACTGCGTGTCTGAGCGGCTTGTCACTACACATCAGCACAAACCCCTAGGGACCACTGGCAGATGGTGTGCACACTGTGGACGTACACACGCCTGAATGAATGTATGGCTGAGGCCACTGACAGCAGCCTGCCGTGACACACTGACGCTCTACTTACGCCAACAACAGGTGGATTTAATATGCTCTGTGTGTGACTGCATCTTATGTTGTTTCTCACTCAACAATTTAACAAGGGGCAATCTCAAGCACTACTAAAGTAGGGTCATATGATGTGAGGGAAACGTGGGGCAACCATGATGGATATCTGTAAATGGCAAATAACTGTTTTATCATAATGCTTCCCTAGTTTATTGCCAGCCCTCAAAGCGGTTATTGCGCAAGTCAGCGACAGTCGCCCACATTCATACAGAATTTAAATGATTTTAAAGTAAATTCAGATTGAACATAGTAAAACATTTTTAATTATAGTGTCCGTTCAAAAAAGAAATCATTACTTTCCCCCTTGGTCGATTTTGATGATTGACACCTCTTTTGAACCGTTAGAGCCAATAGAATCGAGGGGAAGTTCCTAAATCCATCTAAACATTTCCATTGAGGAGTGAGAGTGATGTGCACACAGTTTGCCCAAAACCGGAAGCTGGGTTGTAGCTATCATAGCAGCCAATAGGAAATCTTAGTTTTTGACAAAAATGGAATGATGGATTATCAGTAATCATTTCAAAGGGCCACAGACACATTGGATTAACCTTCAGCAGCGTTGTTATCGTTTTAATGCCATTGAACACAACTTTTGATCAGAAAACAGCAAAGGTAAGACATGTTTGCCGTTTTGGCTCCGTAAAGCTACGTGGTGTGTTGTCTGGGTTTGCCTGAGCTGCCGCGAGTTTTGGTCGCACGGTGATGACACTTATACAGCTAGAATCTGTGGAATCTCTTCTTTAATCTGACCGTGAGTTCTGTGCCAAGTGCGTTACATGTTTTTCACTCGGGGCTAATTCAGAGGCTCTGCGTTAGACTTTTTTTTCTTTTTTAAATGGTTCATATCGTCAGGTAGCTGAGTTTCTTCCCGTTAAGTGGGTATGACACATTCATAGTTTGTTAAATGTTAAGAAGCCCTCCGACGCTGTTTCTTGCAAGATGTTGCGGGAGCCTCCGCCCCCGGGGGCTCTCGGGCTTAACAGGTTAAAGGTCCCATGTATAGACTGTATATATAAATGGACGTAGTGTCCGTGACGTCACCCATAGGATTCTGCAGAGTTGCCGTGAAGCCCTTAGTAGGCGGAATCGGCCACTAACGGCTCGACTGGGACGTCAGAGTCTAATCCCGCCTGCTCCAAATAAGGGCAAAGAGGCGGAGCCGAGGCGGGACCTGCTGCCTCCGAACTGGAAGTAAACAGAGCTAGATCAGGCTAAGAAGCTAAGCTAACATGAAATACATGCATACCAAGTTACTGCTAACAGTGTAGTTCCCCTATATAAACTTTACATTCATAATCAAATGAGACAATCTGCAAGAGAACTAGCTATATTTTGTTATTCTTAATGCTTGTCATTCACACGTTAAGAAAAGACGGACTCCACCGCCCGGACCTAACGGACCCGCAGTGGGCTAGCTCCGGGACACCGGCTGGAGCTAGCCCCCTGCGGCTCCGTTAGCTCCGGCGGCCACCACTGGGATAATTGGGTCCCCTATTAACATTTGCTCCCGTTTAGCATTATGGGCGTCATAGCCATAGACTATAAAAGTCTTACCCAAGGCTGAATCATAAACTAAAATGTATGTATAAAGGGTTACGTAGTAGCAAGCTAAGCTACCAAGCACACAAACACCTGCGAACGGGGTTAACATGTATAATATTATCATTTTAGACTTCTTGGAGGTTCTGTTAGTACATTCAAGCGCACAGCACGACATTTTAATTGTCTGGTATTTGTAACAATATTCCCTAAAAGGCACAATCACCACGAACACGGCTAAAGGGTCAAGTACAGTACTATGACTAACTAACGTTGTAGCCTCTATGGTTGTAGCCTAGCAGAGTGGACAAGTTGCTGTTAGCTGACAGTGAGGCATGTACATGTCCATCAAAGTGACGCCCTAATTTATGCAAAAGATTTAAGGCTTAATATTAATTAAACAGATAAGTTGAGAAAAAATTCACCCCCCACACAGTAGTCATGAAGGGGGAATCTAACTATACAGAGAATATGGTTTTTTGAACCACGATGTAAACATGTTTATTTCTGCTGTAAAGTTGGGCATTTTAACATGGGGGTCTATGGAAATTGCTCCCTTCTGCAGCCTGCTCCTACTGGCCACTAGATGAACTGCAGTGTGTGGCACTTCCGTATTGTCCCGGCTCTTCCCCAGAGTTTGCCGCTTGGTCCCATGACATGCTTTTCCGGTATTACCCGTCCCCTTGTGTGTTATGAAGGTTTTTCTGCATGTAAACGGTCTGCAAAGTCACAAAGCCTCAAAGTACACCCTGTAGCGAGTAAAACTCTAACACAGAAAATACCTGTCTACGCTGCCCCAGAACGCCTCGTTGGAGATTTTTCTTTTTCAATTTTTTTCTTCCCGAGTACAGTGACGTAACAGTCATAGTTACGTACACACACACACACATACACTCAGCATTATCTTTTCTCAGCCGATGTTGGAGGACATTTAAAAATCATCCCACATTGTATTTCTGTTATAATGTGAAGACACCTAATGGTTAAAATGTAGTGTTCTCACATCAGTAGCTAAAGATGCCCAGTCTGTCTTTATCTTGTTTTAAATAATTCAGTCACACACTGCCATACCTTGGGGGGGAGAAAGAGAGACCGTATGTGTGTGTTTATATATTGCAGATCTCCACACACACACACACACACACACACTCAGGCCAGCTCACACTGTCCGCTCTTCGAGCCTCAAAGGTCTATTCTAGTAGACCTCACCAATGGAATTATGATCAGTAGAAATGGCCATGTCATGGGACCTTTAAGGTTCATGTTCAGGTTGTGGTTGACGACAAGCACGGCCTGCTTTTGTTTTCTGATAAATTGATCAAAGATAATTGTGATTGGTGGGTCACTGTGCAAACAGATCCTGCATGACACTTACTGGCAACAAACTGTGTATCCAACAAGTCTTAATAGTCAATGTATCAAGCAGCTCAAAGTATAGGTGAAGGGAAAATGTTTTTATTGGCCCAACAACGTCATGTGACAAAAAAGTTTGAGTACCAGCACTTATTTTACTTTAACACCCGACACACTTGCTGTGGGCATGATGACAGCTAGCAGGTAATATCCAACCAGGCGTGGTGAGATCAATTCTACAATCTGCCAACAGAGCAACCACACACACACATACACACACACACACAATCAGCCACACTTGCATACCGATATTTGCACAGTGATGCCAGCCGCAGAACTGTCAGCCTGGGAAACAGAGCGAACGGCGAGCACAGAGATCACACCATGCAGAAGGAAGGAAGGAAGGAAGGAGGGATGTGTTGTGTCACAGGCTCTCAGTGTGCTCCTACAGGCTACATAGATGATGAGGTCTGACACACAGACTCTCTCTCCACAGGCTGCCTCACATTCCCCGCTCTCTTCCGGTCCTACCATCTCTCTCTTCATCTGGCTAAAGACAATTTAAAGACTGCTGACTGTACTGGATCATCCCTGTAGTGCGCAACCATTAAATCACAATATTCCCCTCATTAGACCTATATAGGTGACTTATAATGATCTGAATTCTGAAAAAACCTGCATATAAACATTTGAATGCACTTGTATCAAGGAGTGTCTGTACATATACTAAATATTAGTCAAATTCCTTGGATTCTAATCCATTTGCAACTTTCCTTAAATAGATAATACGTTGTTGTTTCTTACAAAAGAAACCAACATTGGCATGATCATTGGTGGATAGATTAGGTTACTCACTGCAGTGCTGCTTACTATTCTTTATGTTTTCCTTGGATGTTTTTGTCCTATTCCCATCTTTCGAAAGTGTGTGTTTTGTTAAAACATTACACAAAATACCGGTTTTACAGTATTTTAAATCGTACAGTTTGTATTTGCAATTGTCCGGCGTCTAAGAAAATAGAAAGGAAGCCAGCTGAAGCCTGACAAATGTATTTATGTAATGGGAAGCATTTAGATTTGTCTGTTTACCTTGAAATTTAACTGAATTGAGAAATATAATCATTTTTTGTTAACTTTTTGGCTAAAGTTTGCCATTCTTTTTTACATTATTGCAAAAAGCGATACCTTTTTCAAATATGAAAACTCTCTAATCTTATGAACACTTTAAACAGCTTTCATGCCATAATTTGCCTCACTGTCTATATTTAGCAGACAACGTACTGGCTTGATTCTGATATTGGCCTCCCCATGTTCTGAATCGGGAATTGTTTTAAATCGAGAATCATTTCTAATCAAATCGTGACCAAAAGAATCAAATCAAATGTCACTCCCAGTGAAGTATATTGTGATATTTGATTGAAAATAGCCAAGGCTTGTTTGCTGTGTAATGCTGCAGCAAATACATGCAATAATCTAGTCAATACAAGCCAACGTTGAATTACATTACGTTTTGCCCAGTGTAATCTATTGTTAGCTCTACTCGTCTACATCCTAATGTCATTGTTTCTTAATTTAGCCTCCCTGTTTTTCTGTATTATTTTTGGTTCTGTCCCCTATCCTATTCTATTGTATCATTTCCTATTCCACATCCATTCTATTCTCCATGTTCCATCATTTTCTGCTCTGCTGTGTTTCTTTTCAGTTATGCTCTGCTGAGCTGGACAGGGCAGCCGCGCTCCCCTGAGAGAAGCCTCCGGAACTCCGGAAGCACGCTACCATTATTGCTTCCTGTAGTCAGCAGAGCTTACAAACAGTCAGGAGAGTGTGTGTGTGTGTGTGTGTGTGTGTGTGTGTGTGTGTGTGTGTGTGTGTGTGTGTGTGTGTGTGTGTGTGTGTGTGTGTGTGTGTGTGTGTGTGTGTGTGTGTGTGTGTGTGTGTGTGTGTGTGTGTGTGTGTGTGTGTGTGTGTGTGAGAGAGAGTCTTGACCCTAAAGCTTCCCTCGGTGGTGGCCTGCTCTGAGCTTATTGCAAACACAGACGGTTCTGGAGCCTTCCCGTCTGTACACAGGAATACGCCCTACGTATATATGAACACATCCACTGAAACAAACTAAAATACGTACAAACAGAAACACACAGGTTATCTAACATCCATTCAGGTTGTGTATGGCTCCCTAAACCAGGACACACAAACAAACTTTCCAAAAGTTTTCTGAACATTTACTCCAATTCTCCCCGCAACATTCCTTATTTATACAAACAGAAAAAAAGTCTTCAAAGGAAAATTTGCAAAGCAGGCAACATCCATTCCCAGTTTGAATATGGGACAATGAATGAACTTCATCTGCCGCTTACAATTCTATTTATTCTCCCAATTTCTTCAAAAGATGTGCTATGTATGGCTTTTCTGTCCCTTTGTGGTGCTTAAAAACAATTGAAATAGGAGGCAAGGAGTTAGGAATCCCAAAGGAATTACACATCAGCGCTCCGCAGTGTTTCATACGGCGGAAAGTAGGCCACAGACAAACAGGTGGTCAATTACAGATGTGTGCCATTGTGTGTGCAGAGACAGCTTGTGACTGCTGTAAGCTCTGATAATAAATGATTGAAAAAACCTACTTTAAAGCCCTCGTAGATCTTTCTGTGTATGATATTGAAATAAGAACCTATGAATGAAACATGCGATATACACAGAATGGAGGTCTGCATTTGCATGGCAGCACCTGATATGGCACCATACTGTGATATTGTGTTTTTTATTCTATAGATGTATGCTCGATACGAAGGGCAATACATATTCTTAGACTGCAAGAAACCAAAAGACCTTCTTTCTACATGTCCCTCAATAGAGTGCAGGAATGAGTCCCATAACGTGTTCGCATTTGACCACTTTTGGTTCCCTCGTCTCAAAGTTTTATAGACCCTACTTGTGGATGTCTAAAGCTTAGTCATTTGTCTTAAAAGTCACTTAGCTGTCTTAAAAACTACAGTTGCTAACAAGTGACTAAATATTTGAGCATTGGGAAAAGCAATTTATAAATATTATACTATTATCATTATCAAATCTGACTAGTAAAAAACATCATGCTGAACAGTAGCAGCCTTTAGCTTAGCGGTGGTGACCAGCAGCCATGTGACTGATGTAGTTTGCGTTTAGCTGCTAACGTTAGCTTTTGACTTCTCGTCATTGCATTACGCCTCAAATATCATAAAGTGGTGTTATATGTAGAGATTATCATGCTGAAGGAAACGTCTAAGTATCATAAAGGTGGCAAAGATTTAGTTTTGTGCAATATTCCAAAAATCCAATTGAAAAAGTCGATCACTTTTTGATGAGGGAGCCATTGCTATGCTAACTTCCGGGTCGGCCTGCAAAAATAAATCGTGACTCTATAGACCCTATACCACTCATTAAACTTCATCACCCTTTCAATATTTGGTGTTGGACCCCTTCCCCCCCTCAGACTACCATCCTCCTCCTCCCACATCCGACCCCCCCCCCCATGATCTCTTTTACTCTACTTATTTTATGTAGGGCAACAACAGCGGCAGACAGAGTGCTGTTTCATGTCCGTGTGTGTAACTGACAGATTCAAACAAAGCATTTAAAATGTGTGTGTGGGGGGGGTGGAGTGCCAGGGAAGTTGCAGCTTAAGGAATGTGGGCAGTAAATGACCCTTGACCTCCTTTAGGGATAGCCATATGTGGTCCCTGCCCATGGTAAAGTCATACAGTGCAGCTTGTAATCGGATTGCTGAAGACAGAAAAGAAAGTCAATTTTTCTGAGAATGAATTAGAAAGTTTGGATTGTTATGATTGTTTTGTAGTGAAAATGTTTGTCTTGGTACATAACATGGATTACATTGGACAGAACTAGCAGTCACATTTTTTATTTTACAGCAGGACATCCCTTTGATTCTCACACTTCAAACACTTTAAAATTGAAAGTGTACAGATTATACGCCTTATATCTAAAAAGACTAACAATTTTCATTACTGTTATTACTACAAACTTGCATTTTAATCATCAATTCAAGCTACATCTCAAGCAACTCCCTCCATTGGCCTCGATTTCCATTCAGTGGTTTAGAAAGTGTGGTTCAAGTTTTAAAAAGAGCTCGCGTAAATAACTCCATAGTGCTGATTATTATGAGAGGAGAATGTCAAGTCAGGTTTCATCACAATTTTGAAATCCAAAGTTGCAAACGTCTGCTTGAACTGCACTGAACCCTTATGGAATAAGCCTCTTCAAGTGCATGAATGAAAAGCCTGAGTCAGCCCGCCCGACTGCATTGATTAGAAAAAACGAGACGATCCAATTCAGTTCTCCCCTGCTCACAGCCCTTTATATCCTTTTCACGTAATAAAAACGTGCCAAGACGGTGAATGGGAAAGCAGTAACTTCATTTATTTTGTGAGCTGAAGCTGAAAAACAGCCGAAGCCACAGACTTTAAACAACAACAAGACACGTAGGCGTTCAAGCTAGTGTCTCCTTATCTACAAACACTGCATCTTATTTGATACAACCTTTTGAAGACACTCTGACTGCAAAAAGAAGCGTTCTGTGGTGTCAGCCGCATGTTCAAATAAACATGCACATTAATGATGAACACTTCAAGTATATTTGACATGGTATGCTCTATTTAAAATAAATTGTTGTGCAGAAAATGTGCAATAAGAGAAAAGGAAGTTGTGCGTCACTCAGTATGTCCTATGTGAAACTGCAGCTACTTGTTTCCATTTCGGTTAAATGTTCTTTAGCAATGGCACATTTTATAATTAATATAACCCTAATTAATGTCAAGAATAACTTTGTTTTGCTAGTAAATTACAAAAAGGAAAATAAAAAGGTCTAAATAAAATAATTTAGATTTTTCTGGTCAGTGAACAGTTTGGACAAGATTCCAATGTATTATACAGAATAAGATCCTCTATAAAGATTTGTTAGCCTAGGTGTATTTGTTGCGCAACCTATGTTACCGAGCCCCCTAAAAATGTATTAAATAATTCTTTATTTTCTGGTGAGGGTGGTAACTGATTGATAAGAAACAGCTTTAGACTGTTATTCTCAATAGATGTTCAGAGCTGTGGTATTTACAGAGGCCTGACGCCACGGCAAGTATAATATACCCACAGCGGTAACCCTACCCCTAAATATGACATAAGTGAATGCTGCGCGGGTCAAACTAGGTGAGTCAATCAGTAGGCTTAAGGTCAGAGGATAAGAGTTGGGCGATATGGATTACAACATTCTGTTGGAGTGGAGAAATGCCTTCCAAAACATGAAATGTACTTAAAGTATTAGTCTCATGTTTATTTTCACCCAAGTTCATAACATTGTAATGATCAACTAATCTTTGGTTAGTTTATTGGCCTAAACCTTTTTTTTGCATTATTAATAAGGTTTTTAAAAGATGCTTTAACTGTTTTTTGTTGTATTTTATGAGGTTTTCACCCTAAAATGTATGAGGAATCTTTTTATCAACTGTTCTAACTACTATAACTATCATTTGCGTCAACATTAATAAATGTCTGGTTATATAAATGTTATTTATTTACGTATAATATTAGTGTAGCCTAATCTTAATTAATCTCAATTCAGATACTTTCCAAAGTATACTTCCATGTCATTTACTGTGAACACAAACACATATTGACCAGTTGTCTCAAACCACACAAGGCTGCCTTGCCTTCCTTGTCCAAAGGTAGCTTATCTAGCTAGCTACCGATAAGGCATACAATTAACAATGGTTTCACACAAGCCACAATGGCGACCAGACGTTCCATACTGTAATGAGCACCATCATTAAGCCATACTTTATATTGGGATGCACTTATGGACTCAAAATAGCAAGCCTTAGTACAAAGGTATGCACATTGAATCACAGCATTAAACATGTCATAGCAGAAAAAGCCCAGGTGGAACTAATAACATGAATGAAGGCCCAGCAGTGCAGTGCAGCGGCTAATTCAGTTATTAGTTACACCTGTGCCTGACAAGGAAACACTTCAGGGTAAAAAGGTCGACACAACCAGGGATGTAAAAGGATATGCACTATAATGCGCCCAGAACAATTACACAGTTTTGAACCCAACCCTAACCTTCAGCTGTCAGATGTACTTTTGACTGGGTTAGAACATGAGCGAAGTGCTTCTAGATGTTTTTTAATAATGTCTCCCCTTTTTCCTTGTCTTTCCCTCTCATCTCCTCCTGTTATTATGTGAGGCCATTATGCAAATTACAGTCATCAGCGCAGGGAGAAGTCATTTACTTACACACACAAACACACACCCACACACACAAACACAAACACAGAGCCATTCATAAAAACCCACCTGTCGCAGAGATCCCTCCTGAATCAGAGATGCAGATAATGGAGACTGACAGGTGTTTAGAGCAGCGGCTCATTTCAGCTCAATGTCATCTCCTCTAGATGTATCTCACAATCATAATATCCTCTTCCACCTCTCCTCTACTCTGTCTCTGCCTTCATCAGCCTCTATCTTTCTCTCCTTTCTATTCTAATCTGATCCTAGAAGTCTTCCTGCACATTTATTCTCTAGCTATGCTTTTCCTTTCATCACCATGCTTGTTGTGTCATAATATATATTTTTCTTCGCCATTTTTTACCTTTCTTTTAACCCCACTCTCTCTGTACTTTTGACCTTGCTAACATACACTTCCTGTTGTTGCAGAGTTATTCTTTCTATTGCGTCAGAGAGCAGAATATTCTTGAATTACTATTTTCTCCCTGTTGGAAAAAAACAAAGTGGAAAGCAATGGTTTGTAAAAGAGAACTTAAACAAGTGAAACACTGTTTTGAAGACTTACAAATACAACTATTTCAATGATTCAAATGTTTTTGTGTCATATGCACAATAGCTACAATGTAGCTTTGTCAATGGAAGCGTTTTAAGTCTCAGGCTCCACCGACAATGCAACGTACAAAAGATTGATGGAGTTATGACGTCCTTCCTACCCAGAAGTATCACAACGGGCTAAAGGCAATGGTAAAACTCCATTACTGTATGTTTTAGAATATTGCTAAAAAAAACAAGCTCTGTGGCAAACACACATTTGTGATACATACACGTTTTATGGAGCAGGATAACATAAAAAAAACGTAAGGCTATACGAGAACTACATCACGCGTCACCACCGCTGTGCCAATGCAGCTAATGTGCATGCTTACGTTTAGTCGTTTCATTTAGCTTTTGTTGGAAACCACTGTTTCTATGACAAGTTCAAAAAAAGCTTGGACATTCACGCAGTGTTTCCCCTAGGTGTACTTGGGAGGGTGCTGCCTGAGGGGGGAGCAGAGAGAGGAGCTGTGGATTATTGTTATTGATTAGTGCATCAGTGTTTCTTAGGGTCAAAAACACTAAACTCACAACTTAAAATGAAAGCGTTTATTTAATAAAAGAGCACATGTTCAATGTGAAAACTGGCAGTAGATATAGATTAGTTGCAATTTGGTTCCAAATAAAAAACATTTTTTATTTTAAACACCTTGAATTTCAGGGGCAGCGCGGGGCGGCGCGGGGCTCCGTTGGCAGGGCGCAGCGTCCCTCCAAGACAATGGTAGGGGAAACACTGTCACGTGTTTGGAATCGACCGAAAGATGTTATGTCTTAAAACGTGAATATCTTGTCAGCAGATCTTGATTCTGGTGTCTAACCACCAACACCTGGTTCAAAAAACTTGACTAATTTCTGGGTTTTACGACTCATTCCTACCACCACCCTAGGTATTTAACATAAAAAGAAAATACATAAAATAGTCCAATAATGGTGCGTGTAAATTGCAAGAAAAGAGTTGAAAATGAAATTTAGAGTAGAATAAATACTGCAATAATATAAAAAGGTGTGGATATGAGGACTAACACAGATTATGTATATAACTGAACAGTGCTTTACCAGTGCACGGAAAGTGGTTACAAGTGGCTACAGGTGGACGTTGTGGGAGAGACAGCAGCACTAATCCATGTATCTATCTTTGAAACTTCCTTTGGCTAGAAGCACATTCCTCTAATCAATGTTCCACAGAAATGAGTAGCCTCCGGCTCCTATAATTGCTAAAATAGCAGAGGATATTCCATGGTTCACATGACAGGACTTACAGTTTTGTGGTTCCCAATCTACGAGAGAACAACATTCAGCTCGGTATACAAACACTTATGTGCCGAGTGCCTCACTTGAATCTTTACAAAAAGAGTCCCGCTGCGGAATCCTTCTCTAAACAAACACCTTTGTGTGATTACGTCGACAGCATTATGATCATAACTGCTGTGAAACCACAGAACACACACCCAGGTTTGTCCTTGGGGCATGTAAACGCACAAGCTCACTTGATGTTTTGAATTTACATATAGCACAAATGTCACTGTGGCGGCAGCGGTGGAGAAAGCCCGCAACGTTAGGGTTTCCTGCTTTCAGCTGAGACTGCAAGTTGAAACCCCACCGTACACTTATTAACCCAATATATAACAAATAATACAAATGGAATTGATGTTTGTTTTGTGGTGTTATTCAGACGTTTATCTGGCACTACCACACATCCGTCTGGACATAAACCACCAGATTAAGATCCTTTTCCTGTCGTGCTTTTCCTGACCAGCAGCAGTAGTTCTATGTAACATCCAACTTTTATATATGAAATGATTCATTCACAGGCTGGTTAAGCAGTCTTACTATTCACACACACATGAATTACACACTTGATGTATTGTTTTAATAAATTAAGTATATAGATTAGATAAAAGTCACATTTACTTTGACTAATGGATTTAAAATAAATACATTAATACAATTAAAGTAGGGCTCTACCAAGTAGTTTGAAAATATATTGATAACATTAAAATGTGTCTTTATTTTTATTTTTCCAAGACGATTAAATTTGGTACTTAAAAATGAAGCTGCAATAAGGTTATTGTGAATTTTGTTATCAAAATGGTGTGGTTTAAAGATGTTTTGACTCCAGGACGTTGAAATACATTAAAAAAAATTCACAACAGGTTTTTATCTAACGAGATATTCTCGTTTCAAAAAACACCCAAGGGCAACCATGCACATGTATTAACAGAGCAGCCATTCATAAATTACATTTATATGACCATAATACTCTAAAATCCTTTTTTTTGTGGAAGTCATGAACTCATACCTTAAAGACAGGCATTCAAAGCTTTAATGAAAACCCTCAGGAACAGCTTTCCAAAGACAACTTGTCAGAAGGAATTATGTTTTAACATAAGGTCCTTGCAATGTAAAGCCATTTCAAACAGAAAAGCAAAACTGAACACAGATTGGAGACACAAAAGGGGTAGGACAGTGTTCCCTCATTTATATAACAAGAGGCCCTCTTTTCCACGTAACACACACACGGATGCACACAGAGAAAAAAAAAAAGCAGGCAGAGAAACAGAGATGCAGGTTTGATTAAAGCAGCACATTCCCCCTGATTTGTTCCCTTTCCTGCTGACGCGGGCACCTTTAAATGTTAGCAGGGGTCGTGTTCTGAGCACGCTGCACATTTCCACCCGCATCCACCTCAACCCGGCACATTCCTGCCGCGCCAGCAGGGAGGCCAGGTGTTCTGCACCGAGCACACACCCCCTGCTGCGAGCCATATACTGCTATGAGCTAGGGGTATAACAAGTCAGCCACATCTACACCTGTTTGTAATGAAATATTATCAGGTGAATTATAGGCTGATGCAGGAATGAGTCTTTAAACCCGGAAATAAGTTCACTTGTTGTCTCTAAGGGCTGTGGTTAACACAAGCTTAAGAGATTTTCACGTTTTGTTTTACGACATCAATGTTTAAGTATAACCTACTTGCCTGGTGTGACCCAATGGGATCATTCTGTCTTAATAAACAAAGGTGTATGCTTAATACAAAAAAATACCCATTCTTTTTCCACACTCAATAGAGTGCAGGAATGAGTCCTAAAACCTGGACAAGCCTTAGCATTTCAACACTTTTGGTGACCTGTGGTGCCTAAGATATATTTGTTTTATTTGTTCAACAACATTAAATATGTCAGTTCTAAAACCCGGAAATGAGTTCACTTGCCTCGAAACACAAGCTTAAGGGATGTTCAGCTTTTGTTCTACCACATCAAAAGCATCAGTATACCTATTGTGGAGGTCTAAAGCTAAGTCACTAGTTAACGTCATCATACCAATGACATGTTAATATGTGGACATTTTCCAGCTGAACAAAACATGTACGTATTGTAAAATGTGTTCTCTTTTGTTAACTGGACTTCTTCACGGTCAACTTTTATATATTTTTTTGTTTATTTGCTACTCTATATTTTTCACATTATGTGCAATGCCTTGTTTTAACATGCTGCTGTGACGGAAACATTTCTCAATTTGGGATCAATAAATCTCATATCATTTTTTATCTTTTACCCCAGATCTTATCTTTTGCAATATCCCAAAATTCAATGGAAAAATCGTATTGATTTAAGTCGAGAAAGCACTTGCAATGTTAATGTCCAAGTTGGCCTTGTGTAGACCTTGAACTATTTCTGTAGCTACTAGGTGAGGTGGTGTAAGATGAATAAATAAGTATCAATCTTTGACATTTGGCTCCAGCTGGCGATAGAGTCAGTGTTTTTTGCGTTGACCCCTGATAACAGATCTATCTGGATGGTATACATTCCTTCTCCAGCGCACTCAGCAGATGTGTGTTTAACGGTGTGTAGGATCAATAAGCAGCAACTTAATCAGCCTCATCATTGGAGTGTAAAAGCTCCCTGAACACCGCAGACCTCTCTCTCTCTCTCACACACACACACACACACACACACACTAGATGCATCCATATTCATGCGTGTGGGGGAGCTGATCTCGGCTCTTTTGCATCTCAATAGCTTTATCTTAAAAAACCGGGCATGTATGTGGGAAAATCTGCAGTAACCTCCGTCATCGACACAAACACATTTTAATACGGATTTTTATACCTAGAAGGATCATCATTTTTCACTCCTTTGTCTGATGAAAGCGCCATCAAATCAATATTTATTTGGAAACATGATATTTTGATACATTTTTACAGGTGAGTAATGTACTGCATTGTCTCTCTGTAAAGTCTTGCTCTGTGCTCTTTATTCATCCAAGTCAGAGTTTAAAGTGTGTCCATTAGGTCACTGGGATTTTCTTGACTAGTTGCCGAGTCGGGTGTCAACACTCGGAACGGAATTACGTAGCTCAAAGCACTTTGAGGCCAATCACGTGAAAGCGGCTCTAGCTTTTGCCTGAATGCACCATGAAGGCCCTAATACAGGTTTTACAGGGAAGGACATCAAAACACATTTGTAATTCAGTAGAGTGCATGGCAACTAGGGGTGTAACGGTTCACAAACATTTCGGTTCGGTACGTACCTCGGCAGGGCTCGACATTATAATTGGCCCGCTGGCCTGGAAGCACTATTTATACACCCCGGGCCAGCATAACGTACTTTCCACTTGCCCGCTCGGGCCACTACAAATATTGTTTAAAAAAAAATGTTTCCTGTGGTATTGGTATTTTGACAAGCAATTTTGTTAAATTGTTTCGTTTATCAACGCTACAACAGAGCGTTTCGTGAGTCGCTTGTCGTTGTTGGGTGAAAAGCAAACAGCTGTTTGCTGCGGAGCGCAGCGCGAGCAGGCTCCCGTGAGCGGGAGCGCGCTCCTTCACGACAGACTATCGCGCCACCTAACCATTCGCCAAAATGTTTTAATACCAGCGGTAACCGGCCAAGCGCCGTGCAAAAAACAATCTTCAAATAAAAGAAAGTCACCGGAGGAGTTAAAGGAGAGTGACAGGGAGCATGAGAAGAAGAGGGAGAGAAAGTTTCAGCCAGCTTGAGCGTGGTGCAGTGACGCGTCCTAAAACCCTTTTATAATCTATCGATTAGATTTATGATTAGAAGATTATAAAAGTAGGAAAGACATGTGGAGATTATCCGGCAGAACAAAACGTGCATTTATCAAACAGGTTTGTTTTCCACAGACATTATTTCCAGCTATTTTCCAAAACCCTGTGGAGAAATCCCATTACTTTTTGTGGAGGGAATCAGCAGCTTACTTCCTGGTTTTAGGACACGTCACTGCACCTCTCATGATGATGCCAATATAAACAAGGTCTTCTTTAGTCGGCTCTGTACATCAATGCCGACCTGACAAGTAAGTGAAGAGTAGAAAATATAAAATGTATTGGCGAAATGTCGCAGCAGTTTAGGATAATGAAGGATCTAATCTATAGCCATTACATGTCTAACTCCTAATGACAGGAAGGCAGAAAGCGGATTATACAAATAATAATACTCATAATAATACCAGACATTTTTTAACAATGACCACAATATCATTATTTTAATAAACCAAATATGAACAATTGAGGAAAATGAGGAAGAACTGATTGTTCAAATGTTGTAGTACAAGTAGTAAGTGCATAAATTACTATAGCAACAAATGTGTTAATTTTCTTCATTATTAGTCGATATTTTTTTTTTGGACGAATGCTCCGGGCCAGTGGTTACAATGGTGGGGCCAGTGACAATACAATTCCACCGGCCCGGAGGGCCAGTGGCTTTTTACCCTTAATGTCTACCCCTGCTCGGTTTTTAGGTCACGATTCGGTTCGGTACGTTTTCGGTACAGCAGAAAAAATTATCACATAACTTTTTTTTTTAAATTATTATTAAACTGTGAATAAATCAAATCAAATAAATACAAAATATAATAAAATAAACATTAAGGTGCAGCATTTCGATGAACTGAAATAATCTGTATTTGAACTTTACTGTACTAGTACTCACAAAACATAAACTATTAGTTTTGGGTTTTTCATTATTATTAAACTATGAATATTCACTCAAATAAATACAAAATATAATAAAATAAACATTAAGGTGCAGCTTTTCGATTAACTGAAATAATCTGTATTTGAACTGTACTGTACTAGTACCTAAGCAGCCAGTTTGACATTATGACTTGCTTGTCATTGTATTTTCATGTTTTTTTAAAGAAAAATTAACTTGTCCACATTGCTTGCCGAAAGGGCAGATCTGCTGGCCCTAACAATGTCTCCTGCTGTGGAGAACACCCTCTCGCTAGGGACAGAGGTAGCAGATACAGCCAGGCAGATACAGCCAGCTTTGCTAACATGGCAACATAAGGATATTTGGCGTTTGTAATAGCTTTGGCTCGGTCTGAACTTTTTGCGAGTGGTGGAGGCTTAAATGCTAGTGGGAGTTGGGTTTGCACTTCAGTCTTTTGGTACCGGTGATATTCACGTTCGGGTGATGCCTTTTCAAATGAGTGTGCAAGTTTGATGTATTGCCAGCCGCGTAACCAATTTTAGTTGAACAATGCTGACAAACAGCTTTGGTTCGGTCCACCTGTCTTTGTCCGTCATCCTTGTACGTAACTGCGAAACCAAAATGTTCCCAAACCGGAGACTTCAATGATGCTGGAGGATTTTCGAGCTCAACTTTATCTGCGTTCGCCATTTCGACAGTTCCTCAAATTACTGACTACATGTGAACGCATCCCTCTGATCAGCTCTCATAGTATGCCTCTCGTCCAATGAAATGACTTGCTCGCTCTATGACGCGTTGAACACTGAGATTGCTTCCAAGAAGTTGTTCACGTTCTCAATTTTTTACGTTTAACGTTATATTCGTTTGGTACACTTCGGTACACATGTGTACCGAACCGAAGGGCCCGTACCGAATAATTTCGGTACGGGCCCTTCGGTTCGGTACACATGTGTACCGAACGTGTACCGTTACACCCCTAATGGCAACGTAAAAGATTCAAGAACAACAAATTATTGGATTTTAGGCAAATAATTTCGATCGCAATGTACATTGTAGACTAAGACCATAACACATTTGAAGTTATACAATAGCACAATAATAATAATAATAATATAAAAATAGTCTATCGAACTCAGTGGAGTGTTAAAGAAATACTTGACCTACGAATTAGCCATTTGTATAACAATGATCAACCCCATTTAACCTTGGATTTTTAAATAGTAAGATTTAAAAACAAATGCATTTGTTAATTGAATTACGTCTGGATAATAAGTATTATATTACACTGCAAGAAAGACTGTAAAAAAAAATGTGATCTACTTTTGCTGTTGTTAAATACAGCCTTACAGTGGCGGCTGGTGGAAAATATTTTTGGTGGGGCTGTTGATATAGTGAGTAAAACATTTTTTTTGGGGAGAAATGACCCCTTAAATTAGGACTTCTGGTGATGTAATGGCGCGTTTCCAGTGCAGCACGGAGCTCGCTTTAATGCTGCGTTCAGACCGGACGCGATGCGAATATTCGCTTCTCTCTAAACGCTCCTATCGCATCGCTCTAGTCGCTCGAGTTTCCCCGCGGCTGCCAGCTGTGTTTACTCGCATCATTCAAACAAGACGCGCTGGCTCGGGAGCTACAACTACAACAAAATGAACATATTTTACCGTGATTTAATTGTAATACACGTTTCTAAATGATGCCGACGTAACAACATACTGATACCGGTTAGTAAAAACCATGAATTAATGCTTTGACATGTCTGCAGACAGACGGCAGGCGAAAAACCTTTTAGAATGCTTGTTTTCTGAATGGAGCTTGGCTAAGCTAACGTTATATATGCTTCGACCGTCCACACTCACAACAACGGCCTATACAGACATAAATAAACCAGCGACTGTATTCTCCATGACACAGACAGTCTGTGGTTTGTGCTTGTTTAACTTTTGTAAAGTTTCTGAACAGATCGTATCTGTCCCCGGCTGTCTGAAGAGCAAGCATGGGAAACAAAAGACAGCATTTACCTGTTTGCATCCAGCTAGCCATGCCTTTCTGGTGTACCAGCTACGTGAGAAGCCTCGTTGATACGTTTTGTCTTTTTCACGAGCTTGCTGTGATATATACAAATCGGGTTGGTCCGGTCCAAGGTCTTTAAGTATCAATTTATCTCCCAAACTTCTACTTTCGAAAGGATTGGAGAGTAGCTCTTGCACGGAATTGGGTACGGACCGAGGTCCGGCGACTCCACCTGCACACCATTCTCATCCAACTACTGCGTCACCTTGGTCACTCACGAGTCGTAAAAACAACTCACGTCAACGCACGTAAGCAAAGTGGGCGCCAACGTGAGCGCCCTCGTGACCAAAATATTTGACGGCGCTGATTGGCTGAAATTATGTTTCGGCGGCACAGTTTACTATTGAGACTTTTGCAACGTGCTGGTTGCTGCTGTTTGGGTCGGGGGCTCCGCCCGGTAATGATAAACTAATGCCATGGGCAAGGCCAGGCAGGAAACATGTAACTTTAGACATTGTAACACAATTTTAAACGAGATTTTATTGTAGATTATACATTTTACTGATACCAATTGTATGATATTTACCTTGTTCATTAAAAATAAAAATATAAAATATATTTTTTTTTTTATATATTTTTTTGTATGTAGGAAGAGGTGGGGCGGCCCCTAGCGCCCCTATGGGCCGGCCGCCACTGCAGCCTTAATTTCTGAATACAAAAATGTGTTTTTCATTAAGAAGGTAGCAAGGAAAAACAAATGGGTCAATTATACACCTGTAATCATTTTGGGGGTCTGCATTACTCGTCTCCATTTGTTATCTTAACAGAAACAGTGAGAAAAAAAATGTCGACCAGTTCTCATGCAACCTGTAATGCCAACAACAATCCTGATCTTAGGCAACACCAAAGCAAACAATATGTCAGACAGGCCGAGGAAAGCATGTGACTTTGACATGATGATTCCATGATTTCCATAATCCTGCCTCCCCCTTAGGATAACCCTTTAGTACTATTCTTAGAAGCTGTTTACACCATGATACTCAAACACCCAACCAATAGCAACTCATCTCATCAAATGTCAAGCCATCTCACTCATTACTCCACTCGCACTCTTAAAACCTTTTTTCTGAGAAGCCTTTGATATTCTATTATCGCTCTTCGCAGAGAAATAGAATTAGACTGGGGTTGACATTTAAAAATGAGAGATAGGAAGCGGGTAGTTAAGGAAAGAGTACTCGGGAAAAAAGGCTTTTATCATCAGCCTAATCCTTTAGTGGCAATACAACAGTCATTTTTCCTGGAAAGTCTGCGCCTCCTGCTGCCGATCGGAGCTTTATTCAAAATGTGTCCGTATTATCAATGCCACACCGCCTCTGAAAGGTCACTAGCTCAGGCACTGAGAAAAGATTACCTGTATGCTTGATTCTTTTTTCAATTGGAAGAAAAAGTTCTCAAGGTCTCACAGATACAATACAGCCAAGTCTTCCGGCCTATTCATATTTTAGACTAACTATAAAAAGGATAAAGAGGTAAAATGATTCACAAAATAAAAGATTGCAGAAGCAGAAAAAGGAAAGAGAGCGGTTGAATTCCCTGCCTGAATGCATTCTAGATGGTTCCTTCTCACCTCTGGCTAGAAATGTACAGTGAGTTATGTTAATGTGACATATGCAAACACACATTTGAATTATTCCACAATCTGCCTAACCTTCTCCTTCACACTTGTGTCAATTGAAGCTGCTGTGGTAAACGCACAAACTCAAGCAAATCGCTTCTACTTTTGGTAATATATGAGCAAAAATACAAAATGTATACCGGCATTGTCCAACATGCTTAAACACAAGGTGTATCATTCACACTTACATGCAAACCCATGCACAACATCTACTGCTTTTAAACATTGGAAACAATCATTGTTTAGGTGCCTTTAACACAAATGTTTAATATTATGTTGGTAAATATAAAATGTGTTCTTAAACGTCCTGTTTTTTTAAAAACACCACAGTACTTGTATAGTCTCCAAATTTCAAATTGTGCTTGATGCATACTTTAAGAAACTCGAGGCTCTGCGTATGCTTTACACCAGTGGTTCTCAACTGGTGTGACACGACCCACTTTTGGGTATTTTTTTGTTGAAAAAAAACAATTTATCTTTCTTTTTTTCCCCGAAAAAAGTCAACTTTTATTTTGAAGGCCCGATTTTCTAACGCTGTGCATGCAGTAGGCGTTCGACTGGAAGTACCGGAGACCATAAACATTTTTGAAAACTTCTGTCACGTGGTGATCATCTTCTCAATAAAACATCTTTGCTGATGTTTTTTCGAGTCTTCTGGCCAATCAGAATCAAGATTGTTGCCGGAAGTCCCCACGGAGAATAACTTTGCGGTATAACTATCCTTTACCATGAGTACAACTTCAGATAAAAATGAACACATAATAAAATATGACCCCCGGTTTGATGACTGACAGGTCACAGATCAATAGAGTGGCGAAGTCACGCCCATCTACTTCCGGTCCATCGGACCTTATTTCGGTGAAAATAATGTATTGAAGTCAATGGTCCCGTTTGAATTGTGCCATGAATTACACATACGATGTTTGTCAATCTTAAAAAATAAAAAGTCACAGTTTGTCGTAAAACTGTTGAAATATAAGACAAAAAAAAATACTCAACTAGAAAGACTACAAATCCCAGAGTCCCGTAAGTGATATCGCAATTGTTTTCCTCCACTAAGAGATAGATTATATCTATATGGCACGGATTTTTAGCTATCTATATGGCGCTGGCTACGATAAGATAACTTTAACAAGATGCCTGGGTGCTTAGTACCAGGTTGTTATCATACCAGCAATAGAAATGCTAACGCTAGCATCGGCGATCGCCGATCTGTTCTACTTCATGCTGTCTGCACAAATGGTTGACATTAAACAAGAGACCAGGCAGTTCAAAGAGAATCAAAGGAAGGCAGGCAGACAGCTTTGCATGACATTCTTCGGGACGTGTTTCATTGTGGTGATAGTGAGGGTAGACAATCATTTTGTTGACAAGACAGTAGTGACGGCCATCTTGGTGACGCGTGTTGTTCTGCGAGACCAGAGAACTATGTGTTACTTCACAGTTTTCCGACACATTTTTTTTACTTTTATACATGCCCGGTTTTTTACTCTTTTAAATTGACAAACATCATATGTGTAATTCGTGGCACAATTCAAACGGGATCGAAAGATAATCTTTCTCTCTCCATTGACTTCAATACATAATTTTTCCAAAATAAGGTCCCATGGAGGTCCACCGGAAGGGGAGGGGCTTCGCCACTCTATTGGAGCCATCTACCCTTACCCACAATTTAAAGTAATTCACACAGACTATCTCCTCTTTACTCTTCTCTCTGTGTGGAGCATCAAGTTCAGCTTCAGAACAAAGTGAAAAACAAACAATGGCATAAATTATTATTCATATGTCGGGTAGTAATAGATGTATTTATTTTCTTCTCAGAGTGTACCAGAATGCATAGTTTATATGTTAGTATTTCTAAAGATCTCCTTGGGGAGAATCCCCCCAGACCCCCCTGCTGGGGTTGGGTTTTCAGCATGTGTGCCTTTTTATGTTATACAGGTCAGCTTTGATTCCATTATCTCATTAAACCTTTTTTAAAAACATACTTTAGTTCTGTGAAGGGATATAAGGGATATATGTACTGTACTTCACTTTAATTAATATTGTATGCTGAAAAGCGTATATATTACAGCACAATGTTCTGTTGATTAGATTTGAGTGGTTCAACATTGTGGGTCTCGATTTATTGAAAAAAGGAAAAAATGGGTCCCGAGGCCTGACCAGTTGAGAACCACTGCTTTACACTATGAAACATCTCTATCCTTTGTGTTTTTTGTTATATTCTTTTTAAAATGTACAACAGTAATCTCTAAAAAGTGACCAGCTTCAGAAAAACTCACAATTTGATGAACAGCTGCTACAGCTCCACATTCTTTTGCATGGTTGAGTTGGTAACAATTGTAATAAGAGAAACAGTGTGTCTAGAAGTACTGTGAATACTCAAGATAGAAGTCCTATAAACTATTGGAATATAAAACCAATAAACTGCAAACTGTATACCTAAAAAGCTGAAAAGCCGGATGCCTTGAAGCAACACAGGCGATTCAAGAGCAAGAGGCGATTGGAGATGTTGATTGAATGTATTATACAGCACATGGTGCGTGGGAGAGGTGTTAGGGGACGTCTCTGTACCACTGGTTGTATGAAGAGGTGAAGATGAAGAGATGGAAGTAGGTGGAACACATTGTGGTTGGTAAACAGGGCCAAAACAGGAAAGCGTGGGCCCACCTGACAATCACCTCGCAGCCTGTACAATGTTTCCACGCTGCAGAAAATAGGGTTAGCTCCGCGTGAACAATTCTGAGAAAGCAATTAGTCGCTTTTATCTGTGTCCTGAGGAAAGCAAATGTGTGTCTGGATTAATGCCTTTTAAGTAGGGATGCACGATATTGGTTTTTTGAAACAGATACCGATAACTTCCTGCTTCTCAAGACCGATACCGATAACCGATAATAATATAATATATATATATTAAATGTACCTGTAGTTTATGCACACCTGGTGGTAAAAATAAGACTAGTTGTGAGCAAATGACATGAGCATTACTACTATGAACAAAACAAAGCCAAGAACAGTTTTGACTCTTCAAAGTGACCATATTTATTTTCCCAAATAAAGTTCTTGCCTTTTTCAAAAGCCTCGTCGATAGGTAAAAGCCCCGGTGCCTTTGCAGCTGTCTTTGGATTCGCCGCTAGTTTAGCAGCGCAGGCGTCTTCGTACGCTTGTAACACACCATCGTAGCGATGGCGATGTTTCAGGTGACTAATCAGGTTGGAAGTATTATAGCTCGTTGCCTTTTTCCCTCCTCATGGAACTTCTGCATTGCATTTGTTAATACAAATAGCAAGCGAACTATCTAACTCTGAAACTTTGAAATAGTCCCATACTACCGACAACATGTTTGTTTACTGTCCTGGCTTCACGGCCGCACACCATTTACGTCACAGCCAGGCGTGAGTTAGGGAGCGCTGGATTTGTGAAAAACTCCCCTCTTCCTAAACCACTAATACCACAGTACTGGCAAAACGGGATGAGTCGAGTGAAAAACAAGCGCTCCTCATCCCAATCCACCCACACCGCAGTATTTTTTTCTTTTTTTTTACCCAAAGAATATATTGTATATTATCGGGGCTATTAATACTTTTATCGGGTTTATCGGGATGACGTCATAATTCCTAATATCGGAGCGATAATTATCGGCCCGATAATTATCGTGCACCACTACTTTTAAGGTCACAGTTTGCCTTATACGGAAATAAACACAATGCTAATGTTATTCCGCATTATATCTTGAGCAGTTTTGTGTAGGACCTACTTTTTCTAGGTCTGGGCAATACGGAGAAAAGCTAATAAAAGCTGATATTTTAACCAATATTGATATTGCGGCAATATTGTACTTTTGGTACTTTCACAAAATATCTACACAATGATATTTTTGACAAATAATCAACAATGCAAATATGCAATATTACTATATCATACGATTTCACAACATTGACATATTTCTCAGAACTTATTCTTTCTACTTTATTACCGTGTGGAAAGAAACAAACTACCTACCATGATTTCCTTATTGACAAGTTTAATGAATAGTTCTTAATGGAAAAGGAACATTTATGTTTTTTTGATTTTGCTGTTGACTGTTCCAGTTTGAACAATATTTCTGTTAGCATCACAAAGCAAAATGTAATGTAACATTTCATGCAGTCATTAAAAGGTTGTTGGAATCGCGACATCTTTAGGAATTGGTATTAGTTCGATTCCACATATTCGGTAGCACTTAGCATGCTAAAATATCATTGGTAAACGTACGTGGACTACTTGTTCTTTGTAGCTTAATGAGGGTACATTTGTAGGACAGCACAGGTTGTGTATTTCCGGTGATGTTACTAAGCAGATGGCATTTCCTCTGAAGGGTTGACCTTAAAATATAGCAATCTGTAAGTGGGTTTCAAAAACATGGGTTACACAGTGCTTGATTTAGCCCAATCTGCATTAATCTGATTTCACAAAAGAAGATTAGTATAACCCCCTGACCTAAGTGAGGACTTAAATGGAACAATGAAACAGATTCAACTTTAGGGGGAAATTATATATGTATATAGTATGTATAATATCAGTAATGTTGTAGACCAGGGGTGGGGAACCTTTTTTCCTCTCAAGGGCCATTTACATTTTTTCAACATCCTCCGAGGGCCGTACAAATTATTGACGTCTGCTTAAAAAACAAAAATCACAGCCCATTCATTTGGCCTTTCTTTCATGCTGTGCAAAGAAAAAGCAACCTCTTAATCCAGATATCTTGCCATGACTCGCGCATGCATGCACGTGCACGGTTGTGGCATGACCGCCAAAACAGAAAGATATGGACATGTGAACATGATGTAAGTGGGGGGGGGGTACCTAACCTCCTCTAGGGGGGTCCGGGGGCATGTTTCCCTGGGAAGATTTTTTTTTTAAATGTTGAAGCTAAAAGCATCAATCTGGTGCACTTTGAGAGCAACATTGAGAGATCTATGGATACATCTCTCAACACCCATATGAAACAGAACTGGAAGCAGATTTATTTTTCTTTATGGATATTTTACAAATCACTCCTTTCAAACTGTATTCTTCTTTATTAATAACAACTTTTTTTTACTGTCATAGTATTTTATACCCGTTTACTTTATTGTCTTATTTTTTTATAATAATGATCATATAAAGATGTGCCTTTACCTCACTGGATGTAGAAAAAGCTTCTTATATTTGTTAGCATAGCTAGCTAACCAGATGCTAATAACAACAAAGTTATTGACTGTATGATCAGTATGACAGATGAACAGATCGCCACTAGGCTTACAACTAAAGACACAGCCATGCAAAAACTGCGGCATGTGTACGTACGGTTCCTTATGGGTACTGCAATTTCTGAAGTGCCGGAGCGACGTTCTGGTACTCTGACAGAACTACACCCCTGTCAGACGAGACATATACCACGTGATGACACGCAGAGATGGGGTCGTTACTAAAAAAATGTAATACATTACATATTACTTTAAAAAAAAGTAATATATTACACTACTTCGTTACTCTCTACATAAAGTAACTCGTTACTTTACTCGTTACATTACTCGTTACTTTATTCACCGAGCACGTACGAACTGCGCATGCGTGAGTGGCAATAACTCTCCTTACCAGCAGGTGGCGGTAGTGTGTATTCGTCATTCAAAACAGGCAACACATCCGGAAGACAGAGAAGAAGAACAGACTACGTGATATACACACACAATAAATAGCGTGTGCGTTAGCTTCACCTTAGCATGTGTTCTTTGCAGGTGCTTGTTGAGGTTTCACGTGGTGTTTACAGCAGTGGATAACAGCTTCTGGCCTGGACACAGTTTGCACCTCACCGTCACATTCCTGTCTATTATTGGGACGAACTCAAAATAATGGGCATACCTCCACCCCTCGAAAGTTATCACTGACTCAGCCATGTGGACGTGCAAGTCACGTCGATTACGTACATATAAACCTGCAGCAGAAACCCCTCTTGTCTGTCAGTGTGATTATGAATGATTTTAGTAAGTAACGAAGTAACGCGTGTCGGGGCAATGTTAGTAACTGTAGTGTGATTACTGAATTGTAAAGGTAGCGCGTTACACTACTCTGTTACCGACAAAAGTAATATTATTAGAGTAACGCGTTACACCCAACTCTGATGACACGTTAGGCTCGTGTTGTGTTCAAGGACCCTGACCTGGCCCGGAAAAACAGGCACTCGCTTGTTTATTATTTTGCGGTCTAGATTTCTTTAATTTTTTTCTTTTTTGCAAGTGTTTAGAAATTACCTCGAGGGCCGTACCAAATGGTCTCACGGTCTGTATACGGCCCGGAGGCTGGAGGATCCCCACCCCTGTTGTAGACAATCGGATGTTCTAAGAGAAATAGACAATAACCCCAAGCACAAACGGATACAAACGGATTTTGCCGGTCTAAAAACGCATATATTTTTTAAGAGCATTATTTTGATATGAATGTCTAATAGATATTTTCAATGATAATGTAAATAATGTTGATAATATCTGTATAGATCATATATTTATGTTACTAATTGTGCAACCCTAGTTATTTACACCTAACCGATATAGCAAGAAGAAGACCATCTAAAAAAGAACCAAGTCCTCAACTGTAGCATCTGACATTGCTTCCCAAATGGCCTGAAGAACAAACCTAACAAACTATAAAGTAAAAAAGATAGCCACTGTTCACAGCAGCCAGTGTTAATGAATTGCTAGGTTATTGCTCAAGCAAGAGGTGGTAATACAAGCACAGATTCATGGCTCTGTAATGAAAGTCTCATAGATTAAAGTAACTCAGAATGTCATGTATTGTAGCTAGTAGCTTCCATGCTGGCGTACAGGCAGAGAGCGAGAGCAGTGAGTCAGCCAGAGCCAGCCTTATGCTGAAATCAGAGAAACCACAAGAATGTAACAGCTTCTGTTATTATCCCTCCCCGCTGCTCGCTGCCCGATAGCCTGCCCCAGGAAAATAGCAGCAAGCAAACGACTGTTCTCATACACTCTCACACACTTTCTTGTTTTCATCTCTGACACACACAGTTTCTCACAGGGTATGGTTGTCCATTTTGCACGCTTTTTCTTTCTTTTGCACACACAGATACTGTACACACACACACACACACACACACATACACACACAACCTAACAGTGCAAAATCACATGGATTGCAGTTTGTGTTTTTGAAGAGAGACTCAGACGCGTAGAAACATCTAGACCGGTGCAGGACAACAGAGCTGTACATAACAAGCATGGCAGACGCACAGTAAAATAGATCAATGGATTGAAATGTGATACTGACACGTGTTGTGTTACCGATCAATGCTTTGAATAGACACTTAGAAATTGTGCTAGTTACTTTATAATATCTTGTTCATATCTATTTTTCTACAAAGAAGGTCTGAGATTAATCATATCCCGACAACCAGTTCAAAGTTATTTTTTAACAATCAGAAAACTATTTGGTGATATCTTGTGGAGTCGTTCTTACTTTCCTATGCAATTTTCCCCTTATTTGCCACTGTCAACCGGCTAACAGTTGCTGGTCTTATTTGCACAAGAATTATATGGATGGAGGCTGTTGTAGGGCTGTGCAATTCATCGTATTTTAATCGCCAATACGATTATAGCTTGCGACGATTATGAAAACAGCATAATTGACAAAATACGACTATTTTGCTGGGTACGCTTTCGCCCCTCCCTAAAAGCCCACTCGGCCACGTGGGAGTGACATGTGTTGTGAGTGTTCAGCAGGAGCGAAGATGTCAGAACAAGAGCAGCAACTCGTTAAAAAGAAGGGTAAAACTATTTCCACTATTTGGAAGTACTATGACTTTCAGGAGTCCAACGTGGAGCCAAACAAAGTACAGTGCAGGATTTGTTACCAGGTTGTGTTGGCACCACACGCTAACACAACCAATCTCTTTAATCATCTGAAATACAACCACAAAGTGCAATACGACCGGGCAATAATACAACAAAAAGCAGATGCCCGCTCGACATATATATATTATATTATTATCGGTTATCGGTATCGGTATCGGTCTTGAGATGCAGGAAGTTATCGGTATCGGTTTCAAAAAAACAATATTGTGCATCCCTAATATATATATATATATATATATATATATATATATATATATATATATATATATATATATATATATATGCTCGCATAAAATCCCCGGGGTTTTTTGCGTTGCTCGACCAGGTTGCTCCAACAAGCCGTTTAGGACAGAGAGGGAATACACATACTACAGTATACAGAGATGCTGTATGAGAAACCAACGTGAGTTTGGAAAATTGAACAATGTAAATCTATTCTAGTAGACCTCAACAATGGAATTATGATCAGTAGAAATGGCCATGTCATGGGACCTATAAACAAGCTTACGTTTTTCTTCTTTCACTCTCACCAATTAGCTGCAGTCCTGTTAGCATCAATGGACGGCTAATGTTAGCTTGCCATGGTTAGCTGACTTGTTATGCTATAGTTATTGCAGTAGTTACATCAGTGAAAGTTAACAAACTGCTTTATCTATAAATGTATGGTAAAAACTCAAGTAGACGTGTTTGGAGGAGAAAGAATGCTGAGTTACATCCAAAGAACACCATACCTACTGTGAAACATGGGGGTGGAAACATCATGCTTTGGGGCTGTTTTTCTGCAAAGGGACCAGGACGGCTGATCCGTGTAAAGGAAAGAATGAATGGAGCCATGTATCGTGAGATTTTGAGTGACAACCTCCTTCCATCAGCAAGGGCATTGAAGATGAAACGTGGCTGGGTCTTTCAGCATGACAATGATCCCAAACACACCGCCCGGGCAACGAAGGAGTGGCTTCGTAAGAAGCATGTCAAGGTCCTGGAGTGGCCTAGCCAGTCTCCAGATCTCAACCCCATAGAAAATCTTTGGAGGGAGTTGAAAGTCCGTGTTGCCCAGCGACAGCCCCAAAACATCACTGCTCTAGAGGAGATCTGCATGGAGGAATGGGCCAAAATACCAGCAACAGTGTGTGAAAACCTTGTGAAGACTTACAGAAAACATTTGACCTCTGTCATTGCCAACAAAGGGTATATAACAAAGTATTGAGATGAACTTTTGTTATTGACCAAATACTTATTTTCCACCATAATTTGCAAATAAATTCTTTAAAAATCAGACAATGTGATTTTCTGGATTTTTTTTTCTCATTCTGTCTCTCATAGTTGAGGTATACCTAGGATGAAAATTACAGGCCTCTCTCATCTTTTAAGTGGGAGAACTTGCACAATTGGTGGCTGACTAAATACTTTTTTGCCCCACTGTATATATGTATATATATGTATATATATATATATATATATATATATATATACACACAATGGGTATATATATATATATATATATCCTTATTAATAGGCTTTTAATTAGAAATGTCAAGCCCTAACCCCTCACACAAAAGCACTCTCAATATATCTCTGCTACCGGTAATTACCTATTGAACTTGTAAAAATAAATATAGTATATGGCACTTTTGAACTTTTAGACATGTTAGTTGCTGTGAATCTAAGGTTGCACAATAAAACTACAGGGTGTTTTTGAAAAAGTTGGCTTGAGGAAAGGATCATCCCTATCCTCAGGCTGTGAGTTAAAGTTGAGAAAGGTTAGGCCCTGGTGTCACTGGAGAGCACAGGGAGGTGCATGTGATTTTTAGTATGTGTGATCCAAGATCACATTGGTGGACACACCCACCAAAAAAGCATGCCCATCAGCCTTTGTAACCAGATATATGTACGCATGTTGTTGATCCTTTCACTCTTGCTATCCACATCACAGTGACGACACTCACAGCCTCCACCTCCATTCAGCACAAGTCTGTTGATTAAAAAAAAAAAACTATAGAAACTGCCAACACCTTTGCCTTTGTGCTGATCATATAAACTAGGAATCGAGGACAATAACGTGAAAATAAAGGAGGAACTGAGGGCTATATAGAAAAGTAGAGGAATTGGAACTGGTACGAAATAATAAAAACAGCAGCACTGAAGTTTTTTAAGACTGCTCTTTATGTTCCTGTTTGAGTTTGATATGGAATCCCTTTGCACTTCCTCTACACATTTCCAAGCTAAACAAGCAACGGATTAAACAAGGTTTCACCGTGTAAACTGTTCCAGCAATAACCCTGTCAAGTGTCAACATAAAGTACACTGCAATGACCATGTAAGTGTCTCTCACTAGAGGTTAGAAACAGGTTCCATAGACAGGTATTGGATAGGGAATTGAATCAATTTACATTAGTAAGCCTATATTTGTGGTTAAACCAAACAGATCACATCTTAACCTCAGAGATAAAAACAGAATTAACCTCGCTAATTCTCATCAGGGGGACACAGCAGAATAAGGAGTTCAATCCATATTTGGCTCTGACCCACTGTTCCTAAGCAACTGTGTCCTTTGACCTCTCGAGGTATTCAAGGCTCTTTAAGCAGCTGTTTTAAAGGCAGACCTGAGGATCACACACACGTAAAAAGGCACATGGCAATATGTCTAGAACCCATTTCTGGTCAAATTGCAAAACACCTTTAGGAAATGGTGTGTGTAAATGTTCGTAGAAAGGCATGTGTTGCTCCATTTCGGGGGATACTGGGAAGGATGATAGTGGTGGAAAGGACAAGCCAAAACACGCACTGGAGCATAACTCTTGAGTAAAGAGTGAAGAGCCAGCTGTACTCACATACCTGAGGGGTGTAAAGGTGGGGGTGGGGGTGGGACTGCAGTGGAGAGGAGTCCTCTCTTACAGATGGGGGACGTTGAGGTATAATCATCCAGTTATAGCTTAATAATATGACAAGGAGCAGTGGCAAGCCCGTAGGAAGTACGCTAGGTATTGAAGCACATTTTGGGACGGTTGCCAAATGATGGTTCTACAATTCTGACGCCATTGGTCCCAAAATCCCATCTTCCATTCCTTTTTGACTTACATTGGGAAAGAGAACGTCTAGTTAAATCGATCACAGTTAAAACACTGGAATAGCCTCTATATGAATGATTAGATCCTAAAAGCAGTAAAAGGAGCTAAAAGCTGAAGCAAGAGTTATTTTCTTTTAAGGAGAATTATTCATAGGAATAAAAGGGGCCCCGACTCCAATGCTGTGTCTAGTTCTCTTTACACATCCAGGAACAGTGGATGGACTGATCTTATTATCTTAACCCAATTTCCAGGGGTGAACCAAATAAACAAAAAATGCAATTCCTTGCTTTAGAATATTATGTATCAGAACTTTGCATACTAGTATTGGTATACAAATGCCTGTATGAAGTGATATTATATATTCCATTCACCGATTGATTTCAATTTGTGACCCCCAAGTCCCATGTGGTTTGCCCACTTGACCAGCCAACCTTGCCTTCCATTCATCAATGTATCTGCAGGATTGCTGCAACCACCCTTGTAATATCCGGTGTTCATCAATGCTCATGTAAATCCTTTAATGTCTTTACGGCGCTGTCGTAATACAACCTCTGCAAGGCTAGCTGAGTCTCACAGCCCCAAAACCTTAATCTAGCTAGCTCTGTCTCTCGGCGCTGTCAGCATAATCTAGCCGTGCATTTTTCTGAAACTGTGTTAGAACACACAAGTGACTCATAATAGGGCAGATACCAATGATGAATTACAACAGGTATGTAGAGCCACTATTCATGTCGCAAGGCCTAAAGGCTTGTGGACTAGTGGAGTAAAAAGTCAATCCCTCTTAATAAATCTGAACATTTTGAGCTCTTTTGGTAAAGTAGGTCTTGGAAAAATATTGACCCAGTTGTCTTTCGAAAAAAATTAAACTTCTACACTCGGAAAAGTAGATAGCTATAGCTAGTTCGTAAGATCTCCAAGATGCCGTAGACTACATTTAAATATGATGATGTTCTCTACTAATTTGACCACATCTATAACAAATGTAAGAGACAAAGAAGTTATTAGTATACATTTCAGTTAAAACATTTTTTAGTTTTAAGATTTTTTTATGGCCATAACATAACATGGTATAATAAGACCTTATTTCTGCTACACCTAATAATAAGGGTGTTAAAAGTATTTCTATACATCACAATTCTCTCAGGTGTTGTCTGAATCCTGTATTTAACTAGCAGTTACAAAGCATTTATCTGGGTGCGTGCGTGCGTGCATGTCCTCTCATGGCTGGATTACATGCTGTTTCAGCTAATCAAACCATTATGATTGCCCACTACTCCACCATTACCATATTATGCAGTTTCATCTGATTAGCTATGCATGATCCAGATATTAAACTGGGCAGAGAGAGAGAGAGAAAGGGAGGAGATGGAAGAGGTGACCCTGATCTGATGAAAATACGTCAAGAGTGAAATCTTAAAATGGAACAGACTGAGAGCAAAAACCATGACAAACTCACGTTCCATGAAAAAAGGTTCTACGGAGTGTAATGCATGACATAACATGACACAAGACCCTTCTGAACATTAAGCGTGAATGATCACTGGGATCCATAGGACAATGCTACCACTGTCCAACTGTGAATACATTTAGTTTATTCTTGTGTTAAATAACGTTTTCTCCCTGCTTGAATTTAAGCCATAGACAACCAACTCACAAGGCCACTGATATTTTTGACCCAGTGTTAACTGGCAGGAACATTTATATTTTTAGTCTGGGCTTAAAATGCACCGTCTTATCTGAACATTCAGGTCTTCCCCTCTGTTTTAATAAATGATGTAGAGTATACGATGCTAAAAGCCTGACCATGCACTAGGGCTGCTGCACAATCAATCAAAAATGTTATCGAAGTTGCAATATGCAATACCGTATGCACATTTCTGGCAAAATATGTAAAAATGTCCATGAACAATTGTGGCCCCCAAATGGTATTCTACAGACAGAAGTGATAATAATTATCATGCCTGTGTTTATCGACAATCATACAACAATTGCAATATCAGTCAAAGTAATCACAATAGTTATGTTTTCAAGATTGTGAAGCACTTAAATGATACAAGTATTATTTACCAATCAAAACTCACATGTCACTATTAATATGGCGTCAATTGCTTTTTCATGTTATGGGGCTATCCGCCAAGGCACCTTCGTCCCGGAGTTCTGAAGCAATGTTATCGTGACGTGCACATGGTAAACCCAGCTGTGTTTGGGGCTTGGGAGACTCTTTTTTTCATTTTAGAGTTGTGCCATATCTGCCCCAGCAACAGACCACTAACTACCTGCCTTTCTGGGAGCTATCCGGGAGGATATTATGTGAATGAATGGTTCACTTAAGGATTGCCAGTCAGTACTGTAGCTCAGGTTGCTGATAGTGATCTAAGGCTAATACCCGCCTGTGGCGAAACTGTTTTCCACCGTGCCGAATTACACCTATTTGTTAAGTATGGCAGATGAATTTCGACTCCCATTTCAGATATTGGCAGTCATCTCTCATCATGTAATTATCGATGCAAGATGCACAAGATTCGAGGAAAACGCTGGCACAAATCGCCAGTAACTTGGCAACGGTTGGGTCGGTGTGCAGCCACTGTTAACAGAAATGGCCGAACTCTGTCTATCAATGGCTCTGCTTACTGCGCTTCCCAACTGCAAATAGGACTGTGAGCCTTCCAAAGGGTTATAATAGAATAGGGAGGCAGCTGGTCCCCTTGGTTAAACATGAACAGGCTGCTCTTTGACAGGGCTGTCACCAACAGTCAGCGTAGGTCACACACAGCCAGCCTAGGCTCACTCTAATAGAGAGGCAGGTCTTATTAGGGACCCTAAAAGGTAGGTAAGTACCACTTAATTTTGAAACACTCACAAGTTATACCCTTTATCGAGCAATATCAGCAGGTTGGTGAGGTTTTAAATATAGAAAAACCAAGTAAAAAAAGGCATTATTCATCATCATTAGTTTTCACATAATATTCATCCAAATGACTGTTTTTTATTTTCAAATTTTAACACGGAAAAAAGGGGAACAATAAGCATGTCCATCTTGGTGTTATGTTTCCGTCCCTGCCAATTGGAGCTGCTAATAAATAGTTGTGACTAATGCCATCATTTGTCCCAGAAATAAGTTTGTATCAGTTTTTGTTGAAAGAAGCTTTTAAAACCAAGTCAGACATTTGTGTATGAGGTGAAAAAAGACAACTTGGTAACTAGCATCGACAAAGAGAACAAAAACTCCATTATGGTGACACAAGTGAAAGGGAATTAATACCAAAAGCTTTTTCACAGCTCTTCTGGTAATGGATCCAAGTCATCTAATGTAAGATGCGCAAATGCTAGCATCTTTGAAGGCTGATAATGTATCTTGCCTGCAGCACACAGCCAGCCGTCTTCTCGCCAACACAGTCAGTTGGCACCGATATTAAGCTGTCAGCACTACTGAGCAGCACCATGCTGAAAGGTAGGGTGTGTCCTTTTTTTAAATTGAGGCTAACCAGACATCAGGTGTTAGGCAAAGATAGAGAGAAAAAGGAAGAGTCGAAAACTCAAAGCGAAGATGTCAGAAGAAATTGAAAGGAGGAAGTGTTGAAAAGGCAGAAAATCAGAGACAGAAACTGAGGGTCACGGGCCACAAAGAAAATCTAAAACATCTTGCGTATAAAGAAACGGTATTCCCCTACTAAAATCAAGTTATTGTATCAAACATAGGATCTTTATGCACATAATGTCCTACACATTCTCTAACATTCTGATCTCCTAGCCCATCCCATAGTCATCTCAGCCTTTCAAACTAGAACAATGGTTGACCTTTGACTACTTTGCTGTGTGGGCTGGTTTATGATGTTTAACCAGGAGAATGTCATCTGTATGCATCTTCTCCACAGGCACAAGCCAAACATGTAGATACACATCTGGAATACTGGCAAGATGATCAATTGGCGGTTAGAGGTCGCCAAATTGGGTATGAATTTGGTGCACCTCATACCTTACCGCATTAACGCTTCTCAGTCAGAAATCCTTTAATATTACCAGGGGGAAATTGGTCGAAACAACCTAATGCTCGCACCCATAAACCAAAGTATTAAAAAAAAAAAAGAGTACTGCCAATATAACTGAAATATTTAACAATGTTTCTCACTAAATAGCTACGCAGGTTCTAGTTCCAACAATAGAATATATCATCAAGTGATGCATAAGAAAATAAAATCTAATGATCACCATAAACATGTGTATGACTGAAGCATCTATAGACAAAGGGGCAAGATGTTCTCTGTCTGTTTTCCATTTGTAGTCCAAGTAGTATTTACCAATTACGTTTGAGTGAGGTTTGTGTTGACAGCAAAGAACGAATTGACCAAAATTATATCTCAAAATCATTGTTTTTTTTTTTTTAAATCTGCATTGAAAGATGACACAATCTGGTCTTGAACAAACTCTCTCATTACATGTTACTTGTTAGACGCTTTTATCCAAAGCGACTTACATACATTCAATACTGTGGGCAATCCCCACAGGAGCAATTTGGGGTGAAGTGTCTTGCCCAGGGACACAACGACATGCTGACTGCAGCGAGGTTTGAACCTGTGACCCCCTGATCCGAACACCCCACTACGCCACAAGCCTCCTGTGTCGTCTCTCAACTCCAACAACATTTTTGCTTCTCAAGTCGCTTATTGGACAGTAAACAATGACTGGCGCACAGAAGAGGAAGTCTTGGCCCAAATATGCAGATATCCACCGGCTAAATCGGAACCTGCCAAATATTGGCTGTTGTACTTTATCGTCTAAACACCTATTGACAAAAGGTGGTTTAGGTTGTCAGATACAGCAGGCAATGTTGACCAACAGCTTCTCAAACTGCAAGCTGTGTTCCAAGATTAAGGATCATTTCAATTGCTGGACCCAAACATAAGGGTATATTAAATGTTGTATCCAAACAACATCCACGGTTCAATTGAGCAAGTTACATAGGGATTTGGTGATACTATCAACAACCAATTTGCTCCCATTGGACCCCACTGACCTTTGCAAGCAGGTGCAGATGATCCCCATTACCCCAACTACACCTGTGTCTCCTCTGTCTTCCAGTATCCCTATCCCCTCCTCACTACTTCCCCTCACTTTTACAATCTGTTTTCTCTCTATGTTACACACACACACACATTTTTGCTGTACACCAAAGGGATGGCAGGTTCAGGTGCGCTGCTCAAGTAAACCAGGGCCATTGCCACAGGCAATTTAATCCTCACCAGCTGAGTCCATCCTCTCCTACAACTCAAGGCTTCTTTATTCGGGAACGCAAATAATTGAACAGTTAAATCCAGGATACTCATCAGTAGCACACCATAAGAATTTATAATATACATATAAATAAATATGATTAAACTGGAAGTGACAAGTAAATGAGACTAAACTTTGCTCTGTAGCCTTTATTAAAATAAATCTTGACATCTTCTATCTTTACTCTTGCCGAGCCAAACTTTCACCGTTGCAAAATAATACTCACTACCACAGCTTAGAATGGTGTCCCATATAAAACATGTGCAACATGGCAGTACTAATTCCGTAGATAAGTAATTCAGCTTCAGTAACCATCCGCCTCAGATAAGGATTCCCAGATGTATTCAGGTCAAAGACATCCATTTTTAGGATCCTGATCTGCTTAGTTTTTTTGTTTGTATGGATTCATTAAGAAACGGATACAGTATAATATATACTGTCAAAACAACAGCTAATGTCTAATCTTACAGATTGAAAAATAATCTTTATAAATTACCCAGTGTGTCACGTAGGTAGGGGGTGTGAGGGCTTCTGGTGCCAGGTGCCAGATTCCCCCCCCCCCCCTCCTCCTCTCTCTTAGGGCTGCTGATTTTAGAGAAAACTGAACCCAGCTACTGGACTTCATTCACAAGTCCTTCCTCTTCTGCACCTTGCTGAGATCCCATTCAGAACCAATGGTTTTGCAGTTGGGATGGAGAAAAGGGAAGAAAGAGCCAAGGAGGGAGGGAAAGAGGCTAGACAAAGTGGACAGAGCAGGGTCCATATGATCTCGGCAGCAGACTGGCGAGCAGCAGGCGGCGGAGGAACCGACTGCGACCCAAAAGATGTGGCACGGATGGTGGAGGATTACGTCATCGAAAAAAAAGGAGGACGCTTCATCACAGCAAACCATCACATCCATTACTTCACACCACATAGTTCAGCAAACATGTCGTTTTTCATCATTAAGGTTGCAAAAAAAGGGATAATGATTGATGCATATGCAACAAAAAGAAGGGTCACAAAAAAAGAGCTTATCCATATATGTATGGGCCCTCTCGTGGGACATTTCTAGAATGTGACATGATGAGAGGTTGTGACAAACGGTGGTTTACCCATAATTTAACAATGAATGACAAAACCCTGCATGGATTTTATTCGAAGCATCTGTTTTGGCTATATCTATGTATGGGGTAAAAGAAACATATTCGCCCACACTCACAACACTACCGAGCGAATCAATCAAGCACTAATGAATAGCTTTTAGATACGATAAAGGAATGCCCTCTTTAAAACCACATACGTAACACAACCGACGCCGCGCTAGTTCCATTCAACGCCAACTGGACTCTGTCATTAAAGGGCTTATTGTACTGTATAATGAATTAGCTATTAAGGGCCTATTTAACTAAATGATATTGCCGAATGGA
The DNA here is from genome assembly GCA_902827135.1 of Harpagifer antarcticus. Classification (NCBI taxonomy): domain Eukaryota; kingdom Metazoa; phylum Chordata; class Actinopteri; order Perciformes; family Harpagiferidae; genus Harpagifer; species Harpagifer antarcticus. The sequence continues at coordinate 15,036,909 of CADEHL010001005.1, forward strand.
GTGAAGTTTTATTAATCCAATTAAACTATAAATGCATGCCAATACTGCACGCAATGCATTAGCGACTGTTTTGCAGCTCAAGTAAGCAGCGAGATATTGAATGGGCTCAGGAGCAGCTAGCTAACAAGCAAGCTACACAACCTCTGGCTACTAACGTTATGGAATAAAATGTATATTTTGTTTCTTTTTGCGAGGTCCAACTTTAGCAGACATACGTGTAATGCTAAAACGGGACATTTTTAGAAGCCTTGTTCCAATGTTTGTTCGCAATAAAGCCCGTTTTAGCTGTGCAGGGAGCAACTTGGATAAAAGTGACAGCGCTAAGCTAACGTGTGCTAGCTAACGTCAGCTGGCTGTAGAAGCTGGTGGCCTGTTAATGGGTCTTTCTTACCGTCATAAACTGCTCCAGGGGCGTCCAGTTTTTAAGGAATATATGTTTTGCCTTATGAGGAAATGTTTTGTGAATGGGCGATATAGCCCGAACATCCAAGATCAGTTGACCCGCTGCCGATGAAACCCGAGCATCATCACTATCACCGTCTTCATCAGTACTGGGAGTCCGGCGCTGCTTCACACACATCCATCCAGCAGAGCGGGGCCTCCACCGGGCTCGACCATGCGACTGGCTGGGCGACGACGGGTAATCCACAAGACAGGAGCCCCCGCAGTAACCATTGGCTAGACACGGCGACTAGCAGTCATTTCAGGTCGACAGAATGCAAAATATATTCCCACGGATACGTCAAATTGAAGAAAATATGTTCACCGAAAAGGTAACAATTGAACAACTTGAATCGTAAAATCACAAAATAGGCAAATGTTCCGTTCCTGACTTTCCTAACATGAGCCTCTCCGTTGTTGTCAGCGTCCCCTGGTCTCTGCAGCTGCTTTGCCTGCCTGCCTGCCTGCCTGCCTTGCAGCACAGCAGCGATCAGCAGAGCGACGTAATGGCGCAAACCGAGCGCACAGGGGCGGGGCCACAGAGAGGGAGGCGCGCTGTTTGTTTCTGAACGCACCCAGGTAGATCTGTGCCAGAATATAATCCTAAATATTCACACATTTAAATCTATTGAGACCCTTTAAAAAGATCACAATGATAGTTATTGAATTTGTTAAAAACCAAAACATGTGCATTATTTGACCACTGGTAGTAAGAGCAGCAAAAGTTTATTAAGATAAAGTAATATTCTATACACCAGGTTATACCTGGTGTATAGAATATTACTTTATCTTAATATGCTCAGCAATATATATTTGTACATTCAATTATGTTGCAGCGCATGTAAATTATGTGTATTGTATTGCAGATTGAAGAAATTATTTAGTTTTTCCACATGATGTATAAATAAAAAAATAAAAAACAGACACCATAAAGCTTTTATTTGCTGGTGCACATCCAGTAACTGCCATCCAAATAATAAATACAAAAATAGTTATATAAAAATAGCAGTTTGCCCATATTATAATGTATATTGTGAGATCATTCTGCATACTTTGAATGTATTCTGATAATATTACATTACATGTCACTTGTTAGACGCTTTTATCCAAAGCGATTTACATACTCGATACTGTGGATAATCCCTACAGGAGCAATTTGGGGTGAAGTGTGTTTCCCAGGGACACAATGACATGCTGACTGCAGTGGGGTTTGAACCTGTGCTCCCCTGATCCCAACACCAACGCACTAGTCCACTGCGCCACAGCCTCCCTTCTTAATATGTTTGTGAATAGCTCAAAAGATACATAACAATACAGTCAAAAATAATTGCATTGTTAAAGACACCAGAATGGAATATTATTAGAAAAATAAAGGATTTCATGTTTTAAAAAATGACTTGAATTCCATCTTTAAAGAGTCTTGTCCTTACATAAAACCTTTTTCAGAAGTCATCGTTTGACTTTCGGTCATCACAGTTATTATGAAAATACCTTTGTCCTCATTCACTTCAAGTCCAAGCTTGTTCATTCAGACCATATGAATCTGTAGCCCTGTCATTCACAGGACACTGTGAAAGAAAGAGAGAAATAAACTATAGTAAGTGAGAGCGTGGTAATGTGGACTGTACTGACCTCAAGTGGCTTGCAAAAGAAATAGCCTACAAAGCAGCTAACAATGGCCCATTATACAGTAACACTGTTGGGCATACAATGGAGTGAGCAGATGAAGCGGAGTGCTGAAAACAGGACAATGAGCCCAGTGTTGGTGATATGCATATCCCAAAAGCCACCTTGTACTCGGGGAAATGATGCAGTACTGTAGACCTAAAAACCCTCTCTGTTTTTTTTTAGCTATGGTTTTATTGTTAATTTCTTTACTAGGATTTAAATATAGTATGACCTAATGATAAAAGGGTTTCCTTCGGGGGGAAAATGTCTTTTTTTACATGTTGGGGGAATAATTTACTTGAAGAATGCAGGGTGCCAAGGCCCACAGTGTGCTGCATAATCACAGATCTGGAACAAATGATGCATCTTGCTCAAAGGCACGTCAGAAAACACTAAACCCTACTGTCCTGATTTAGGAAAAGTCACTCATCTCCACCACTGAATGATTTTTATATCCAGATGTTGTCATAATATGCTTCTTCTAGTTTTGATTCCTTGACCCTTTAAAGAAAAACAGTGGATCCCACTTAGTGCTTCTAAGGCAGAGTACCTCAGGACAATGATGTAAAACGTCAGTGTGTGTCTATGTACAACACTATTCATTATATACGTTTATATTTAGCTCAGTCCACAGGGTACTAGATTGGAACTGTAATTAAAACAGCAGCGTATCTGAACCTTGTTAATATGAAGACTGACGACCTAAGGGGACTCGGGTGCAATATGATGAGTTCTGAGGCTCAATAAACTGCATATTAAGATTATTATCGCTAAACAAATTAGCGACGGCCATGCAAATCATGTGAGAGTACATGCAGTGTTACCCACTTTAAATGTTATTTGAGGCCTCACCGTGAGAGGAATACAATAATGCTGCTGCACAGTGAACTCAATGAACAGGAATAATAGATGGTAATAGAGCACAGGAAAGACACACAAATATTGCTTTTCTTGTAGATTAACTAGGAAAGTACTGCAACCATTTTCATGATGTCTTCTTTAATTATGCATATTATTTAATTTATTATTATAATTTATTTTATTTTGTATGCATAAAATTACTTTTCTCCTCTCATGATCGTTTTCTCTCTTGATCTCTCTTACTCTTGCTCCCTCTACCCTTAAAAGAAAAACAAAATGAATGATATATCTGTATCAATGTATCGAAGATAAAATATATTCAAGAATGTCTAGGGGTCGGCAACAGGCGGACCGCGGTCCGGATCCGGACCCAGAAGCCGACCTATACGGACCCGGAGCTATAATCAATACTTAATAGGGGATTTTTCGGCACCTCCCGCTTTTTTTACGCTGATTTGGGTGACTTGTGTAATTCGTGGAGAACCGAAGAGTTCTCGTTTTGGGGGTGGGGAGACAACTTCTCACTTAAAAAAAGAAGAAATCTAGACCGCAAAAATAATTAAACAAGCGAGTACTTGTTTTTCCTGGCCAAGGGCAGGTTACTTGAACACAACACGAGCGTAACGTGTCTTCACGTGGTATATGTCTCGTCTGAAAGGAGTGCTGACAGAGAGCACCGGAACGCCGCTCCAGCCCTTCAAATATTGCCCAATAGGCGCATTCACACTGCGGTACTTTTCCCACAAAGGTTCATGCAAACTTAGTTCATGAGAACTCTTTTATCGCGTTCACACCAAAAAGAGCCGGTACTAAAATTAGTTAATGTGAACCTTTTTACCCCCTCGAAAGTCCCTGCTAGAGAGCAGGGACTTTCGAGCGGCACTTTTGTGAGAAAAGAGCTATATTTCTGATTGGCTGGGCGGATTGCAAACCACGCCCCGTAATACTCCCAAAAAGTTTTGTGAAGCCGCCATTTTGTTATCCTCGCATTAGCATTATTAGCATTAGCATTAGCCCAGCGCAGAAACGCAGAGAGACTAACTTATGGCAACACAAAATAAAACATGGGAGCGGTGGAGATGAGGAGGTGTCGGCGTTCTGGCGATTTACTCGGAAGGCTTCAGTAGAAGCTGCTGGGAGTCCCAGCAGCTTCTACTGAAGCCTTCCCCAACTCCGGGGACTTCCGGCCGGGGACTGTGGGCGGCAGTATACACCGTGAAGTTGTTTGTAGCCTGCCAGTAAACCCAAAGCAGAAGAAGAAGAAGTGACGTCTGCGGCTTCATTTGCCTAATTCACCCCCAGGGACTTTTTCCGGTGTGAACGCGATCTGTACTTAGTTCATGCGAACTAAAGAGTTCGCATGAATAAGTTCGCATGAACCTTTGTGGGAAAAGTACTGCGGTATGAATGCGCCTATTGAGGACCCATAAGGAGCCGTACACATGCCGCAGTGTTTGCGTGGCTGTGTCTTTAGTTGTAAGCACAGTGGCGATCTGTTGTTATTAGCATCGGCTTAGCTAGCTATGCTAACGAATTTAAAGAGCTTTTCTACAACCAGGTGGAAGAGAGCTCTCTCCTGAGAGGCTCAAATAACCTCAGCTCAGTGAGGTTAAGGCACACCTTGATATGATCATTATAGTTATTAATGAGACTAAATTAAAAACAGGTATAAAATACTATATGACAGTAACAAAAAAGTTGTTAAAAACAACAAGAATAGAGTTTAAAAGGGGAGTGATTTGTAAAATATCCAAGAAGAAAAATCTGCTTACAGTTCTGTTTCATATGGGTGTTGAGAGATGTATTCATAGATCTCTTAATGTTGCTCTCAAAGTGCACCAGATTGAGGCTTTTAAAAATATTCCCGGGGGAACATGCCCCCGGACCCCCCTAGAGGAGGTTAGGCCCCCCCCCCCCCCCCCCCCACACACACACACACTTAAATCATGTTCACATGGATAGGATACTAAATACATTTGCACACATCTTGTGTCCATATCTTTCTGTTTTGGTGGTCACGTCACACCGTGCACATGCATGCATGCACGAGTCATGGTGAGATATGTGGATTAAGAGGTTGCTTTTTCTTTGCACAGCATGAAAGAAAGGCCAAATGCATGGGCTGTGAGTTTAGTTTTTTTAAGCAGTGGTTGAGTTCAATAATTTGTACGACCCTCGGAGGATGTTGTAAAAATTGAAAGGAAAAAGGTTCCCCACCCCTGCTGTAAATAATAATAAAAACCCTTGATTTATAACTTAACATCTCTGTCTCCTATTGATCTGAGTATATTATAAAGAATAGCCAGTTAATTGAAGCATTATAGCACAGGCCTTTGTCAGATGGTATATTACGCTGTTTTTTTTCTGCTTCGAATAGTTCTCTCTTTTTTCACCATACCTGTGTTGCATCACTGTAACCAATGAGCACCTGCATGTGTGTGAGAATGGCCCTGACTCCATGTCAGCCCAGATTTACAAACTCCTGGCAGGACAAGCTCAAGCTCAATTCTCACACTGAATTTAAAAAAAGTGAGTGAGGGACTGCAATATAAGAGGGAAAGAAAGAGAAACTTTCAAACTGTTCAATTGTTATGATGTGTAAAGACTGATATGTTCTATAAACATCTGAAACAGTTAAGTCATGATGTGAAACGGTTAACAAAGAAAAAGGGAAACTCAAGCTGCTGCTACACTTTATTTTATTTATCTAAAATGAAGCACTTTAAGATGCACATATTTTCAAAAGCTATTTTATTTATTTTCTCTATTTTATTTTTAAATGCAGCCCGAGAGGAACATTACACATATCCACAGTATTTACTGTATATCTGTATAGTTCAATGTTAATTGACAATAAATATTGTCGTTTATGAATTGTACTTTCTTTATTTGATTGGCAGTCAGTTGTTGATTACATGCAGACGTTGATAAAGCTACAGCTACTTCAATATCACACTAATTCATAAAGCAAGTTAGACATTTTGATGTTCCGGACCTTTGCATGGGGACATTTTCTCTAACTGGACCTCATTGAATTTTAGTTGAATACCCCTGCGATATGTGATACTTAATGGTATATCTGTATCAATGTATCGAAGATAAAATATATTCAAGAAAGTCTCTATATGTGATACTTAACGTATCTTCACCTGTCCAGTTATGGCCTAAAGGGGCCCTTTAATGCAAATGTTCAGAGTTCATACATGTATTTTTTGCCTCTACTGTGACATGTTTAATTGCTTTAATGTTGAAAAAGCTCTTTATTCTTCTGATACTGCCTGTGCTGCAGCACCTCTTTTCACCCTCTGTCTCAAACCAGAGCCCAGTCTGCTCACATAAAGCACATTAGGGCTCCTTTAATAGTACAGATCTTCTACCTTTATGTAAGAATCCAACGTATTCCCCCCCTCCCCTTCATTGTGGAACTAAAGGATGCTTCTGGTTATTCAACACAAGTCACTAACAATGCCATTTCTCTGCAGGCAGTTCAAACATTGAGCTGAGCTGCTAAACACTTCAAACTAAAGAGCAAATCCCTGAGTTGGTTTAGAAAGGTGGGCCAATGATGACGATCTGCAGACTGAAACCTCTGGTGTTGCATTGACGTGTAAAGAGTTCAATTTTGAGAACAGATCAACTGATTCTAGAATGAGAAGAGAAAAAAAAGGGCTAATCTTATTTGAAAAATGCAATCTCTGGAAACAATACCCCCGACGATGAGTCATCCGCAGAGGTCCAAGGGTTATGGATAATCCCGTGGTCAGAGCATTGTTTCTGACATGTTGAGTTTTTTTATATATATCTTTTTTTAAATAGGTCTTTTTATATGCATGGAATCGAAAAACACAAAAATGACCCTGATTTTAATGGGAAATCTTGCAAATGGATGTCTCAAACGTGGCAAAAAATGAACTCAACTAAACATGCATGATTAGAAACAAGTGCAAGCATGTTTTGTTTTTTTCAAATATGGTTGGCTCGACCTGTTTTGCAACTCTTATCATTTCCAGGTTCTAACTATAAAGAGCCAAATTAGACCCCATTATGCGTGACAAAGAATCTTTACATGCCTAGTAAACAACATATTGCATCACATGCTCTGAATAGGGTTCAAAAATGTTTATTGGTACAGTGGAAAACATTTCAATCTAGCTTTTGTTTCATAGATTAGCCACTAATCAGTGGACACCTCAGCACATGTGGGATGGAGTATTCAATATAAAATAAATTAAAAACCTATTGGCCAGGGTTTTTTGGTTTTGAAATAAGCTCAGGAACAGGAGATGTTGAAGAACTTAATTCATCATTACAGCTTCAGGTGATATCCATTCCCGCCTCCCAGTTATTTTCAAGCGTTCTCCTCCACCAGCAGTTTGAGGATCCCCTGCCTCCTGGCTGTGTACGGAGTCTGTTTGAGCTGAAGGAGGTTGGCAGGAAACAAGTTCCCACTGGGAGCGTACATCTCCACTCCCTTCTGCCCCATCAGGGAGCGCAGCGTCTGGTTTCTGGACAGCATCTTATCGTAAAACTCCACCCCTCCTTGGGCATAAACGCGTGACACTCCTGCTGCTCTCCGGTCCGAGCTGTTGTCAATCCAGCTGCGCACCGAATCAGAGGCCAGGAAGAAGGACACGGCCCCAATTCCCAACGCCAGAATGTTCACACCACCGCGGAACAACAGAGGCCCAGTGTGAAGCCCAAACAGCTGCTTCATTAGCACACTGTACACCCAAACCCCCCCCAGGCAGACTGGGGCGACAGCGGCGTTCAAGACGGGGCCCGCGGACTGCAAGCGGGCCACTTCGCGTGCTATGGCGAACTTCTGCGCATCGAGGGACAGCACCAGCGCCTCCTGTAGAGCAGAGCCGACCTCGCTGCTCCAGTCCACCGCTTTGCCGTCGATGAAGATGGTGCGGTTGGTGATTCCTTTCGAGTCATCCGACGTGCTGTTGAAGTTGGCCGGGATGCCAATTTGTGCCCCGGCAGGAAGCCAAGGGACCCCAGCGCCAACAGGATGGAACCCATAGGAGGCGAAGGCGGAGAAATTGTCAGGTGAGCTGATACTGTAGTCCTTTAACACCTATGAATGACAACATTGGAATTTTGTGTTCAAAAAGCAATTATTTATACATTATAATGCTATGAAGGCAATAAAGGTCATTTTACTGCCACTAGGCGTGCCGCAATAAAGAAAATAACAAAAGGATCCCCGTTAGGAATCCATTGTTTTTATTTGTCATTTGTTTTACCCGCAGAGGTTAACTTATCTCCAAAATAAACAGACCCAGAGTTGGAAACCATTTAAAAAAATGGAATAAAGTTGTTTTGAGATTAAAATTTGATGAAGTCGCTAAAATGTTCTTAGCTTGTTTCCTGATTCCTATAAGTTGTAAAATAGTGTAGCCCCCAGATATGGCTAGATACCAGAAAAAAAAAAGTAAGTTTCCTTTCCGTAATATCCATCCATTACAGGCAACCAAAAACGCACCATACCTTTGTTTAAAATGATAGTATAGAATAATGTTAGGATACACTTATTTAATAAGATATATCACATGGATGTAGTAATCTTTAGACATTTTCACGTGGAAATGTGATATTATATCTTTAATATTGTAGATCGCACAAACTCTTAATGTATTGTTTTAAATATTTTGAGTGCTTTGTGATTAAATATTACAAAATGTAATTAAACCGCTCATCATTGTGAGTGCTTAAATGTATTGAAATAAAGGTTTGTATCTCTATTTTGTACTAGCATCAACTGACATAACAGTAATTGCTTGATTGTTGATTTTAATAGTTCAATAGTTGGCATTACAGGGAACGTCTAGATGTAATCGTCTTTAACATCTGCACCATTTGCAACTAATTGTAACATTGTACTTAAGTTGACATCTTCTGTTATTGATTGTTATCTTGGAGATGAATTGGACAACTCTCCCTACCTGCTGGAAAACATCCTGGAGCTTTTCAGACATGGTGACCGGCTCTCCTTTGGACCAGGCCTGATAGAGCTGCCGGTAGGTCATGTCGGGGAACATGTGGTAGAACATATTGGCGCCAAAGACCCCCCCACAGCTCGTGATGAGCAGCGGTGTCCTGTACTTCTGGAGAAGCACCGCATACTTGAGTATACGAGACGCCATGTCGCCTCTTAGTTTTCAACTGATTTTGTGTCAGTTATGTTCTGCAGACTTCAGCAGGAGGCATCTGTGAAGGAGGTAGACCACATGTGTATGAGTAAAGAGCTGCGTGTTTTGATAGATATGCTAATGTATTACAATAGAAAGTAGGGCTTCAGAAATATTCAAATTTCTCTTGATTTTAGCTCCCCACAATTTTATGAACTGAGATATTGATAATTTAAATGTGTGCTCCGCTCGTAGAAAACGTTCATGTTGTACTCCAGTGAAGAACAGTTTTATACAACATATGGCATGACAACGATTTGTACATTAGCATGAATGTACGAAGTGTAACATCAGAGGAGTGCTCTGATTTAATAAATGACATTTTCTTAAATATGTTGTACTTAAAATCAATTACCTGAAAATAAAAACTAAGTAAGGTACATACAAATTCAACTAAAGAACAACACTTACTGTAACTTAATGCAGCACCTTCACCCTATAGAGCAAAATGGTGCAGTCAGTGTTGTTCTTTAGTCGTATTATGAGCTTAACTTGATTTGACTTTACTTTTATTTTCATGCAGCGTCATATTTCTACTCCATTACAATTATCCGACAGCTATATTTACTTCAAAAATCCTTTAATTACTTTACAAATGTGGTTTTTAACATATAAATCACATGGTTTAACACGTACATAATTGTTAAAATCATATTTCATACAAAAACATGTAATTGTTCCAACTTTTCATGTGAGAATATTTGCTGATTTCTCATGAAATTATTTAGTATATTAATTTATTTGTTTTATTTTAAGGTATGTACTTTTGTAACTTGGAATTCTGGGAAATTGTGACAGCATTTTACACTTTCTGTTTTTTTACAAACCCGTGAGATCTACCTCAAGCATTTACACCAGTACAATCCTGCTTTTACATTCATGCACGAGTAACATTAACCTAATAATATACTACATATTAGTATAACAGTTATAAGGGGCATTTTCTGCATCTTTCCTTTAAGGATCTGGTTATTAAAGTGTTAAATGTTGCTAGCAGCAGTGGCGAATTAAAGATAGCATTACACCCCATACAACTGATTAGTTATAGGGATTTAACGTCTCTAAAAACACCAGAAACAAGCCCCAGGTGTACTGTAAACCCACTGTTATGCTACAAAATCACAAATGTAGCGTTACATTGCAAAGTAACCTTAGCTTACTATCTTCATAATGATGTGCTTTAACGGCAGCTCACTAAATGAAAACCCAAAATGCTATAAAATAACATGTAATGTCTTCATAGCATACAAACAATGTCTTATTTACACTCACATGTTCTCCACATCTTTGCAAGGGCAGCTGACAGGTTACATGATGATAGAAAATCCCACCCGTAAAGCGGGTTAGCTGTCGTAACGGTGCTGCACGACAGTTTTACGACAGTAGATCTTTAAGTAAACTACGCTCTTGTTGATGTATTTAAAGGAGCTTTCAGACAGCTGTATTCACACGAAGAATAATGCAGAATAATGAATAAGATACATTAAAATAAATGATAGATTTCTTGTTATGTGAATTAGAATCAAATGAATATTGATGTTTACTTATGTTTGAGCATTACATCCTAGCACCAGTAATGAACAACTAATGACCATTGATATGAAGGCATTGTAAATAAATAGGGATTTAGTTGTAAAAGATTAACTGTATTTGGTTAGGGAATGATCTTTTCATGTAAACCACATATTCATGGTTATGATTTTAAAAAGAACCTGGACATACAAGTGGGCTGAAGGAGAAAGGAGAAGTTCACATTGAACACCAGAGCCTCATTCTCTCACAATCTGAATGCCCAAGAGTTTCCATTGTAAAGATTGAAAGGAAGAAGAACTAGCCGCAACTATTTAAATCTCTGCTTAGTCATGCTTGCATGTGCTGCTGACGTTTTTCACGTGATGTAAATGTAGGATCAGTCTAAAACATGCCTCAACAAGGTCATTGTCCTTCAATCCAAATACATGTAAACTGTTTATGAGAGCACAGTTATATAATCATGCTGATGGCACATTGCGAAATGTAGGCCTATGTCTGACCTCGAGATGAATTTTAAAACTTTTTGGAGGTTATACAAAGTTGAACTTTAAAGGTCCCATGTCATGGCCATTTCCACTGATCATAATTCCATTGTTGAGGTCTACTAAAATAGATTTATATTGTGCAATTTTCCAAACTCACATTGGTTTCGCATACAGCATCTCTGTAAAGTATGTGTATTCAGCAGTATTCACTCTCTCCACTAAACGGCTCGTTGCAGCTCTTGACCCCCCCCCCCTCCCGTGAGCCCAGTGTGCTCCGATTGGTCGGGACCAGTCGGGACGTTGTGAATCCATAGACTGTATATATAAAATCGCGAATCGTGAATCACGCTGAGCTCGCTGAGCTCCGTGGAGGTGTGATTTCCTTGTTTAGCGATACACAGCGAAACACAGCCAAACTCATCCTGAGCACACACAAAGTCACAGCCGAAGTAAAAACAATAAGTGTGGCTTGATATTGAGTAAGAAAAAGGTTGATAAACGCTGTGAGAATGGGTCTGCAGAGAGAATGGGTCTGCAGTGAGAATTTTGCCGCGATCCCAACTGTCTGTTATCAGCCTGCAGCCAGAGAGGAGAAATCAGCAGAGCTGCCTGCACTGAGTGTGTGAGGAAGTCCGTGGATTGGTCCATTTGGACCAATCAGCGGGGGCTTAACGTAACGGCTCCACGGATTGGTCCATTTCGTTCCGGGGATGACATGACATCATGATGTACCCGGAAGAATCAAATGGACAGTGACGTATCTCCAACGAGGCGTTTTGGGGAGGTATTTTCTGTGTTAGAGTTTACTCGCTACATGGTGTACTTTGAGGGTTTTGACTCTGCACACCATTTACATGCATAAAAACCTTCATAACACACAAGGGGACGGGTAATAACCGGAAAAGCGTGACATGGGACCTTTAACTTTCTAATGAGGCGATTGTCATCCAAAAATGAGATGAAGGAACCACATTCTTGACTTGTTCAGTCAAATTGAAGTTGCCTTCGTCTTTTTTAAATTGATTCCAATGGGAACAGAGCACCTAACCTGAGACATTGTGCTTTTTGATTATGGATAAAGCACTGAGTTTAGATAAGTGAATATTGTACCTCAATCGCAATTTTGTGATGAGTACATTTTTGAATAATGATGAAAACTGAAATGTTCAGGAAAAAACTAAAAAAATCTCATTTAGGGTTGGTTCATCAGTATTTGTACTATTATTTATAGTTGTATATTATATTAAATAATAAAAAAAAACATTTAAATAAAAATGTAAAAATGATAATCTAATTTTCCAGGTTTTAATAAAGTACTACCCATTCTCAATCTGTGGTGACTTATTGATAAAATAGATGTAATAGAAATAAAAAAGGTAGAACAATAATTCTACCAAAGAAATCAAAAACTATAACTGCAGTTGGAAAATAGACAATAAAGGAAATAATACATATTACAAAAATAAGGAACAAATCTCATTAATATGAAGTTAAAGCCGTTCTCCCCTCCCTCACTTTTTGTAACCACGGCTGTCATCATTGTGTGTGTTGCATACATGGCAACAGTTCATTACAGCCCCTTTTCATATGTTCTATTCTAAAAGAACAACTGCGGTGTGTTGTTCCACATTTCTCTAGATCCATACTACGCAGATGCAAATTAGAAAAAGGAGAAGGGGTGAGCGTGTGTGCGGCTGCTGCTGATCTGTAATGATGTGTGTTTCCTTTGAGGAGACGTGGCTGCATGCCCGTGAGCTGTTTGTACATTTTTAATGGTGTAGCTGAGCTTGGCGCTTATGCACAGGATGCAAATGAAAGCTGGGACCACGCAGGTACACAAAACAGCTGAATTCCATCCTATTACTGTCTGTGTATGGTGGTGGTTTCTTGAGGAGGAAGTGAAAGTTGTGCAGTTGCTTAGACAGTAAAAAATGTTTAATATTTCAGACTTCCTCATCCTGTGATGACGTATAACAAGCTATGTGAGATCACAAAGTGTAACGATGAAACAGTATAAATGTTTATCATCAGTACAGGACTTTTGCTAGCTTGTATGTGTCAAGTGTAAAGGGGTTCAGAAACACCTTTTTGTAAGAATGTTTGTTGATTACAGCCCAGCAACAAATTTAGCATTTTCAGTCTAATAAATCTAGTCCTGTAGACAAAAAGGCTAAAGTAGACCTATGTACTTTTTTTTACTTGATAACAACTGTGAGCAAGTGACCACTATTTTGAACCAGTACATTTTTTTTAATTTACATTTATTTAGACAGATAGGTCCCTTGAGATCATGGACCTCTTTTACAAGGGAGACCTGCATCAATTTAGTTCCACATGAAACATAAAAACAACATAAAAACAAACAATAGAGGACATCATATTTACATATTCACCAAAACTTACAAACACCTAAAGTGTCATAAAGCATTTCGTGCAGACGTGCCTTAAAAACATTCAGAGAAACACAATTGCACAATTTCAATTTGGACTGTAGGCTGTTCCAAGCAAGTGGAGCTGCGCACATAAAAGCTGTTTTACCTAAGACAGTCCTCACTCTTGGTACATCTAATAAGACTACATCCTGTGATCTCAGACAATAGCTGCTTGCAACTTTCTGCTTTACCAGAGAACAGATGTAATACGGGAGTTTGCCCAACATAGCTTTATAAATAAAAGTGTACCAGTGACTGAGCCTCCGTACAGAGAGTGATGGTAAACCTGCCTTGGTATACAGTGATGTGTAAGCGTTTTACAATTTGTGACAAATCTCAGAGCGCTGTGATACGCAGCATCCAACTTGCTCAGGTAATTGGCCGGTGCAGCCAGGTTCATACAATTTCCCCCCACTTTTTAAATGTTTTCTATTTCACTGTTTCTATTATAATATAAAATAAACCTTTCCGTGAGGATAATTGATTTTTTTCCCAACACTTTAAAGGTGGGGTAGGTAATTTGGGAGAATACAGCTCGAGTGCGCTAGAATTTGAAAATACACAGCCGAAAAAAGTCTGCCACTTCCTTACAGAGCCCCTCCTCCAACACACACGAACGTGCACATGACCAATGAGGGCACGAGATAAGTTTGTGCACAGATGGAAGGCTGACAGGCAGGTAGGCCATCTAGTTATTTTAGCCGGGCCGGCTCAGATGATTGGTCGTGCTTTTTACAGCACTACGGCTTCCACAGATGAATTTTTATTATGGATTTTTTGCCAAAGCACTTAAGATATTCATTGCTATCGGGATGTTAAGAGCATTCCATGGAATATAACAAAAAGTGTATCTCGAGCCGGTTTCTCAAACTTACCCCACTTTTAACTGTAAAATAAAGTAATCAAACAATGTATTTGTCACGGTTATCATGTCATGTCACAGTTCTGTCTTGGTTTGGGTGTTTTCGCTGTTCTCTATGTCATGTTTTCCTCCTGTCGTTAGTTTCCCTGGTGTGTCTCGTTAGCTGATTGTGTTCACCTGTGGCCCTTGTGTTTCTCCTCCCCTGCCCGGCTGTGTCTCGTCTTGTAATTATCCCTCCCTGTATTTAGTCTTGTCTCGTCCTGTGTTCAGTGTTGGTGCTTCTTTCTGTCACGGTTGAGTGAAGGAAGCAGGACCCAAACGCAGATAACTCTGATAAACCTTTATTTCAAGGATAAATGAAACTAAATACAGACAAAACAGAACACTCACCGGGGAACTCAGTCACCAAGAAAAGAAGCACCAACACTGAACACAGGACGAGACAAGACTAAATACAGGGAGGGATAATTACAAGACGAGACACAGCCGGGCAGGGGAGGAGAAACACAAGGGCCACAGGTGAACACAATCAGCTAACGAGACACACCAGGGAAACTAACGACAGGAGGAAAACATGACATAGAGAACAGCGAAAACACCCAAACCAAGACAGAACTGTGACATGACATGATAACCGTGACAGTATTATAGTAGTCGACTATTTTTCCATACAAACATGACATAATGTGTCATAGTGTGGTTAAAGGGGCTGTGAGACATAACATAATGTAGTATAAAATGCTCAATTATGATATAGTATGATATACAGTGGAGGAAATAAGTGTTTGATCCCCTGCAGATTTTGTAAGTTTACCCACTTACAAAGAAATGAACAGTCTGTAATTTTAATGGTAGGTTTATATAAACAGTGAGAGTAAGAATATCAAAAAGAAAATGCAGAAATTGACATTATATAAAAGATAAAAATTGATTTGCATTTAACTGTGGGAAATAAGTATTTGATTTGCAAAACATGTCTCAGTACTTGGTGGAGAAACCCTTGTTGGACAGACAGGTCAGACGCTTCTTGTAGTTGGTCACCAGGTTTGTGAACATCTCAGGAAGGATTTTGGTCCACAAATCCTTCAGGTGTTGAGGCTGATGACCGGCTAGGCCCCTAAATGTGCTTCTTCTTTAGTCACTCCTTTGTTGCTTTGGCCGTATGTTCAGGTTTATTTTCCTGCTGGAAGACCCATCCATGATCCATTTTCAGTGTCCTGGCTGAGGAAAGGAGGCTATCGGCCAAGATTTTACGGTACACAGCCCCGTACATCTTCTCCTTGATGCAGGGAAGTCGTCCTGTCCCCCGAGAGAAACACCCCAAAGCATAATGTTTCCCTCAATGCTTGACGGTGAGGACGGTGTTCTGGGGTTATAGTCAGCATTTCTCTCCCTCCAAACATGATGGTCGAGTTGATGCCTAAGATCAACATTTTGGTCTCATCTGACCACATCATCTTCTCCCAAGCCTTCTCTGAATTATTCAGATGTTCATTGGCAACTTTCAGACGTTTCGTTCATGTTCTTCTTGAGCATGGGGCCTTGTGGCGCTGCAGGATTGTATCCATTATGGTGTAGTGTATTTCCAATAGTTTTCTTGGTGACTGTGGTCCCAGCTGCCTTCAGATCATTGACAAGTTCCTCCCATTTAGTACTGGGCTGATCCCTCACCTTTCTCATGATCATCAATACCCCACGGGGCGAGATCTTGTGTGGAGCCCCAGACCGAGGGTGATTGATGCTCCTTTTCTGTTACTTCCATTTAGAAACACACACATTATTCTTCTGAATAATCGCAACAACAGTTGTCTCGTTCTCACCAAACTGCTTTCTGATGGTCTTGTAGTCATTCCAAACCTTGTGCCTCTACAGTCTTCTCTCTGAGGTCCTTAGACAGCTCTTTGGTCTTGCCCATGGTGGAGAGGTTGGAATCTGATAGATTGATTCTGTGGACAGGTGTCTGTTATACAGGTTACAAGCTGATATTAGGAGTACTTTCTTAAAGGAAGATGACTTATTTAACCGGTCTGTGGGAGCCAGAGGATCAAATACTTATTTCCCACAGTATTATAATATATTTTAATCTTTTATATAATGTCAATCTCTGGATTTTCTTTTTGATATTCTTACTCTCACTGTTTATATAAGCTTACCATTACAATTATAGACTGTTCATTTTTTTGTACTGGGCAAACTTACAAAATCTGCAGGGGATCAAAGACTTATTTCCTCCACTGTATAGCAGTGTTTTTGAATGGGGTTGCAAGTAGGGGTGCAAGGGGCCCAAGGGTCGGCAGTATAGGGACTTGGCCTTGGAACGGAAGAATTGCCGGTTCTTGTCCAGATCAGACAAACGGAGTGTGGACTGGTAGCTGGAGAGGTGCCAGTTTTCCCCTCTTGGCCACTGCCGCAGTGCCCTTGAGCAACGCACCAACCCTCCCTGGTGCCGGCTAACTGGCAGCCTATCTGCTCCGACACCTCTCCTATCTGGTTGTGTGTGTGCATTTATATCCTCTGTGCATGTATATCCTACCCACGTGTGTAATGTGTGTAAACACAACAGACAGAAAAAAGTATTTCTCTGTTGGGGATTAATAAAGTACGTGTTCTTTAATTACCCTGCAAGTACCAGTACTCTGAAAAAACCCTAAACTTGAGATATATTTGAGATTAGTATCAGTTCATGCATTATCTCTTAATCATTTTACCATAATACATTCAATAAAAATGTAATTGTTGGTTTGATAAACATTGAATATTAATATATTTGTAATGCAATCTTTAACTGCAGTAATCTAAGCTTTCAACAAAAGCAAATGGTATCTTCTTCAAATCATCCAGCTCGTATCAGACTTGTAGTATAATTCCATTCAAATAAAAACGTGGAAACTGATGCACTTTATTTATTTACTTTTTTACAAGCTCTTTGAAAAGCACATTTTATATTTGAATTATAAGACAAAATAAATCTGCAGGATATTGTAAGACCATCTATGTACATTATAGACTCACACCGAGAGGAATAGATTCACATAAAAGCTGTAGAGTAATGATGCATAACTAATACAACCTTGAACATGTTGGGATATACCCTACATACTGTAAGATACACATTCATGTAAAACTGAAAAATGCATTACTTTGCAGTGTGTGTGTGTGTGTGTGTGTGTGTGTGTGTGTGTGTGTGTGTGTGTGTGTGTGTGTGTGTGTGTGTGTGTGTGTGTGTGTGTGTGTGTGTGTGTGTGTGTGCATATGTTATATAGTGATCAAGTCTGACGGTCTGATTCTAGTGAGGAAACAGCTCACTACAGTCTCCATGGAAACAGGCAAGAGGCGATTTAAGTGTGCGTCTCCGTGTATGTGTGTAATATGTGTGTGCGGCTCAAGGGAAAGGGACAGAGAGAATCCCCTTTTGCTATTTTATTTGTATTCTATAAACTTAACCAAATAAGTGCACATATGCAAGAGAGTACATTGATGACACTCATGTGTCAGTTGTGTAATGGACTAAACGCATTTCCATATTTTTCTCTCTTCCCACTTAACAATGCATGCTGGGAGAAGTCAAATCCCATTTCTGTGGAAGGAATTATGCAGTTACCAAATTGCATGAACACGTTTTCAAAGCTGATATTGGGAGAAAAGTAAAACATGTCGTTGCACTCTTCAAACTTGTGTAGTCAAACGGCTTATTGGTGCTTATTGGAAAAAGACAAATAGACACAATAATAATGAATGGATTAACAAATTAGCATTATGTATGGAATGAAAGGAGATTATATGTTGAGAAACAGACAAATTGTGTTTAAGGAAATATCCAAACCTTTTATAATCCTATCCTTAGAAATTCAAGTGCCAGAGATACCGCAAAAATATATTATATTTGCTTAAATTGTATACATAATTATTATTTTGTAGATATGGAATGTTTGTTTTATTCTATAAACTATTGACAACATGTATCTGTGTTGGAATTCAGCAGACACTGGAATGGAATGGCTGCTTACTGGTAGAGATTTATAACCCTGTTAGAATAAAAACATTTGAACACATAATTGGTACTATTGGTCCTGATTGCGTCTGTAGATAAAGTTATTTAGCAGAAAAGCTCACTCTACCTGATCCTGCGGCATCTGAAGGAAAATGAGGTTGACGCAGGACACAACAGAGCAATCAATTCTCAAATGAAGATCCCATTAACTTGTAGTCCAATCCAGTGAGTGACTCTCAATGAATGAATAAATCAGTAACTCAGTCAATCAATTCACCACCTCTTGATTGCTTCCTAGAAGTCTTCCAAAGTTACATCAATATGTCCTTAGAGCAAGCTTTGGACTCCCCAATGGGTTATGTTGTAAAAACAATATACTGTATGATCTGCCATGCCTGAAGAATTCTAAGAAATGTTAAATTAAAGTCTGATAATGCAGTGCCATATGCCTTTTTTATACTGAATTGATCAATTATCCAATTGTAGAGAATATAACCTTTATTGACATGTGGGTGAAGGATGAAAATATTGTTTCCTCTACGCTAACATTTTACCTTCCATTTTACCTTCCATTTTAAAATCAGCTGCTCTTTACCTTCCACTGAAGAGCTTTAGGCAAAGGATACCAGGCTCACACTTCCAGATCATAGTCCAATCCACACACTGTGTCACACTCCTAAGTTCATGTCACGGTTGCAGTTTTATAGGTTTGGGTGTTTTTGCTGTTTTCCATGTCATGTTTTCCTCTGGGTTATTGTCTGGTCCTTTTCCCTGTGTTTTTCCTCTTGTCATTAGTTTCTATGGTGTGTCTAGTTATCTGATTGTGTTCACCTCTGGCCCTTGTGTTTCTCCTCCCTGCCTGGCTGTTTCTCGTCTTGTGATTTCCCCTCCCTGTATTTAGTCTTGTCTCCTCCTGTGTTCAGTGTTGGCGCTTCTTTTGTATGTGACCCAGTTCACCGAAGAGTGTTTTGTTTGTCCAAGTTTATTTAAAGTCCTTGAAATAAAGGTATCGTCAAGTGTAATCTGCGTTTTGGTCCTACCTGCTTCACTCTGCGTAACAGAAAGCACCAACCAAGCAATGAACCGGATTTTCATGAGTTTGAGTTGGATCTGTTGGATCTAGACTTTTCTCTACAATGTTATCATGCCGAGTGGAAAGGAACTTCTTCTAGAAAGGACAAAGAGGCTATTCTCGAGAAGGCACGAATGGAGGTGGCCGAAATGCCTTGGTTGAGGAGTTCGTTGCCGGAGTGGTTACAGCTTTTCACAAGTTGTCCTGAGGACTGGTCCGACGCTTCTAACCCTTTCCTCGGATCCGACTACGGTCCTGTTGGAGGTCCACGGAGTCTCCAAAGAGCCTCTAGGAGAACGCAGGGCCAGGATTCCAGCCCGTGCTCCAACAGCCATGATCCCGGTGTGGGATTCCCGGCCTGCTAGCCCCAGGCATGCTAGCTCCCTGTCTCCCAATTCCCAACCTGGCACCATACGCCTCGGTGGGTTCCGTCTGAAGTCAACCCATGCTTCTGCCCCAGTTCCTGCTCCTCTCCAGGAGTCGTATGCTGGAAGTCGTCTGGCTTATGGAGGTCCACGGAGCCTTCAGGCGGCTGCTAAGAGAAGGAGTCGCAAGGCCAAGCTAGCAGCCCGAGCCCCAAGAGCCATGGCTCCAGCCCCAGTACAGGCCCCAGCAGCCATGGCTCCATGCTCCAGTATCGGCCCACACAGCCATGGTTTTCTGCTTCAGTACCATCCCACACAGCCATGGTCCCGTGTTCCGGTTCCGTGCCCAGCAGCCATGGTTCCGGCTACGGAACCGGCCCACACAGCCATGGTTCCGGCCCCAGCAGCCATGGTTCTGGCTCCAGTACCGGCCCCAGTACACATGGTCCCGACTCCAGTTTCGGCTCCAGGACTGGCTTACCGGCCAACGCCAGCTCCCAGAGTCCTGTCGGCGTACCGGCCAACGCCAGCTCCCCGAGTCCTGTCCGCATACCGGCCGACTCCAGCTCCTCGTCTCCAGTTGGCTGTTCAGCCGACGCCAGCTCCCGGAGTCCTGTCAGCATACCGGCCGACTTCAGCTCCTCGTCTCCAGTTGGCTGTTCAGCCGACTCCAGCACCTCGTCTCCTGTTGGCTCTCCAGCCGACTCCAGCCCCTCGTGTTCTGTTGGCGAACCAACCGTCTCAAGTCTCATCTCCAGTTCCCTCTCAAGTCCCCTCTCAAGTCTCCTCTCGAGTTCCCTCTCAAGTATCCTCTCGAATTCCCTCTCAAGTTTCCTCTCGAGTTCCCTCTCAAGCCCTCTCTCGAGTTCCCACTCGAGTCCCTACTCAAGTGCCGTTGGAGGTTCCGCTGGGGGTCCTGCCAACCCTATGTCCTGTGCCGTTGGAGGTCCTGCTGGGGTTCCTGCCAGCTCCATGTCCTGTCCCGTTGGGGGTCCCGCCGACTACTCTCCTGCCGGGGGTCCTGCCAGCCCTGTGTCCTGTCCCGTTGGGGGTCCCGCAGACTACTCCTCTGCCGGGGGTCCTGCTAACTCCATGCCTTGTCCCGTTGGAGGTCCCCCAGACTACTCTTCTGCCGGGGGTCCTGCCAACCCCATGTCCTGAGCCATTGGAGGTCCCGCAGACTACTCTTCTGCCGGGGGTCCTGCCAACTCCATGTCTTGTCCCGTTGGAGGTCCCGCAGACTGCTCTTCTGCCGGGGGTCCTGCCAACCCCATGTCCTGTGCCGTTGGAGGTCCCGCAGACTACTCTTCTTCCGGGGGTCCTGCCAACTCCATGTCTTGTCTCGTTGGAGGTCCCGCAGACTACTCTTCTGCCTGGGGTCCTGCCAACCCTATGTCCCGTGCGGTTGGAGGTTCCGCTGACTGCTCTCCTGCCGGGGGTCCTGCCGGCCCTGTGTCCTCTTCCGTGGGGGATCTTGCCGACACCGGCTCCTGCCCGGCCTCCGGAGCTGTCCGGTCTTCGCCCTCGAGCCCGGTCCCCTGAGTTCGCCCGCTGTGGTCTTCACCCCTCCTCGAACTCTGCCTGGCCCCCGGGCCGTCCGCCCGAGACGCCCTCCTCGAACTCTGCCTTGCCCCCGGGCCGTCCGCCCGAGACCCCCTCCTCGAACTCTGCCTTGCCCCCGGGCCGTCCGCCCGAGTTCCCCTTTTTGAACTCTGCCTTGCCCCCAGGCCGTCCGCCCGAGTTCCCCGCCTTGGTCTCTGGCTTGCCCCCGGGCCGTCCGCCCGAGACCCGCACTTTGAATTGCCTTGTGTTGAAAAGTGCTATATAAATAGCCTTGCCTTGCCTTGCCTTGCCTTGCCTTGCCTTGCCTTGCCTTGCCTTGCCTTGCCTTGCCTTGCCTTGCCTTGCCTTGCCTTGCCTTGCCTTGCCTTGCCTTGCCTTGCCTTGGTCCTTTTCCCTGTGTGTCTAGTTATCTGCCCGGCTGTTTGTGATTTCCCCTCCCTGTATTTAGTCTTGTCTCCTCCTGTGTTCAGTGTTGGCGCTTCTTTTGTATGTGACCCAGTTCACCGAAGAGTGTTTTGTTTGTCCAAGTTTATTTAAAGTCCTTGAAATAAAGGTATCGTCAAGTGTAATCTGCGTTTGGGTCCTACCTGCTTCACTCTGCGTAACACACTGACCCTGACACGCTGAAAACAACCTGAACCCCCTCTGCTTCACACTCTCAAAGTCACATTTGTGCTAAGCCAAACCAGAAACTATTGCATGGGACTGATCAAGAATACTGCCTTAACTGCCTTTAAACCTTTAGCTGTTGACTTTGTTGTGGCACAATTCCATTGCAATTCCATGTATGGAACAACTGGTTCAACCTAAATGTCTAACATTTGAGCGAGTGTGGCACAGAGCGTAGAGCTGTCGTCCACCAATCAGAAGGTAGGTGGTTTGATCCCCAGCACCTGCAGTCAACATGTCGATGTATCCTTGGGCAAGATACTTAACCCCCAATTGCAACGGTAAGTGAATGTTAGTTAAGGTGTCACCATGTTTGCAAGTCTCTGCCTGTATGCATGTGTCTGAATGGGTGGAAAGTGCTAGCCTATATAAATGCCCTTCATTTAACATTTATCAAAATGGCATAGTATAGTACAGTAAGTATATTCTTAATATCTCAGTATAAAAAAAATACTTGTTTGTTTAATTCTCTGGACAACATTGAGGGTTGGACCTTCATTTTGACAAATGCCAAGGTTACATTTAGTGTCAAAATAACAATGTAACCAGGAAAAACTCATTGTAAAAGACAAAAATAATACATCTCGAATGGGTTGGGGTCCACACGCTGTCACAGTCTGCTCCCACACTCACCTATTTTCTATATTGGCATTTCTCAGTTACCTGGTAGTCACACCCTGTTTCTCTCTCACACTCTGTTACACCCATTAGCTCCACTAGTATATAGGCCCCCTTCACTCTCACCTCCGTGCCAGATCGTACTTCGTAGCATGCAGTTCTTTCCAGCATTACCTCCCA
This sequence comes from Harpagifer antarcticus, assembly GCA_902827135.1. Classification (NCBI taxonomy): domain Eukaryota; kingdom Metazoa; phylum Chordata; class Actinopteri; order Perciformes; family Harpagiferidae; genus Harpagifer; species Harpagifer antarcticus. Next base: position 15,059,843 of record CADEHL010001005.1, read on the forward strand.
GATTGCTCTCCCGGTTTCGACCTTGTCTGTCCCTGACCAGCCTGCTTCGCCTGTTTCCTGACCCTGCCTGTACCCTGACCCTGTCTGTACCCGGACTATTCTGCCTCGCCTGCTCCCTGACCCTGCCTTACCTTCGTCTACCGTCTTGCCTACTCCTGGAACCCTCGCCTGTCCCCGACCAGCCCTTTGACTACTGTCTGCCGGTTTGTCTTACACCAGAACTTTTCTGTGGAAACAAGTTTTAATAAAGCTGGTTACCAACTTTCCCTGGTCTCCTGTGTGTTGCATTTTGGTTCTCAGCTCGTTCGTGACACAAGCATAACATCTGAAAGGAGTCTTTCTGAGTTTGGAGTTGACAAGAGGTAGATGAAGTGTATCACAGTCCTGAGAGCGTGCTTGAAAAGTGAAGTTATGTAAATTAGTAATTTGTCTAGGAGTGCTAAATAAACATATTATGGTCTTTGCCAAACTACAATGACATGTTTAGAAAAACTGGCTCATAACTTGTTATGCTTTCTTTTTCTTCCTTTCTTTCTGACAAAAGAAAGGAATATGTGTTAACGGCACACAACTAATACGTGTGTTCACTTCCCATATCCACTGTAACGTGAGTTCTAAATGGTCTCTTTCACATTTCAATTGGGTTATTCACATTTCTACCTTCATCACACACACACACACACATACACATACACACACACACACACACACACACACACACACACACACACACACACACACACACACACACACACACACACACTTCCCACATAGTTGCCCGTTACTGGTAATAGACCGCTACATCGTAAACTGTCTTTCCAGTAATGGAAAATGTGTGTGTTTCTGAGCATGTGTGCAAGTATTCACTACACTAAATCATGTCTCTCTTTAAATAAAATATCACATCTAATGAGATTTTCCTTTGTGTTAGCACCCTGTTCTCTATTGCTTCAAACTCATATCCAGAATGGACTAACAACCTCACAGTAAGGCTTCTGGTAAGCAGTTATTTTAAGTATACATATTGCATATTGATAGTAAAGTAGTATAGTGTGACAAATGAACACGTCAGTCAGAATGTGTACATACTTCATGGACCCATGAACATGTATTTAAATTATTTATGGACCTTATCAAGTAAGTGGTTAAATAGGAAATGTGATTGCGCAGTGATTTATAATCAGTTTTTAATCTGTAAAACATTTAACATCGTTTATATTCTTTCTGCACTAATATGTTGGAATGTATTTACTACAATTAAATTGTATCTTAAAGCTTTTGCCCTGTTCTCAATTTTGGCTCTCGATCAGCTTATGACACACACACACACACACACACACACACACACACACACACACACACACACACACACACACACACACACACACACACACACACACACACACACACACACACACACACACACACACACACACACACACACACACACACACACACACACACTTATATCCTTATTTTTTAAGCAAAAAATAATGAACATACTTTATGGTACCCCTTGAAATGCAATAACATCTACAAAGGTGCAATTCATTCAAAATGAAAAAAATAGATGTTGTCCAGTAAATAAGGGTTAGGGTTATCATTGTAGTCTTGTTAGCATCACATGATTACAAGATGATGTAGCTTGTATCTTATAATCACCACAGTCAGTTTTGAGTCACATTTATAAGATACAAAAATGTGTAATAAAGAAATACACAAGATGATTGTCTGTGAAGGTCTCCAATTGATTTATTTTCTGATAAATGATGTAGCTCCTTAAAAAAACACATGATCTTCAGTTGTCTATGTATTGTGCTTACAGCAGATGAATTCCACAAAGTCAAAGAGGAGGCAGATTGAAATATCTCAACTGAAATTACATAAAAATAAAATGGTTGTTCCATGTGTAATAAAAGTGTTAAATGTATTCGAGAGTGAAACATTCATCATGCACACGTGTAAAATGAATGATGGTTGAATTCCATTGAGCTGTTTCATGATCCTGGTATTAATAATCGTGACCACCACTGTCTCACTTTCATGGTTTACTGGGACACTCAAATAGAACAGAGAAATGTTTTACGTTATAACTAACACTGGTGCATTTCCTACTAGACCAAGTCAACATGTCTTTAAAAAATGCCTGTTGTCTTTTATTTTTTGTCTTTTTGGTTCCCTACTTTTTGTATAAATTCCCATTTTTTTATAAAAGTCCGATGTCACGGGATAAACATAGTTGCATTTAAGCTGTTGAGGTCTTCTTTAAACTAAAAGAAACACGTGTAGAATAAAACAATCTACAAATTAAAAGAATGGATGAAAAATGTATCAAACAACACTTCTTTAAGTTGTATGACTTTCACCTGTTGCTGAGTCTTCAAGCACATACAAAAGAGCTGTGTGTCTCTATTTCATAACCCTTTGTGCTAAATGCAGAGATAACATAGTGTTTTTTGCAAGCAGAAAATAAAATCATCTGAAAAGTATAAAAAACCTGATTTAGGTAATTACTGTTTCATACATGATTTTTCCATTCTTTAATTAACACGATTAGTTTTCAATGTCTTAACTAACAAAAAGCAAAAACATTTTCCCTTCATTAATCCATTTAACTCCCCTTACATTAGATATGGCTAATTTAACAGGACTAGCCCTTTAAAGAAGTCCTATAAAGGAACAGTCCATTTCACAAACAATGGGGGAGTCAGTCACTGCTTCGTGAGATTTAGACATTTAAACACAAAAACCTACATTATAAAGAAACCATTAACCATTAACTTTCAAATTGCTATAACGCTTGAATGTCTCACTCTTTGAAAACAAACATTTAATGGTTTAATGTTTTCACAAAAAAGACGTTCCCCCCTTTAGGGCTTTTCTATTAATAGCATCAGCTGTTGCAATACAAAGATTAGCTATTCAACGTATTGTTTCGCAGATGTGGGGAGCACACTCCCGTCTGTGGCGAAAGGGCGGCGGTGGTTTGAAGCCGAGAAAGAGGGAGATGAGGAGGAATATGTCGGTGTGAGGACGTCTCTTTGTGCTCACGACAGCGAAACTCATATCGGTAAGTAGCTTTCCTGCTGACAGAGAGAAGGTCGTGAATGCGGGCGTCTGTATTCAGGGACAGTGAAGGCAACACCTAGCGTTAATGTAAAACTCCTCTCTGTGTATCAACAATTTACTCTCGGCTAGCTAACTGTCACCGGGGTGTTTGACTAATGACAGCGAGGTAAACAGTCAAGGGAAGTTAGCTTGTGTTAATTGAATGTCTGAACGACTGAATTCAGTTTGCGGAAATTCCTTTTTGCTGCAAACTTCACGAAAAAAGATGAAGCAACCGAAATCCGTTATTCAGGGGCGGCTATTGTCGGTTCTCCAGACCGCCGCTCACACTCAGGACACGGGCCTTGCCTCTGTGTGTCAAAAATGTTCCCCGAAACAAAAACACACTGTCTCTTACCTTATGTGAGGGATATTCATGAAAGCTTCCATTGTATTTTTTAACCCCTCGGTGTTTTTTTTCAAACAGCAGCATATATATACACATCGGTGTTCAGCTCTGAGGGAGAAACGTGTGCAGATTTAACCGCTGGACACACAGAGAACAGAGGGATTCTTCATGTATCAAATCATAGGATGAGATCATTCAGAAGCACCTCACACACTCACACACACACACACACACACACACACACACACACACACACACACACACACACACACACACACACACACACACACACACACACACACACACACACACACACACACCACTATTTATAGCAAAGTGAAATCACTAGATAATTTGGTTTTCATCATAACTTCATAGAGATCTTAATCCTTGCTGCTGATGGTGGTGATGATGATGATGGAAGCTGTAGAACATTTCCCCAAAGCTTCATTTTGACCTTTGACCAGGGAATTACCCTCTGGATGATTGGTGGAGCGAAGTTTCCCAGATATGCCATTCAGTGTATGCAAGGCTTGTGTCACACATGATTGAATGATTCCTATGAGATGCATGTTTATGGGGTTCGATGACACCTTTTGAGGTTTCTTGGCAAAAGTTTGGCATATAAAGTGTTGTGAATCAGACTTGTGTGACCATAGGGTATTTAAAATATGAGTGTTAACACGGAATGGAATGATAAGGTACTTTTATTTCATAATATTCCAATCCTAAGGTACTTTTATTTCATAATATTCCAATCCTAATTTGTCCAAATGGTTTTTGTGGGTACAGGGATAGCCTACCCTTTCAGACAAAGGACAGCCGAAGGACAGCTAAGATAAAGTGTTTATTTCTCTTGCGTTCAAGTTTCACTACATGTTCAAATTTGTTTTCAAGGTCAGTCTTTGTCAAATCTAATTTCAGAAAACCTATATCACAAAACATGTTAAGCAAACTGTCTTTACTGTTTCTGATTCGGCCCTAATATATATATATATATGTTTTTCAACAGATTGGATATGTCCTAGTTTCACAGTTGGTTAGGTTCTATATTCCTCATTTTTCTATCCAAAGAAATCCACTTGACATGGTGTCTTTTGCTATGTAACGTAGATATTTAGGTTTGGAGTTTGCCTTAAGTTTTGACGCAGGTATCCTTTATGTCATTTAGCTTTCTAGCCAATTGATGTTGTCTTATTTTGTGCATCTGTAGTCTGCTTCAAAATCACCCTGATGATTTCATCTCTTTTTGGACTCACTGGTGTCCTAGTAGTGTCAGCTCATTTATTCAAAACAATAGATTGTTTCATTATGTAAGACAGTACTCATCTATAAGTAAAACAGAGACACCATTAGTTTCTTACAATTTGAATCAGAGTTTGTTCAAAATCATACAGAAAACAATTATTTGTAAAATAATAACGTGATGTTCATTTAATCTCGGTATTGATTTACTGACGGCCCAAAAAACACAACAACTTATTTCCTTGCATGGCAATATTATAGAAAACATAAAGGCCACTGTGTTGATTTATATACCTACACTACCGCTCTAATTAGTATATTGATAATGTTATTTAGTTCTTGAGCCCTGCTTGACTGCTGTCAGTGGAGCCTAATGTGTATGAGAAATATAGTAGACTCCTAGTATGTGATTGTTTTCATTTGAATTGATAAAGATCGAATGATTGAAAAGTGTTTTGCAGTTAAAATACAGATCGGTCCAATTACAGTAAGAAGTACTCCACCATTCATTCACATCCTGTATCCTTGTTGAAATGTCCAAACATCCAGAAAAATAGGGAATAATTAGAGTGGATAAATGGAAAGGTCAGAGTAGGAACTGCCCCCAGCAAGTCACATTACATAAGGGAGTTATTTGGGTTGTGTGTATGAATGGCAGCCTTATCTACAGAGAATGTTCAAAAATGGCATAGTGTTATGAAAAAAGACATAAAAGTAATTTATGGCTCAATGAGTTCTCAAATAATGCTGAGAGAGTCAAGTTAGTCATTGGTGATGACCCACAGTCATGTGATCAGCTGCACAGACCTCTGTTAGGCTGCGTGCACTTTGTTCTCTCTGAATGTTGCAAAGGGTCTTACAGATCCAGAGTGGTTGAGGAATGAGTCCTAAACACGGGAATGGGTTAGCATTATTAGCACTACCAGGCTCTCTAGTCTCTCAGTCATTTCTTTTGGGTTGGATTCCTAAAATAAGGTGTGTGGTTAATACAAGTTTACGAGATTTTCACATTTTGTTATGACATAAAATACATCAGAAAATACCACCCTGATGAACATGTGGAGCTTTTGTGTGTCTTTAAAAACGGCGGTTACTGTCACGTGACTAAATTAGACTTTTAAACGTCATCACTCCGTACGTTAGCCGTCTATAGCTTAGCGGTGTTGACGTGAAGCCATGCGACTCTGATGTTATACGTTTCTAGCCTAACATTAGCTAGCATTTCCACTTGAATGATCATATAAGTGGTGTCAATATGTGGAGATTATCCTGCTGAACAAAACGTGTAAGTATCATAATCATAAGTGTGTGTTCAACACAGATCCTCATTTCTGCAATATTCCAAAAGCTAATGGAAAGATCCCATCGCTTTTAGTCAGACGAGCCATTGCCATGCTAACGTCTGGGCGGCTCTACAAAAAGAAGTCATATCTACACCACTATAATGTCTGTCACTATGGGAGAAAATAGGATGAAGGGGCAAGCTAATATCGCTTATCTCATTGTCTGAAATAGACCACATCATTCAGGTCTGAGCAAATAAGTTGTTCAAATTAGACCTGAAATAAGGCTGGGTGAAAAATCAATTCAACATTATAGACCAAATACCCTGATGTCAATTTGACAACAGTGTTGGGTTTACCATCGATGCTTTCACAAAATAGTTATATAAATAATAAATCAGTAATATGGATTTAATGACAAAGCGTACAAAGGCAAATGAGAGAACAGCTAGAACAGTCTCGTAAATCCAGAAAAATGATATAACTTTACTGTAATGCAGCCGTTAAAACCAGAACAATTAACACTTATAATGAATCAGAATTGTATCAATATCACAAAATGGACTAGTGCAATATCCAAATTGCAGTGAGTGAAATATTTGGTGAAAGCACGACATGTTGTCACACAGTATCATAGCCTATTGCCGCTAAAATAACCATCAGTTTGAAACACTTGGTAAGGAAGTTTGCATCTTGCTTAGGGTTGCAAACTTCCGGGAATTTTTCACAGATCAGTGCATGACATTAAGGATTTTGAGAGATGGCCCTGAGCCATGGTCCAGCCAAGCTGGGATGAATGGTTGCCCTCTCCTTCTCCTCATAGTCTCTGGCCTTCTGGATTCTCTCTTCTTCTGACTGGGATTCTCTTTTTGATTCTCTTTTGGGGGGGGGGGGGGACTGCAGCTCAGTCTTTCTCTTCTTCTTTCCAGGTTGTTCACCTTGCTTTGGTGGACTAAGAAACATTGTAATACACTGACTTTAAATTATTTGATCGTTAGGTATTCAGCATCAGAATCCGTAAAAGAAATTGAAATCCCCGCGAAAATGTGGTTGCATTCGATTCATTGTCCGGGTAGTATTCATTGTATAGAAATCGTATTGACCGGGCCAGCCCAAACATCGCGAAGTTGGTCGAACGAATGCCTCCTCATCCGGAAGCTGACCGAGCAGCAGTCGAGAGAAGCCCGAGCGCATCCGCGAAGCACACCAAATGGCGACGTCCATGAAAGACGGGTTGACCAACTTTTGGCAACTTTTTCATCGTTTTCCAACCGATTTGACCGCTGTCAGGCACTGACACGTATCCACAAGTGCCATAATAGATTGCCCGATCGGGCAGCCAGCAGGTGAGGCTTCATTGCCCGAGCTAAATACTAGATTGCCTCGGGCCATCGGGCAGTCGTTAATGTCGAACCCTGAAGATGGAAACTTTCCATGGGAATAAACTGGGAATTTTCTAAATTGAAGGTTGGCTCTTCATAGGGATATATAGTTCATATAGTTGGGGAAAGTATATTTTTGCATAATCTTGACTAAAACAAACGGATGCCATTCAAGTACACTTGAATATCCATGCCATTCCTCAATCACATGCACATAGCACACTGCTTACTGCATGGCTATTGAGACCACACTGTGCATTCCTCCATCACATGCACATGCATTTCCGGTAAATTAAGAGATTTACGGGAAATGTTCCGCCCCTTTGTAACCCTAATCTTACTGCACATTCAAGTTGTATCGAACTTGTGTAGGAGATGCGAGAGATGTACACTTTCAACATAAGAGACATTGTTTTTTGTGAAGGTTACATCTATTTAGTAATTGTATTGCCATGTTGGCAAGCAACATGTTTGAGTTATTCTGTATATAGTGCACACATGATTATTCTTTACTACATGAATAATTGAAAAATATTGCCAATATTGATGCTGGTAGAGAAATGGCAGTTTCCTTTGTCTTTATTTTGGCAGACACAGATAGCCCATTACAGCCAGGAACCAGAAACCCCATTCTCCCAGGTACAAAACCCAGATTAGCCTAAAAATCAATCATTGAATATTTAGGAAAATATAGATTTTGATCAACCATGCCGCATTTCATACAATTAAACTATCCATTTGAAATAAAAGCTGGTAAAAGCCCCCCCCCCCCCCCCAAAAAAAGCGTTTGTCGGCAGCTTCAATACATTTTGAACTCAATGGACTGAGTCTTAACACATCCTTTGAATGATCGATGAGTGTTCCTATCAGCGCTACAGTAGAGGCCGGGGCGTGCACCGCAGGGTTCCTCCTTATTCCTTTTCTGTGAGATGTTTTGCTGCTTTGTTCCCGTGTGAAGAGGGAAGTCACTTCATCCTTTCCCAAGGAAACAACTCACTACTTCTCAAGAGTCCAGAGTGGCTTTATGGAGTCATGGTGAGGACAAAATACAAAACCACACCAGATGAATATGTCAAACCCTACATAGAGTCATGTCCATGTTAGGTAGGTGATGTGATGAGTGAAACAATATGTCACTAGTCCTATAGCAAGTGAAACAACATACACAAGCAGTAGTATATTTAATGATGTGTTGTGGTCCCATAGATATGCCACACTGCTGCGTGTGTGCAACAAGACGTCCAAATCATTAGGATAGATGTAATTGTGGTTAACCGATATAAATAAGAGTCGCAGTGATTAGCTTGGCTTCTTCTACAGAAATGTGGTTTTTGAGTTCTGAATTGTTTGACCATTTATGTTGTGATGCAAAATAGAATCAGCGTGATTCTGTTGATAAAGTGCATGAATTTGACTCCAGAGTTGGTAGTGCAAACCCCGGCCTCTACTGTAAAGATCATGGTTTTGGGTACATTTGTATAAATATGTTGTATCTCGTGCTTCAAGTAAATGTGGGTTGTTCTCTGTATTAAATTAAAACCTTAGTATTTCTCTGACCAGGTGTAAATGTTTCCTTAAAACAATTGTGTTTTTGCAAATATAAGTTGTATACAAATGCAATGTCTCTGAGACAAGTAACTAAAATAAACATGTTAATAACCACACTTCCAATACATCATGACATATCATAATCAGTAACAAAAAGGGCAAAACTGGAGTTCCATTTGTCTTGTTCGTTATGCACAAAACTGCACTTTTAAGAGGGATTTTACATATTTTAGAATGTCTGAATTCCCAGGGGTGGTAAATGCCAGTTTAGTGTGAATAAAAGGCCAAATACAAGAGTAAAGGTTCCAGACTCAATGGCATCATTGTAAACACAGAGTGTTGTGTGTACGATACTTAAAGCTTGTCCTCATGCACCCTTGGTTGTCCCTCTTAAAAAAAACACATTTGGAAAGCCATACAGCCACATTGGTCTGATGACTAACTTTAGTTGGGCACATATTTTCCTCTACCAAGCTTCCACTCTGAAAGGAATTTGGTTTGAGCCAGTGTCTGTGGATTATTTGAGTTTCCCAAACAGTGAGTGGTGTTTCAGAGCTGTGCCCTCCAACACGTAGACTCACAGAAGGAAACGCTGACACACCATACGTCAAGGTTATGACCTAGTAGCTACAGGCATGGTGTGAAAGCCCCACTGGTAGCAGGTACTGTGACTTCTCAGTGCTTCTCAAGCTGTCCTGTTTTTGCTTTTCTGCACGGAGTTGAAAATCTTAGGCGGTGTCTCGCGAAATGATATAGCGGCGTAGACATACTTTGTGACTTTATGACAGCCAGCCAACCCGAGGCATTTTAAAGCCAGGAATTTGGCTCGGAAATTCTTTGCCCAACCTGGCTGACTGACGGCTTCAAAATGACCGACTGGCTTTGGAAAGGAAGGAAACATCTTCCTTCCCTCCATTGTGCTGGGCAGGAAAAGATGGACTGCAGCCAGCTGACAGCTGTTTCCTGGTGGATGAAGGAGGAATGGGTGCGTGGGTGGATGGGCGGGTGGCTGCTGTTGGTGTTGTGCTAGTAATGCGTGAATGGACTTTTTTTCTGCTTGTGACTGTTGGTACAGTTTCATGAGAACTACACATCTGAAGGAATAGATTAGTTTTATTGCAACATTTTTAAAACTTTTATTGGCTTGACTAGTAAATGACATTTATATTCCCTTTTTTCCCACCAAAACGTTGCAACACAAGGCCTTATGAAAGGGTTGAATGCATTTTATTCCTCAAAAAAAGATGTTTATGAATAATTGCGATTATTAAAAGGTTACATCCCTGTTTGGTAGCTTACAGTCTTTTAGCATAATGGTGTGAAAGAAGCAGCAAGACTGTGTTGTCGGTTCAGTAGCACTACGGTAACACTACGGTCAATAACTGTACAGGATACCTTTTAAGCTAGCTTTATTTGATTATATTTCTGTTGTAAATTATTGTGATTGTTGTAATGTGTTTTTATTACATGTACAGCACTTTGGCTCGACCAAAAATCGCTTTTAAATGTGCTATATAAATAAAATTGATTTGATTGACAGTTCAACTTGAACCTGCTTCAACTCAGATTTTGTGTTGCAAAATGACTGTTTCAGTTGAGACAAACCCACCCTAAGGTTGTTGTTGTTTAAGCTTTTTAATAATTGTCCTTATAAGATCATTTTAAAGGGGCATTATTATGCGTTTTGGGTTTTCCTCCCTTTCCTGTAGTGTGTTATAGTGCATTGAAATGGTCTACAAAGAATACAATTCCAAAGTTCCCTCCACAGGGAGTTTCTCTCGCACATATGCCATAAGAGCATGAGATTGCATTCAATTCTACAGTATACATAAAGCGTGCATGTCATTTCCCATATTGCTTTGAACCATACAGTACAGTTTAAATGCGGAATAATATGTTTCTAAAGTACACACTGCTCCCCTGAGGTGTGAATGCAGCTGAATCATTTGCTCATTTTAAAATAGATTTGGTTTGAATGCACTACTGTACTTCCCTTACGTAAAAAAGAAAAACCCTCTTCTGTTAAACCTCTCATCCTCTAGTAAGATGGATGTTTTCAAAAGGCCATCATTACAAACTACAGTTAGCCATCGTATTACTCTGATGGTTCTGCGGTTATACTTATTTTCTGAAAGTAGACGTCATTAGCGTGGTTTCTGCTCCGAGGCCAAACCAGGCTTTCTGTGGCTTTCCTCGGCTGCTTCTCCTCACAGTTGTGATGTATTTATTCTGTGAGTGGCTTTGATTAGAGCCAATCATGCCAGAACAGTATAAGTGGTTTTATATAAAGCTGGTTGCCTAAACCCTCTTCTCAAAGCAGTTTGATCGTGGCTGCTGCTCTTGTGTCTTTACAAGAAATGTCAGTGTACAGAAAATATGACGATAATGCTCTCCTCCATAGAAGGAAGGCGCTAATCTTTATGACGAATGCAGCTGCATTTCCTGTAGCTGCCTCTCAATACAAGCTGTCTGTGGTTTACCAGTAGAAAGCTTGTAATGAGGCAGCAGCCACACAACGCACTTCAGCTCTAACAAGCATGGAACCTACTTTTGATTTCTCATCAAACATTTGGCTTTTTGTTGCACTTTTTGAATGAAATTAAAAAAGTGCAACAAAAATGTACTCAATGTTCTTACACTTAAAGTTAAAGAAAGAAATGCGCAAGAAGGGCATAACATAAATACAATAAAGATATTTATAAAAACTTCAGAAGTTAAATGTCTAAAAGAAAATAGAATAATTCTATTTTCATAAACATAAAAAGTTAAAGTCAAATGTCAATTCAAAGATAAATAGTATAAAATAGAATAAAACGATTTAAATGATATAAGATATTAAAGCAACATTGTGCAATTAAATGAAACGATAGAATACAAATATTTAATTAACATAAGAAGTTAAAGTCAAATGTCAAATACAATTTTTAAAAGAGAACATGAGGATTTAGAGTAACAATTTGCAATAAAAAGATAAAACAAAATGTACATTCAAGATATTTATAAAAACATAAGAAGATAAAGAAAAATGACCAGAAAAAGTAGAATACAAATATTTATAAAATCACAAGTTAAAGTGAAAATGTGCATATTGCACTATAGTATATTACAATATATAACACATACTATTATATGAGAAGTTACCCTTCATTTTTGGATTGTTCCTATAATGCATGTGCAACATTATCAGATTGCGCATGCTGACTTCCACCACACAAGATCATATTGGTAAAACAAGCCATATAACCAATCCAGTGTCACTGAACTTCAGTCAATATATTAGTCCAAGCCACTCCTTATCAGCTTCTTTGTAAAATATGTGTTCTTCTTACATCTTTCCGCCATGTTTTCAAATGATGTGCAACTGTCATCCAGTTTGTGGTATTTCTCCTGTGGGTGCCGTGCAACACTGTAACTGCTTTATTTCGTCTGTATTTTGCCCCACATCTCTGCCTTGATCCATAATTCCTATCTGTGGTCTCCATGGCGATAAAAAAGCAGCTGCAACAACCTCGCTCCCTCTGTCTGTTGTCCCCTGCTATTGTTAATCCCTTTATTCTTTCTTCCCCCCCCCTCTCTCCTCCATTTCAGCCAGGTGTGTCTCCTCAGCTACCTCCTAGCATTATTCTTCTCACCTTTCCCACCACTGTCGAGGTAGCCATGGCGACCAGCGCACTGCCAAGTGACAACCTGCCAACGTACAAGCTGGTGGTGGTGGGGGATGGTGGTGTCGGGAAGAGTGCTCTGACCATCCAGTTTTTCCAGAAGATCTTTGTGCCGGACTACGATCCCACGATAGAGGACTCGTATCTGAAACACACAGAGATAGACGGGCAGTGGGCCATACTGGATGGTGAGTGGAGCAGCATGTCAAGGGGACATTCATTTTGAAAGTGGAGAACAGTCATGCCTCTGTTTTTTACAACATTAAATATACCAATAAACAGCCCACTGGTGAATGTGTGAAGCTGGTAGAGATAGGCGGACAGTGGATTGCACTGGAAGGCGTAGTAGAAAGAGAAAATAACATCAGCTGCTGGGAATTATAATACTAATAGAAACAATCCGTTTTTAAACGGGTCACATTCACAAAACTGCACACTGTCCTTGTTTAATGAATACTGCAAACTGGATCAGTTGCATTAGAAAATAAATGTACCAATGCTTTTGTTTGAAGGTTTTGGCATTTTGTATCGGTTCCATTTATTGAGTCAAAACAAACATTTGGGTTTTTAACAAAGAACAAAAAAATGAAATGCCAAATAGGACGACAGGAGCCATGGTATAGGAAAAGCAGACCACATAGTATACTACATGCTCATACAAGACATAAAGTACAGTATGCTCAAAGCTATTAATCATCTGTTTGGATTTTGAATGAAAAGGGCTGTAAAAGAGAAACCCCTCCATGCAAAGTCATACATTTGTGTCCCTCCATCCTGGCAGTGCTGGACACAGCGGGCCAGGAAGAGTTCAGTGCGATGAGGGAGCAGTACATGAGGACAGGAGACGGATTCCTCATCGTCTTCTCTGTGACGGACAAGGCCAGCTTTGAACACGTCGACCGGTTCCATCAACTCATACTGCGGGTCAAAGACAGGTAACAGCAGAAAGCTCTTTTCTCCATTCACACAACCAATGAATATTAAGGTATGATTCTTATCGTGTATACAAAACTCCTGTTTATTGACTTTTATGTAAACTACTTAGTTTTACTAATGCAGAGAAAATCAAAGAATACTGGGGGCCCTGAGGGCTCAACAAAATATCAAATGGACACAACACGAGAAAATAAAGAAATATCCTTAACAGTTTTAACATAGCACGTGAAGCATTTAGAAAAAGCACTGCAAATAGAGAAGCTCAACAGAACATTACTGTTTCCAGGGGATATTAAAAACGGATGCACACACCTGATCCACTCTGGTTGTTGTGATCACATTTTGCTAACCATCATTGTGACGGCATGATTAAAATACTTTCATATATGTATAATATATAGGTTGGTTAAGATGTTTCTTCATTTACTTGCATTGTGTCTATTCAAGCTAGTTGTCTTTATTTGCAGTATGTTGAATTTAAAGGTTGATGGTACCTTGACATTTCTTATAGAGAACTCCAGCCCAAAGACATATGTGTGAACAAAACAGCTGCAAATGTTTCCACATGTAAGAAATGTGACATATCTGTCCAACCAGCCTCACATTTAGTTGTCTTTAAACTGTAAATAAACCTACAATGAAGTCATTGTTTGATTACCCCAAACATATTTCAAATATGCTATGACGTCTGCTTAGCATCCCCTGTTTCTTATGAACATATCAAAACAATTCCAATGGCTTTGTCTAAATAAAGTCTTTTTGGGAAAGTCAATCCTAGGACTTGTTGAATCTATCTAAATAGTTGTTGTGCAGTTTATCTACCCTAATCATTTAGACGTTAAAATGAAAGACAATGCAACCCAAGTTCAAAAACAACCAGTACATTGAACATCTGTTTTGTAAATAAAGTAAGCTACCATACCCGGAACACAGAATTACAAAAAAAGGAAGTTGCTCTGTCAGATGATTTCTTACCACCACTGATGTTGTGTGGGTTTTGAATACCATGACTGTGATTGGGCTGCACCTATCAAGTTTGTGTCCAAAATGTTGTCCTTAAAACCTAAAAAAGATACCAAGTGAGGTATATCGCACTATCCTCTGATGTAGGGAAATACACAATGTGTCTAGCAGTGTCACATCAAAGAATTGTATCCTTGTATAAGGCCATCTTTGCCCCCCCTCAGGCCTGTTTGAGTTCTGCTGAATCGGCAGACATGGTACAATCCGAGAGAAGATTTGCATCTGTTCTCTGACAGTGACTGACTGTAGCCAATGAAACGGCTTGAGATAGAACAAAAATAGAAACGGGAACTAAGCTAGTTGCTGTGTGTCCACATTTAGAGTTCCTCTCTAGCTTATTTTTCCACAAGATTTAAGTATTGCAGGAATCTGACACCTCTCAGACAATTTGCAAAGCCTTTGATCTTTCTATTCAAAATGTAGGAATATCAACATTGGCCTAAGACCATGAGACACTCTGCAATTGCTTCTGAAATGATTGAATGTAGTTATAAAGAGATACCTGACTTTGTGTGTGTGTGTGTTCTTTTGCTTTCAGGGAGGCATTCCCCATGGTGCTTGTGGCAAACAAAGTTGACTTGGTCCATCTGAGAAAGATCACCACCGACCAGGGCCAAGAGATGGCTGCCAAACACAACGTAAGCAGTGAATTTGTTTCAGCCCGTTTGCCCTAAACTGATCCCTATAACAACCTTTCTAACTGGAGTATCTTACAAGTGCACATGTAAGGATTTTTGAAAGAAACAGTGAGAGCAACGATCATTGCTCTCACATGTGTGTCCTTGTATGTGAAGGATTTAAATCACAGTCAAACTGAAATCAACATCAAAAGGTTAATGTTGTTTCCACAGCTGCACAGTAGACCATTCTTGAACCAAACAAAAACAAGATCTAAAGAAACTATTTCTAAATGGAGCCGTCTCTGTGTAAACAACAATTTGGTTCACATTATCATATTACCGCCATTTTTGTAGAGAGCTCTATCCACACTGAAACACCTGAACATCATGTCATGAGCTTCTTCTTGGCCCTCATCAAAATAATTGGCCCATCGCAGCCAACATCAGCTGACCAGATCATCCAATCCAACATTCTAACAGTTGTGCTGCTCATTGATCGCATATATCAGCGTCTAAAATGCGTGGTCACATAGTTAAAAACGACAGGAAGTTGTCTTTTCTACAAACACATCAGTTGCTCTGCTGAGTGTCATCCTGTTACACATCCATCCAATGTCCTCCTGAACTCTGGGAGGACTTGTACGGTGTTTAACCAGCAGTTTTGATCACATCCTAACTGTAAATGTGTGACGTTGAGTGACAAAAACAGCATGAATCCAGGTGATAAGCTCAGCTCTGAAGGCAATTTAAATAAAGAATCCAAGTTCTAATTCATCATCATTATCAGCTTTATTGAAGAGACTCTAGGTCCATTTTTAAAAGACATCCAACACTCAAATATAATACAAAAAAGACAGTTATACCAATGTTTCCACAGAGGAGACTGGTATCGTCCAGTACTGAGACACGGACTTGAAAGCAGCATAATGACAGAATGATGAGAAACATTCAATCGACAGATGAATTTGTTCATCAGATTCCTCAAGAGAGCATGGAACGTGTTGACTCGTGCATTACAAAACATTTCACTTGCACTGCACAAGTGATTTCAAAGGCTGTCTTATCGAAACCGACACAGCACCTTACCCTCAATGTGCTTATGTCATGTTTTTGCTAAATCTCTGTGTATCCCTTACGCACTGAAACACCAGGCTGACTTTTAAGATTGACACTTAAAATGTCTGGAATGCCTATGGGACCATGATATTGTTATTCCATCCCATTTTCACTGAACAGTTCGGCCAGGATAGCCTGATATTGCTGTTTGACCAAATGTCAGACTACATTAAAACAAGTAGACTTTGTGAACCTGGTCTGACAGAGGGCTGAAAGTGAGAAAAAGAGAGGTGTTACAATTTGTCTTAATTCTGAAGTACTCTCAGTAAACGCACCACCACCATTAAAAGAGACAGAAGCAGGCAAAAATAACTTTAAAATAAAGCCACAAGCTGTGATACTCTTAAGGCCTAAGGCCTCTTTTCAAACTTTTGATGTATTGAAGTGATCATATGCAGCAAATCAGTGAAAACACTTGGGGCTGTTTCCAAACTGACTATCATCTGCCAGTTGAATCAGTACGGTGATCAGCCTGTGATGTTTTTCAAAGGCTGAGGCTTATGTTCCTTTACAAAATCATATTATGTCTCCCTCTACTTTATCTTCATGTAGGTAAACTTCATTCACAGCCCAACCTTATTGATTCTGTTAAAGCTGGTATTTCTACAGCGTTGCAGATATAGACTTGGCTTCATCAAGAGCTTCTAGTGATGGCTGTGTAGGACTGTTTCAAATTCATATGAACTTTATATTTCCCAAAAATAACTTTTAAGTACAAAATAATTGCTCTATTTATCTCAATAAATATCCCACTTTAAGCCTTTAAAATATAACATGTTCAATGTGGTAAAATAACTCCAGTTTGCCACACACCTTTTAATAAACATGTACTCTATAAATAACATTTACAGTACATGACCACTTTTAAACAATACTTTTTTTTCATTTTAAGTATGATGACGTAAATAAATAGGACAACAGACATCTAAAACGTCTGTAGAAGTGTTAAAAAAAATACATTTAGTAGAGTTCTAGTGGTAATTCCATATTTCAGTGATACTACCCGAATGGCCCTTATGATTGAATTTGTCAGGGTTTAGAGCTGAGCACGAAGGACGCCAAAGTGACTATCAAGAAAATCCTTTATTGCAGGTTGACCAGGAAATAAAAGAGCTGGGCAAAGCAAGGCAAAAAGAAAGGGAAAAGAAACAGCACTCTCTCTTCAACGTCAAACATCAAGAATCTGACAACAACTGAAAGAAACCCAGAACTTAAATACATGCAAGACTAATCACAAGGACAAGCCACAGGTGGGGAGGAAAGAAAAACACAAGGGCATCAGGTGAACTCAATCAGGTAATCAAACTGGAGGGAAATCACAGAAACAGGGAGTCAAAACAAACCTAGCACAGGGGGTGAACACTTTTCTAAACAAAGCAGGAAAACACAGACAGATTGTGACTTTAAGAATAAAACGTATATTGAGATATATTTGAGATATTTCTGCTTTCTTTCCTCCAGATAACTTATATTGAAACCAGTGCCAAGGATCCTCCAATGAATGTGGACAAAGCCTTTCATGAGCTGGTCCGTGTTATAAGGTAACTTCATTCACTTTCCGTAATTCTCTATTCTCTAATAAGGACCCTTAAAACAGCTTGAGAACACTAGTGATTGGCCATTAAGACTCACCCTTTGTCCCCAGTGTGTATTTCCCTTCTTTAGAGATTTGTGGGATGTCTTTATGAGATTTTTGTGGAAAAGTAAAAGTCCCGTTGGTATTTCCTGTGTGACACACATGTATCTTCAGAATAATACGATTTGTGTCCATGTTTTCAATGTGGTCATATCCTGCAAAGGGTTTTGTCATGTTTAAGAGCCCGGATACACACGCTGTATTTCACTTTTGAGAGTCCTGATTGTCCTCATGGCAGCTGTTTTGGCACATTATGGTTTAATGATGGATAAACATTGCCCTCTAGTGGTCAGACTGTAGAAAGTCAGTGATACAGTGGTAGGATAAAGTAAAAAAAATGGTTGTGTATTTTCTGACGGATCAAAGCAGATCAGGCAGAAAGTGTTTCCATCCTCTATGTATCTCTCTATGTATCCCTCTATCCATAGGCTGCTTTGACCCCCCCCCCCCCCTATAAAATGTTAATGTAAAACCCAAAGAGGTGACTCATAGTATTGATGGGCTCTGGGTTTAGGATGATTTTATTCACAGCCTCAATCATAACCTGAGCTGGATATATTAGTGCAAATCACTGTCGCAGCAAAAACATGCTGTTAAAACGGAAAAATTATGCTTATGAATTTAAGGAAAAATACATTAAAGTGTGTTGTATGTTTAATGAAAAACATACAACACACTCTCAGTATGAATCTATCTGTATTGTCTAACTATCAGGAGTCAAATAAGCACATTTCCTTCAAGCTGCATCTTTTAGGTCAGTGGTTCCCAACCTTTTTTGTCTTGTGTACCCCCTGAGCCTTTTGTCATACCATGAGTACCCCCTCACTCATACGTGCTGATGATCCTTCACAAGTAGAACGTAACTGATTATTGAATGAAAATAATTTATTTCATCTCCTTAATTTGAACATCTAATTCTCAGGCTTTTTCTTATTTTTAACTTAATACACTCAATAAAAATAAATAAAAATGAATATGTTGCCTTGAAAATAAATATAATCAAATAAATACATATGAAATCAAAATAATCAACTTATCTTTGCTATATATATCTTGTAACATTTAGGCTTAAACCATGGAGCCCCTTTGAATAAGTCCCCTTTAAACAGGCATTTAAACTTTAATTCAGGAACAAAACACTTAGCAAAATAATATCCAGAATCAGTATAGGCCTAGCAGTTTCTTTTCACCAGTCATCTACAACTTTTTTTTGGGGGGGAGGGGTTAAGCACAGTTAGTATATGTTTATAAAACGGACAAGTCAAATCAAGCAATCTGATGTTTCTTAGTCGTGATATAATGGAGCGTATATCCAGGGAATAGTTGTTGTTACTTTTCACAAATCAGTATCCCTCCGCGTCTGAGAACCGTTATAAAATCCTAAACTAAACTTTATATAGTAAACTAACTAACTAACTAACTAAGCTTAAGATGGAAACATTTAAGGTTAACTTCGACCTCCGGGGTGGGCTTACTATGGAGGAGTGGATTGAGAAGTGCCTATCTCCAGGAAAAAAAGCACCTAAACGACGACTTTCGCTATCTGTTAATGTTGTTGCATAGCAACCACCGCGCACTATGTGCAGAGGCAACGGAGGGACGATTTTATTTTATTCCCGGGCTGATTTTTAGTCCCAGTCCGCCACTGAACGTAGCTATTATGTAAGGTAGTTGTAAATCAAACAAGTGCAGTACATGCTATGTTATAAAGCCGTGGAGGGCGGGAGTTTATAAACCAAAGAGTAACCGCCCTTACGAGACGCTGTAATAAGTAAAGCGAACGCACCCGCAAGGACACCTGGCCTCCTATTGGTTGAGGGATTTTGACAGGATTGTTGCACAAAAGTTTCGAGCGCGCACAGAATAAATGTGAGAGCAGAACAAATCTGTAAACAGCAATATATCTGAGTGCAAGCGTACAGTTTGAGCAGAAGCAGAGCAAAGTGCAAGCAGGCACTATTTGAGTGCGAGGACAGGGTTTTAGGGAAATAAATACATAAAGTATGCTCTCAAATTTAAATACCACGCTCTTGAATAAAGATAGGGAATAACCCCCATAGTTTATGTCCGACGCATCTTTGTAACTCACGAAGGACAGGAGCTGCGCTTCTCCACTCACATCTGTCATTTCATCCAGCTGCAAAGCGAACTGACCGGCTAGTTTTATTTTGTTCACCACTTGTCCAATTATATTAACAGACATATCATTGATCCGACGGGCTACGGTGTTATTCGACAGGGGAACTTTCTTGAGTGCTTCGGCTGCTTTCTTGTCTATCATAATTTCGGCCAACGAAGTCGCTGCAGGGAGAATGAGCTCCTCAACAAGAGAGTGAGTTTTTTTTTTATTTAGCCACAAGCAGGGACACGGCGTAATGCCTCGAGTGCTTTCATTGACACATTCGTGGCTTTCATCATTACTGTCTGGCTCGACTTAAATTCCGACAGCTTTCGTCTGTAAAATTCTTCACTTTTATCGACACTTCCCGAGTGTTTGGTGCTCTGGTGTCTCTGTAAATGCGCTGGCTTCATCGCACTATTAGCCAGGACTTCACCGCAAAAGAAGCACTGAGGCTGCGGTGGGTCCGCAGAAGTATACATGAATCCAAATAATATATATGTTTCACTGCCTTGGTTTCAGTTTTGCCTCTTTCTTACGTTTCTCGGCGGGCTCCTCTGAACCCTGGCCTGAATCCAGAGCAAGCGGACGTTTCAGCCATTTATCCATAGCACAGACCTACCCGCATTTTTCTGGCTGCAGGTAAGCAGCTGTTTTCATTGTGGAATTTTGGCGCGGTTGTGCGTGCCACAGACTATTGTCTCCCTAGGGAAACAAATCGCGCACTATCCTTTTTGACGGGATTTTTATTTTGTTTTACTTGTCACCTTGGAATTCCACGTACCCCCTACAGTTCCCTCGCGTACCACTAGGGGTACGCGTACCCCCTGTTGGGAAACACTGTTTTAGGTGACAGATGAGGTATAATTAGGGTTTTGGTAATTGTTTTTATTATTTATTAGTCATTTCTTAAGCAAACATGTCAGAAAATGCCTCTCAAATATGGAAATGTATTAATATATGAGTTTTTATCATTTTAAAGTTAATACCTTTGGGTTCTGGACTCACGAAACAAGTCGCTGAACTTTGTAAAACTCTTTTTCGATTCATCTAGAAGAATTTGTCGGATTTATCTTTAGTTACAGCCCTTATTTGTGTTAAATGATTCCTTTGTTACTGGCTTCCACCTCAACTTATAACCATTAAGTTGAATGAGCATCCTTAATGATCATGATTAACTTTTTTGTATCTAATGTTAATGTTTTTCCTATTTGTAAATCACTTTGAATTGCCTGGTGTTGAAAGGTGCTTTATAAATAAACTTGCCTTCCATTGCCTATTTTA
This sequence comes from Harpagifer antarcticus, assembly GCA_902827135.1. Classification (NCBI taxonomy): domain Eukaryota; kingdom Metazoa; phylum Chordata; class Actinopteri; order Perciformes; family Harpagiferidae; genus Harpagifer; species Harpagifer antarcticus. The sequence continues at coordinate 15,081,154 of CADEHL010001005.1, forward strand.
AAACTATTATTAGATTACTGCATCGTAAGGTGAACCAAATCCTGAGTTTAGATGATTTGTAACATTACATTACATTACATTACATTGCATTTAGCAGACGCTTTTGTCCAAAGCGACTTACAATAAGTACATACGACCAGGAAGACACAGCCCAGAAGAAAAACAGAATCATATAAAACACCTTTTCTTGTATGTCTTCTCTTTGTCCACAGACAACAGGTGCCAGAGCGAAACCAGAAGAAGAAAAAGAAGATGAAATGGAGAGCAGAGCGTTCAGCGGGTACCCACAGGTTCCACTGCGCCATATTGTGACCTCCTGTTTACCATTCGTAACACCCACACACACATCCACACGCACGCCCACGTACCTTTGGATGTCAGGGAACTCCCCAGCAGTGGTTAACTACTGGAGCGAGGGGGATGCCTGGAAGGAGGAGTGAATCTCACAAAGCCTTTGAATGAGCGCTGTGCCCTCTCTCCTTAATTTATGGTCCCTTTTTTAAGGTCTATAAATCCCTCCCATCCTCTATTCCACACAGAACAGTTTCACAATGAGGTGTCATTTCTTTTTTCATTTCAACTGAGCCACTAGATGAAGGAATCTGGGGGGAAATGATATTGGAACTTTTGTCTTCTTGAAAAAGGAAGAAATAGGGAGGACCCGGCTCATTAGCGCCTCGTTCTTTTTTTTACGAAGTAACTCCTGACAAATGGTTCTCACCTTTTATATCCTCACACTCCTACGATATCTGGAAAAAAAGCACCTGTGTGATTTTTAAATATGTTATCCTAAGGGCATAGTGGAAGAACATGAGAGGTCAATTTTAGGGAGTCACTAGGCGTTGTCGGCTGGCAAACAGTGAGTGTGGCGGGACACTTTGCCGTCATGCGATGCTCCGGTTTGGGGAATGTCAGTTCAGAGAGGGACGGAAGGATGTGTCGAAGCAAGCAAAAGAAGGGGACGTGATTAGATAGCGTGTTTCATATCGGTCCACAGGTGAGCTCTGTGGTCATATAAGCGCGTGGAATAAGTGTTTAAATATTGTAATTGTAAAGGAGAGTGAGATGGGTTTATGTGGTTACAATATAACGTCAACATAACAGGGTTTATACCAACACTGATGTATCAGCGGCCATGTTTACAGATTTATTAATGGGTTATTTCCTCAGCATAAAAACACACACAATATATCAGAGCCATTTTTAAGTGTTTGAAATAATTATTTAGGTTGCCTCTTCAGCCATCAGCAATGGCACGAGTGCAGTCTTTATCAGTACTGTACGGACAATATCCTTATTTGTCTCTTTTTTTAAAGTCTTAAAACAAGTTACATTCCATGTTTTTGTATCAAATAATATAGAAAAAATACAGTTATATTTGTGATATTAAAACATATAATCATACGTGGCAATGTAAACAAATTCAATGCTGTTTTACAAAGAGATCTGTAGGGGAATATTAACAAAATATAATAGAAAAGGGATAAAGTGAGTGGTGTGTTTCAGATCTGAAGCCGGCTGGAGAAGCTGATTTGCACTGGCCACTAACCAAAATAATGTGATGTCACTTTATTTCAATCTAGGGGGCTTTTTTCAGACCGCACCGCTGAATTCAGGACAATGAATCATGCTCAGCAAAGGAGAACACTCTTTTGGATACATTCATACTGTAGCCCTGGGAATACATCAGGCTGTGTGTGAGGCTCCGGGGGCTTAATGCCATTAAAACCTAGCTAATTGTAGGAGAAGACACACACTCCAAGCAACAAGACATTGAGTATATCCATGTCTGTCGTCGTGAGGTGGATAGAAATGTACAATTGAATAACCTATGAAATGGCTTGTACTGTTAACGCACTAAAAGTTTCGGTGGACAACTTTTTTTTGTCTGGATGAATACCGTCTCTTTAAGGAAATACATTTTTGCACTTTTAATACAATTTCAGACTTTCCTATTTGCATGTTGTTTTTCTGTTCAAAAACCTGTAAGTGAAATGAAAGGCACTGTAAAAAAAAAAAAAATTTGAATGTAAAATGGAATAACAAAACAAGCAAATAGGCAATTAGTGTTGTAGCGCTGTGTGCCTGTGTGTATGCCTTTGTGTTGATTAAATCCATCGGGATTTAATCATTGGAAAGATATTGAAGGAAACATTTATGTTACTTTGAAAATAAGGAGGTAGAGTATGAAAAAAACTCAGTTATTTAATGGCATACAAATTCACCTCAGCATGAAAGTGGAAAATCAACCTCAGCAAAAGAAGGACATCAGTATAAATCAACATCTACTGTTAAAGGGACTCCGAAGACTTTCAAGTGTCGAACATTGAGCAATGACGCAACAGACTCTGGATTGTGGGGGAGGGAAAAAACTAAAAAAACCTGAATGTGTTTGATGAAAAATGTTGCATCATGTATGTTTGATACCATTTTGTATTATTGATATGAATTATTGATATGATTCTTGCAAAGTGTTTTTTAAACAACTGAATAATTTATTACTGTCTGTTACCTCAGCGTGTCCCAGACCTGCACAGAAAGCTAAACTCACCCCCTCGCCCCTTTTTTGTTTTCTTTGGGGCTCTCAATGGGTCGTAGGCCTTTTGACCTTTGAGCCCCCATATGAAGGGACTTGTAATGTGTCGTGGACCAATAAAGATGAAGGAACCCCGTTTGGTCCTGGAAAAACAAAAGGACCTCTTCTTTACTGGAGCTCATGTGGATGGTCCCGCAAGATAAAATGTTATCACACAAGCGTCAAAACACGGAAAGTTTGTCGACCAATTTGTAACTATAAATGTGTATTTTTAAATGTGAAATTTCATGATGGTTCAGATTTACATTTTGGGAATCACCCTTATTGCTGAAATACATTACATTTTAAGATACAGCCTGCAGTTGTTAGCTTAGCCTAACTGGAACGAGATGGAAAAAGCTTATCTGGCTCCTTCTTAAAGTAAGAAAATCAGCCAACCAACACTTCCCAAGATCAGTGAGTGTGTTACTTTTAGTTTGTTATACTGTATCTACAAGTTGTGGATTTCTTTCTTTCTTTTTAGGCTAGCTGTTTTAAGTCTTTCTGCTAAGAGCTAAGCTATGCTAACCGTCATGCGGGCTAACTTCTTGTTTAGTGTACAGAGTAGACACAAGAGCAGTAGCTATCTTCTCGTCTAATTCTCAGCAGAAAAGTTAATAAATGATTTCCAACAATGTCGCACAGTTCCTTGAAGCGGACTGGACTTTTAACTTAATTTAACTTTTTGTCTCCGTTCTAGGCTAATTTAACTTTTAGTTTTGAGGTCCAAAATACAGTGCACAATGTGAAAGTTACCTTTCTTGAGTGAATCATTGTGGCTGGTACAAAGAAACCTGCTGATTACTTCACATTTCAGGCAGACCAAATACAAAATGCTGAAAGTGAATATAGCGTCCTATTGATTATTCGACCCCTGGATTATATGTGAGTTAAATTGAGCACATTTGTTTCATTAAATGGAGAGGTTGCATTCGTTTTCAAAAAAGACACCAAGTATTGTTGGAGTTATGCAATTGATTTGATTCGTGTATGTCCTGGAACTTTGTCAGTATTTGGCAGTAAAGGCCTTGTTAGGTCTGGATAACAAAAACAAAAAACATGTAGGCTATGGTGTTACACCAGTTGTGTAATCTGTGTTTTTGGACAGGTCTGTTGTGTTCTAACTGGCTGTGTCAGACTGAGGAGCTAGACGAGGCACAAACAAACTGTGGCCTTTTTATCTAGCCTCTGGGGTCGATTATATTTCAATAAAGAAATACAAGTATTGTGATTTTGCATGCTTGACTGGTCTCTGTTTTATTAAAATGCCAAACAACGCTCTAACTGGCTGCTGAACGCCCGTGAACTACAGTCTTGCTGAACACCTCACGCCTCACATGTTACTGAGAGGAATCTTGCTTGTTCAGCAGAAGCTCACCTCATTAATCGTTAGTGTTGTCAGGGTACATTGATTCCAACACCCTGAGAAGGCTGAAAGCCCAATTTTGCCTCATTGATTTAATCCCCCTGGGGGACATGAGGCAGGTAGGATTTTATTGATTTACATTCATGTTCTTTCAGTGAAATTGGTAAGGAGCGGTACTACCGAACATGAGACGAGACGACGAGACGCAAGAAAGTGTTCAGACTTATAAAAAAAGTATGGATATCATTTTACTTTGTGACTTTGATACGGAACATTGCTTACACATTAGTATACTCAGCAATAATGTGGCCAAGGTAGCATCACTAAAGATGCTAAGGGGCCAGCAGATTAAAACCCTTCTGAAAGTCCTTCTGAAAAACTGTGCAATTTCCATCATTAGAGGAACCAGGAAGTACACAAAAATGTAACACGTTGCCCATACTGAACCTTAAAGTGTCTGTGCTATCTCTGAGTGCTATTCATGGATGTTACCACTAGGGGGCAGGCCTTTGCTGGTTACTTATCCTCTCTTGGACACACACATGTTTGCACAACAAAGTAAGGTAAGGTAGTTTAATTATAAAGCACATGTCAGATTTTAAAGTAGCCTACTTTACACAAGCATTAACATATAAGACAATTTATAAAAGAGAGGGAAACTAAATTGAAAATACACTTATATTATAACATTTAAATAAACTCAGGAGAAACAATGGTAAATTAAAACTGCGGTCGCAGAAGTGCGCGCAGTGATGAACGGGCCCTCGCGTCTGTGCGCCGGTCGGGGAGGGCAGCCGGTCGTCCCGGCGTCAAGCAGACGCGCGCGAGTCCTCGGAAATGAGCCGTTTGTCATTACTATCATTTTCGCGTCCCAAGCCTCATCCCAATACCCCTCCTCGACTCCTCTCTTCCCCTCCTCCGAGACTTGATCCGGAAATCGATCAAGACACGCCATTTTGAAGGACGTCCCAATAGCTGAAATGCACACAGAGGAGTCGAGGAGGGGTGAGGGAGGAGGGGTGCGGGAGGTGACGAAAGGGAGGATACACGCCATGGATGTATATTAATAATGTATAATACACGCGAGCAGACTACGCAGAAGTGTTTTCACTACTCACGTATACAAGCCCAGCCCCCACCTTCACAGCTGGTCGATTTCAACAGAGGAAAACAGACAACTGGAAGATGAGTGGAAAAGCGTCACATAAATGTATAAGTGCTCACAGCTCCGTGGGAATTATTATGTGCAATTCATTTCTAAAAGGCTTTCACATTACTATAATTATATTTGTATTTAAATGTAGGCTACATTTTACACCAAAGCGGAACACAAAAGCAGGACCATCCATCATACATTGAATTCCTTGACTAACAAGAGAAAGATTCATTCATTTAAATAAATATTTAACAACAAATGGGCCGGTTCTAAGGGGTTCTTCAGTTAAGCCCAATGAGAGGGGATACAGCTGTGCACATGTCATCATTAACAGAGTCGTTTAAAAGTGACGTTTGAGTGAACGAGGCCATCCCAATTAATACTTGAGGACTCCTCTGTCCTCGCGTCACCTCCGAGTGTCTCTCGCTCTCATCTTACGGAGGCGGACTTTTGTCAACGAAGCACAGCTCTGCAAACTGTTCCCGTTCTGATTATAAGTTATTCAAGATGATCAAATGTGCATCAGACTTTCTGCCCTTTACCGTTTGTTTACTCACTAATCACATCTCCCCTGGATGTTAGGCTATTTCTTTTTTTAATACAACTGCTTTCATTGTGATGTGATGTTTACAGTGAGAACAGCTGCTGAGGTCAGTGCAGAAAGCGGAACAGTGTGTATAATATATATCGCTCAATAATACCAGGCCTACATTGCACACTTTATGTGTAGGCTTTAGGAGATATCTACAAAAAAACAATAGATATTTTTCAAGAAACCATATAGTGCTTCACATAATAAAATATACAAGGGCTGTAGCCTGATATGTACAGATGCAGGGGTAGACATTAAGAGTAAAATGCAACTGGCCCTTCTATGGGATTAGTTTTGTATCATAAAGATAAAGCAACACTTTCTCAGAATAAAGCAAAACTATGAGTTTAAAAGAAAAAAAAACGAAGTCAAGCTAAATAAAATCAATTTCAAAAATAAAACTATAAGTTGCAAACAAATCATTTATTTTTTTCTTTGTTTTAACATAGGTTTTTGTTTGCAGTTCTTGTTTCTTCTTTCTCAATGATCAGACTTTTGCTCTCGCTGCAGCTCTCTCTTTTGCGCTCCTTCATTTTTTGTTTGAGATTCTGACACAAACCTCCCAGGTGGGCGGACTTTCAGGGGTGCGTCCCCATTGGCTACTCAGTTTTTGAGTGACAGCCCACTACACCACAGATCATACAGTGCAACTCATGCAGCAAACTCCGGAGTCCACTCGGCCACGTTAGTGTTGGTGTCTCCTGGGGAGTTTTCATGAACATATCGGACTTGTCTTATGGATTGCTGTGCATTATACTTGTGATGTGTAGTTTATACTTTGTTCCAATTTTAAATATTGTAATAGCTACCTGAACACACTGCTGCTGTTAAATAATTGTCTGTCTATTTATTTATTTTATAGATTAAAAAAAAAAAACATATCTATATATCTATGTATTTTCAAGCTAAAGGTGATGCACAATATAAACTATACTATTATTTTTTCAAAGACATGTTACATTTCAAAAGCATATATTGCTATGTTTAGGACAAACAATTAAAGACTGCTTTAATTGAACAAATTCTACAATATAAAAGTGGCAGATTTGCTTTATTAAACAGACCAGACCTAGGTTGCATACCAACACAATTAGGAACATGCTCACATCTTACTATGTTGGTCTGAAGAGCTGAAGCATTCATACACAATGGATAACAACGGTGTTGTTTCATTCTATATCCTGTGAGAAAATGATATACATTTAGCATTAAAAATTCGACATACTATTCCTGAGGAAGATATGAATAATCAACAGATTTGAATGGAATCTCTAACATTTTCATGTAGAATAAAGACAAAAGAGTGATTATACAAATTACATTTATTGAAATTTGAACCAGAAGATGAAGTCTCAAAGAATGTTTTAAATAAAAGGACATACAACAAAAAGGTGGATAATAATAACATCTATTAAATGTATTATGTAAAGATATTTGGTCAAATGAAATGACACTGAGCTAGTGATAACAACAACGCCCAGCGTGGATGAAGATGGTGCAGGTCTTTCTTCTTGCCCCCCCCCCCCCCCCCCCCCCTCTGTGCTGTCCCCTCAGAGGAAGTGGGAAAATGGGATAAGACTCTGGACGCCACGCTGTCTCAATGATCCACACTGTTAATATGAGAGGAAAATAAATGTTTTAGGAAATGAAAAATATGAAGTTAACAAATAAAACACAGCTCAGGGGCAGTCATGGACGGTAGGTTTTCCTACAAAGTTAACTCAGCCTCCATTGATTTTCATATCAAATTAGCGTGTTAATAAAATAAGCTATCATGGCTTATACTTGCATATCTAAACAGAATCATGAAAGCCTGTTGGTAGAGTCAGGCACACAAGTCCGGTTGAGTGTGTGCGCCGGTGTCTGAACGCTCACTCACTGCTAGCTATGTAGCTAACTGTTAGGCTACTTACTGTAGCTTGCATTGTTATGGATCTAACGGCAGCAAAAGCTAACTTTCATAGCACAGCTTTACTTCTCACTTAACACAATAAAGAAACAGACCGTATAGTACAGCACAAACAACACAAATGATCAATACTTGCATATATTTTCACTTGTAGTATTATAATAATTGAAATGCTGGTTCTTCTGGGGGTGTTCTATCCACGCTCAGCTACCGCACCGCAGCTTCCTGCACTGTACAATCGTTGGAGGACTGGGCTGTCACTCAAAAACTGAGTAGCCAATGTGGACGCACCCCTGAAAGTCCCGCCCACCTGGGAGGTTTGTGTCAGAATCTCAAACAAAAAATCAGGGAGCGCAAAAGAGAGTGCTGCAGCGAGAGCAAAAGTCTGATCATTGAGAAAGAAGAAACAAGAACTGAAAACATGTTAAAACAAAGAAAAAAGACTTATAGTTTACATGATTACACAAATGATTTGTTTGCAACTTATAGTTTTATTTTTGAAATTTATTTTATTTTGCTTGACTCTGTTTTTTTTTCTTTTAAACTCATAGTTTTGCTTTATTCTAAGAAAGTGTTGCTTTATCTTTATGATACAAAACGAATCACTTAATTATCACTGGCCCCACCATTGTAACCACTGGCCCGGAGCATTCGTCCAAAGAAAATCGACTAATAATGACGAAAATTAACACATTTGTTGCAATAGTAATTTATGCACTAACTAAATAGAGAGGCGAAGTCACGCCCATCTACTTCCGGCCCATGGGACCCCGGAAGCGAAACATTATACATTGAATTCAATGGAGAGAGAAAACGTATCTTTAGATCCCGTTTGAATTGTGCCACGAACTACACATATGATGTTTGTCAATCTTAAACAATCATTTCCATGTCAAAAAAGTCACATTTTGTCGTAAAACTGCTGAAATATAAGACTATGAAAAATACGCGACTACAAAGACTACAAATCCCATTCTGGGTCGCGTAAGTGATGTCATAGGCGATAATGCTCCAAGACTGGTTGCGACTCGCAATTAAAGCGAAGAAGAAGAAGAAGAAGAAGAAGATCTCATAACTGATTTATTCCCTCCAATAAATATAAGAGATTGCTCCAATAAATGAACTTTTACAAGATGCCTGTGTGCTTTGTACCAGGTTGTAATCACAAAAGTGATCATACCACTTGCTCGTTCTATCGCTTCCCGTCTGATGAAAGGACCAGGAGTCGCTGGACCAAACATATCAGGTAATACACATGTTTTGCATGACACATAGTCAAGTTAGCTAGCTAGCTAGTAGCGAGCACGTTAGTTAGCATCACATTACTTAGCCTTGTCATTTGTATTAGCCTTAACATGAAGTAAACCAAAATGTTAAACAGTAAGGGTAGTCATGATGGTAAGTATTTTGTGAAACATTTGAAGAGTAGCCTACTGCGCCCTCCACCAGGTGCTAAGGAAGCAGTTCAGGGAGAGTCGAAGGCAGGCTTTGCATGACATTCTTCTGGACGTGTGTCATTGTGATGATAGTGAGGGGGAGTCAATCTGTTTGTTGGAAAGACAGTAGTTGATTACTGAGAGAAAATTATTAAAAGAGATAATAAATTCAAAGTGTTGTTACTTTAAAGTGTTTTTACTGACCTTATTCTCTTTTATTTTCTTTACCTCACCTGTAACTGCTGAGACGTTGAGGAACATGCACACTGGACTGACCTGGCAACCTGATTTCCACTGTATGTAATAGTATTTGGTTATGGTATATTATTTATATACATCAAAGGCACAATGCACCCCCCAGAGACACACATGTATTGAGTGTGATAGTTTGCATAGGTCATGTGAAATCATCTTTACATACTAGAAAACTGTAGGAGCGGCAACTTGTTTTGAAATTGAATTTTTAATATCCGATAATAAAGTTGATCTGTTTTCTTTATTCGTCTCTCTTCCCAGCTCCATCCATCACCATTCTCTGTTCCTGCAGGTCCTGCTTGCTAATCAATGCTCATATGTTTTTACACAATTACAAATAAAGTCAATGTCTTGTATGACATGAAGTTGTGTTTCATTTGGAGTCAATAATAAATTCATTCTGCCTTCATTCATTCTGCACAATGATTGAGGACTGCACCGACATCCATGTAGCTCCCCCCAGTAAGATGAACCAAGCAAAGAGGGTCACCATCATGCCCAAGGACATCCAGCTGGCCCGCCGCATCCGCGGAGAGAGGGCTTAGACTGACCTGAGACCAGCACACCCAAACACAACGGCTCTTTTAAGAGCCACCTACAGTTTCAAAGAGTTGCAATCCTACGTTATTATAATGATTAAACTGGTTCATGCATCACTTAGTTTACTGAACCGTGATGAATGAAAGAAAAGTCTGATCATTGAGAAAGAAGAAACAAGAACTGAAAACATGTTAAAACAAATGTTAAAACAAAGAAAAAAGACTTATAGTTTACATGATTACACAAATGATTTGTTTGCAACTTATAGTTTTATTTTTGAAATTTATTTTATTTTGCTTGACTCAGTTTTTTTTTCTTTTAAACTCATAGTTTTGCTTTATTCTAAGAAAGTGTTGCTTTATCTTTATGATACAAAACGAATCACTTAATTATCACTGGCCCCACCATTGTAACCACTGGCCCGGAGCATTCGTCCAAAGAAAATCGACTAATAATAACGAAAATTAACACATTTTTTGCAATAGTAATTTATGCACTAACTAAATAGAGAGGCGAAGTCACGCCCATCTACTTCCGGCCCATGGGACCCCGGAAGCGAAACATTATACATTGAATTCAATGGAGAGAGAAAACGTATCTTTTGATCCCGTTTGAATTGTGCCACGAACTACACATATGATGTTTGTCAATCTTAAACAATCATTTCCATGTCAAAAAAGTCACATTTTGTCGTAAAACTGCTGAAATATAAGACTATGAAAAATACGCGACTACAAAGACTACAAATCCCATTCTGGGTCGCGTAAGTGATGTCATAGGCGATAATGCTCCAAGACTGGTTGCGACTCGCAACTAAAGCGAAGAAGAAGAAGAAGAAGAAGATCTCATAACTGATTTATTCCCTCCAATAAATATAAGAGATTGCTCCAATAAATGAACTTTTACAAGATGCCTGTGTGCTTTGTACCAGGTTGTAATCACAAAAGTGATTATACCACTTGCTCGTTCTATCGCTTCCCGTCTGATGAAAGGACCAGGAGTCGCTGGACCAAACATATCAGGTAATACACATGTTTTGCATGAAACATAGTCAAGTTAGCTAGCTAGCTAGTAGCGAGCACGTTAGTTAGCATCACATTACTTAGCCTTGTCATTTGTATTAGCCTTAACATGAAGTAAACCAACATGTTAAACAGTAAGGGTAGTCATGATGGTAAGTATTTTGTGAAACATTTGAAGAGTAGCCTATCGCCCCCTCCACCAGGTGCCAAGGGGGCGGGAGGTAGGCTAACGTCACATTAGCATTGGCGATCTTTCTACTTAATGCTATCTGCACAAATGGTTAACATTGAACATTAAAAGATCAGGCAGTTCAGGGAGAGTCGAAGGCGGGCAGGCAGCTTTGCATGACATTCTTCTGGACGTGTGTCATTGTGATGATAGTGAGGGGGAGTCAATCTGTTTGTTGGAAAGACAGTAGTTGATTACTGAGAGAAAATTATTAAAAGAGATAATAAATTCAAAGTGTTGTTACTTTAAAGTGTTTTTACTGACCTTATTCTCTTTTATTTTATTTACCTCACCTGTAACTGCTGAGACGTTGAGGAACATGGACTGACCTGGCAACCTGATTTCCACTGTACGCAATAGTATTTGGTTATGGTATATTATTTATATACATCAAAGGCACAATGCACCCCCCAGAGACACACATGTATTGAGTGTGATATTTTGCATAGGTCATGTGAAATCATCTTTATATACTAGAAAACTGTAGGAGCGGCAACTTGTTTTGAAATTGAATTTTTAATATCCGATAATAAAGTTGATCTGTTTTCTTTATTCGTCTCTCTTCCCAGCTCCATCCATCACCATTCTCCGTTCCTGCAGGTCCTGCTTGCTAATCAATGCTCATATTTTTTTACACAATTACAAATAAAGTCAATGTATTGTATGACATGAAGTTGTGCTTCATTCTGAGTCAATAATAAATTCATTCTGCCTTCATTCATTCTGCACAATGATTGAGGACTGCACCGACATCCATGTAGCTCCCCCCAGTAAGATGAACCAAGCAAAGAGGGTCACCATCATGCCCAAGGACATCCAGCTGGCCCGCCGCATCCGCGGAGAGAGGGCTTAGACTGACCTGAGACCAGCACACCCAAACACAACGGCTCTTTTAAGAGCCACACAGTTTCAAAGAATTGCAATCCTACGTTATTATAATGATTAAACTGGTTCATGTATCACTTAGTTTACTGAACCGTGATGAATGAAAGAAATTAGTGAGGTAGTGGTTTACTGAAGTTACAAAGACATTAATATATGAGTAACAGGTCAGTGTAAACACACGCTTCTGTCAATTATGGATCATTCAAACTATTTATATAAAAATATGTAATAAAGTTCTAAAACAAGTATTCGGTATATTCCTTGATAGCTTTTGGAGAAGGTTGTTTTTAAGTTTACTAAAATCTATCGTTTCAACTGTTTCACTTTATAAAAAGGGAACAGGTGAGTAGAGCATCATTGAGTTTCTTATTCTGTCAGTCAATTATCCAAATGAAATGTTTTTCATTATTTTAGTCAACCCTAAACAAATTGATTGTACCTTTTAATAATGACCTTACATGGTCGCCAAAGTTAAATTAACTTCAGAAAATCAATTCTGTTCTGAGAAAAAACTAATACATTTTTAAAGATAGGAACTAGCCATCCCACTGAAAAAGAGTCCGTAGAGATTTAAAGGCGTAGTTGTAGTTCAGTCCAACGTTTCATTTGGATTCATTTCTCCAACAGTCAACTATTTTCATAAAGAATATATATATTATTTTTCAAAGTTAACTTTATTGTCAATCTTACTCAGTTTGTGTTTATAGACAGATATCAAAAAGACGTTTCCAACAATCCCAAATACGAAAAATAAAATTATACAATTTACAGATATGTATACAAATATATATATATATATCCTATATACACCATCATGTATAATGATGGTGTATGATGTAGAAGGAAGTGTGGTAGATAACAAGTAAATATAGAGTTACATACAGATCCATGTTACAGCAAAAGATGGAATAACTAAAAAGCACGCAGTATAATAATAATTACATGCAACAATTAAATAACTGCTCCGCATCTCCACCACAATCCCAATCTGCTGTGTCCTGTTTTCCTCCCCTCTGCATAACACCCCATCACACATACGAAACACAACGCAGAGTCCGAGGGTGTTAAGAGTATGTTTACTTAAATGTCCTCCTCTCTACTGGCCAACACAGGGAGCATGCTGGGTGTAGAAGTTCTCCAGGAGGAGGAGATTGCCATGCCATGCAGGGTCTTTGGGGATGATGATCGCCTCCTTCGTGGTCCACACAACAAAGTAGCAGAGACTCCGGTCTGTGATGTGCAGCTGCCCTTGGACCTGGTGCCAGTATGGGTGATTCTCCTTGAGAACATATGACCCACCCTCCTCACGGAGACAGAAGGATGGTAACTGGACTGCCTCCACGATGGTCATGTTCCTCTGGCTGTGTGGACACTTCACCTCCAGCAGGGCAGATGGCTGCACAAGTCCATCGGGTGATGCTCCCAAAACACCCGACTCACTCACAAAGAGACCAGACTCGATTCGAACACTGTCACTTGATAGGCCTCCACAAAGCCTTCACCCCTTTGGCCTCGTTTACAACCCCCCAGTTGACAGTTAGCGATGTCTCTGGCCAGTGGGTTGTATGTCTCCTCTCGCTGTTGGTAAAGTTGAGACACCGGCTGGACTACTTTGGAAGTGCCAGGCTTCCTCCACTGGCAATCGACATCTGTGGAGCTGATCTGCCACATGGCAAATATTGCCAATGCTGCAGCGTGGCTGCATTTGTACATCCCCCGTGCCCAATCACAGACAGCGCTCTGCATCGCGCCATCGTCTCCCATGCAGATCTGTAAACATAAAGTAAGTACCATTTGTTAGCATGCTATAATAGATTGAATGAGCAATAATACAAGGATGGTCCGGATCTGGGGGGGGGGAGGGTTTATTTTTCCATAGTGTTGTCCTCTTGTCTGATTGTTGTTATTGTTTGTTTTTTCTGTATTTTTTGTCATTTGTGTTGTATTGGTTGTGATTGTACATTGTATTTTTCTAAATGTGTATACATTTTTGAAACCCTTTGGTCAGGATCTAGACTCAGTGTGTAGTTTATTAATTAATCAATGCTCTCTACATTAGGAAAACACATACCAGTGTACCAGAGGGAGTCAAACACAGCTGGGCCTAGATAACCAAAACCCTTGAATCTACACACAGCAGATAAACTCAAATGACACAACGAGATGTAAAAGGAGATCACACACACAGTATAGTCAATATAAAACTGGACGCTTCAATCTGAAGAGCAACTAAAACAAAACACGGGAGTGTACCTTGTTCTTATGAACACTAATGTTATCCACAGCATACACAGAGACCACGAAGTAGAAAACGAGTTGCTAAAACAAAACACGTTAGTGTACCTTGTTAGCTAATGTTAGCTAGCTGACATTAACGTTACACATTGCACACATATTACTCACCGAAACCTTGTAAAGCCGGTCCCGCATGCTGGCTATTACAGAACCGATTAACTCCCCTTTCGTGTATGTACAGCTCTCAACATGCCCAGACTTGTAGTGATGTTCACCTCGTTTTATACTTTCCGCCTCATTCTGAAAGAAACAGGTGAAATGTGCTAACGTGACGGCCGTCTTTGTGATGGTGACGCGTATTGTGCGAGACCAGAGACCGGTAGTTCACTGAGCGGTTTCACACAAAAAAATGTGTAACTTCACAGTTTTACGACACATTTTTATTTTTTTGACTTTCAAAATGTTCTTTTAAATTGACAAACATCATATGTGTCATTCGTGGCACAATTCAAACGGGATCAAAAGATAACCTTTCTCTCTCCATTGACTTCAATGTATAATTTTCCGCTTCCGGGATCCCATGGAGGCTCCCGGAAGGGGAGGGACTTCGCCTCTCTATTACAACTTGTACTACAACATTTGAATCATCAGTTCATCCTCATTTTCCTCAGTTGTTCATATTTGGTTTATTATAATAATGATATTGTGGTCATTGCTAAATAATGTCTGCTATTATTATGAGTATTATTATTTGTATAATGCGCTTTCTGCCTTCCTGTCATTAGGAGTTAGAAATGTAATGGCTATGTAATAGATTATATTAGAACCTTCATTATCCTAAACTGCTGGGACATTTCCCTATAGCCAATACCTTTATATGTTCTACTCTTCACTTACTTGTCAGCATAGGTCAGCATTGATGTACAGAGCCGACAGAAGACCTTGTTTATATTGGCATCATATTGAGAGGTGCAGGGGGGGTACAGGTCCTGCATAAAGCTTAGCAGACTCTTCACGCTAACGAAGGATCACTTCTAGGCAGGGTTACTTTGTAAATGTAATCAGTTACTGATTACTGAATACATGCTCTGAAAGTAATCAGAATACAGTTACGTGTCTTAAAACGTGTTCAGGTTACTTTTAGAATACTTTTGGAATACTTTCTTTTTCCATAACAGATGGGTATGTTTTGGTAAACAGGAGACACTTGTTTTACTGTTTTAATGGCTTATCAAGAACTCAAACACAACATCTTAGTGTCATTCTGGACAGCTCCCTCTCATCTGCACCCCACATAAAAAACATCACCCGGACTGCATTCTCCTACTGTAAACCTTTCCTTAAAATATGTTATGAATTGTAAGGTGTCCTTGGGTGCTTTGAAAGGCACCCCTAAATAGAATGAATTATCATTATTATTATCTGAAACGATGTAATAACTTTTAAAACTTGTTCCAGTCACTTGCCCCATGCATTCAGCAGCAGCAGGCCATTCACTTTGATTTTATCCCGTTATAAATGTCATCATTTCGACAATAAAGAAATGCTACATCAACGTTATCTTGCACATTTTATCTAACCATCTCCGTTTCTAACTTTCAATATATTTTAAAAGAGATCTCTCCCTCTCTCATCTGCGTGCGGGGGCGGGGCCTCACAGACGCTGCATCTCTCTCTCTCTCACAGACATGATGCAGCGCTGTGCAGTGTGCACACAGTTCTGCCGGTAATGAATATTACATTTTGTGAGGAAACTTTTCCACCAATAATTCCAATAAGTATTCCAAGATGTATTCACTTCAGGTTTACGAAAGTAACTGTAATCAGATTACTCGTTTTTCAAATGTAACGTCAGCTGAATACTACTTGATTTTTGTATTCTGATTACGTAACGCTGTTACATATATTCCGTTACAACCAAGCGGCAAACTGTGGGGTAGAGCCGTGAAGCCAATACGGAAGTGCCACACACTGCAGTTCATATATTGGCCGATAGGCGATGGCTGCAGAAAGGAGCAATTTCCATAGACCCCCATGTTAAAATGCCCAACTTTACAGCAGAAAAAAAACATGTTTCTACCCCGGGCTCCATACATTTTTATTATCGATATAGTTAGATTCCACCTTCATGATTATGGATCTGTGAGTGAATTGTTTTCTAACGCGACCCTTTTATTTATATTAGGTCTTAAAGTTTGTGAACACATTAGGGCGTGGTCACGTTGATTGACAGATACGTGCCTCACTGTCAGCTAACAGCAACTTGTCCACTCTGCTAGGCTACAACCATAGAGGCTACAACGTTAGTTAGTTGTAGTTACTGTACTTGACCCTTTAGCTGTGTTCGTGGTGATCGTGCCTGTTATGGAATATTGTTACAAATACCAGATAATTAAAATGTCGTGCTGTGCGCTTGAATGTACTAACAGAACTTCCAAGAAGTCTACTTTCAGCTTTTTTCGGTGAGTAAAATGATAATATTATACATGTTAACCCCGTTAGCAGGTGTTTGTGTGCTTGTTAGCTTAGCTTGTTATGTAGCTTATTAGTCAGCTAAGGACGTAACCCTTTATACATATATACAGTTTAGTTTATGATTCAGCCTTGGGTAAGACTTTTATACTATATGGCTATAATGCTAAACGGGAGCAAATGTGAAAAGGGGACCCAATTATCCCAGTGGGGCCGCCGGAGTCCACGCCGCCGAAGCTAACGGGGCTGCAGGGGGCTAGCTCGCTAGCGCGTCCCGGCCATAGGTCCCGGCGGCCGTAGCTAGCCCCCTGGGGCCCTGTTAGCTTCGACCAGCGGCGGAGTCCGGCGTTATAACTGGAGATCAAGGAATGCATCGAAACGCGGACTTGGTTCGCCTGTAGCCCGCTGTAGTATTAGCTAAATAAATGATGTTGAGCAAGGTTTATTAAGCTGAACACCGCCACAATTATTCTGCTATGTATCGGTACTTATTTTATTTTATTAACGTGTGAATGACAAGCATTAAGTATAATACCAAATAGCTAATTATCTTGCAGATTGTCTCGTTTGATTATGAATGTAACGTTTATATAGTGGAACTACACTGTTTTATCAAAAACCAAAGTACCAACCAGTGACTTGGTATGCATGTATTTCAGCAGGAAATGTGCAACCTAGATTTTGATTTGGAACGAGGAGCGGTGACTGCAAGCATAGACTGTGTTGTTAGCATAGGTTGTTAGCTTAATACTGAGAGCATGTTAGCTTAGCTTCTTAGCCTGAGCTAGTTCTGGAACGTCACGCTCGTTGGCAGCAGGTCCCGCCCTGTCCCGCCTCAGCTCCGCTCCGCCTCAGCTCCGCCTCTTTGCCCTTATTTGGAGCAGGCTGGAGAAGGCGGGAGTTAGACTCTGACGTCACTGTCGAGCCGTTAGTAGCCGACTCCGCCTACTTAGGGCTTCACGGCAACTCTGCAGAATCCTATGGGTGACGTCACGGACCCTACGTCCATTTATATATACAGTCTATGGTTACAACCCAACCCTGCTTCTAGGCTACTGTCCCGCAGCTCCTGCCTCTCTGTTGGACTCTGTCGCAGCGGGGCTGCTGCTGTGGTGCGGAGCGCACAAACTCTTCACAACGAACGAAGGATCATTTCTTCTTCTTCAAGGAAGGGAAGGTTTTGCAGTACGCAGTCTACTGTCCCGCAGCTGCTGCCTCTCTGTTGGGGCCGCCAGTTGGTGGTCACTGCCCTATGTTGTTAAAAATTGCATTCTAATAGCGGGATTTGACGGTTTTAGGTAGGCCTATACAAAAACCTCTGTCGGTTCTAGTGTTAAGGTAATTAGGTACAGTAGAAGCCCTTTTTTTGATCAGTAACGCATTTAGCAGTTGAACATAAAAGTCAACTAACTGAGGGTCACTTGCAATGACAGTGTTGTGTCTAACTGTAAGCTTGTCACTCAGAGTAACCTACAGTTAATTTAGCTGCTGGAGAAGAAAGATCAGGGGGGAGAGAGCTGTGGTTGATGGACAATTAGTTGTGTAAATACACAACTGAGAGCTGCCGTTTCATTCAGACTGTTTAAAAAACGGTAACGGACTATTTTTCTTGGCGGATGCATGTCAATTTAAATCAATACATACAACTGTTTTTTAAATCAATAAAAACATTTTCTAAATCCATAAAAGCATTTAAATTAATATTGGGAGTCATGTCGTTACTTGAGAATGTGGCCATGTAATAAGCGGGATAATTTGCAGCGACTTGTTCCTTATGGGGAAAATAACACCCTTCATGCTGATCATGATCCCTCCGCTACGCGTTGGGATCCTGATCTGCCGACGAGGCTCCATTAAAATATAAATATGTTTAGTGAATTACTGAGTTTAGGAACGTTAATAACGTTTTAATGAAGTTGAATACAGTATATTCATATGTGTCAGTGATTTCATGTCAATTCGGCGAACATAAACATAAATGATCGTGGTGAAGATGATGATTAAAGGGGACCTATCATGCAAAATGCACCTTTGTACGTCTTTTATTCCTGAATATGTGTCCCCGGTGTTCCAGGGAACTCACCAAGTGTCAGAAAACACAACCCTCTCTATTTTCCTCCTTAGCCAAATCTCAAAAAAAAGGGGCTGCAACGGATCTTAAAAAAATGGATCCAGATTTCAACACTTTTCTACGTCACAAAGAGGTGCTCTGGTCAACTCTCCACCTATCAGGAGAATGAGCCACGGCCACGTGCATTGCCAAACCTCTCATTCGCATATAGGCTATAGGCAGACTAAATCAACCCCAGTCACATCTGTGTTTTTGCCTGCTCTTGCCAGGATGTCTAAGCCAGTTAAACGTTGTGCTGTTGTTGGCTGCAAGACTCGGAACAGGGGACTGCATGCAATGCCATCAGTGGAAAAAGAAAATAATCTGTGGCTAGACTTCATTTTCAAGGGACATGTGCCAGAAGACCCAGGCAGATTTCTGTTTGTGTGTTCCAAACATTTTACTACGGACATGTGTATGAACTTGTCTCAAGTCCAACACGGATATGCCTCCAAACTAATGCTAAACCCGGGATCAATACCAACCGTCCGGGACCAGGTCAGTGAGGACACATCCACTTTTGAAGCTGTAAGTTTTTATTTAGCGGTGTTTTTCCTGATAAAGCTATCTCTAGCTTGTATATGTAGCATGTAGCATGTAGCTTCGCCGTATCAATGTCACCTCAAACCCAAATAGTAATCGGTTAGGTGTTTATATGTTTTTGTAACATTTTATTTTGTACGCTCCGCAGTCTTTGCTTTGCCTTTTATTTTAATTATCAGGCATTTGCGAACATGTTCAGACTGCCGTAATGGCGATCTGTGTGAAGGCTGTAAAGCCACGCCCTAGCCGATAACACAAGTATTTATTCTCCTATGTATTAGTATTTTGTATCGTCTAAAATCATATTGAGTAAGTTATAATAACAAACGTAATCTTCTGTAGGTAAGTGCCGTTTTTTCCAGCGTTATGTAAAAGCTTTTGTGATTGTAGTCTGTAAGAACGATCAGATATCATTGATCTGTAAGCTAAGCTACGCTACGCTAATGAGACATGCCGTTTTTTGCAGCGTTATATGTAAAAGATGTTGTGTGTTTACTTGTTTGTGCACATGAATATAAATGGGGGTGTGTTAGGATACAACACTGTGTGTATGTATGTGAGGGGGGACACACACCACAAGGAAAACGGAGCTAAAGCCCTGGTCTGTTGTTGTTGACGAGGCCTTACCTCTAGCAACAGGCTAATTAGTGGCTAGCACTCATTACAGTCAGTCTACTGAGTTCAGCCCCTCTCCAACACATCATCTGTATTGAGTCAGAAACACAGCATGCACGTTACGGTTCAAAACTAACTCAGATTGGAAAAGGCTAAGCAAAGAGCTTATGGTTGATGGACCTCAACTTGATGGACCTCATCTTCGACCAAGTCTTTGTGGACCCTGCACCATTATGAGCGACCTGACAGGGAGGAGGTCATCGCCGGGTACGCTACACGGTTCAATTTGGCTGCTGTCTGAACCCAACATAGATATTTCACGGATCAGGAAACTCCTTGCGAATCCTGAGGACAACGCAGGCCGAAATCACCACTCTGATCCTGCGTCCAAGGAAGCCCCAGCACCAGCTCACAAAGCTTCTGTAGGCTAGATACCTGTGACGCCTGAAATCATAAAAAAAATATTTAGTGTCATTTATACAAAATACAAGAACATTTTTTTTTTTTTATGGGTTCAAAGAACCGTTGATTTTGACAATAAAGTTCCGAGTTGATATCAAATGTGTCGTGATTATTCATGTTTGGATGGGTAAAGAATATTCGGATTTCAAAAGCATAAGGTTGTGTGTGGACTTTTTTTGTCGTACACATGGGTGTGTTATGCCATTGCTGTGTAGTATATAATATAATAGTACATGTACAATGACAGAATGAAAGATTGCATAAAGCCATATACACCAGTATTTATTTCCATGAACAATATTAGCATTCGTTTTACAATTTCAGTCAAAACAAACAAACCACTCATTGCTCTATTTGCCTCAACTGTAGTCCACCATGTTCAGCTCTGTAAATATTCAATGCATTCTGCAGGGAGAACACATTCAGGCACACAGGCTCCAATCCGAGTCCTCATGTTCCTGCATCCGTCTTGACACCTAGTGTGATAAACATATATTGAATGACATGTGAAAAATGTATTCTCTAAACGTGCAGCACATTCTCCGGTTCAGAAGGCATCGTGGCGCAATTTGCACATGTACCCCTTTAGAAAGAAGTAAATAACCGAGCTTTTAAAAACACATGAAACTACACACGTTGCTGACAACTGAGGTGTTGGAGTTATACTTTTTATCACCCTAAGTTATTGAACTTTCCAACGGTTGTTGCACGATGTTGGAAGAAAAGGACTGTAAACTATTAAACGAAATGAGGCCATTGTATATATGCTGAAAATATGAATGTCTCCCTTTATAAATATATATATGTATCGCTGTGTTTGCGTTACAAACTCTAAGTTACAAACTGTACACATTGCATTCTTGCTAATTAGCCAAAATATGAACGGAATAAGTAGCAAGCATCGTAACAAACAGAGTAAAAATAAATAGGGACAACAGCTTGTCAACTAACCATTCAGAAACGTCCTGCTGCAACCGAGATGTTTGCACCTCCACCAAAACCTCCGCTGCTTCAGGGTCAGTTTCTGGATCAAATTGATAATATGCTTGAACACATGCATTGCTCTGAGATTACATGTTTATTCCACACTCGTAATCACAGCAAGCATGGTAACATGACTCTCGCCGGCTCATGCCCCCCTCTTCTGCAGGGGGGCGTGGTCATCTGCTGCTCAGAATTTTCATAGACAGGTTTGGAATAGAGCGAAAATGAGCGAAACGAGGCATGGCTAAAAAATGATCTGTTTGGTATTTTCAAAAATAAAATGTATAAATATACCTTATATAGGTATGGTCATACACTATATCATTTAAATATAGCATGATAGGTCTCCTTTAAATTAGGATTAAAAATCGAGAGCCGAGCTGCATTTCCTCCCGTTCGTTTTTTTCGACTAAACAACATTATTTTGTTAAATAACAACATGGTGATGTTTTGTAAATGATTACATGTCTCTTATTTAGCACAGAGTATGATATCCGTGACATATGGATCTTAACAAAGTTTCGCTGTACATCCAGCGTACTGGATCTGACTTTATTTCACATAAGCTCCAGTGTGGAACCCCACTGCACCCTCTGGTGAGTCAATGATCCATTGCAGCTGGCTTCATTATAATTACATTTATTTATCACGGGGGAGGTCTCAAGTCAAGCTGGAGGTTTTCCCTTGAGCGAGTGCAGATCACGTACCAATCACGGCCCTCGCGTTTCAAACTGTCTGAAATGAAGCGCTACATCGTAGTATATGCTTTAGGAGCTGTTTGTGTTTGTTGTACAATGTGTAGGTGTGGTTGTGTGTGTTTGTGTGTGTGTGTGTGTTTGTGTGTGTGTGTGTGTGTGTGTGTGTGAGAGTTGATGTGGCAGGCAGACGTCAGTAGGTTATCTGACATATAAATGGCCAAAAATCGTACATTCTCGGTTAGCCTACGATCTCCCCGTTTGAGCGAAGGACTATTCCTTCTCAATATAGCATGACATTGGATATGTGCTTAACTTGTCCTGGATTGGAATTTTTCCGAACATTTCCCTAGGAGGAGTTTGCAAAAATGTGCTTAAAATGCATGAGAAACGCACATATTTGAAAATTACCGATTTTTTGGGAGGCGGGGCTAATGGAAGGCAATTTGAAATATGTCCAGATTCATAAGAGCAATGTGTATACCGCGTTTCGTGAATATTGGAAAACCTAAATGCGAGTAGTTTGGAGTAATTTGGAGTAATTTGTGGCATGTAAATCGTCAAAAATGGTGTATTCGCTGTTAGCTTACGACCTCCCTGATTGAGCTAGCAACAATTTTCTTCGCAATTTAGCATCACATTGGATATGGGCTGAATTTGTCCTGGATAGGAATTTTTTTCCATAATTTCCCTATGAGGAGTTTGCAAGAATGTGCTTAAAATGCATGAAAAACGCACATTGTTGAATATGGCCAACTTCCTGGGGGGCAGGGCTAATAAAAGCAAATTTGAAATATGTCCGCAATCATAAGAGAAATTTTTATACAGCGTTTCGTGAATATTGGAAAAACTATATGCGAGTAGTTTGGAGTAATTTGTGACATGTAAATCGTCATTACATTACATTACATTGCATTTGGCTGACGCTTTTATCCAAAGCGACTTACAATAAGTACAATCGACCAGGAAGACACAACCTTGAAGAAAACAGAATCATATAAGTACATCAGGTTTCATAGAGCCAAACATTTCAAGTGCTACTCAACTGGCTATAGAGAAGCCAGTCCTTTATTAGTATATAAGTGCTTTGTTAGTAATTCATTGTTAGTAATTCTATCGCTCGAAGTAGAGTCGAAAGAGATGAGTTTTCAGTCTGCGCCGGAAGGTGTGTAAGCTATCTGCTGTCCTGATGTCAATGGGGAGCTCATTCCACCATTTTGGAGCCAGGATAGCAAACCCACGTGTTTTTGCTGATGGGAACTTGGGTCCCCCTCGCAGCGAGGGTGCAGCGAGTCGTTTGGCTGATGCAGAGCGTAGTGCACGCGCTGGGGTGTACAGTTTAACCATGTCCTGGATGTAGGAAGGGCCAGATCCATTCGCAGCATGGTACGCAAGTACCATTGTCTTGAAGTGGATTCTAGCAGTTACCGGAAGCCAGTGAAGGGGGCGGAGGAGCGGAGTGGTGTGGGAAAATTTAGGAAGGTTGAAGACCAGACCAGCCGCTGCATTCTGGATGAGCTGCAGAGGTCGGATGGCACATGCGGGTAGACCAGCCAGGAGGGAGTTGCAGTAGTCTAGGCGTGAGGTGACGAGAGCCTGGACCAGAACCTGCGTGGCTGCGTCAAAAATGGAAATTTCTCCGTTCGCTTACAAGCTCCTCGTTTGAGCAATTGACTATTCCTTCGCAATTTAGCATCACATTGGATATGGGCTGACCTTGTCCTGGATTGGAATTGTTCCGATCATTCCCCTAGGAGGAGTTCGCAGAAATGTCCTTGAAATGCATGAAAAACACACATTTAAAAAATTGGCCGACTTCCTGGGGTGCGGGGCTAATGGAAGCTGGTGTGCCTATTCCCCAAGACAGACTGAACCTATCCACCAAAATCTGTGATGTTTGGATACATTGTTTATGAGTTATGAGCATTTCTTTCTAAGCCCCGCCTTTTTGCGAGTACGTTTTGATTAATGGCGGCAATATTTATCGTCTGAACATACTCATTTTCTTTGGTAATGTGTCTGAACCTCCACCGATGCTGTATACGAAGTTTGGTGTTGAAAAACTGAAAATTGAAATGTAAGTGAATATTTCACTGTTTTTAACATTATGCTAATTTAAAATAACTTTAAAAAAGTAGGCGGAGCTTAGGTGTCCAATAGGATTATTTGTAGAACAGGTCCACCCGGATAAGTGTCCAAAATCTCAGGTCATTTGGACTTACGGTGCAACTTCGTAAATCTTTCACAAAATGGGAATGGCCATAGGTGGCGCTAGCGAGTATTTTGGACAATTTGAACCCATTGACTCCAGAATGTTGCTATTTTTACCGGTCCTGGCGTCCGTGTAAAATTATACAACTTTTTGAGCGTCTAAAGCCCTCAAAAATAGGAAAGATGGCGTGGAATAATAATAATACCACGAAGAACAATAGGTTCCTCGCACTTCGAGCTAGGACGCCGTTGGGTCCTAGCGCTCCGTGCTCGGGCCCTAATTAGGCTTCAATCTGAAAGAAATCAGGACTCAAATGGACAGAGCATAGAAACTGAAAGCTGCTTCTACATGAAGCTTGTGGGAAGAATATTAAGGCAGCAGAACGTGACACAATCCCCTCCAGTGGTGTGCCTGATGGGGTCAAATTATGTCATGTGGATATAATTGGATTTCATGATAAAGCATGGATGGCATGTTCCCTCCGCTTGATATGGAGGCACTGCAGCTATTCTGAGTTTTTGACCTTTGTTTGTAAAGAAGGAGTTGTTGCATGAAGTGGTAAAGAGACGTTCACTGGCTGCTGTTATCGAGAGGGATGTCAGACTGTCAAAAAATAAGGCATTTGTATTGCTATTTTAGACGATGAACACCATTTTTTTAATTAAAACATGTTATCTTTTGAGATGTGTTGTTCGCCACCTGCATTTAATTTTTCAACATTCTCTTTTTTGGAGATCCACCAGTGTGGCATCTCTCTATGGTGGGTTTTTATAAAGGACAATTTTACTGTAGTTGCGGAAAAGGGCATTAATGAGATTTGTTGTTTTAAAACTGAATGAATCCACCATATTATCAACAGAGTTAAACGAGTGGAGAAGAACTTGTGAACAAATCTGCATACCATAGTCAAATCAAATCAAATTTTAATGATAAAGTTCAATATTACAAATTATATTTAGAAGAACCCCCAAAGAAAAATATAAGGAAAACAAAATAACAAGGCAGGACCAGAGCAACAGATGCAGCCACGACTCATGATCCAACCTGCCAGGTGAGAGACACAAACTCTGGAGTTGATTTCCCAGATGCTGAGTTGGCACCATGAGGTTTTCGGACATGAGTCCATTCAGATAAAGAGAAAGCAGGAGATAAGAGGTAAAAGATAAAAGGTTAAAGTCCCCCGAAAGCCTGAGCCAGCCTTAGGCCCCTTCCAGACGGAGACGAAACGGATACGAAAAGGACACGAATTCGATATAACAAAAATATTTTGTCCACACGGAATCGGCTCAAGAAACGTGTCCGTCCACACGAGACCGCTCGACCCGCTGGAGACGCTGTAGTACATATGCCGGGCCTGTAAGTGGTGCTGTACATCCGCCACAAAATACACCAAAAGCAGCGAATAAGACCGATGACGATTATTATTATTATATTATATTATTATAACTAGAACCGCCAGAGGTCGCTGTATACCTAAAACCGCCAACGGGTAAAATGTACCCGCTATTGATTTTCAAGGTACAATGTTCTTTTATTTATCATACAGAGAACAGTGAGTTTTGATCGCACAGGGATGAAATTTATACCAATAGAATATGTGGACTCTCAGCTTTTCATATGATATAGTTTGTGCAGATAGCATGAAGTATAACATCGCTACCAGTGTGGATTTAAACACTTGGTGTTAGACTTGTGTTTTGTTTAGGTAAAAATCTCTCTATCTCTCACTCTCTCTCTATCTATCTATCTATAACTATCTATCGATCTATCTGTAATGTTGCCATGTTGAGAACTGTACATACACAAAAGGAGAGTTAGTTGGTTCCGTAAGAGCCAGCATGCGGGACCGGCTATACAAGGTTTCAGTGAGTAACACGAGTGTAATGTGTAACTTTAATGTACGCGACTCGGGAATTTATGGTCTTTCTAGTTGCGTATTTTTCAGTCTTATATGTCAACAGTTTTAAGACAAACTGTGACTTTTTTGACATGGAAATGATTTTTTAAGATTGACAATCATATGTGTAATTCATGGCACAATTCAAACGGGATCGAAAGATACGTTTTCTCTCTCCATTGACTTCAATACATAATTTTTCAGAAATAAGGTCCCGTGGGGCGGAAGTAGATGGGCGTGACTTCGCCACTCTATTACGTCCTCAACGTGAGCTCAGTCATCCAAGATCTTGTATTCTCCAAGATGTTACACTATATACTCTACTACCTATCTATAACTACCTATCTGTCTATCTCTCTCTCTATCTATCTATCAATATATCTATCTATCTATCTCTCTATTTAGAAGGAACCGCAGTAGACAAAAGGCGTTGCTATAGCAACACGTCATGTTTACGCTGCATTTTCTATGAGGTAAATATTACCCGCTGGCGGATATACGTATAAATGGCAATTTTCTTGGCGATTTTTTCAATTTGACTTGATATTGACCATCTTTAACAACAGAGGGTGCTACATAAAGTCACGGACTGGGAGACCTTAATATTTTATTGAAAAAAAGTTACATACAATCAAAAAACAGCTGCGGGTAAAATATACCCGTTGGCAGTTCTAGTGTTATTGTTGCTGATGGTTGTGGTAGAGGAGCTGTACATTTTGCACTAAAATCTGTAGCATGGTCAGTAGCACGAACGCAACCCTGATCCGCCATTGTTGTTGGTGGAACGCATCAGCAATGACGTGGGTGACGCGGGGGTGAGCAGGAGAGGTGGGGAGAGGTGGGGCTATGGCTTCATCGTTTTCAGGAAATGATCGTATAGGGCGTACACACAGAGCTGCAAGCGTTTCGTCCTCAGACCTACCCACCTTGGGAGCCGTTATCACAGGGTATCGGATTCGGGCTCCGAATCCAAGTTTCCGTTTCGGCCTCATGTGGACGAACCGTCTTCTATACAATAGAGAATGTTAGCGGATTCAACTGATATCGTGTGGACGGGGGCCTTAGTTATAAGCTTTATTAAAAAGGATAGTCTTAAGCCCTCTCTAAAATGTGGAGAAGGTGTTTGCCTCCCGAACACCAACTGGTGTTCCAAAGTGCAAACACAAGAGTGATCAAAAAGAATGACTCTGGCAATATTGAGACCTTTTGTGGAAACTAGGTCAGTAATGTGAGCCTTTTTAATGTATGGGCTGTCAATTTGTCCATAGCTGTCCAGAATGAAAGATATTCCATTAGCACTACTGTCCTGGGGGTTGTCACATGGATGTTGAAATCACCAACCATAACTGTGGTGTCAAGCCCTAAGAGAAGAAGCATAAAACATCAGAGATGTACCAAAGTTGCTTCACACGCCCTAACGCATGCTTAATACAACCCATTTTCAGAAAAATATTGCCACAATTTTGCCTGTTAAACGAAACAAAATATTCAGCAGGTCTCCTGCAATAGTTTGTTGTTATTACGAGCAGCTCGTATACATGGAAATAAGCAGAAGGGAAGTAAGACCTTCTTAGAAATATGAAGCATACTAAATATATTTTGACAACATAACCACAGCTGCTGTTAAAGGAAAAATAATCCAAAGTAATCATGCTATAGGCCAGTGTCTCTCAAAAAAACAACTTTAAAAAAATCAAATTTAAATCGCCTGAAAGCAGTACTGTGCCATTGGTCTCTAATTTATCAAAAAATAACCTTGTTACAAAAAAAACATTTAAATGCAGCATTTCAAATGTTTGAAATAAATCATTAAATGTGAGGCAAACCAGTTTTTTTTTTATCATGCATTAAAACTCTTATTGATAAGTTGCATTTCAGATTTTGTGAGAAACATATTCTTCCTAATCACTTTTTAAAATCTATCTAATTTCAGCTTTGTGCTTCATTTCAAAACCAAATCGATTGCATATTAAAACGTAATTCAATGTAATTGTAACTGTTATGGCAATTGTTGCAACAGCTTATTTCAAGGTTGCACTGAAAATTGCACTGACAATTAAATATTTAATATAAAATCCAGGGTTTCAAATGAATGTCAACATGTTCTTTCCTGAATTTATGGAGGTAGAATTTCTTTAGGAGCTATTTATAAGTACTGCACGATTACAATGTACCCCTAAGGGGACTAGTACCCTCATTTGAGAAACACTGCTTTAGAGTTCTTTGAAGGTGTTAGCCGTATACTACTACTTCTGACATGGTAATGGTAATGGTATAAAAACAATTATGACACTGAAGAAGGAGTGTGTTATGATTCTGTTTACTTTTGGTTTTGTTGTGTGCTTTTTTTGTGTTTTTTCCTGTCTCCTCCCTCCCTTCTCTGTTTTCCTCTGCAGGGCTGGTGTGTGACAGGGAGTTGGCTGGCTCCTCCCAGTAGCAGACGAGGCACACCTGTTTCCACTCACCTCTTCACCTGTGGATATAAAAGCCCGGTCCTCATGCCACTTCCCTGCCAGATAATTCCTTTGTGTTTCGACCCTCCGGTGTGTCTCGCTGCTCTCCTCGTCCCTATGATCTGTTGCTTGGATTTTTGCCTCCTGTCCCTGACGTCTCCGTGCCAGCCAGCTTCCTGCCTCCACTGTCGTATTTTCTGTTCCTCTGCTTGAATAAAGCTTTTTGTTTTTGACCATCTCTCTCCAGTCTTTTGCTTTGGGGTTCAATATTCTCTAGGCCCTAACAGAGTGGTATGCTGCTGTTCAAAACGGCGAATGCTACAACGATAGCAACAGGTAGTCATTCAAAGGACGATGAGTTATTAATAATATGTCAGAGGTATGCCTGGTTAATCCTCTGCAAATGTATGGCTTCATAGCGTGTAATCGTGTTCTAGCTGTGGGGGAAACTTCTGTGTAGCAATGCAGTGGGAGTCACCGACTCAGGAAAGAGACACGCGAAGAGCAGGAGCTTTGATGTCAAACATTGATGGTTTATTTGGAGCTTCGAGAATTCACATCACAAGTCAGAGAGCCAGAGGTTCTGACTTCACGGTAGAGTTGCCACGTCAATTCTGGAGCGCCTCTCTCTCGTTAGCCCATTTAACTGGTTTCAGAGAGAGTAATCAACATATTTGAGAAGATAGCCTAAATAGTTGGGAACACTGAGTTACTTGCGTCTGACACTTATGGCCTCGAAGATTTCACACCTTGGAGTCCACAAACACAGAGAAGGAAGTGTCCCAGTGTACCCACAACAATAAACCATCTGTGACCTTGGGTTGCCCGGTCATAGAATGGGAACAACAACATTATAGCTGAAGCAGCCTATCTCCTTAAAGGAGATAACAGACGTCAGGGTTGGTCATGCATGTCATATCTAGGAGTCTCGGACAATTATTTCCCTAACACTAGCCACTCAACGCTAACGCTTCTGCAACAACTTTCCACTCCTTGTTGTACTCGCCATGAACGGTTGTTGCTAACATTTTCCCTGCTAAAATAAACACCTGAGTCCCAGTTCTTGGCGCCAGTTGAGCAAATAGTTGGTGCTCCAGTTAGATATATTTTTCAGGACCAAGAGCTGAATTTAAAAACACGAAGAACTGGTTTGCATCCGGCACTGGCTCCAAACTGGCTCCTTTCCTTGGTGGTAAAGGGTTATTAAAGCTACAAGGATGTTATATTAATAAAACGGTGTACCTTGCCGCTGGCGCTCAACACATCACCGTTCCAATACATCTTGTGAAATCAGAGGCTCATAACACCTACCTGGCAACACATTTAATTACACGGTTCTTAGAGTATTCATCTCACACATGGCAAACACTTAATCTCTTCAAAATGTTCCCACACCCACTCCGCTCCTCCGCTCCCTTCACTGGCTTCCAGTAACTGCTAGAATCCACTTCAAGACACTGGTACTTGCGTACCATGCTGCGAATGGATCTGGCCCTTCCTACATCCAGGACATGGTTAAACTGTACACCCCAGTGCGTGCACTCCGCTCTGCATCAGCCAAACGGCTCGCTGCACCCGCACTGCGAGGGGGACCCAAGTTCTCATCAGCAAAACACGTGGGTTTGCTATCCTGGCTCCAAAATGGTGGAATGAGCTCCCCATTGAAATCAGGACAGCAGAAAGCCTGCACATCTTCCGGCGCAGACTGAAACTCATCTCTTTCGACTCCACTTCGAGCGATAGAATTAATAATTAATAACAAAGCACTTATACTAATAAAGGACTGCCTTATCTAAAGCCAGTTGAGTAGCACTTGAAATGTTTTGGCTCTATGAAACCTGATGTACTTATATGATTCTGTTTTCTTCAAGTTTGTATCTTCCTGGTCGAATGTACTTTGGATAAAAGCGTCAGATAAATGCAATGTAATTCCACTCCACACTACCATACCTGCTCACCCATTTCAAATGAACCCCAGCAAACCAGATCACATTACTGATACTTAACACCTTATAAATGACCGTTGACAGCCATCGGAAAATGCAGCAGCAGGGGTCTGGTCTATATACTTATTTGTATTATACCGTTGCACAATCTCTGATAAGCTGCCCGGGTTCATTTTGAAAGCATGTTCAGGAACAGCGCCTCGACACTGAGTCATTTACTTTACATTTATTCTACGACCAGTTGATTTAGTTTTTGTGAGCATTTGTGCAGCTCCACAGTGGATTCATCAGCCTCTTTGCTAAAGTCCGTCTGCATGTGTAATTATATGGATTAAGGATTTGTTGGAGCGGAAGACCACTGAGGGAGAGAAAAGCTTGACCCCACATTTCAATTGAAAAAGAGGCAAGTTCTATAGGGTAAAAACTTCTACCGCAGTGAACTTGAATTTATGTGCAGATAATGACGGCAGATTGAAACAGCACGGCACACAAAGTTTCCTTCAGATTTGACGGTTTGAATGTGAATATATAAATATATCAAAAAGTGACTGCTGCTACTTAGACAAAAGATGAATAATTCCCAACCTGCTGTTAGTTCCATTCTAAATGATCAGGCTGTCAAAATAAATAACAACTTTTTTGTATCAATACGAAAACACTGTAATAACATATGGCAAAAAACATGACGTGTGGCTTTAAAATATTGCAAGATAGAAGTGATTTTCTGAACAGGAATAGAGGAGAGGTAAGGAAAGTATAAAACAGTATGGAGCAAAGCCATCTGCAGGGTTCTTACACCTTTCTAAAGTCAAATTCAAGCACTTTTCAAGCATTTTCAAGGTGCATTTTCAAGCTTTTCAAGCATCTTACAGCTGTTGTAAATTACATATTTATATACACATACTTATACTCAAATGATTATTTCCCTACCTCACATTAAATCATATGTTCTTTATGCTATAAACAACCAAATGTGTGTTTCATAATAGCATTCTACATGAGGATTAAAAATTCAAGAAAAGAAAACTAAGTTTAATATTTCAAATGAGTGACCCATCTGTACGTAGACTGGGCATCCCATCCCATATAACCTGGCTGAGCCAAATAACTTTTCAATACACTATTGATTACTATTTTTGAGGTAATTTTAGGTTGGCAGTGAACATAATTCAGAGGTAAATGGTGTACTTTTACTCCACTACATGTATTTAATACCTTTAGTTACTTTACAGATGTGGATGAATGATGTGAAATCTAATCAACTCTTAAATCAGACTTTAGTTCCACCTGGAGTAAATTCACAAGCTACCCTGCAGTATACAAAGTCATTCAAACTAGCTGCACCTTTACCAGCTTTGAGAACACTTTAATGATCAATCATTATAAAACACATCATATATATTATTCTGAAATGGACCAATCTGCACAATGACTACTTTTACTGTAGCTACTTTCACTATATTTAGATGATAATACTTTTCTACTTTTACTTGAGGAACATTTTGAATGCAGGACTTTTACTGTAACTGAGTATTCCTACACTCTGGTACTTCTACTTTTAATGAAGTACAAGATCTGAGTACTTCTACTTTTACTCAAGTACAAGATCTGAGTACTTCTACTTTTACTCAAGTACAATATCTGAGTACTTCTACTTTTACTCAAGTACAACATCTGAGTACTTATACTTTTAATCAAGTACAATATCTGAGTACTTATACCACCTCTGGTAGCATATTAGCCTGAAGAGCTGGAGCTGCATAAAATAGACTCACAAAGGTAACTAATATTTACAAACGTGTACAATGATTTGTAGGTAATTTTTGACTACCCAAGACACCTGACTAATACATCTTGAAAGGAAGACTGTGTTCATTCTACAATTACAAGATGGGATTAAAGCAAATGTAGTTTTACTTGTATAATACTTCAAGATTTTATATAAAAGCCTGTTTCTAAAAGTGTCAACCAGCGACGCGGTCAAATCCTCAGTTTATAATTTATAACAACATACTAACAAGCTAAGGTCTAATTACGCAACCCAGTCTCACGGCATTTCGTGTTATAGTCACGAAATAAATGTAATCTATTGATTCGTGTTCGTTTTCATCTGTTTTCAAATCAACAAAGTATTGGCTTTCAGAATATTAAACTTGTTTCGGCAAATTCAGATGATAAATACAACTTGAAGCTTTTAACGGCATAATTAAAAGCGGAGAACGGAGTAATTTAACGTCACAGCAAGCATAACAACAGCCAGTGTTTCTTGCGCAAATGCAAAAATACACAAACACACACACACTCGCGAGCTTCCCCCAGACCAGTAATACAAACGAAAATGTGTCTTCAGGTCAGTAGAAATACATTGCTTTTAAAATTGCTCTTTTTCAAATCAATAGATTATATTTCGTGACTATAACACGAAATGCCGTGAGACTGGGTTGAATTACAACAGCCTGCAACGTTAGCCTAATCTAAAATGCTCTACTACGGCGTACCTTTCATGTGGCTCGTCAGCGCATACTCTTCCATCGTTATTTTTTGCAAACAACTTCACGCGTATACTGTCACCCGAAGTCCCCTGCCGGAAGTCCCTGGAGTTGGGGACTGGCTTCAGTAGAAGCTGCTGGGACTCCCAGCAGCTTCTACTGAAGCCTTCTGAGTAAATAGCCAGAACGCCGACACCTCCTCATCTCCACCGCTCCCATGTTTTCTTTTGTGTTGCCATAAGTTAGTCTCTGCGTTTCTGCGCTGGGCTAATGCTAATAATGCTAATGCAAGGATAATAAAATGGCGGCTTCACAAAACTTTTTTGGAGTTTTACGGGCCGTGGTTTGCATTCCGCCCAGCCAATCAGACATAGGTGTGACGTTTAGATACTACTTGGACCCCAAAGCAGAGACTGACAAAAATAAAGTTTCAATGTGTTTAATAAACAAAGTTAGTCCAAGGCAGGTACTGACGACAGGGAGCTTGGCTGGCCGTAGTAAATCCAAAATAAAGCTGACGGGGAAACGTTCCTGACAAAAACTCAAAAAGAACTCCTTAACTAAACTGCAAAGTGAACAACAACAGACTCCAGGCTGCAGAAAGGCACTCCGGACCGCGGGACAGCATGTAATACTCTGGCAGAGAAGTGCGGTGTGAGGGCCAGGCAGGCTCTTAAAGAGCAGGTTAATCATGAGAGTGGGAACAGGTGTGCCTCATCTGCAGCCAGGAGTAAACCAGCCACGCCCTCCTGTCACACACCAGCCCGCAGAGACGGAAAGACAGAGTAGTGAGGGGTAAAAGGAGCACACAACAAGGTAAAACACAAAAACAACAAAAGCTCCATGCAAAACATAACAATAGGAACCTTTTTCTCCCACGAAAGTACCTGCCCTCTAGCAGGGACGGAAAAAGGGGTAAAAAAGGTTCTGATGAACTCGTTTTAGTTCCAGCTCTTTTGGTGTGAACGTGACATTTCGGAACTATATCGGAACTAAAGTGGGAAAAGTACTGTGGTGTGAACGCGCCTATAGTGTCACGGTTATCATGTCATGTCACAGTTCTGTCTTGGTTTGGGTGTTTTCGCTGTTCTCTATGTCATGTTTTCCTCCTGTCGTTAGTTTCCTGGTGTGTCTCGTTAGCTGATTGTGTTCACCTGTGGCCCTTGTGTTTCTCCTCCCCTGCCCGGCTGTGTGTCTCGTCTTGTAATTATCCCTCCCTGTATTTAGTCTTGTCTCGTCCTGTGTTCAGTGTTGGTGCTTCTTTTGTTGGTGACTGAATTCACCCCGGTGAGTGTTCTGTTTTGTCGGTATTAGTTTCATTTCCTTGAAATAAAGGTTTATCAGAGTTATCTGCATTTGGGTCCTGCTTCCTTCACTCAACCGTGACAGAAAGCACCCAACCAGAAATGGACCCAGCAGATGATCCATTGAGGTGGAACTACAACATTTTTCCTTTGATTTGGCTTGCTGCTATGATTGGTGGAAGGGAGCGTCCAGTGTTCTGCAGAAGGAGGCCGCTCTGGTAGAGGCGCACCGGTTGGCTATGGAGAAACCAGACTTGGTGAAATTCTTACCTGGCTGGATTTTGAACTTCATCTGGGTGTGTGATTTCCAGCCTGCTGACTATAACGTCTCGGTGTGTTCCGTCTGGAGTCAACCAGTGCTTCCGCCCCAGTTCCTGCTCCTGTCCAAGAGTCGTTTTCTGGAACTCGGCTGGCTTTTGGAGGTCCACGGAGTCTTCAGGCGGCTTCTAAGAGAAGGAGTCGCAAGTCCAGGCTAGCAATCCGAGCCCTAAGAGCCATGGTTCCGGCTACAGAACCGGCCCACACAGCCATGGTTCCGGCCCCAGTACAGGCCCAGCAGCCATGGTTCCAGCCCCAGTTCTGGCCCCAGCAGCCATCATTCCGGCCCCAGTTCTGGCCCCAGCAGCCATCATTCCGGCCCCAGTTCTGGCCCCCAGCAGCCATGGTTCCAGACCTAGTTCTGGCCCCAGCAGCCATGGTCCCGGCCCCAGCAGCCATGGTTCCAGCCCCAGTTCTGGCCCCAGCAGCCATGGTTCCAGACCTAGTTCTGGCCGCAGCAGCCATGGTCCCGGCCCCAGCAGCCATGGTTCCAGCCCCAGTTCTGGCCCCAGCTGCCATAGTCCCATCCCTGGTCCCTTCTCTAGTCTCTCCTCTTGTCCCTTCCCTAGTCCCTCCTCAGGTCACTTTCCTAGTCCCTTCTCTAGTCCCTTCTCCAGTCCCACTCTAGTCACTCTCTCTTCTCGAGTCCCCTCTCGAGTCACCTCTCAAGTCAACTCTCCAGTTCCCTCTCGAGTCACCTCTCAAGTCAACTCTCCAGTTTCCTCTCGAGTTCCCTCTCAAGCCCTCTCTCGAGTCCCTTCTCAAGTCCCCTCTCTAGTTTCCCCTCAGGTCTCCTCTCGAGTTCCCTCTCAAGTCCCCTCTCAGGTCCCCTCTCGAGTTACCTCTCGAGTCACCTCTCGAGTCCCCTCTCGAGTCACCTCTCCAGTCGACTCTCCAGTTTCCTCTCGAGTTCCCTCTCAAGCCCTCTCTCGAGTCCCCACTCAAGCCCCATGTCCTGTCCCGTTGGAGGCCCCGCCGACTACTCTCCTGCCGGGGGTACTGCCAACCCTGTGTCCTGTCCCTTGGAGGCCCCGCCGACTACTCTCCTGCCGGGGGTACTGCCAACCCTGTGTCCTGTGCCGTTGGAGGTCCCGCCGTCTACTCTCCTGCCGGGGGTACTGCCAACCCTTTGTCCTGTCCCGTCGGAGGTCCCGCCAACCGCTCTCCTGCTGGGGTCCTGCCCAACTCCGGTCCTCTCCGTGGGGGATCCTGCCGAAGCCTGTCCCCGCCGTCTTCCGGTTTCCCTGTCCGGTCCGACACCGGGTCCATGCCCGGCCTCCGGAGCTGTCTGGTCTTCGCCCTCGATCCCGACCCTCTGTGAGCCGCGGTCTTCGTCCGCGTGGAGCCCGGCCTCCTTACTCTTCCTGCCGCTGCCCTCGTCCTCGGCCCGGCCCCTCTAACTTTCAATATATTTTAAAAGAGATCTCTCCCTCTCTCATCTGCGTGCGGGGGCGGGGCCTCACAGACGCTGCATCTCTCTCTCCTCACACATGATGCAGCGCTGTGCAGTGTGCACACAGTTCTGCTGCCGGTAATGAATATTACATTTTGTGAGGAAACTTTTCCACCAATAATTCCAATAAGTATTCCAAGATGTATTCACTTCAGGTTTACGAAGTAACTGTAATCAGATTACTCGTTTTTCAAATGTAACGTCAGCTGAATACTACTTGATTTTTGTATTCTGATTACGTAACGCTGTTACATATATTCCGTTACAACCAAGC
This sequence comes from Harpagifer antarcticus, assembly GCA_902827135.1. Lineage (NCBI taxonomy): Eukaryota > Metazoa > Chordata > Actinopteri > Perciformes > Harpagiferidae > Harpagifer > Harpagifer antarcticus. The sequence goes on from CADEHL010001005.1 coordinate 15,117,581, forward strand.
GGCAAACTGTGGGGTAGAGCCGTGAAGCCAATACGGAAGTGCCACACACTGCAGTTCATATATTGGCCGATAGGCGATGGCTGCAGAAAGGAGCAATTTCCATAGACCCCCATGTTAAAATGCCCAACTTTACAGCAGAAAAAAACATGTTTCTACCCCGGGCTCCATACATTTTTATTATCGATATAGTTAGATTCCACCTTCATGATTATGGATCTGTGAGTGAATTGTTTTCTAACGCGACCCTTTTATTTATATTAGGTCTTAAAGTTTGTGAACACATTAGGGCGTGGTCACGTTGATTGACAGATACGTGCCTCACTGTCAGCTAACAGCAACTTGTCCACTCTGCTAGGCTACAACCATAGAGGCTACAACGTTAGTTAGTTGTAGTTACTGTACTTGACCCTTTAGCTGTGTTCGTGGTGATCGTGCCTGTTAGGAATATTGTTACAAATACCAGATAATTAAAATGTCGTGCTGTGCGCTTGAATGTACTAACAGAACTTCCAAGAAGTCTACTTTCAGCTTTTTTCGGTGAGTAAAATGATAATATTATACATGTTAACCCCGTTAGCAGGTGTTTGTGTGCTTGTTAGCTTAGCTTGTTATGTAGCTTATTAGTCAGCTAAGGACGTAACCCTTTATACATATATACAGTTTAGTTTATGATTCAGCCTTGGGTAAGACTTTTATACTATATGGCTATGACGCCCATCTAAACGGGAGCAAATGTGAAAAGGGGACCCAATTATCCCAGTGGGGCCGCCGGAGTCCACGCCGCCGAAGCTAACGGGGCTGCAGGGGGCTAGCTCGCTAGCGCGTCCCGGCCATAGGTCCCGGCGGCCGTAGCTAGCCCCCTGGGGCCCGTTAGCTTCGACCAGCGGCGGAGTCCGGCGTTATAACTGGAGATCAAGGAATGCATCGAAACGCGGACTTGGTTCGCCTGTAGCCCGCTGTAGTATTAGCTAAATAAATGATGTTGAGCAAGGTTTATTAAGCTGAACACCGCCACAATTATTCTGCTATGTATCGGTACTTATTTTATTTATTAACGTGTGAATGACAAGCATTATAATACCAAATAGCTAATTATCTTGCAGATTGTCTCGTTTGATTATGAATGTAACGTTTATATAGTGGAACTACACTGTTTTATCAAAAACCAAAGTGCCACCAGTGACTTGGTATGCATGTATTTCAGCAGGAAATGTGCAACCTAGATTTGATTTGGAACGAGGAGCGGTGACTGCAAGCTAGACTGTGTTGTTAGCATAGGTTGTTAGCTTAATACTGAGAGCATGTTAGCTTAGCTTCTTAGCCTGAGCTAGTTCTGGAACGTCACGCTCGTTGGCAGCAGGTCCCGCCCTGTCCCGCCTCAGCTCCGCTCCGCCTCAGCTCCGCCTCTTTGCCCTTATTTGGAGCAGGCTGGAGAAGGCGGGAGTTAGACTCTGACGTCACTGTCGAGCCGTTAGTAGCCGACTCCGCCTACTTAGGGCTTCACGGCAACTCTGCAGAATCCTATGGGTGACGTCACGGACCCTACGTCCATTTATATACAGTCTATGGTTACAACCCAACCCTGCTTCTAGGCTACTGTCCCGCAGCTCCTGCCTCTCTGTTGGACTCTGTCGCAGCGGGGCTGCTGCTGTGGTGCGGAGCGCACAAACTCTTCACAACGAACGAAGGATCATTTCTTCTTCTTCAAGGAAGGGAAGGTTTTGCAGTACGCAGTCTACTGTCCCGCAGCTGCTGCCTCTCTGTTGGGGCCGCCAGTTGGTGGTCACTGCCCTATGTTGTTAAAAATTGCATTCTAATAGCGGGATTTGACGGTTTTAGGTAGGCCTACACAAACACCTCTGGCGGCTCTAGTGTTAAGGTCACTAGGGACAGTAGAAGCCCTTTTTTATCAGTAACACATTTAGCAGTTCAACATAAAAGTCAACCAGCTGAGGGTCGCTTGCAATGACAGTGTTGTGTCTGACTGTAAGCTTGTCCCTCAGAGTAACCTGCAGTTAATGTGGCTGCTGGAGAAGAAAGATCAGGGGGAGAGAGCTGTGGTTGATGGACAATTAGTTGTGTAAATACACAACTAAGAGCTGCCGTTTCATTCAGACTGTTTAAAAAACGGTAACGGACTATTTTTCTTGGCGGATGCATGTCAATTTAAATCAATACATACAACTGTTTTTTAAATCAATAAAAACATTTTCTAAATCCATAAAAGCATTTAAATTAATATTGGGAGTCATGTCGTTACTTGAGAATGTGGCCATGTAATAAGCGGGATAATTTGCAGCGACTTGTTCCTTATGGGGAAAATAACACCCTTCATGCTGATCATGATCCCTCCGCTACGCGTTGGGATCCTGATCTGCCGACGAGGCTCCATTAAAATATAAATGTTTAGTGAATTACTGAGTTTAGGAACGTTAATAACGTTTTAATGAAGTTGAATACAGTATATTCATATGTGTCAGTGATTTCATGTCAATTCGGCGAACATAAACATAAATGATCGTGGTGAAGATGATGATTAAAGGGGACCTATCATGCAAAATGCACCTTTGTACGTCTTTTATTCCTGAATATGTGTCCCCGGTGTTCCAGGGAACTCACCAAGTGTCAGAAAACACAACCCTCTCTATTTTCCTCCTTAGCCAAATCTCAAAAAAAGGGGCTGCAACGGATCTTAAAAAAATGGATCCAGATTTCAACACTTTTCTACGTCACAAAGAGGTGCTCTGGTCAACTCTCCACCTATCAGGAGAATGAGCCACGGCCACGTGCATTGCCAAACCTCTCATTCGCATATAGGCTATAGGCAGACTAAATCAACCCCAGTCACATCTGTGTTTTTGCCTGCTCTTGCCAGGATGTCTAAGCCAGTTAAACGTTGTGCTGTTGTTGGCTGCAAGACTCGGAACAGGGGACTGCATGCAATGCCATCAGTGGAAAAAGAAAATAATCTGTGGCTAGACTTCATTTTCAAGGGACATGTGCCAGAAGACCCAGGCAGATTTCTGTTTGTGTGTTCCAAACATTTTACTACGGACATGTGTATGAACTTGTCTCAAGTCCAACACGGATATGCCTCCAAACTAATGCTAAACCCGGGATCAATACCAACCGTCCGGGACCAGGTCAGTGAGGACACATCCACTTTTGAAGCTGTAAGTTTTTATTTAGCGGTGTTTTTCCTGATAAAGCTATCTCTAGCTTGTATATGTAGCATGTAGCATAGCTTCGCCGTATCAATGTCACCTCAAACCCAAATAGTAATCGGTTAGGTGTTTATATGTTTTTGTAACATTTTATTTTGTACGCTCCGCAGTCTTTGCTTTGCCTTTTATTTAATTATCAGGCATTTGCGAACATGTTCAGACTGCCGTAATGGCGATCTGTGTGAAGGCTGTAAAGCCACGCCCTAGCCGATAACACAAGTATTTATTCTCCTATGTATTAGTATTTTGTATCGTCTAAAATCATATTGAGTAAGTTATAATAACAAACGTAATCTTCTGTAGGTAAGTGCCGTTTTTTCCAGCGTTATGTAAAAGCTTTTGTGATTGTAGTCTGTAAGAACGATCAGATATCATTGATCTGTAAGCTAAGCTACGCTACGCTAATGAGACATGCCGTTTTTTGCAGCGTTATATGTAAAAGATGTTGTGTGTTTACTTGTTTGTGCACATGAATATAAATGGGGGTGTGTTAGGATACAACACTGTGTGTATGTATGTGAGGGGGGACACACACCACAAGGAAAACGGAGCTAAAGCCCTGGTCTGTTGTTGTTGACGAGGCCTTACCTCTAGCAACAGGCTAATTAGTGGCTAGCACTCATTACAGTCAGTCTACTGAGTTCAGCCCCTCTCCAACACATCATCTGTATTGAGTCAGAAACACAGCATGCACGTTACGGTTCAAAACTAACTCAGATTGGAAAAGGCTAAGCAAAGAGCTTATGGTTGATGGACCTCAACTTGATGGACCTCATCTTCGACCAAGTCTTTGTGGACCCTGCACCATTATGAGCGACCTGACAGGGAGGAGGTCATCGCCGGGTACGCTACACGGTTCAATTTGGCTGCTGTCTGAACCCAACATAGATATTTCACGGATCAGGAAACTCCTTGCGAATCCTGAGGACAACGCAGGCCGAAATCACCACTCTGATCCTGCGTCCAAGGAAGCCCCAGCACCAGCTCACAAAGCTTCTGTAGGCTAGATACCTGTGACGCCTGAAATCATAAAAAAAATATTTAGTGTCATTTATACAACAAATACAAGAACATTTTTTTTTTTTTATGGGTTCAAAGAACCGTTGATTTTGACAATAAAGTTCCGAGTTGATATCAAATGTGTCGTGATTATTCATGTTTGGATGGGTAAAGAATATTCGGATTTCAAAAGCATAAGGTTGTGTGTGGACTTTTTTTGTCGTACACATGGGTGTGTTATGCCATTGCTGTGTAGTATATAATATAATAGTACATGTACAATGACAGAATGAAAGATTGCATAAAGCCATATACACCAGTATTTATTTCCATGAACAATATTAGCATTCGTTTTACAATTTCAGTCAAAACAAACAAACCACTCATTGCTCTATTTGCCTCAACTGTAGTCCACCATGTTCAGCTCTGTAAATATTCAATGCATTCTGCAGGGAGAACACATTCAGGCACACAGGCTCCAATCCGAGTCCTCATGTTCCTGCATCCGTCTTGACACCTAGTGTGATAAACTATATTGAATGACATGTGAAAAATGTATTCTCTAAACGTGCAGCACATTCTCCGGTTCAGAAGGCATCGTGGCGCAATTTGCACATGTACCCCTTTAGAAAGAAGTAAATAACCGAGCTTTTAAAAACACATGAAACTACACACGTTGCTGACAACTGAGGTGTTGGAGTTATACTTTTTATCACCCTAAGTTATTGAACTTTCCAACGGTTGTTGCACGATGTTGGAAGAAAAGGACTGTAAACTATTAAACGAAATGAGGCCATTGTATATATGCTGAAAATATGAATGTCTCCCTTTATAAATATATATATGTATCGCTGTGTTTGCGTTACAAACTCTAAGTTACAAACTGTACACATTGCATTCTTGCTAATTAGCCAAAATATGAACGGAATAAGTAGCAAGCATCGTAACAAACAGAGTAAAAATAAATAGGGACAACAGCTTGTCAACTAACCATTCAGAAACGTCCTGCTGCAACCGAGATGTTTGCACCTCCACCAAAACCTCCGCTGCTTCAGGGTCAGTTTCTGGATCAAATTGATAATATGCTTGAACACATGCATTGCTCTGAGATTACATGTTTATTCCACACTCGTAATCACAGCAAGCATGGTAACATGACTCTCGCCGGCTCATGCCCCCCTCTTCTGCAGGGGGGCGTGGTCATCTGCTGCTCAGAATTTTCATAGACAGGTTTGGAATAGAGCGAAAATGAGCGAAACGAGGCATGGCTAAAAAATGATCTGTTTGGTATTTTCAAAAATAAAATGTATAAATATACCTTATAGGTATGGTCATACACTATATCATTTAAATATAGCATGATAGGTCTCCTAAATTAGGATTAAAAATCGAGAGCCGAGCTGCATTTCCTCCCGTTCGTTTTTTCGACTAAACAACATTATTTTGTTAAATAACAACATGGTGATGTTTTGTAAATGATTACATGTCTCTTATTTAGCACAGAGTATGATATCCGTGACATATGGATCTTAACAAAGTTTCGCTGTACATCCAGCGTACTGGATCTGACTTTATTTCACATAAGCTCCAGTGTGGAACCCCACTGCACCTCTGGTGAGTCAATGATCCATTGCAGCTGGCTTCATTATAATTACATTTATTTATCACGGGGGAGGTCTCAAGTCAAGCTGGAGGTTTTCCCTTGAGCGAGTGCAGATCACGTACCAATCACGGCCCTCGCGTTTCAAACTGTCTGAAATGAAGCGCTACATCGTAGTATATGCTTTAGGAGCTGTTTGTGTTTGTTGTACAATGTGTAGGTGTGGTTGTGTGTGTTTGTGTGTGTGTGTGTTTGTGTGTGTGTGTGTGTGTGTGTGTGAGAGTTGATGTGGCAGGCAGACGTCAGTAGGTTATCTGACATATAAATGGCCAAAAATCGTACATTCTCGGTTAGCCTACGATCTCCCCGTTTGAGCGAAGGACTATTCCTTCTCAATATAGCATGACATTGGATATGTGCTTAACTTGTCCTGGATTGGAATTTTTCCGAACATTTCCCTAGGAGGAGTTTGCAAAAATGTGCTTAAAATGCATGAGAAACGCACATATTTGAAAATTACCGATTTTTTGGGAGGCGGGGCTAATGGAAGGCAATTTGAAATATGTCCAGATTCATAAGAGCAATGTGTATACCGCGTTTCGTGAATATTGGAAAACCTAAATGCGAGTAGTTTGGAGTAATTTGGAGTAATTTGTGGCATGTAAATCGTCAAAAATGGTGTATTCGCTGTTAGCTTACGACCTCCCTGATTGAGCTAGCAACAATTTTCTTCGCAATTTAGCATCACATTGGATATGGGCTGAATTTGTCCTGGATAGGAATTTTTTTCCATAATTTCCCTATGAGGAGTTTGCAAGAATGTGCTTAAAATGCATGAAAAACGCACATTGTTGAATATGGCCAACTTCCTGGGGGGCAGGGCTAATAAAAGCAAATTTGAAATATGTCCGCAATCATAAGAGAAATTTTTATACAGCGTTTCGTGAATATTGGAAAAACTATATGCGAGTAGTTTGGAGTAATTTGTGACATGTAAATCGTCATTACATTACATTACATTGCATTTGGCTGACGCTTTTATCCAAAGCGACTTACAATAAGTACAATCGACCAGGAAGACACAACCTTGAAGAAAACAGAATCATATAAGTACATCAGGTTTCATAGAGCCAACATTTCAAGTGCTACTCAACTGGCTATAGAGAAGCCAGTCCTTATTAGTATATAAGTGCTTTGTTAGTAATTCATTGTTAGTAATTCTATCGCTCGAAGTAGAGTCGAAAGAGATGAGTTTTCAGTCTGCGCCGGAAGGTGTGTAAGCTATCTGCTGTCCTGATGTCAATGGGGAGCTCATTCCACCATTTTGGAGCCAGGATAGCAAACCCACGTGTTTTTGCTGATGGGAACCTTGGGGTCCCCCTCGCAGCGGAGGATGTGCAGCGAGTCGTTTTGGCTGATGCAGAGCGTAGTGCACGCGCTGGGTGTATGTACAGTTAAACCATGTCCTGGATGTAGGCAACGGGCCCAGATCCATCGCAGCAATGGTACGCAAGTACCATTGTCTTGAAGTGGATTCTAGCAGTACCGGAAGGAGCCAGTGAAGGGGGCCGGTAGGAGCGAGGTTGTGGGTGTGGGAAGGAAATTTAGGAAGAGTTGAAGACCATACCAGCCGCTGGCAATTCTGGATGAGCTGCAGAGGTCGGATGGCACATGCGGGTAGACCAGCCCGGAGGAAGTTGCCGTAGTCTAGGCGTGGAGGGTGACGAGGAGGCTGGGACCAGGAACCTCGCGTGGCTGCGTCAAAAATGGAAATTTCTCCGTTCGCTTACAAGCTCCCGTTTGAGCAATTGACTATTCCTTCGCAATTTAGCATCACCATTGGATATGGGCTGACCATTGTCCTGATTGGGAATTGTTCCGATCATTCCCCTAGGAGGAGTTCGCAGAAATGTCCTTGAAATGCATGAAAACACAACATTTAAAAAATTGGCCGATTCCTGGGGTGCGGGGCTTAATGGAAGCTGGTGTGCCTATTCCCCAAGACAGGACTGAACCTATCCACCAAATCTGTGATGTTTGGGATACATTGTTTATGAGTTATGAGCATTTCTTTCTAAGCCCCGCCTTTTTGCGAGTACGTTTTGATTAATGGCGGCAATATTATCGTCTGAACATACTCATTTTCTTTGGTAATGTGTCTGAACCTCCACCGATGCTGTATACGAAGTTTGGTGTTGAAAAACTGAAAATTGAAATGTAAGTGAATATTTCACTGTTTTTAACATTATGCTAATTTAAAATAACTTTAAAAAAGTAGGCGGAGCTTAGGTGTCCATAGGATTATTTGTAGAACAGGTCCACCCGGATAGTGTCCAAATCTCAGGTCATTTGGACTTACGGTGCAACTTCGTAAATCTTTCACAAAATGGGAATGGCCATAGGTGGCGCTAGCGAGTATTTTGGACAATTTGAACCCATTGACTCCAGAATGTTGCTATTTTTACCGGTCCTGGCGTCCGTGTAAAATTATACAACTTTTTGAGCGTCTAAAGCCCTCAAAAATAGGAAAGATGGCGTGGAATAATAATAATACCACGAAGAACAATAGGTTCCTCGCACTTCGAGCTAGGACGCCGTTGGGTCCTAGCGCTCCGTGCTCGGGCCCTAATTAGGCTTCAATCTGAAAGAAATCAGGACTCAAATGGACAGAGCATAGAAACTGAAAGCTGCTTCTACATGAAGCTTGTGGGAAGAATATTAAGGCAGCAGAACGTGACACAATCCCCCTCCAGTGGTGTGCCTGATGGGGTCAAATTATGTCATGTGGATTATAATTGGATTTCATGATAAAGCATGGATGGCATGTTCCCTCCGCTTGATATGGAGGCACTGCAGCTATTCTGAGTTTTTGACCTTTGTTTGTAAAGAAGGAGTTGTTGCATGAAGTGGTAAAGAGACGTTCACTGGCTGCTGTTATCGAGAGGGATGTCAGACTGTCAAAAAATAAGGCATTTGTATTGCTATTTTAGACGATGAACACCATTTTTTTAATTAAAACATGTTATCTTTTGAGATGTGTTGTTCGCCACCTGCATTTAATTTTTCAACATTCTCTTTTTTGGAGATCCACCAGTGTGGCATCTCTCTATGGTGGGTTTTTATAAAGGACAATTTTACTGTAGTTGCGGAAAAGGGCATTAATGAGATTTGTTGTTTTAAAACTGAATGAATCCACCATATTATCAACAGAGTTAAACGAGTGGAGAAGAACTTGTGAACAAATCTGCATACCATAGTCAAATCAAATCAAATTTTAATGATAAAGTTCAATATTACAAATTATATTTAGAAGAACCCCCAAGAAAAATATAAGGAAAACAAAATAACAAGGCAGGACCAGAGCAACAGATGCAGCCACGACTCATGATCCAACCTGCCAGGTGAGAGACACAAACTCTGGAGTTGATTTCCCAGATGCTGAGTTGGCACCATGAGGTTTTCGGACATGAGTCCATTCAGATAAAGAGAAAGCAGGAGATAAGAGGTAAAAGATAAAAGGTTAAAGTCCCCCGAAAGCCTGAGCCAGCCTTAGGCCCCTTCCAGACGGAGACGAAACGGATACGAAAAGGACACGAATTCGATATAACAAAAATATTTTGTCCACACGGAATCGGCTCAAGAAACGTGTCCGTCCACACGAGACCGCTCGACCCGCTGGAGACGCTGTAGTACATATGCCGGGCCTGTAAGTGGTGCTGTACATCCGCCACAAAATACACCAAAAGCAGCGAATAAGACCGATGACGATTATTATTATTATATTATATTATTATAACTAGAACCGCCAGAGGTCGCTGTATACCTAAAACCGCCAACGGGTAAAATGTACCCGCTATTGATTTTCAAGGTACAATGTTCTTTTATTTATCATACAGAGAACAGTGAGTTTTGATCGCACAGGGATGAAATTTATACCAATAGAATATGTGGACTCTCAGCTTTTCATATGATATAGTTTGTGCAGATAGCATGAAGTATAACATCGCTACCAGTGTGGATTTAAACACTTGGTGTTAGACTTGTGTTTTGTTTAGGTAAAAATCTCTCTATCTCTCACCTCTCTCTCTATCTATCTATCTATAACTATCTATCGATCTATCTGTAATGTTGCCATGTTGAGAACTGTACATACACAAAAGGAGAGTTAGTTGGTTCCGTAAGAGCCAGCATGCGGGACCGGCTATACAAGGTTTCAGTGAGTAACACGAGTGTAATGTGTAACTTTAATGTACGCGACTCGGGAATTTATGGTCTTTCTAGTTGCGTATTTTTCAGTCTTATATGTCAACAGTTTTAAGACAAACTGTGACTTTTTTGACATGGAAATGATTTTTTAAGATTGACAATCATATGTGTAATTCATGGCACAATTCAAACGGGATCGAAAGATACGTTTTCTCTCTCCATTGACTTCAATACATAATTTTTCAGAAATAAGGTCCCGTGGGGCGGAAGTAGATGGGCGTGACTTCGCCACTCTATTACGTCCTCAACGTGAGCTCAGTCATCCAAGATCTTGTATTCTCCAAGATGTTACACTATATACTCTACTACCTATCTATAACTACCTATCTGTCTATCTCTCTCTCTATCTATCTATCAATATATCTATCTATCTATCTCTCTATTTAGAAGGAACCGCAGTAGACAAAAGGCGTTGCTATAGCAACACGTCATGTTTACGCTGCATTTTCTATGAGGTAAATATTACCCGCTGGCGGATATACGTATAAATGGCAATTTTCTTGGCGATTTTTTCAATTTGACTTGATATTGACCATCTTTAACAACAGAGGGTGCTACATAAAGTCACGGACTGGGAGACCTTAATATTTTATTGAAAAAAAGTTACATACAATCAAAAAACAGCTGCGGGTAAAATATACCCGTTGGCAGTTCTAGTGTTATTGTTGCTGATGGTTGTGGTAGAGGAGCTGTACATTTTGCACTAAAATCTGTAGCATGGTCAGTAGCACGAACGCAACCCTGATCCGCCATTGTTGTTGGTGGAACGCATCAGCAATGACGTGGGTGACGCGGGGGGTGAGCAGGAGAGGTGGGGAGAGGTGGGGCTATGGCTTCATCGTTTTCAGGAAATGATCGTATAGGGCGTACACACAGAGCTGCAAGCGTTTCGTCCTCAGACCTACCCACCTTGGGAGCCGTTATCACAGGGTATCGGATTCGGGCTCCGAATCCAAGTTTCCGTTTCGGCCTCATGTGGACGAACCGTCTTCTATACAATAGAGAATGTTAGCGGATTCAACTGATATCGTGTGGACGGGGGCCTTAGTTATAAGCTTTATTAAAAGGATAGTCTTAAGCCCTCTCTAAATGTGGAGAAGGTGTTTGCCTCCCGAACACCAACTGGTGTTCCAAAGTGCAAACACAAGAGTGATCAAAAAGAATGACTCTGGCAATATTGAGACCTTTTGTGGAAACTAGGTCAGTAATGTGAGCCTTTTTAATGTATGGGCTGTCAATTTGTCCATAGCTGTCCAGAATGAAAGATATTCCATTAGCACTACTGTCCTGGGGGTTGTCACATGGATGTTGAAATCACCAACCATAACTGTGGTGTCAAGCCCTAAGAGAAGAAGCATAAAACATCAGAGATGTACCAAAGTTGCTTCACACGCCCTAACGCATGCTTAATACAACCCATTTTCAGAAAAATATTGCCACAATTTTGCCTGTTAAACGAAACAAAATATTCAGCAGGTCTCCTGCAATAGTTTGTTGTTATTACGAGCAGCTCGTATACATGGAAATAAGCAGAAGGGAAGTAAGACCTTCTTAGAAATATGAAGCATACTAAATATATTTTGACAACATAACCACAGCTGCTGTTAAAGGAAAAATAATCCAAAGTAATCATGCTATAGGCCAGTGTCTCTCAAAAAAACAACTTTAAAAAAATCAAATTTAAATCGCCTGAAAGCAGTACTGTGCCATTGGTCTCTAATTTATCAAAAAATAACCTTGTTACAAAAAAAACATTTAAATGCAGCATTTCAAATGTTTGAAATAAATCATTAAATGTGAGGCAAACCAGTTTTTTTTTTTATCATGCATTAAAACTCTTATTGATAAGTTGCATTTCAGATTTTGTGAGAAACATATTCTTCCTAATCACTTTTTAAAATCTATCTAATTTCAGCTTTGTGCTTCATTTCAAAACCAAATCGATTGCATATTAAAACGTAATTCAATGTAATTGTAACTGTTATGGCAATTGTTGCAACAGCTTATTTCAAGGTTGCACTGAAAATTGCACTGACAATTAAAATATTTAATATAAAATCCAGGGTTTCAAATGAATGTCAACATGTTCTTTCCTGAATTTATGGAGGTAGAATTTCTTTAGGAGCTATTTATAAGTACTGCACGATTACAATGTACCCCTAAGGGGACTAGTACCCTCATTTGAGAAACACTGCTTTAGAGTTCTTTGAAGGTGTTAGCCGTATACTACTACTTCTGACATGGTAATGGTAATGGTATAAAACAATTATGACACTGAAGAAGGAGTGTGTTATGATTCTGTTTACTTTTGGTTTTGTTGTGTGCTTTTTTTGTGTTTTTTTCCTGTCTCCTCCCTCCCTTCTCTGTTTTCCTCTGCAGGGCTGGTGTGTGACAGGGAGTTGGCTGGCTCCTCCCAGTAGCAGACGAGGCACACCTGTTTCCACTCACCTCTTCACCTGTGGATATAAAAGCCCGGTCCTCATGCCACTTCCCTGCCAGATAATTCCTTTGTGTTTCGACCCTCCGGTGTGTCTCGCTGCTCTCCTCGTCCCTATGATCTGTTGCTTGGATTTTTGCCTCCTGTCCCTGACGTCTCCGTGCCAGCCAGCTTCCTGCCTCCACTGTCGTATTTTCTGTTCCTCTGCTTGAATAAAGCTTTTTGTTTTTGACCATCTCTCTCCAGTCTTTTGCTTTGGGGTTCAATATTCTCTAGGCCCTAACAGAGTGGTATGCTGCTGTTCAAAACGGCGAATGCTACAACGATAGCAACAGGTAGTCATTCAAAGGACGATGAGTTATTAATAATATGTCAGAGGTATGCCTGGTTAATCCTCTGCAAATGTATGGCTTCATAGCGTGTAATCGTGTTCTAGCTGTGGGGGAAACTTCTGTGTAGCAATGCAGTGGGAGTCACCGACTCAGGAAAGAGACACGCGAAGAGCAGGAGCTTTGATGTCAAACATTGATGGTTTATTTGGAGCTTCGAGAATTCACATCACAAGTCAGAGAGCCAGAGGTTCTGACTTCACGGTAGAGTTGCCACGTCAATTCTGGAGCGCCTCTCTCTCGTTAGCCCATTTAACTGGTTTCAGAGAGAGTAATCAACATATTTGAGAAGATAGCCTAAATAGTTGGGAACACTGAGTTACTTGCGTCTGACACTTATGGCCTCGAAGATTTCACACCTTGGAGTCCACAAACACAGAGAAGGAAGTGTCCCAGTGTACCCACAACAATAAACCATCTGTGACCTTGGGTTGCCCGGTCATAGAATGGGAACAACAACATTATAGCTGAAGCAGCCTATCTCCTTAAAGGAGATAACAGACGTCAGGGTTGGTCATGCATGTCATATCTAGGAGTCTCGGACAATTATTTCCCTAACACTAGCCACTCAACGCTAACGCTTCTGCAACAACTTTCCACTCCTTGTTGTACTCGCCATGAACGGTTGTTGCTAACATTTTCCCTGCTAAAATAAACACCTGAGTCCCAGTTCTTGGCGCCAGTTGAGCAAATAGTTGGTGCTCCAGTTAGATATATTTTTCAGGACCAAGAGCTGAATTTAAAAACACGAAGAACTGGTTTGCATCCGGCACTGGCTCCAAACTGGCTCCTTTCCTTGGTGGTAAAGGGTTATTAAAGCTACAAGGATGTTATATTAATAAAACGGTGTACCTTGCCGCTGGCGCTCAACACATCACCGTTCCAATACATCTTGTGAAATCAGAGGCTCATAACACCTACCTGGCAACACATTTAATTACACGGTTCTTAGAGTATTCATCTCACACATGGCAAACACTTAATCTCTTCAAAATGTTCCCACACCACTCCGCTCCTCCGCTCCCTTCACTGGCTTCCAGTAACTGCTAGAATCCACTTCAAGACACTGGTACTTGCGTACCATGCTGCGAATGGATCTGGCCCTTCCTACATCCAGGACATGGTTAAACTGTACACCCCAGTGCGTGCACTCCGCTCTGCATCAGCCAAACGGCTCGCTGCACCCGCACTGCGAGGGGGACCCAAGTTCTCATCAGCAAAAACACGTGGGTTTGCTATCCTGGCTCCAAAATGGTGGAATGAGCTCCCCATTGAAATCAGGACAGCAGAAAGCCTGCACATCTTCCGGCGCAGACTGAAAACTCATCTCTTTCGACTCCACTTCGAGCGATAGAATTAATAATTAATAACAAAGCACTTATACTAATAAAGGACTGCCTTATCTAAAGCCAGTTGAGTAGCACTTGAAATGTTTTGGCTCTATGAAACCTGATGTACTTATATGATTCTGTTTTCTTCAAGTTTGTATCTTCCTGGTCGAATGTACTTTGGATAAAAGCGTCAGATAAATGCAATGTAATTCCACTCCACACTACCATACCTGCTCACCCATTTCAAATGAACCCCAGCAAACCAGATCACATTACTGATACTTAACACCTTATAAATGACCGTTGACAGCCATCGGAAAATGCAGCAGCAGGGGTCTGGTCTATATACTTATTTGTATTATACCGTTGCACAATCTCTGATAAGCTGCCCGGGTTCATTTTGAAAGCATGTTCAGGAACAGCGCCTCGACACTGAGTCATTTACTTTACATTTATTCTACGACCAGTTGATTTAGTTTTTGTGAGCATTTGTGCAGCTCCACAGTGGATTCATCAGCCTCTTTGCTAAAGTCCGTCTGCATGTGTAATTATATGGATTAAGGATTTGTTGGAGCGGAAGACCACTGAGGGAGAGAAAAGCTTGACCCCACATTTCAATTGAAAAAGAGGCAAGTTCTATAGGGTAAAAACTTCTACCGCAGTGAACTTGAATTTATGTGCAGATAATGACGGCAGATTGAAACAGCACGGCACACAAAGTTTCCTTCAGATTTGACGGTTTGAATGTGAATATATAAATATATCAAAAAGTGACTGCTGCTACTTAGACAAAAGATGAATAATTCCCAACCTGCTGTTAGTTCCATTCTAAATGATCAGGCTGTCAAAAATAAATAACAACTTTTTTTGTATCAATACGAAAACACTGTAATAACATATGGCAAAAAACATGACGTGTGGCTTTAAAATATTGCAAGATAGAAGTGATTTTCTGAACAGGAATAGAGGAGAGGTAAGGAAAGTATAAAACAGTATGGAGCAAAGCCATCTGCAGGGTTCTTACACCTTTTCTAAAGTCAAATTCAAGCACTTTTCAAGCATTTTCAAGGTGCATTTTCAAGCTTTTCAAGCATCTTACAGCTGTTGTAAATTACATATTTATATACACATACTTATACTCAAATGATTATTTCCCTACCTCACATTAAATCATATGTTCTTTATGCTATAAACAACCAAATGTGTGTTTCATAATAGCATTCTACATGAGGATTAAAAATTCAAGAAAAGAAAACTAAGTTTAATATTTCAAAATGAGTGACCCATCTGTACGTAGACTGGGCATCCCATCCCATATAACCTGGCTGAGCCAAATAACTTTTCAATACACTATTGATTACTATTTTTGAGGTAATTTTAGGTTGGCAGTGAACATAATTCAGAGGTAAATGGTGTACTTTTACTCCACTACATGTATTTAATACCTTTAGTTACTTTACAGATGTGGATGAATGATGTGAAATCTAATCAACTCTTAAATCAGACTTTAGTTCCACCTGGAGTAAATTCACAAGCTACCCTGCAGTATACAAAGTCATTCAAACTAGCTGCACCTTTACCAGCTTTGAGAACACTTTAATGATCAATCATTATAAAACACATCATATATATTATTCTGAAATGGACCAATCTGCACAATGACTACTTTTACTGTAGCTACTTTCACTATATTTAGATGATAATACTTTTCTACTTTTACTTGAGGAACATTTTGAATGCAGGACTTTTACTGTAACTGAGTATTCCTACACTCTGGTACTTCTACTTTTAATGAAGTACAAGATCTGAGTACTTCTACTTTTACTCAAGTACAAGATCTGAGTACTTCTACTTTTACTCAAGTACAATATCTGAGTACTTCTACTTTTACTCAAGTACAACATCTGAGTACTTATACTTTTAATCAAGTACAATATCTGAGTACTTATACCACCTCTGGTAGCATATTAGCCTGAAGAGCTGGAGCTGCATAAAAATAGACTCACAAAGGTAACTAATATTTACAAACGTGTACAATGATTTGTAGGTAATTTTTGACTACCCAAGACACCTGACTAATACATCTTGAAAGGAAGACTGTGTTCATTCTACAATTACAAGATGGGATTAAAGCAAAATGTAGTTTTACTTGTATAATACTTCAAGATTTTATATAAAAGCCTGTTTCTAAAAGTGTCAACCAGCGACGCGGTCAAATCCTCAGTTTATAATTTATAACAACATACTAACAAGCTAAGGTCTAATTACGCAACCCAGTCTCACGGCATTTCGTGTTATAGTCACGAAATAAATGTAATCTATTGATTCGTGTTCGTTTTCATCTGTTTTCAAATCAACAAAGTATTGGCTTTCAGAATATTAAACTTGTTTCGGCAAATTCAGATGATAAATACAACTTTGAAGCTTTTAACGGCATAATTAAAAGCGGAGAACGGAGTAATTTAACGTCACAGCAAGCATAACAACAGCCAGTGTTTCTTGCGCAAATGCAAAAATACACAAACACACACACACTCGCGAGCTTCCCCCAGACCAGTAATACAAACGAAAATGTGTCTTCAGGTCAGTAGAAATACATTGCTTTTAAAATTGCTCTTTTTCAAATCAATAGATTATATTTCGTGACTATAACACGAAATGCCGTGAGACTGGGTTGAATTACAACAGCCTGCAACGTTAGCCTAATCTAAAATGCTCTACTACGGCGTACCTTTCATGTGGCTCGTCAGCGCATACTCTTCCATCGTTATTTTTTGCAAACAACTTCACGCGTATACTGTCACCCGAAGTCCCCTGCCGGAAGTCCCTGGAGTTGGGGACTGGCTTCAGTAGAAGCTGCTGGGACTCCCAGCAGCTTCTACTGAAGCCTTCTGAGTAAATAGCCAGAACGCCGACACCTCCTCATCTCCACCGCTCCCATGTTTTCTTTTGTGTTGCCATAAGTTAGTCTCTGCGTTTCTGCGCTGGGCTAATGCTAATAATGCTAATGCAAGGATAATAAAATGGCGGCTTCACAAAACTTTTTTGGAGTTTTACGGGCCGTGGTTTGCATTCCGCCCAGCCAATCAGACATAGGTGTGACGTTTAGATACTACTTGGACCCCAAAGCAGAGACTGACAAAAATAAAGTTTCAATGTGTTTAATAAACAAAGTTAGTCCAAGGCAGGTACTGACGACAGGGAGCTTGGCTGGCCGTAGTAAATCCAAAAATAAAGCTGCGGGGAAACGTTCCTGACAAAAACTCAAAAAGAACTCCTTAACTAACTGCAAAGTGAACAACAACAGACTCCAGGCTGCAGAAAGGCACTCCGGACCGCGGGACAGCATGTAATACTCTGGCAGAGAAGTGCGGTGAGGGCCAGGCTCTTAAAGAGCAGGTTAATCATGAGAGTGGGAACAGGTGTGCCTCATCTGCAGCCAGGAGTAAACCAGCCACGCCCTCCTGTCACACACCAGCCCTGCAGAGACGGAAAGACAGAGTAGTGAGGGGTAAAAGGAGCACACAACAAGTAAAACACAAAAACAACAAAAGCTCCATGCAAAACATAACAATAGGAACCTTTTTCTCCCACGAAAGTACCTGCCCTCTAGCAGGGACGGAAAAAGGGGTAAAAAAGGTTCTGATGAACTCGTTTTAGTTCCAGCTCTTTTTGGTGTGAACGTGACATTTCGGAACTATATCGGAACTAAAGTGGGAAAAGTACTGTGGTGTGAACGCGCCTATAGTGTCACGGTTATCATGTCATGTCACAGTTCTGTCTTGGTTTGGGTGTTTTCGCTGTTCTCTATGTCATGTTTTCCTCCTGTCGTTAGTTTCCCTGGTGTGTCTCGTTAGCTGATTGTGTTCACCTGTGGCCCTTGTGTTTCTCCTCCCCTGCCCGGCTGTGTCTCGTCTTGTAATTATCCCTCCCTGTATTTAGTCTTGTCTCGTCCTGTGTTCAGTGTTGGTGCTTCTTTTGTTGGTGACTGAATTCACCCCGGTGAGTGTTCTGTTTTGTCGGTATTAGTTTCATTTCCTTGAAATAAAGGTTTATCAGAGTTATCTGCATTTGGGTCCTGCTTCCTTCACTCAACCGTGACAGAAAGCACCAACCAGAAATGGACCCAGCAGATGATCCATTTGAGGTGGAACTACAACATTTTTCCTTTGATTTGGCTTGCTGCTATGATTGGTGGAAGGGAGCGTCCAGTGTTCTGCAGAAGGAGGCCGCTCTGGTAGAGGCGCACCGGTTGGCTATGGAGAAACCAGACTTGGTGAAATTCTTACCTGGCTGGATTTTGAACTTCATCTGGGTGTGTGATTTCCAGCCTGCTGACTATAAACGTCTCGGTGTGTTCCGTCTGGAGTCAACCAGTGCTTCCGCCCCAGTTCCTGCTCCTGTCCAAGAGTCGTTTTCTGGAACTCGGCTGGCTTTTGGAGGTCCACGGAGTCTTCAGGCGGCTTCTAAGAGAAGGAGTCGCAAGTCCAGGCTAGCAATCCGAGCCCTAAGAGCCATGGTTCCGGCTACAGAACCGGCCCACACAGCCATGGTTCCGGCCCCAGTACAGGCCCCAGCAGCCATGGTTCCAGCCCCAGTTCTGGCCCCAGCAGCCATCATTCCGGCCCCAGTTCTGGCCCCAGCAGCCATCATTCCGGCCCCAGTTCTGGCCCCAGCAGCCATGGTTCCAGACCTAGTTCTGGCCCCAGCAGCCATGGTCCCGGCCCCAGCAGCCATGGTTCCAGCCCCAGTTCTGGCCCCAGCAGCCATGGTTCCAGACCTAGTTCTGGCCGCAGCAGCCATGGTCCCGGCCCCAGCAGCCATGGTTCCAGCCCCAGTTCTGGCCCCAGCTGCCATAGTCCCATCCCTGGTCCCTTCTCTAGTCTCTCCTCTTGTCCCTTCCCTAGTCCCTCCTCAGGTCACTTTCCTAGTCCCTTCTCTAGTCCCTTCTCCAGTCCCACCTCTAGTCACTTCTCGAGTCCCCTCTCGAGTCACCTCTCAAGTCAACTCTCCAGTTCCCTCTCGAGTCACCTCTCAAGTCAACTCTCCAGTTTCCTCTCGAGTTCCCTCTCAAGCCCTCTCTCGAGTCCCTTCTCAAGTCCCCTCTCTAGTTTCCCCTCAGGTCTCCTCTCGAGTTCCCTCTCAAGTCCCCTCTCAGGTCCCCTCTCGAGTTACCTCTCGAGTCACCTCTCGAGTCCCCTCTCGAGTCACCTCTCCAGTCGACTCTCCAGTTTCCTCTCGAGTTCCCTCTCAAGCCCTCTCTCGAGTCCCCACTCAAGCCCCATGTCCTGTCCCGTTGGAGGCCCCGCCGACTACTCTCCTGCCGGGGGTACTGCCAACCCTGTGTCCTGTCCCGTTGGAGGCCCCGCCGACTACTCTCCTGCCGGGGGTACTGCCAACCCTGTGTCCTGTGCCGTTGGAGGTCCCGCCGTCTACTCTCCTGCCGGGGGTACTGCCAACCCTTTGTCCTGTCTCGTCGGAGGTCCCGCCAACCGCTCTCCTGCTGGGGGTCCTGCCAACTCCTGGTCCTCTTCCGTGGGGGATCCTGCCGAAGCCTGTCCCGCCGGCTCCGGTTCCTGTCCGGCCGACACCGGGTCCTGCCCGGCCTCCGGAGCTGTCTGGTCTTCGCCCTCGATCCCGACCCTCTGTGAGCCGCGGTCTTCGTCCGCGGGCCCGGCCTCCTGACTCTTCCTGCCGCTGCCCTCGTCCTCGGGCCCGGCCCCCTGACTCTTCCTGCCGCTGCCCTCGTCCTCGAGCCCGGCCCCCTGACTCTTCCTGCCGCTGCCCTCGTCCTCGGGCCCGGCCCCCTGACTCTTCCTGCCGCTGCCTTCGCCCTCATGCTCGGCCCCCTGAGTTCGCCTGCTGTGGCCTTCGCCCCACCATGGACTCTGCCTTGCCCCCGGGCCGTCCGCCCGAGACCCCCACCATGGACTCTGCCTTGCCCCCGGGCCGTCCGCCCGAGTCCCCCACCTTGGACTCTGCCTTGCCCCCAGGCCGTCCGCCCGAGTCCTCCTTCTCGGCTTCTGCCTTGCCCCCGGGCCGTCCGCCCGAGATCCCTTCCTGGTCCTCTACTGTGCTCCTGGGCGGTCAGCTCAGTCCCGTCCTCCGGACCCCCTCCACCCACCCTGCTGGACGTTGTTGGATTTTTGTTTTGGTGTTAGGGACGTCTAGAATCCGTCCCTTGAGGGGGGGGTTCTGTCACGGTTATCATGTCATGTCACAGTTCTGTCTTGGTTTGGGTGTTTTCGCTGTTCTCTATGTCATGTTTTCCTCCTGTCGTTAGTTTCCCTGGTGTGTCTCGTTAGCTGATTGTGTTCACCTGTGGCCCTTGTGTTTCTCCTCCCCTGCCCGGCTGTGTCTCGTCTTGTAATTATCCCTCCCTGTATTTAGTCTTGTCTCGTCCTGTGTTCAGTGTTGGTGCTTCTTTTGTTGGTGACTGAATTCACCCCGGTGAGTGTTCTGTTTTGTCGGTATTAGTTTCATTTCCTTGAAATAAAGGTTTATCAGAGTTATCTGCATTTGGGTCCTGCTTCCTTCACTCAACCGTGACATATAGCCCAGGTCACACATAACAAAAACACTTGCCGGTCACGCGCATGGCGCAGGAAGGCCGGAACAGAGCTGTTTTATGTAAAAGCGAAGCAATTAAGCGCGCTCCGACTTCTTTATTTTCTTTCAATCTAAAAAGCGAAGTAAAGCATGTAGAATTTCAAGCACTTTATCCCAAATTCAATCACCATTCCCAAAATTCAAGCACTTTTCAAACCTTGAAAACACCTCATACAATTTCAAGCATTTTCAAATATTTCCAGCACCCGTACGAACCCTGCATCTGGTGCGGGATGCATTGTAGGCGAATGGACAAATTATGAGATGTACCAACAAGTCCTCCAACTCATACGACCAAATAGGTCGATTGTTCAAGCCCTTATTATGACCAAATATGTTGTTTGTTCAAGCGCTTAATACGACCTATAATCACGTTTTAAAGTTTTCGACCTCTAGTGCTCCCGTTGATTGAAAACGTTACGGGTCGTTTATTCACAAATAACACTCTGTAAACACTCTTATTCTCAGTTTTATGACCGGTCAACTCTCGCTCACAGAGCCTAAGAGTCAGGCAAGGGATTCAGTGTCTCCAGATGTTGGGGATATCTCCAATGTTCCCAGCTGTTGATTAACTCTTTGTAAACTAGTTAAAAGGTCTATCGAGAGAGAGGCTGGGCAGAATTGATGTGGCAACCCACCCGTGCAGTCAGAACCTCTGGCTGCTGTGACTTGTGATGTGAAATTCTCCGGCCGATACTTGGAATAAAACACCAGTGTTTGACATCAAAGCTCGAACTCTCCTCGTGTCTCTCCATTGCTGCAGAAGTTTCCCTTACAAATTGGTGTTGTCGGCAGGATACCAACACATCTTCAGAACTGGTAAGTGTAATTTCAAATCCATATTTGGACATTGCCTTACCAGAATCTGTGATTGACGGTATCCTAAAATTACCTGTGAAACTGAGCGGTTGTGTTTCGTTTTTGGTTAATGAACATTCGGGGATAAAAACCCAGGGGATCAGTGTCTGGGGACTCTGTCCTGGCTGATTTTCTCTGTGTATGCTGCTCAGGACGAAAGTGCCATACAAGCATGCACAGCTCATGTTTAGAGAAACCTTAAAGAAAGGCATCAGTAAAGTGGAACTTCTGTATGAAAGCAATGTAAAGATTTGTATTGGACAAAACTCTGAAATCTGGGGGTTTCAGCGGCCAATACTAGCAGTTAAAAATAAGCAGCCAGAGATATTCCCCCCATCGCCTCTGTGAGCACGGCTCCAGCAGCAGCCGCGGGTGTGTGTGTAAATATCCCCTCGTGTTTGGGTGGCTGGAGGGGTGCAGCTGAGAGGGAGAAAGTCACAGCTTTTTGTCTATATCTTTAACTCACACCACAGCCGGCTACGGTGGCCGGCAGGTGCAAACGCGGAACAACGGCCCAAAACACATACATAAGAAGGAAACACCTGCAAATAATGAAATGAAAAACAAACAAACCCTGAAAAGAAATACAACAGAAAAACGCTGCATTTACAGAAATGAGGCAGACTAAATACAACACACAAACCCCGAAAAAAACGCAACAAAAAAACGCTGCAAATACCAAAACGATATGCAAAGTCCAAAGCACATACAAAAAAAAAACATTTCGGAAGTGCTCCAGGCCTCTAGGGGGCGCGCTACGAGGAACAGATTGATGTATGACCAGACATAGAGAGAATGAACAAGAGTGATGGAAATCGGGAGGAAAGAAGGTTAATTTAAGTGGAGAAAGATATAAGAAGGTACGTTTTGTTTTGATACATAGAGCGTCATATTTATATAGCTAGCGTTAGCGTGCCTAACTACTACACCAGCTGAGGAGAGCTTCATGTGAAGAGAAGATAAAATGAGGGAAGAACATTGTTAAAAGAGATGACAAATCAAGTGCCGGTGTTGCAGTATAACTTGAGTCATGACAACTGGCAACATTCTATTATTTTCGTCATAGGAATCTGGGGCGTGTACATTGAGGACCCATTGTTGACTTACCATGTCGATCGCCTCGTTTGTCGTTTATGTTCATCTTTTGCTATCTGCCTTCCTAAGATCACTTTGATGCACATTCAGTACTCGTATGTGAGGTTGTGGGTGAGAGGTGGATATCGTGACGCTTACAGGGAGGTATCGAACATTACAAAGTAGGTGACTGTGTGAATGCCTGTTCAAAATATTGCAAACTTGAATACATCATTTAAATTATATATTTGTGTCCGACTTTCATTTGTACATCGTTCTTAATGTGATGTATAGTAGCTTTGATAGCTGTCCATACCTTCAGACAGCCTAAAAGTAAAACACTAGTCGTTTATTCACAGCCCAAACGCTCATCGACATGACTGGATCACTCATGACAAGTTGTGATCAGCTCCGATTAAATTGTGATATCAATTCTGTACCTATTCTCCAGGGAGCATGTTTTTTTAATGAAATACCTGTATCCCTCTCATCACAACAAGACTCTACATTGTGCAGGAAAAACAATTACATACATGAAAATAACCTTGATGCATGGGAATGAAACACACAAACTATCTTCCGTGGCTATACTGATATGTTACAGTAACGGTAAACTTTTAACCCGAAATTAAATGGTGTTTTGTTTTTGAAACATTTACCAACATCGCAAGACATTCTGACACCAGAGAAAAATTGTGCGAGTAGATTAGTAAACCTGGTGTTTACCCTTTAGGCTCCTCAAGATCCAGGCTGTCGGATGTTCTTTCCCCCATGACTGCCTCGCTGCACAAATATCCCGCTTATTACACGGCCATACTAAACAAACAGAGCCCATTCCGTGTTCCTATTATTGTTTAATTCCTCTCTGCCTTCTTCTGGTGATTTATATGACGTTCAGCGCTCCGTCTTTTAACCTCTTTTGCTTTATCTTTCTTGATCCTCCTTAGCAACCTTCATTGTAGTCATCGACAGTGGTCTGTATTACTGTATTAACAACGTGTCACATGTTCAATTAATCAGAATTGAATATTCAACTAAGCCGTGTAATAAAAGTTGTGAGTAGCCTTAATGGCCTACACCAGGGGTGGCCAACCAGCCAGAGGTTAAGAGCCACATTTTTTCTATTTTACTGCAAAGAGCCACATCAAACACACAGTCACTGATACAGCTTGTTTCAGTTTTTTGTTTTCTGGAGACAAGATTTCAAACCACGTCACTGATGCATTTTTGTGACATTGGGATATATTTTTGAAATCCTCTGGAGCAGAGAGAGGAGCTGTGGATTATTGTTATTGATTAATGCATCAGAGTTTCTTAGGGTCAAAAACACAAAACTTACAACTTAAAATGAAAGCGTTTAGTTTATTTAATAAAAGAGCACATGTGCAATGTGAAAAGGGACAGTAGTTATAGATTATTTGCAATTTGGTGCTATATATATATATTAAAATAAATAAATAATTATATATATTTTTTAAATATATATAACTCCGTTGGCGAGGCGCAGCGCCCCTCCAAGACAATGGTAGGGGAAACACTGGATAGTGTTTAATCAACGATAGGTGTTCCCCCCTCAAAGGTGATTGGTTCACTGCATTGCAGGTATTATTGTGATTGGCTCTTGGGCCACATCAAAATTAGACGCGCTGTCATCCTCTCATACTGACACCACACATACACACGTAGGGAGAGCCGGGACGAAAGTAACACGGGACGAAAGTAACAAATATCAGGTTTAACTGTCAGGAGTAGCTAGTGTTGTCACGATACCAACATTTTAGTTTCGATACCAAGTCAAGAATTGCGATTCTGATTCTTTTTCGATACTTTTCTTAAAAAAAGGGAAACAGTCTTAAATGTAATTATTGTGCTTTATTTCACACCAGAACCATAACACAAACTTTTAAACAATGAGAACAATAAATACAATAAATGACAAGAATTCGTATTAAATCAAATTAATAAATGTCAGGCCTCGTGGTGTCCGTAGGCTTGCCCTCACTGTCAGAGATATAGCTCAAATACTTCCACATTTCTCTTCTGGCGTCTTTTTTGTCAACAAGCCGAGGCGCAGCGGCAGCTGCACTCCCACTTGCAGCCATGCTTCTCGTTTTCTCACATGCTCTGGCAGCAAGAGCGTGCACGAGAGAGGGGAGGGACTTAGAGCGTGCTTGAGAGGGGCGGGACTTCAGGCACGGCTGCAGTGCAGGGAGTGGAAGCAGAGCGCTGAACACACACGGCTCTTATTAAACGGCGCTTTCTCACCGGAGCACTTTCCCCCGTCATTCTTAAAGTACCGATACTAATGAAACGGAGGAATAGTAACGTTTTTAACGGCAGGGTATCGCGGTACCTTTCAAGTATCGGTACACCGTGCAACACTAGTCAGGAGTCAGTGTCTCTCCCCCAAACTCACACAATTCGATATGAACTGAAGAGCCGCATGAAACTAGGCAAAGAGCCGCATGCGGCTCGAGAGCCGCGGGTTGGCCACCCCTGGCCTACACAGTTGTTATGCTATACCACATTGTCCTTCACTGGATGTATAATGAGCTGCACTAAACTACATTTTAGCATTTAAAATACTTAGCCATTCTTTTAAGGTTATTTTGGTAAAGTAACTCAAAAGTAGGCTAATGTAAAAGTAGTGTAAGTCATTACATTTCAGAGACAGTAATATTGTAATGTAAGTTAACGTAGCCTATTACTTAAAAAATACAGTAATAAGTAATGTACTGTATTACATTTTGGAAGTAACTTGCCCAACACTGCAGATGATCCAGTCATCTCAATGCTGCTTTCGGGCTGTGAATAAACAACTTGTGTTTTACTTTTAGGCTGTCTGAAGGTATGGACAGCTATCAAAGCTACTATACATCACATTAAGAACGATGTACAAATGTTTTATATGTATTCAACTTGTGCCCCGCTGGACTTACGTTTCTGTGGTTGACCGTTACTGTGACATATCAGTATAGCCACGGAAGATAGTTTGTGTGTTTCATTCCCATGCATCAAGTTTATTTTCATGTAGCCTATGTAATTGTTTTTCCTGCACAGTGTAGAGTCTTGTTGTGATGAGAGGGATACAGGTATTTCATTAAAAAAAACGTGCTCTGGAGAATAGCTACAGCATTTATATCACAATTTAATCGGAGCTGATCACAACTTGTCATGAGTG
The DNA here is from genome assembly GCA_902827135.1 of Harpagifer antarcticus. Taxonomy (NCBI): domain Eukaryota; kingdom Metazoa; phylum Chordata; class Actinopteri; order Perciformes; family Harpagiferidae; genus Harpagifer; species Harpagifer antarcticus. Next base: position 15,143,549 of record CADEHL010001005.1, read on the forward strand.
ATCCAGTCATCTCGATGAGCGTTCGGGCTGTGAATAAACGACTTGTGTTTTACTTTTAGGCTGTCTGAAGGTATGGACAGCTATCAAAGCTACTATACATCACATTAAGAACGATGTACAAATGAAAGTCGGACACAAATATATAATTTAAATGATTTATTCAAGTTTGCAATATTTTGAACAGGCATCCACACAGTCACCTACTTTGTAATGTTCGATACCTCTCTGTAAGCGTCACGATATCCACCTCTCACCCACAACCTCACATACGAGTACTGAATGTGCATCAAAGTGATCTTAGGAAGGCAGATATAGCAAAAGATGAACGTAAACGACAAACGAGGCGATCAACATGGTAAGTCAACAATGGGTCCTCAATGTACACGCCCAGGATTCCTATGACGAAAATAATAGAATGTCGCCAGTTGTCATGACTCAAGTTATACTGCAACACCGGCAAATAACACGGGCCATAGTGAGTACCGCGGAAAAAGGACATTTGAATTCTTAACAGTTTGTTTATATGTATGTATTTGTGTATAGATGTTGCAACTATACAGAGCTTTAGCAATTGCCTGTAACTATGGTCATGCTAATAAAGCTATTGAATTGAATAGAGAGAGAAAGAGAGAGAGAGAGAAGTGACAAAATGTGAAGAGGGACAAAGTAATGACAGGATAGTAGTGTGCATTAGACATGCTCAAGAACAAATATAGAGAAGACATTCAAGGAGAGAGAGAGACAAAACACAGATTCAACGGTAAACATGATGTATCTTTCTATTTATTTAGCTAACCACTATATAGACTATGTGTTTTTGATTGACTTGATTAAATGGATTTACTACATCAATGTATGTCTTTTCAGGCCGCCATGTTGTGTCCTTTCTGTGGCCAACATCTGGGGACAGTTCAAGTGGTCTGTGGCTCCTGTGGCAAAAATGTACAGTTTTTGGCAGAAGTTGAACACAACAGTAAGTTCACTTTTTTTTATTGTATCTGTTTCAAATGCAAGAAATAAGGATTCAACACACTACTCTGTTTAGAATACTAATTGGTAGATGCATACACTAGTTATCAGCATGAAGGACACATTTTTTCATTGTCTGTTTATGTGAAATATGTGGAAGCCATCATTAAATTGTAGACCAATGCATGATTAAATACACAAAACATGTGTATTATATTATACATTCATAATTGTGTATTAGTTCTATCTTTATAGAGAACATTATACATTTAGAATCAGATTTTGAGACAGTGAGCGGCTGGGAAAGTTACACCGCCATGGGGCACAAACAGTTGCTGACGTGATGTTTTCTTCACATTCTCAGGCATTCCATAAGGAGGGTCAGGAACTCACGCTTGGGACCACCAGTGTCCCCTCCATCATCATCAGTGAACTTAACTGACGTCGAATGAGAGGGGTCGAATGAGGCACCTTTGAAGCCGCGGATTGCTCCATCCCACACATTGGCTCTATTAATATTGAACCTGCTGCAAGATGTATTTGTTATTTTTGCAGAGAGTTCTGCAACAATGTGTGCCGCAGTCAGGTATTCTGTGCTGGGAAAGACAAAGTGATGTGTTGTAATATTAAATGATGAAGCTAGTAATAAGATTTACAGTATAGATAGAACAATTAAGTGGTAATAGTAACAATTAATACCGTTGCTCCATTTTGTCTTCTGGCTCAGACTGGCTATCAATAATGATAAGTGCATACACATTTGTGTAGTTGCTGCAGTGAGAAGACAGTTGAATAATTATTTTCAAATACATAATATATGCATGACAGTCATATTTACAAAAGGTTGTCGATCCTCTTCCTGTTTTTTTTTTAATACATTGGGTTCTAAACTGACAACAGCACTTTTGTCATACTCCTGCACAGTCCTTGTAAACATTTGAAATGGATGCAACAAACAATATCTGATCTTTGAAAAATATTTGTGGGTGTCATTTGGAAATGTATGAAAGTATAATTGTTCTGCCTCCTGGCAATGTTACCCACTGTGATTGGAGGCTATACAAACAAACAAATGTAAAAATAAAGATACACACCACACAACTGTGTCACGACGCAACTGTCAACATCGTTTACCTATAGAAGTTGTTCTGACCCGGGGCAGACTGGACCTCTTCCTGGAATGGGGCTGGTTCTCTATCCTATTTTTACCCAGGAAACAAGTGCACACAAAGGTATTTATTGATTTCATGTTCACAAATTCAAACCTACATGGTATAATTACATTTTTAATTAGTCTCACCCGAGCAGACGCTGGTTGTGGGTGCCTGAGAGGTCTGATAAAGGTAAACAACAAATATATTCAAACTGCTGTACTGTTAAAACATTCTGCTTCTTGTGGCAAAAAATAATATGTTGACAATGCTTTATTTTACCCTGGCAAACTTGTCCATTCGTGGAGTGCTCACTTTTGGAACATTTGGAATGTCCCACACCTGCATACAAACAAATGACTGACTGAAATAAAAATAAATTCACTTTAATTAAGAATAAATTAGATTAGATTACATTAGAATTTTAATGACCACACAGCCAGGCTGGTGGAATTTGTGTTCAGTGCCGAGTATTACAGCTATATCATAACATAAAGTTCAAGGTGTGGTGGATTGTTATTGTTCATTGGGGTTATTTAGAGTCCATTTAATGTCCGTATTGCAAAGGGGAAAAAGCTGTTTTTGAAGCGGGCGGTTTTGGCGGACAGTGACCTGTAGCGCCTCCGTGAGGGCAGAAGTTGGAAGACATGGTGAGCTGGGTGGGAGGGGTCAGAAATGATTTTCTTTGCCCTTGTGACAGTTCGTTGGTGGTGAAGTGATTCGAGTGATGGAAGGGGACTGCAGGTGATTTTTGATGCTTTATTGATGATACGTTGAAGTTTATTCCGGGACAGGTTGTCTGAACTGCTGTACCAGACTGTGATGGATGATGTGAGGATGCTTTGGATGATGGCTGTGTAGAACTGGATTAGGAGATGTTTCCTCACTCTGAATTTCTTGAGCTGCCGCAGAAAAAATAGCCTTTGATTGTTTTTTTTGTAGATATGGTCTGTGTTGGTCTTCCATTTGAGGTTATTGCTTATGTGAGTGCCAAGAAATTTGAGTGATTCTGTTGTGGAAATTAGTTTGCCGGAGATAGATAGAGGTGATTTGGGCTGTAGCTTTCGCCTGAAGTCGATGATTATTTCTTGGGTTTTTGCTGTGTTAAGTAGGAGGTTGTTTTCTGAGCACCAGGTGACTCCTTGATTGATCTGAGTGCGGTATTGTGTTTCATTATTATTTGAGATGAGTCCTGTTATTGTTGTGTCATCTGCGTATTTATATATGTTGACTGTGGGGTGCTGAGATGTGAGTTGGTTTGTGTAGAGTGAGAATAACCAGGGGGATAGGACACAGCCTTGTGGAGCTCCTATACTGAGGTGCAGAGGGAGAGATGTGGAGTTATTTATTTTGACCCGTTGTCTGTTCCAGAGGAAGCTGTGGACCCAGTGACAGATGCAGGGGTCAGTGTTCATGTCCATTAGTTTATTGAAGAGTTTTTCCGGGTTGATGGTGTTGAAAGCGGAGCTGAAGTCCAGGAACAAGATGTGGGCGTAGGTGTTGGGGGATTCCAGGTGTTGTAGAGTGTGATGGATTGCCAGGTTGACAGCGTCATCCACGGATCTGTTGGTTCTGTAAGCAAATTGATATTGATCCATGAGGGGAGATGTGCTGGTTATTAGGTGCCTGAGAATGATGTGCTCAAATGATTTTATCGCCACAGATGTGAGGGCTATGGGTCTGTAGTCCTTGAGGCAGGATATTTTATTAGACTTGGGTACAGGGATGATAGTGGATTCCTTAAAACAGTGAGGAACTGAACACTGGCAGAGGGAGGAGTTAAAGATGTTGGTGAAAACATGGGCCAGTTCTGCAGCACAGTGATGGAGTGCCGCAGGGCTGATGTTGTCTGGGCCTGCCGCCTTGTTTCTCTTCAATCTCCTGAACGTGCGCCTTACCTCTGCCTCTTTTATGAGGAATGGTGGGGGAGGGGGGGGAGATGGGGGTGATAGTGGAGAAACTGGAGAATGATCAAACCTGCTGTAGAAGGCGTTCGGTTTGTCCGGAAGCTGATAGTCATTTTCAGGTGTGGGGGGGGGGGGGGGGGGGGGGGGGGCTTTGTTTTGTAGTTGGTGAGGACCTGAAGTTTTTTCCAAACTGTCCTAGTGTTATTGTTTGAAATGTCCTGTTCTATTTTTAAAGCATAATTGAATTTGGCTTTTCTTATTCCAAATCTAAGTTTGTATTTTGCAGCCATATAGTCTTCTTTATTTCCGGATTTGTATGCATAGTTTTTGTCCTTTCTTAATTGTTGAATTTCTTTGGTGAACCAGGGTTTATTGTTGTTGTGTTGTTTTACTGTTTTCGTTGGGATGCACAGCTGCTCACAGAATTGGACGTATGACGTCACTGTGTCGGTGTAGGCATGGAGGTCCCCAGCTGCGTGGAAAACTTCCCAATCAGTGCATGCGAAGCATACACGCAACTTTTCGATGGCTTCTGTGGACCAGGACCTGGAGGATTTTATTGGTGTTTTCGAGGATTTCAATTGTTGTTTGTACTTCGGGATAAGCAGCAGCATTGCGTGGTCCGACTTGCCGAGCGGAGCTCCCGCAGAAGCACATATATATATATATATATATACAGTTTAGTTTATGATTCAGCCTTGGGTAAGACTTTTATAGTCTATGGCGATGACGCCCATAATGCTAAATGGGAGCAAATGTTAAAAGGGGACCCAATTATCCCAGTGGTGGCCGCCGGAGTCCACGCCGCCGAAGCTAACCGGAGCCGTAGCTAGCCCTTTGCGGCTCCGTTAGCTTCGGCCAGCGGCGGAGCCCGCGTTATAACTGGAGATCAAGGAATGCATCGAAACGCGGACTTGGTTCGCCTGCAGCCTGCTATAGTATTAGCTAAAGAAATTATGTTGAACAAGGCTTATTAAGCTGAACATCGCCACAATTGTTCTGCTATGTATCGGTACTTATTTTATTTTATTAACGTGTGAATGACAAGCATTAAGAATAACAACAAATAGCTATTTATCTTGCATATTGTCTCGTTTGATTATGAATGTAACGTTTATATAGTGGAACTACACTGTTTTATCAAAACCAAAGTGCCACGCAGTAACTTGGTATGCATGTATTTCAGCAGGAAATGTGCAACCTAGATTACATTTACCAACACAGACTATATAGACATATTTGTAAAAGTTGTTCATGAGTTATTAAGAGAATATGGCATTAACCCTCCTGTTGTCTTTGGGTCGGTTTTCATGTATTTTTGAATAAAGGTTTCCTTTAGGTGATCCAGACAGGCTGGACCAGTGGGTGCTGAACATCCGGAGGAATAAATGGACCCCCAACGTTTCTTCTCGCCTGTGCAGTGAACACTTTGAGAGTCATCACTTCAGCACGGACTCATGGGTACAGATCCTTTTTTTTAAAAAAATAACTTGGTTCCATTTGTGAATTTAAATTGTTGTTACTAATTAAATACATGTTATACATCATACAATGCTAAATAATTGTTATGGCACAGCTTGCACATCAGTGATGAGTAATGTTCTTTTGATTAAAGGCCAAATTAAGATTTTGCCAGTTAAGTATATTGAATTTTTTTGCAAACCATCACATTTCTCTTCAATTTATGCAAAGACTATTTATCATAGATAGAGAATTGCCATTTTCCCCCACATACTCTATGTTAAAAACAGATGAATTATTTTACCTTTTTTTACATTATTTTAATAGCAACATTCATTCATCTGTTGTCATCTTATAACTTATTTATCTTAACAGCTATCACTGTAAAAAAAAAAGAAGGATTTAATTTCATTTTACTATACAATATTTATCTTTACATTCTGTTCTTGCATATGTCTTATTATATTTACGTGTATATAGATTTCTGCCTGCACTGATTTATTATTCTTAATTTAATTTTTAATTTATATAATTTATATATCTTATATAACTATGTTGCATCGTTGGAGGAGCTCGGGACAGATGATTTGCATTGCCATTCCTACACTGTAGCCGATGTGCTATGACATAAATCCTTTGAATCTGAATCTTGGAAACACGTAATTGTTGAATGGATTAACTGCATAGTTAACATGTTGGCTCTCTATTGTCTTTTATAATGCACTCTTAAATTTAAAACAACATTATTCAAAAGAAAGTTGAATATCTACAGACCTCAAAAAGTTATTTTATGTGTTTTTGTTTATTATTTTTATTAGGGAAGGAGATGCCTGAAAAACACTGCAGTGCCCACCATTTTCTATTTCACTAATGGCAAAGAACAACAGCCTAGAAGGAAAAGCAGGGTGAGTAACAATGACGAGGTAAGTGACAGTCCTAGTCCGACTGTTCACAGCAATGAGGAGGCTGCAGATGTAGACCATGGTAGTGGTGAAAACAGTCTTGCTGCTGATCAGAGCAATATCATTATGATACAAGACACACCTGAAGAAGCCTTTGTTGTTCCACATGTGGAGCAGAATGACATTCCAACAGTCAATGCTTGTGAGGATGTTGGTTTGGGTAGCAGCAGCCAACAAACAAAACAAATTGGAAAGCAGGCAGACTCCGCCTCTGTTCACTCTTACTGTACACGTGGGCTTTAAACTAAGACGGGTCATACTGAATAGTTTGTGCACACATTTTTAACATGTGATCTTTCTTTCATGTAGGACGCTTCAGGGAATTTGCAACGCCTCGGCCAATGTGATGTCTTCTCCACGTGAAAGAGATTGAAGGCATCATTTATAACTTGAGACAATTTTCCAAAAGTTATGACTTTTATTGGCTTAGGCAGTAATGGATTACATCTGACATGAATCAAGATCGTATAGAAAAAAAGGAAAGTGTAATCCTTAGTTACATAGGAAAATATGTAATCGGATTAGTTTGACTTTTTTTAATAATAGGGAAACTCAAGATTACAATCTTATTTAAAACCTAAAAAGAGCATATAGTGTTTGTTGTAAAATGATCAAATTGTATCTCTTCTCTGGAAGCGGTACTGTTCTGTAGGCTAATACTTTAATTGTGAATCTATACACCTACTGCCTGAATCTGCTTTATGGTATTATATTATACATTTAAGTACAAAAATCATATTAATATTTCTTCTCTCCTGTGTTTATTTGCATTGCATTTGATATTGAGGTAATCCAAAGGTCATCAGGTTACATTACTTTTATATCTTGATACTCACATGAAGTTACTGGCTGTGTTTTTGGCAAGTAGCCGTCCCAACCCTGAACATAAGTTATATCATTTTAATTACTGATACAGTTGTTGCACATCTTTAATTTATTTTCTAGTATACTTAAGTCATAAAATGATTCGTAACCTTTACTTTTCATAAAATGCAAGATGTAACTTTCAATGTGGCTTGTGTATTTATCACTTTTTCAATGTGAAATAGATCTGATTAAATAAAGAGTAAAAGCACAATCTTAAATGTTGACATTTATTATTTTCCTATGCTTATTGTTAATGTAGTGGTGTTATAAACAAAATGTTGTCGTGAAGGAAATTAAGATGTTTTTTATTTGTTGACAAAAGATTTAAAGTTGATGCTCACAACATGTGGGAACATTTATGGAGAAAAATGTTTCTATTGTAAAACAAATATTGATCTGCATACTGAACAATTTGGAAACTCTCTAAAAGGTATTATCTTGTGACGTTACGACCCTGTAGGGATTGTGGGTATTGCACTTCATAATTACATTCTATGGTATGCTTATGACATATTTGATGCCAAAATACATGGGATTAAGGAAGACCTTCTTGTTGTTTGCATTGTCACTGATAAATGACAGGGTAGTATTCATTGTCAAGATGTTGTGTTTTTAAACTTGGGACTCTTTTCAGACTGCTACGGCTTGGGAAAGGATTTGAGCCTTAATGTGTAATGTTTTCTGTATTGTATGGTAAGCTTATCCTTTCATTTGATTTCCCATTTGGATGTGATAGCTAACATTTTCAGTAAGCAGTAGACAAAAGAAGTGAAAATATGAATGTAATTTATTTTCAATATTTACATAAATACAGAATTATTTTAACAAATAAAATAACAAAAAACATCATAACAAATACAAAATAAAAGGTTTGACAGACAGCCATGCAGGAAGAGGAAGAGCAGCCATGTTAACAGTGTTATGGCTACAGATGTAATATCTAACTCAACATTAGCCATGACAGTCTGGGCTTAGCAAGGGCCTTAGAATACATACTCTAAAGGCCAAATCCAAAAACAGTGATACTGACATTTTAGCAGTTCACAGAGCAATGAACAGAAAGCATGACATCTGCTTTGAACACTTGGGAGCCTCCCTGTCACACCAGCTCCAACCCTTGGGTCAGTCAGATGGGATTAACGGCTTCACTTAGGGCATTTGGTTCAGATACATGACTCTCGTTACCACAGTGTTTTTTTTTTTAAGCTATTCATACTGCTAGGCAGAGGATGTCTGTATGTAGGCGAGCTGTTAAAAGTCCCTACTATTTTTCAAATAGGCCTAATGTCAGGGGCCTCTTACTGTCTAGTTCTACATGTATTCACATTATATAGACAATGTTTCCACCTGGTGAAACTAAAGGCTGCACGAAACTCAGGCTACATTCTGTTCTGCTCTAACGATTCAATGTATAGATTCTGCATCGAAACAATTAGCTTTCATTGTTTCCAATGATAACGTCACCTTAGGTGGAGGAATGCAAACCTGTTTTCAAATATAAGGTTTTGATTTTGTTTGACGTTTCTCAGTAGTGACACCCTCAGACCCCCACTATCATTCATGCTATGCCATCAGTAATAACTCAGATGTTAAGGGGGTTGAAGCTTTTCCTCCCGAATCAGATATGCTTTGTTTTTCAACAAAGGTATATATTTCCTGCATAATATGTTTCTCACAATTTTTTTTTGTGAGCTGCGCACAGGTGATACTGAGTCTTCTCGATTAATAGATTATAAACTACACCATGCTTAAATGCAGTGGCGTGCGGTGAGGTTCGTGGCTGGTGAGGCACTGACTCTTTCAGAGTCACATTTATAAATATTATATTTTGACCTTAATCAAAATATTCGGTTATTTTCAAAAGCTTTTTTAGTCTGATGCTTCGATTCATTTTAAACAGACCGTTCAACAAAAGGATAGGCCAACCCACAATCTAAATATTGGATTGTTCTTTCTTAGTAAGATTCCATTTGCATTACAATTGTGGTCTTACCTTGACTTGAAGATGAAGTCCATGCTATCCTTCTGGACAACAATCTCTATTCTTTTTGGTAAAAGTCCTCCTTATCTTCCTCTAGTTTCAAAAGTCTAGTTTGTTGTTTGCGTCTACCGTCTCTGCGTAGAATAACAGTAGCAACAAGAACCTGTGGGCTCACGTGCGCCCCCTTCAGTGCGGCAGAGGTTATGGCTGCCTCCCCTGGTTCTTTTTTCATTGCCGTTGTATGATGAGACCAGCGAGCCTACATATCATATATACGTGAAATAAGTTATTTAGAGACTATGGATGGCGAGGACACATGTAATAAAGGGATCTACAAACATTACATTGGTGACATACAGTGAGATGGTGCAGGCATGCGCTTAGGGCTTCGGGCTGCGCTTTCCAGCCAGTTTCTGTGGGGTGACGCATTCTGAGGTGAGGCAGAGCTCATCTGTGCCTCACCTCACCCCACAGTAACTGGCTTGAGCGCGCTCACAAAATAAGTGCCCGCGTTAAATTGGTGCCCGCACTCCAGCCAGTTACTGTGGGCTTACGAGAGGCAGACCTCGTCCCTGCCTCACTTCTCATCGCTACCCGTAGTTGTAGCGGAGCTTGGCAAATTTGCTGATTTTGACTATAAAAAGCGATTGGAATCAAACATAAATCACATTTACAACACAGATCAGTGCAGACATTTTATTATTATTACTATTTAGTTTTTCTTTAGTTATTTTTCTGTTACATTGGAGTATGACAGGGGAGGCTCTGCCTGTCGCTGCTTAAATGGACTCCTAAGTTATTATTTCATATGTGACATATGTAAGAAAAGGGAGGGAAGAGTCAATTATATTGAGTAATTGATTTTATATTGGAACATTTATTTCTCAAACCTATGTTTTATGGAAGAGAAAATGTATTTCTGATAAACTAATCTTTTATCAAAGAGTAAATGGTGAATTAATATAACATTTAGAATCATTGAGAAGGGGTTATATCCACAGGGACTAGCTCGCCTTTAACTTAAAATAACATTTCTCTGCTTTGGACTGATGAGTTTATGATTCTTGCATGTTAAATGACTAACACAAACCTTACATTTATGCATGTCCATGTGTCAGGAAGGCTCCCAAATAATTTGGAGGGGCCTATCCTATTTTTGATAATGTGCTAATCCATTACTTTGAGTTGTCTTCACTCAGGAAAACATCCCTATCAAGTGTTAACCCAATAACTAGGACAACTCTCAAGGCCAAGGGTCAGAGAGAGAGGATCACACTCTCCGGCTGCAGAGAGCACCCCCAGCCACGGGCAAGGAAGCAGGAGGTCGTTTGAGATGAGAGGATTCTAATCTTCAGCTTCCTGAGGAGATGGGATTCTTCTCTTCACCATTCTGCTCGGTGGGCTCAAGCAGTCAACCCTGCAGGACGAGCGAGGGCTTCAGAGGCTTCTATAATACAAGGTTCCTTGTTTCTTGGAGGAGTTTGATGTCTTCCTAACCTCTCCCATCACGGGGGGGGGGGGGGGGCATCTGGATGTGCCACTTGGATTACGCAGTTGCACTGCTCTCAAGCAGATAGCAGAAGGAATGCAGGCAGATGAGCCTCCATTTCACATGGGGGATCAACTACAGTGCTCACTGGATGAGCCACACAAAAGCAGATCAATTGGGGGGGGGGGGGGGGGGGGGTTGAATTGTGGCGTTCTGATGAAGAAGAGTTTGAGCCAATCAGCACCTAATGCTAATCTACAGTATCAGGATGCCTTTACACACCAGACACTCTGTGTCATAAAGAGAGGAGGAGAACGATTCAGGAGGACATGTTCTTCCAGCTCTCATACAAAGATAACATTTGAATTGAATGACCAGATGTTTACAGATGTACAATTAATGATTGTTTTTATATTTCCAATGACCAGACATGTGTTAAATAGTGCTGATAAATATATTTTGTCAGATCAGATTACACTTTCACACTAAACAAAATAAATTAATTGATATTTTCAGATGATAAGGTACAGTGTACAGTGATAAGGGATCGTTGCTCACTATGATATGATAAAGTGTAATATGCTCCAGGAAGGATACAGTATATTGTTGAATATTCAAGATAGCTATATACTGTATATAACATTACATTAATTGTAATTCAATATACACACATCAATCATATATGGATAAAAGGACAACTTCACCGTTTATGAACATGATGTGTGTTTATACATGATTATATGTGTAGATAACCTGTGTAAATAATGGTATCAGTGTTGTTCGCTTTGCAGTGTAGTTCTCTCTAACACTTGCATTGTTATTTTACTTAAAGTTTAGATGATCACGAAACCTATAAGCCATAAAGAAATGGGAGATGCAGAATGGACGGGCTTTGGCCTTCAGGAGGGATAAACCCGCTCCAAGGAAACGGAAGTGACGTGACCTCTGTCAGAAGGTAAAGTATAGAAACATATGTACCTATTACTTATTATTCATATATGATAAGTATATTACTGAACATTTACAATTTACTGGTGCAAATATTATCAATCAAAGGATTTACACTGAGTCACTCCAGACTAAAACATAATGATAGTTTCAGATTAAGAAATGCCTCATGCATACATTTTATATCACACCGCCAGTAGTTACCCCCAGAGCCCAGCCTCCCCCCAAGCAGTCTCTGGGTGCTGTACATGTACGGCAGGGATATCCTCTCCCACATGGACCATATCAAGGCCAGCATCACCTCCACATTTGGTTCCATCTTAAAGATGGACTCAACCAAAAAGGTCAAATATAGCGTGACTGTGTATTTGATTTCCATGTTTGTTAAACTCTCTTATAAACAATAACATTAAAAACTAGTTTTTATTATAAATGTGTTCGGTTACAAATCTGGAAACATTAACTGCTATAGATCATTTCTAATAAATGCCTCAACTTAGCTGTTCTGTGCTGTCACATTCCAGATCGCAAAGCAAGGTGGAGCAGCTGTTCCCTGCTCCACCCTCAGCTCCTCAGGTGGTGTTGCAGCTCTTCCCTGCTCCACCTTTGGGCTCCATGATATTTACACCAGTGAGCTCACAGGTTCCTGTCCTGGTCGCTGCTCCACAGGCTCTGAATGCCAGCCACTCTCTGCTTTTCCTACTCCTAGTCCTGCTCCTGCTCCATACAGCCAAACACTGACCCGCAAAGTACTGCCCAACACGTGTGGAGGTGTGGGAGGTTTGGGACAGCGGACCCTGGACACAACCAGTACAGGGAGTAGTGAACTACATTGTGCCAAAGGAGCAGTGGTTGGAGGACATAACAAAATGTATATCCCCCCCAGCAGAGGCATGGACACTGGACACTTATTTATGTATATAGTTTGGTGTATAGTTTGATATTTATTTATATACAGTTGGGCAAAAAAGTATTTAGTCAGCCACCAATTGTACAAGTTCTTAAAAAGATGAGAGAGGCCTGTAATTTTCATCCTAGGTATACCTCAACTATGAGAGACAAAATGAGAAAAACAATCCAGAAAATCACATTGTTTGATTTTTAAAGAATTTATTTGCAAATTATGGTGGAAAATAAGTATTTTGTCAGTAACAAAAGTTCATCTCAATACTTTGTTATATACCCTTTGTTGCCAATGACAGAGGTCAAACGTTTTCTGTAAGTCTTCACAAGGTTTTCACACACTGTTGCTGGTATTTTGGCCCATTCCTCCATGCAGATCTCCTCTAGAGCAGTGATGTTTTGGGGCTGTCGCTGGGCAACACGGACTTTCAACTCCCTCCAAACGATCAGTCGTCCTGGTCCCTTTGCAGAAAAACAGCCCTAAAGCATGATGTTTCCACCCCCATGTTTCACAGTAGGTATGGTGTTCTTTGGATGCAACTCAACATTCTTTCTCCTCCAAACATGTCTAGTTGAGTTTTTACCAAAATGTTCTATTGTGGTTTCATCTGACCATATGACATTCTCCCAATCCTCTTCTGGATCATCTAAATGCTCTCTAGCAAACTTCAGACGGGCCTGGACATGTACTGGCTTAAGCAGGGGGACACGTCTGGCACTGCAGGATTTGAGTCCCTGGCGGCGTAGTGTGTTACTGATGGTAGCCTTTATTACTTTGGTCCCAGCTCTATGCAGGTCATTGACTAGGTCCCCCCGTGTGGTTCTGGGATCTCTGCTCACCGTTCTTGTGATCATTTTGACCCCACGGGGGGAGATCTTACGTGGAGCCCCAGATCGAGGGAGATTATCAGTGGTCTTGTATGTCTTCCATTTTCTAATAATTGCTCCCACAGTTGATTTCTTCACACCAAGCTGCTTACCTATTGCAGATTCAGTCTTCCCAGCCTGGTGCAGGTCTACAATTTTGTTTCTGGTGTCCTTTGACAGCTCTTTGGTCTTGGCCAAAGTGGAGTTTGGAGTGTGACTGTTTGAGGTTGTGGACAGGTGTCTTTTATACTGACAACGAGTTCAAACAGGTGCCATTAATACAGTTAACAAGTGGAGGACAGAGGAGGCTCTTAAAGAAGAAGTTACAGGTCTGTGAGAGCCAGAAATCTTGTTTGTTTGTAGGTGACCAAATACTTATTTTACCGAGGAATTTACCAATTAATTCATTAAAAATCCTACAATGTGATTTCCTGGATTCTTTCCCCCCATTCTGTCTCTCATAGTTGAAGTGTACCTAGGATAAAATTACAGGCCTCTCTCATCTTTTTAAGTGGGAGAACTTGCACAATTGGTGGCTGACTAAATACTTTTTTGCCCCACTGTATATGATATGTATATATTTTATTAAGTTTATGATAATGTTTATTTGATGTTAAAACCCATTTAGAGTGTTATTTTGTTATACTGCACCTTACTTACTTGTATGGGTTGTTTTTAGGGCTGTCAGTCAATTAAAATATTTAATCGCGATTAATCGCATGATTGTCCATAGTTAATCGCGATTAATCGCAAATTAATCGCACATTTTTTATCTGTTCTAAATTTACCTTAGAGGAATATTTTTAAGTTTTTAATACTCTTAGCAACATATTAGTGGACAAATATGCTTTATGCTAATGTTTATTATCATTTCAACAATGACAAATATTCTCATGAATATTAAACACAACAACCTCTGAACATTACAAATATCTGCCTCAATTCAATCTGGAACCTCTCATTCAATAAAACAATACAAATGGTGTGCGTGTGTGTGCGTGCGCGCGCGTGTGTGCGCGCGTGTGTGTGCGTTGGAGCTATGTGCAACTCAAGGCATATGCTCGAACGGGAGCTGCCTGGACGCTGCAATCATGTTGCGCACTATCCGTGCTGAGTGTGCTGACTTATCGTGCCATGTCCCACTGTCTGGCTTCCTGCATCAAGTCAAGTGCTCGGCGCAGTTGTGGCGAAATGTCGCTCCTCTGTTTTCATTTAAACAGCTCCTTATATCCGTTAGCACAGCTAGCTAGCACCAGATGCTAACAACAACAATGCACGTAAGGTCTCTCTCTCGCTCGCTCGGGCCACACATACACACACCCTCCCGGTCCTCCCGATAGCCAGTCGGTGCCTGCCGGTGAGCGTGGAAGTGTGGTCTGCCACAAGCGGGCGGCAGGAGCGGGGCTGTCAGCATCAGCTTGTAGATAGTATTTTAAACTCGATGCGCTCTGAAACTACGGGGCGGCCGAGGAAAAAAAATACACATGCGTTAATCGCGATAAAATAATTAGTGGCGTTAATAAATTTTTGCGTTAACGCGTTATTAACGCGTTAACTTGACAGCCCTAGTTGTTTTACATTTTATTAAGTTGAACTACTTTAAAATAAAGATTTGATTCTATCAAGTACGTGACTGTCCAATAATTGAGTGGAGTGCTATGTTTAGAATTTCTATAGGTTTTCTCTTTGTTTGTTAAAAGAAATACATTATAACACCAATACCTTCTTAGTTCATATTAAATGTAATGGCTACATTTAAGTATTTATCCACAGCACACAAACCATGAGCTTCAATACAGGTCCATATTGGTTACTTCAAAACTATCCCTGATAAAGAAAATAATAATAATTGTATATAATAAACTTGAAAGAAGTAGATACGTTTTACTTCATATTTTTTTGAAATCTATAATATTTAATAGAAATGTGTGAATAGTTAACTGCATAACACAAGTGTTATTAGTCAACAAACGCATACGTTGTTGGTCTTTATTAAAGTACTTCTGTATATAAATACCTTTACATGCTACAGAAGGGGAACAGGGAGCAAGAGAATCGTTTTTTTCTCCTCTTTTTCTCTTTTTCCTCTCTTTTTTCTTCTTCCCCCTTCTTCCCCTTTCTTCTCCTTTCTTCTCCCCCCCTTGCAAGACTATTGTTCTCCCAGCTTTGGCGCACCTCACTATCCATTTGACCACCTTGTTTTTGGTGTTATTTTGCTGTTCTGTTCCCACCTGTGTCTTGTTATCCTGTCGTTAGTTTCCCTTGTGTGTCTAATTGTCTGATTGTGTTCACCTGTTGCCCTTGTGTTTCTGCCTCCCCTGCCCGGCTGTTTCTTGTCTCATGATTACCCCTCCCTGTATTTAGTCTTGTCTCTTCCTGTGTTCCGCTGTCGGTTCATTGTTTGTTTGTCCTCCCTCACGCTACTTGTTAGTCTCTCCTGTCTCCCTCCTTGTTGGTCACGGTCAGTTTTGTGTGTTTGTGCTACCTGTGTTTGTCATGCCATGTTTTTGTGTTTTTCATCTTTTAAATAAAGCTCGCTTTTGTTTATAACCTTTACCTTTTTGTAGTCTGCATTTGGGTCCTACCTTTTTCCACGATTCCTAACAGAATGAACCGACCTACAATGGACCCAGCAGATTTTAATTTTTATTTGGACTTGGTCTCCCTCGAGTACACTCTTCAGTGTCAATATGCTGAATGGAGTAGAACCTCGGCTAAAAGGGACAAAGAGGCTGTCCTCAAAAAGGCTCAAATGGAGGTGGACAACGTGCCATGGTTGAGAAGCTCGTTGCCTGAGTTTCTCCCGAGTTTTTTCTCGTAGCCCTGATTGCCAGTCTCCATTCTCTGACCCTTTCTTGGGATCCCGCCTGGCGTTTGGAGGTCCACAGAGCCTCCAGAAGACCTCTAAAAGACGCAAGGTCAGGAAGCCAGCTCGTACTCAGGTACCGGTCCCAGCAGCCATGGTTCCGGCTCCAGTGCCGGCCCCAGCAGCCATGGTCCCTGCTTCAGTACCGGTCCGCACAGCCATGGTTCCGTGCTCCAGTGCCGGCCCACACAGCCATGGTACCGTGCTCCAGTACCATCCCACACAGCCATGGTTCCATGTTCCGGTTCCTTGCCCAGCAGCCATGGTTCCGGCTCCAGTACTCCATACTTTCTGTATGGTCCTTATTGACAGTGATCTGAATAGGCTCTGTGCAGTGGGTAACAGTGAACAAAAGACGACCGTCTAAAGCACTGGCGTTAACACATAACTGAGTTATTTACACAAGCAGCTGAACAAAACACTCATTAGCTACAAAACTACAGGTTATAGTTTACAAGATAGTTGATTACTTTAGCTACTATGAAGATTCAGACAAATTATACAAAATATAATAATGAAATATTTTAACATGCATTACTATAGGAAGAAGATAACGCTTTATTGATCCCTTGGTAAATTCTCAAGCTACCAAGCAGTACTTTGGTTTTGTACTTACATCTATTACACTGCAGTATTACTACTTACTAAGTACAAATAAAATCAATGTCCTCCATCTCCCAGGGTAACAACAATGACAGGGCTAGGAATCCCATTAACATTGAGGGAACAAATGAGGCAGACCTCCCCAATTTTATATTATAATAATATAATATTCTCGATTCGAGAAAAATGATTTCTCCATAAACACCTCAACCCTTAGAGAGTCTCTCTCCCCTATCTCAGACATAGTCATTGAACAGGATGATGTTAGGAATCTCTTAAAACGAGTCAATATTAGAAAGGCCCCAGGTCCAGACCATATTTGTGGGCGTACACTCCAGTATTGTGCTAGCGAACTCTGTGGTGTTTTCCAGCATATATTCCAATTGTCACTTGAGAATAGCCAAATTCCTGATATGTGGAAATCCTCAACTGTAATTCCCATCCCTAAGAAATCTCATCCTAAAGTCCTAAACGACTTCAGACTGGTGGCTTTAACGTCATTGGGCACCGAGCCTTCGCAGCAGCTGGCCCGAGGCTCTGGAACACTCTGCCCCTCCATGTGAGGTCGGCCCAGACCCTAGGGGTTTTTAAATCATATTTAAAAACTCACTTCTTCTCTCAGGCTTTCTAGCTAGAGCGGAGCACGACTACTGACACTTCCCTGTGTATTGTTTTTTTATATTTGCTGTTGCTAAATGTCTGTCTTTTTTACAATTACACTGCAGTGAAATGTTTTTATTACATGTACAGCACTTTGGCTCGACCAAACATCGTTTTTAAATGTGCTTTATAAATAAAATTTGATTTGATTTGATTTGATTTGATTGGTAATGAACATTTTTGAAAAAATTGTTAAAGGCCTTGTCGTGTCAGTAGTAGGTGGTGAACATGATCCACTACAATTTGCGTATCAGGCAGGGTGAGGCGTAGAGGATGCAAAGCTTTTTATACTGCACACCCTCCACAAACACCTTGAAAAGCCACAAGCCCACGCTAGGCTTTTGTTTGCTGACTTTTCTTCAGCATTTAATACAATGCAGCCACATCTCCTGGTAGAGGGCCTATTATGTCATTTTAAACTGTCCCATCAACTTGTTTTATGGATTTTAAACTTTCTAACTAATAGAGAGCAGAAGGTGTCTGTCAATGGACGCCTCTCTGACTCTGTCATCACTTCCACGGGCTCGCCTCAATGATGCGTTCTTTCGCCCCTATTTTTTATAATGTACACTGATAAATGCAGGAGCATGCAAGACAACAGCTACCTGGTTAAATTCTCCGATGATACCGCCCTCTTGTCCCTCCTAGCGGCTCAGAATCAGGCCACGAGTGTGCTTTTACCAATTTTATTCAGTTTATTTTATACAACATATCGGTACTGTACGCCTATATTACAGATGTCTTTTTATTAAGCCTCCAGTATTGAAAATTACAGAAAGAACTTGTCAGTACAAATACCTTTGAGGTGTTTGCTAAATTAAGGTGACTAAATCAATAATAGTTATAGTGGTTATTTATAACGCTTTTATTGCTGGGCTACACATTATCGTTCTGAAGTAAGACGGTTTGTAATTATTCCAATGTTAGTTGCCGAACTGACGGCGAAACACAGGCAGCAATGGAGTTAAGGCAACCGGCATCATTTAATGACATGCTTAACTTGTTAAGCATCATTTTTTTCACGAAACAGTGTCTCAGGGCTTCTTAACATTTAAAAAACTATTAATATGTGATACCCACCTAACGGGAAAAACTCAGCTAACTGACGATACGAACCATTTTTACCGAAACAAAACACAAGTCTCACAAGAAGCGTCTAAATGAGCCCTGAGCGAAAAAATGCTAACGCACTGAGCACAGAACTCTAGGTATAAATACTTTATTACTTATCGGATCTGTACAATCAAGATATTAGCTAGCAAGCTGAGATTCCACAAATTCCAGAAATATAAATGGAGCAAAATCAGGAAATTATGGAATGCCATTTAAGCCAAAATTAAATAAATAAATAAATACATATATATATATATATATATATATATATATATTAGGGCTGTCAAGTTAACGCGTTAATAACGCAAACAAAAATGAACGCCACTAATTATTTTAACGCGATTAACGCATGTGTATTTTTTTTCCTCGGCCGCCCCGTAGTTTCAGAGCGCATCGAGTTTAAAATACCATCTACAAGCTGATGCTGACAGCCCCGCTCCTGCCGCCCGCTTGCAGCAGACCACACTTCCATGCTCAACGGCAGGCACCGACTGGCTATCGGGAGGACCGGGAGGGTGTGTGTATGTGTGGCCCGAGAGAGAGACCTTACGTGTATTGTTGTTGTTAGCATCTGGTGCTAGCTAGCTGCGCTAACGGATATAAGGAACATTACATTACATTTCATTTAGCTGACGCTTTTATCCAAAGCGACTTACAATGACCAATTACAGGGACATTCTCCCTGGAGTAACTAAGGGCTATGTGCCTTACTCAAGGGCACACTAGTGGTGGTGTTCCTGGCGGGATTTGAACTCACAACCTTCCGATCTTCAGCCCACCTCACTATCCATTAGACCACCACTATCCCTGAAGGAGCTGTTTAAATGAAAACAGAGGAGCGACATTTCGCCGACAACTGCGCCGAGCACTTGACTTTATGCAGGAAGCCAAACAGCGGGACATTGTACGAACAGTCAGCATACTCAGCATGATTGCAGCGTCCAGGCAGCTCCCGTTCGATAGGCCTGGAGTTGCACATAGCTCCAACGATCCATCACACACACACACACACACACACACACACACACACACACACACACACACACACACACACACACACACACACACACACACACACACACACACACACACACACACACACACACACACACACACACACACACACACACACACACACACACACACACACACACACACACACACACACACACACACACACACACACACACACACAAACACACACACACACACACACACACACACACACACACACACACACACACACACACACACAGACACACACACACACACTTTGTATTGTATTTGTATTATTGAATCCTGGCTCCAAAATGGTGGAATGAGCTCCCCATTGACATCAGGACAGCAGAAAGCCTGCACATCTTCCGGCGCAGACTGAAAACTCATCTCTTTCGACTCCACTTCGAGCAATAGAATTAATAACAAGCCACTTATATACTAATAAAGGACTGGCTTATCTATAGCCAGCTGAGTAGCACTTGAAATGTTTGGCTCTATGAAACCTGATGTACTTTATGATTCTGTTTTCTTCAAGGTTGTGTCTTCCTGGTCGTATGTACTTATTGTAAGTCGCTTTGGATAAAAGCGTCAGCTAAATGCAATGTAATGTAATGTAATGTAATGAATGAGAGAGGTTCCAGGTTGAATTGAGGCGAATATTTGTAATGTTCAGAGGTTGTTGTGTTTAACATTCATGAGAATATTTGTCATTGTTCAAATGATAATAAACACACATATAAAGCATATGTGTCCACTCATATGTTGATAAGAGTATTAAAAACTTAAAAAAAGTCATTATGAAATAAAAGTCTCTTGAAATAAATAAATGTGTATTTAAATGTACATGTATACATATTTATTGCCTCATTTATTTATTTCAGAATTTATTTCATGGGCATATATATATATATATATATATATATATATATATATATATGTATTTATTTAATTATTTATGTATTTATTTATTTATTTAATTTTGGCTTAAATGGCATTCCATAGAAAATGCGTCTTACCTTTTTCTGTTTCTGATCAAAAGTTGTGTTCAATGGCATTAAAACAATAACAACGCGGCTGAAGGTTAATCCAATGTGTCTGTGTCCCTTTGAAATGATTACTGATAATCCATCATTCCATTTTTATGTAATAAACTGAGATTTCATATTAGCTGCTATGATAGCTACTAGAGTGCATGACAGCTTCCGGTTTTTGGGTATTCTGGCTACGCATCACTCTCACTCCTTATTTGGTAATGTGTAGGTGGATTTAGGGACTTCCCCTCGATTCTATGGCTTTAACGGTTAAAAAGAGATGTCAATCATCAAAATCGACCAAGTGTTTTTTTGTGCTAAATCTCTATAAAAAGGTCACATTTAACTTGTTTTGCATCAATCTTGATAAAGGGTACTTAGTATATGTTATAGTTTGGATTCCTGAAGCTTTTAGTCTACTATCCCATCATTCAAGGGTGGTTTCACTATAAGTAATGTTTTTTCTTTGGACGGACACTATAATATAAATTGTTTTACTATGTTCAATCTTTAAAATAAAAATAACCTATATTGATTCTGACTTTTCTACATCCAACTCACAGGTTTATCATTGCTTTGAGAAAAAAGATTATTAATTTACCCCTTTTAGAAGAGTAATTTGTTCTGGGAATGTCATTTTCAAACATGACGGCTCAGTACCGATAGGATAATCCCTTTATCTATTAATTGTTTCTTATTTTCTTAGCTTATTCCTATTAGTATATTTTCTAGCGGGGCATATTTTTGATAGTGTGATTGTGGAGATGGGAGTTTGAAAGCCGTCAACAACATAATATAGAATACATTTTTTTCTCATTTCAAGCCAAATAATAGATATAAGTAAGGAGCTTGAGATATGATCCTACAGACATGAATCCATCTAAAAAGCACAACCTTGTAGAACAGTAATTTAAATCCCTTGTGGTCCTATACTGTAGGCTACATAATGGTTTTCTATAAACCTTTGTGGGTATAGCTGCATTATATTATATATAATAACACATTATGCGATGTCCTTGTTTCCTTTTTTTGGAGAATTTTAAAATGCTGGGCCTTGGTCTAGGCAGTTTATTCGTTGGCATAATTGTAAAACCTAAACAACAACCCTTGAGCATTTTGTAATTCAAGAGAAAGCTTGAATTTTTCTAATTCTGCAGCTCTTCCCTCTCTCTTTCCTCTATTCACCTCCTCTCAGAAAATCATATGTGCTTTATCCAGTAACCTGTGTGAGTACTAGTTTCATAATGTGATTCTAGGCTCTAGTTAACTACAGCACAATATCTGCAAAGCTATTTAGAGACCAAGAGAAATCTTTTTTTTTAAAATACATTTTTACTTAGTTTAGTTTTCTCATCACCGTAGCAGTCATCTGCCATTAGTCACAGCTGAGCCTTTGGCTATGGTAAGCACAAAGCTAAACTTTAGGCAACATCTGCTCTGGAAAAGTCGTTCTAAATGGCAATTATCTCTGTGACTGTGAATTGATCGACACATTCTATCGTCTACTATTTTATTTGCATAACTGGAAACTTCAAACTGTGGTAAAACAAATAAAGCAGCAGCATTGTGGTGTCCATTTTATAACATTTAGGAAGGTAGCTGAGGTCTGATATTCAATTTAAGACACAAACGTATTGCCTTTTTGCCTGAAGTCTATTATAACTTACAGTATAATATCTGACAACTGATACTGATATTTAAGGGTATCTAAAATGAGACACTGCAGACAAATTGAAAGAATGAGTCACCTGCCTGAATACCGGGTGTAAGTAAAAAGGTGCAAAGGTTCAAAGACTGTGTTGATTAAAGATGAACGTTATTTGAGATCTTTCCACTACGTTAAATAATAAAATAAATAAAGATATTTTAGATGCTGCAGTTTGACATATAATTTAAAAATACCAATTAGAATGAAAAGTCCTTAAACTTAAAAATTAGATTTATATCCCGTCATCCTTATCATATCTGTCACGTTAATTGTCTCATTATTGGCTAAGACAGAATATTAATTCTCACTGAGTGTCTCTTAAATATAAATATGTATATGAATTTAATTAATGAATTAATATGAACTCTCTTGACAGCCTAATTATGGCATCCAGATATTTTTCTTTTCTTTGCATTTATTCAGCACGCTCTTCATTCTGTCACAGGTTTTTCTGCAGCTAGCAAATCAAATTTATTTTTCATTTGTTTTTTTACCATACTTGCCGGGTGTAAAATATTCAGTTTGAGTTCCCATCTTCAATATTTGAGTTCTGGGTTCAAAAGCTAATTGCACTTGCCATAACCGTTGATGAGAGAAAGGAGGAATGCACAGCAGTGTCAGAAAAGGTGCTGTACATGATCAAAGTGCAAGTGTGAAGGAAGAAAGTTGCTCACTCGTAGCCAAGAAGAACACGATTGTTTATAATTTACCAACTTCTCCTTCAAGGGATGGATTTTACTGGATTATACTGATGCAACTTTCACTCATCATACTGAAATAGCTGTCACATGAATAATAAAAAGGAGAAACTCACTCCACTTTAACAAACTTGTTTAGTTGTGGTTATGTCAGTGTAGTGTTTACAGATGTGTGTGTGGTTTCCAGAGACTATTAAAAAGTTCATTTTTGAGTTATTTTCACACTATTTACTCAGTTCATTGGAAGATATCCTGTTGCAGAAACACATTTATAGATATTACTTATCTTTGTATACTGTCTGATATTATGTGATGCAATTGTGTGTGTAGGTGGGTAAACTCTGGATCTACCATGGCTGTTATCTATGATGAGGTAAAAAAACTGAATGCGACATTTCATGATAATATAATGATAAAAACACCTTTTAATTGAACTGTCAGCAAGGAGAATTTGCATGGTATCAAGGTTAAGGACCAAAATGCAAACTACTAGGCAGACTAATACAGTTTTTGGCTCTATTGGTAAAACAGTGAGGTACTAGAATTCAAAGGACCATAAGCAGTGAAGAGTCCAAACCAGGAAGGCCGTCTATAGAAGCAAACAAATCCAAATAGGGTAGAGAATAATACATTCTTGAATCGGGTAGAAGGTCAGGCAGATATCGGGTCATGTAAGGCAGTGTTTCCCAACCGGGGGTACGCGTACCCCTAGTGGTACGCGAGGGAACTGTAGGGGGTACGTGGAATTCCAAGGTGACAAGTAAAAAAAAAAATAATCCCGTCAAAAATGATAGTGCGCGATTTGTTTCCCTAGGGAGACAATAGTCTGTGGCACAACCGCGCCAAAATCCCACAATGAAAACAGCTGCTTACCTGCAGCCAGAAAAATACTGAGAGGTCTGCGCTATGGATAAATGGCTGAAACGTCCGCTTGCTCTGGATTGAGGCCAGGGTTCAGAGGAGCCCGCCGAGAAACGTAAGAAAGAGGCCAAACTGAAACCAAGGCAGTGAAACATATATATTATTTGGATTCATTTATACTTCTGCGGACCCACCGCAGCCTCAGTGCTTCTTTTGCACTGGCTAATAGTGCGATGAAGCCAGCGCATTTACAGAGACACCAGAGCACCAAACACTCGGGAAGTGTCGATAAAAGTGAATAATTTTACAGACGAAAGCTGTCGGAATTTAAGTCGAGCCAGACAGTAATGATGAAAGCCACGAATGTGTCAATGAAAGCACTCGAGGCATTTTACGCCGTGTCCCTGCTTGTGGCTAAATAAAAAAAACTCACTCTAGTTGAGGAGCTCATTCTACCTGCAGCGACTGCGTTGGCCGAAATTATGATAGACAAGAAAGCAGCCGAAGCACTCAAGAAAGTTCCCCTGTCGAATAACACCGTATCCCGTCGGATCAATGATATGTCTGTTAATATAATTGGACAAGTGGTGAACAAAATAAAACTAGCCGGTCAGTTCGCTTTGCAGCTGGATGAAATGACAGATGTGAGTGGAGAAGCGCAGCTCCTGTCCTTCGTGCGTTACAAAGATGCGTCGGAGATAAACTATGGGGGTTATTCCCTATCTTTATTCAAGAGCGTGGTATTTACATTTGAGAGCATACTTTATGTATTTATTTCCCTCAAACCTGTCCAGGCACTCATATAGTGCCTGCTTGCACTTAGATTTGCTCTGCTTCTGCTCAAACTGTACGCTTGCATTCAGATATATTGCTGTTTACAGATTGTTCTGCTCTCAGATTTATTCTGTGCGCGCTTGAAACTTTTGTGCAACAATCCTGTCAAAATCCCTCAACCAATAGGAGGCCAGGTGTCCTTGCGGGTGCGTTCGCTTTACTTATTACAGCGTCTCGTAAGGGCGGTTACTCTTTGGTTTATAAACTCCCGCCCTCCACGGCTTTATAACATAGCATGTACTGCACTTGTTTGATTTACAACTACCTTACATAATAGCTACGTTCAGTGGCGGACTGGGTCTAAAAATCAGCCCGGGAATAAAATAAAATCGTCCCTCCGTTGCCTCTGCACATAGTGCGCGGTGGTTGCTATGCAACAACAATAACAGATAGTGAATGTCGTCGTTTAGGTGCTTTTTTTTTCTGGAGATAGGCACTTCTCAATCCACTCCTCCATAGTAAGCCCACCCCGGAGGTCGAAGTTAACCTTAAATGTTTCCATCTTAAGCTTAGTTAGTTAGTTAGTTTACTATATAAAGTTTAGTTTAGGATTTTATAACGGTTCTCAGACGCGGAGGGATACTGATTTGTGAAAAGTAACAACAACTATTCCCTGGATATACGCTCATTATATCACGGCTAAGAAACATCAGATTGCTTGATTTGACTTGTCCGTTTTATAAACATATACTAACTGTGCTTAACCCCTCCCCCCCAAAAAAAAGTTGTAGATGACTGGTGAAAAGAAACTGCTAGGCCTATACTGATTCTGGATATTATTTTGCTAAGTGTTTTGTTCCTGAATTAAAGTTTAAATGCCTGTTTAAAGGGGACTTATTCAAAGGGGCTCCATGGTTTAAGCCTAAATGTTACAAGATATATATATATATATATATATATATATATATATATATATATAGCAAAGATAAGTTCATTATTTTGATTTCATATGTATTTATTTGATTATATTATTTATTTTCAAGGCAACATATTCATTTTTATTTATTTTTATTGAGTGATTTAAGTTAAAATTAAGAAAATGCCTGAGAATTAGATGTTCAAATTAAGGAGATGAAATAAAGTTATTTTCATTCAATAATCAGTTACGTTCTACTTGTGAAGGATCATCAGCACGTATGAGTGAGGGGGTACTCATGGTATGACAAAAGGCTCAGGGGGTACACAAGACAAAAAAGGTTGGGAACCACTGATGTAAGGGAAGGGTGTAAAATTGCTGCAGTGTAATTTGAGGAAATAGAAATCTAGCTGGAGAGGATGGAGGGAGACAGAGAGAGAAAGTGTGACACTGTTCTAAAAAGCACAAAGGCAGACCAGCAATCAACCACAATGTATCGGTGAAGTGTAGAATAATAAGCGGATTAATTTACAAGTAGAAAATAACCTGTTGCCCCCCACTGACCCCCTGTTGAACCCAGTCCTGGGCTTTGTGTAAGCATCCTACCGCTACATAATTAGGCTTTATGTTTCTGAAACCAACCAGTGACTGTTGAAATTTGATTTAACACATTCCTTTGGTATACGTCATGCCTGTCTTAATCCCCTAATCATTTGATGTTGATGCTCTTCAGTGGTGCAATACCAAAGAGACAAGACCTGACACGCAACCCTGCTTAACACCAACCCAATTAACCAAATTGTAGTTTTAGTTCTTAATGTTGCTACATGAGATTTACCACAATAGAGGAAACATTAGCTTTTCCCTATTTCGATTTTAAAACAGTGAACTCTGGGATAATACTGAAAAGTGCTGTTGACAAACTTACAATGCATGGATTATCAGCCTAATGACCACTTCTGGGGGAAACATCCTATATTTCTGGGGTTTCAAAACTTCTTCTTAAGCTGTCTTCACATGATAAGCAGTAAAACAGCTTTGAGCTGACTTTGCTGTTGTGTTTCTATGGAGGTGCCATCCGACTGAGGGAGGCGCTACCCTCGGTGGAAGCGTATCGCTCCAAATTGTCACCCAGCGCTGCGCAATGCTACAAATTATTTCAAATTTGACTTTGTTTACAGTTGACCTTTTAAAAGTCCTCTATAATGTAAAATGCACTTTTTAATGTATTTTATAGATATGTGTCCCCGGTGTGTCAGGAGAATCACAAAGGGTGTTTCTCAATGTCGAGTAAAGCTGCTCCAGAGCCACTATTTCAAGCATAATACGTCATTGAGTGCCGCCGAAGGACTGTTCCAATATCCAGCATACTTGGAATTCTCCCGAGTCCGGCGTACTTTGTAGCGAAACATTTCGTAGCTGGACATGTGTAGACTCCGCGGTCTTAAAATCCCCACAATGCTTTGCGCACGGACCAATTTCCCCAAATCTGTGGCGGAAAATGTAAAGCGGGGCCTCTCATATGACGCACACCTGCTCGCCTGTTCCACTCTTCGTTTTCCAAATGCCAGGAAGTATTCTTGCCTCGCTTCTGAAGCAAGTGACTCGGAAGACACGTGCTACCAAGCAAGCGTACTCGACATTGAGAAACACCCAAAGTGTCAGAGAATACAACCCTCCTCCTTACCCACATCTTTAAAAAACGTGGGTACAACAGAGCTATAAATCCTGCAGTTGAGCTACACACAAGCACATTTTTGCCTCTTGTGAGTTCATATACAGGTGTGTTTAAAGTCCTTTAAATAACACCAATGTGCCCCAGTATAAGGGATACAAGTGGTGCGAGTGTATTGTGATAAAGTGCATGGTTTATAATCGGCTGTTTTTTGCAGTAATGTGTGGATATTGAGAACTCCAATGTCAGGCTAGCAGTTAGTGGTTAGCAGCTAACAGAGCTGATGCTAAAGGTTAAGGTGAAACACAGTAGACACATGTTGTCTAATGTGTAATGTTAACTGTCTGTGAGATGTATATCATGTTTATGCATATAGTATATTTCACACTTAGGTTATACATGTTTCTTTAGAGTGTGGTTTTATCATATTGGAATGAGCATGAGTTAGTTGGGATTACTGTGATTTCTGAATGCAATGATTACTCATTGTGTACATCTCTATGGTATTTTTTAACATGGTGTGATCTTTAATATGTAAATGATGTTGCCTAATATTGATTTGAGTATAGTCTTAAATGCTTTTGTTGTGGATTGTTCCCATAATTATAGGAATAAAGTGCACTGCGCATAATCGCAGTCCAATCCTCAATTTACACTGAACAAAAATATAAACGCAACACTTTTGTTTTTGCTCCCATTTTTCATGAGATGAACTCAAAGATCTAAAACATTTTTTATTTACACAAAATAACCATTTCTCTCAAATATTGTTCACAAATCTGAAAAAATCTGTGATAGTGAGCACTTCTCCTTTGCCGAGATAATCCATCCCACCTCACAGGTGTGGCATATCAAGATGCTGATTAGACAGCATGATTATTGCACAGGTGTGCCTTAGGCTGGCCACAATAAAAGGCCATTCTGAAACGTGCAGTTTTGCTTTATTGGGGGGGTCTGGGGGGGTCCGAAAACCAGTCAGTATCTGGTATGAGGGGTAGGGGTAGGGTTAGGGTTAGGGTTAGGGTAATGTTGTGAATCGAGTGGCCCATGGTGGTGGTGGGGTTATGGTATGGGCAGGCGTATGTTATGGACATCAAACACAGGACACTCGATTCACAACATTACCCTAACCCTAACCCTACCCCTCACACCCCTGACTGGTTTTCGGACCCCCCCAGACCCCCTCAATAAAGCAAAAATGCACGTTTCAGAGTGGCCTTTTATTGTGGCCAGCCTAAGGCACACCTGTGCAATAATCATGCTGTCTAATCAGCATCTTGATATGCCACACCTGTGAGGTGGGATGGATTATCTCGGCAAAGGAGAAGTGCTCACTATCACAGATTTTTTCAGATTTGTGAACAATATTTGAGATAAATGGTTATTTTGTGTATATAGAAAATGTTTTAGATCTTTGAGTTCATCTCATGAAAAATGGGAGCAAAAACAAAAGTGTGGTGTTTATATTTTTGTTCAGTGTAAGACACAAGAATATATAGGAGGTGTCTACAACTAGACAACAAGACGCCAGTATGCAATCTATAGGTTGAAGCAAATGTTTAGCTAAACTGTTATCACACGTTAGCCAATGGATTTCCACATTTTATTTCAGCCGAGTGCAGTAACAGAGTATTAGATATGTGGTGACAGGCAGCTGAGCTGTGACCTCACAGATGTGTTGCTAATGGCAACTTTAAAGCCTGATTAATCATGTTATTGCAGCCACCACTATCTGCAAAGCTCTCGCTTTTTCTCCAGTTGCTCGAATAACAGACAAAGACTGTGTCACAGCTTTACAGAGTGAAACATTTAAGCCTGCTTTCAACATCGCTTTAGCCTAGAAATTGAACGCTTTTTGTAGTCATGGAGACAGCTGGGTGAACTGGCCTGCATACATTTCCATCCTTTAACAGCGTCATTTTATTAGGTTAACGTTCAAAGAACCATAATTGTTTAAAAATGACTCCATTTGGCTATTATTAAAGCCTGCACTCCAACTGTCAAGTGTTTTTCATGATGAAAAGGATGACACACTCAACCACATGAAGATATGAGAAGTGGCAGAGCAGAGAGGCTGCCAGGTACCCGGTGCAGTTTTGAGGTTAGGTGCCTTGCTCAAGGGCACCTCGGCAGTGGCCATGGAGGTGAACTGGCTCCTCTCTAGCTACCAGCTCACTCGGTTTGGTCCAATCGGGACGTGAACCGGCGACCCTTTGGTTCCAAGACCCTACAGACTGAGCCACTGCGGCCTAAATAGTTAATACATCCACTTTTGCTGAAGCCTATCAATAGATGTCGTTCTTTCCTAAAAATACATGTTATCCTAGACTGCACATTGTATTATGATTCACACATCAAACAATATCACTTGGTCTTCAAACTTCAAAGTACGAACTGCACTCAATATTAATGCAATAACTAATCATCCCTTCAATCCTGTTCTTCAGCTACTTCATTGGCTCCCTGTTAAATACTGCATTTTATTTTTATGCTTCTCACCTTTGAGGCCCTCCAACCACTTTATTTTTTTGAATTATTGTATTCACTTTTTATTCACTTCTGTTTTGTTTTGCTACTAGTTGTTTGCCAGTGCGCCCGTAAGGTGCCCGTAAGATGTCCTTGAGTGCTTTAAAAAGGCACCTATAAAGAAAAAGCATTATTATTATACAAAGACTTTTTTCCAAATCAATGATTTGGCTTTGTCACAAGTGAGAATACAGGCCAACAAGGTGAAACAGAGAACAAATAGAGGAGCTACAAAAAATGACATTGCATATCTCCAGGCCAGCTAGTTTATCAGGTTGGAACTGAAAGGAGACAACGCCATTTAAAAAATACCCTGTACATCATGTGAAACTCCTGTGATACATTTTTTTTTAATGATATTTTTTTTGATAAAAATGTGTGTTTTGACTAGACTTTATTGTTGATGTAGCAAAAAAGAAAATGTTCTTGTATGTACATACCATGCCAATAAAGCTGATAGAACACAAATATATAGCATGACAATGATTCAAATAGCCTCAAAGTAGTTCCACATTCTAAAACATGCAATCTTTTTTAAAGAGATCTTCAATCTGACAGCACAGAATCTATCTATCTATATAATCATCACAGTTTCAAACTGTGTTCAAGGTGTTCAAACAAGATTAGAGTCACCAAGTCAGTGTCTGACCAAATGTGAGATATGGAAACAATATCCTTTTCTGTTCCTGAGTTACATCTTGTTTTTACATGTTTTTCTCTGGCACAAGGTGCTTGGGACAGCCTGATCCAAGCACTTAATCTGAAAAGTGCTCCTGGTGCTTTTTTTTTTACTGAATCAGCTTTTGTTTTGTTTTGGTAACATTGAATAATATTTATAATCAATATATTTGTATCAAATTTGTATCAAATAAACTCATACTGTATCTTCTAATTAATGTTTTATTAGCTGCAATATGACAGCGTTGTCAAACAGACGTTAAACATAACAATTTAATCCAAAGTGGCGATGGAATGGTTTACCAGCATTATACACTTGATATCATACGTTTACTTCATACAGAAGAACGACAGACTACTTTTTATCCCAGAGGGAAAACTGAGGGTTTCACTCTGACAGCTCTTGTTATTTTTAATATAAAAATAATCACATACTGTATGCACAAACAGGACCACATGCATAAGTGCAGTGGTGGAAGGAACCTGCAGTTGTTTTTTGCCCCCTGCATTGAGCTTTAAGCTTTTCTTCCAAGGAAGCATTTCCCCATGGATATCTGTTCTTTCCAGAAGCAGCTTTCACCTTAGCAGGTGCAAAGTCATCAATACCATTTAGGATTTCCGAACAGAAATGATCAATAAGGCTCTTTGACTAGGACCAAAGAGGGCTTGAGTTAAAGAAGGATTTAATTGCCCTGTTGGCAGTTCTCTACCTCTCTTAAGCCCTAAAGAAAGGGCCTTGTCACACTCTGATTGGTTAAGAAGGGAAATTTAGGAGACAAATGAAGCTCAGCGCAAGTTCAACCAGGAAGACCGTCTTTACTCATTCATGTATTTCTATCTCCATGTTTCTACTCTCTCTCCTCTCAATAAGTGACCGGGGGCGTCACTCTTCAGCTTAGCCAATCACTTCGCTCTATTCCCAAGAGCAGTGGCGAGCCGTGATTTTTATACCTAGGCCCTCTGACCTCCCCCCTTCCCTCGAAAAAAAGAAGAGTTATTACGTCACAGCGTATACTTCAGCGGAATATCAAAACAGCGGCCCGGGGTGCAAAACGCATCAATGAGAGCGACCCACACAGAACAACACCATTTATGTAAACACCTATCATGACAGGGAACCCACAGCCAAGTAACAATTACAAATGAATTAAGTCGGCACGGCAGCCCGCATTGAAAATGACTTTGATGATCAAATCACTTAAACACAAAGTCCATCCTCCTGTCCTTTTGGATGAAGCACTTGATGGCGGGTCATTCAGCTGATCCTTTGCCACTCCAGTTTATCATTGTAACTCAATCTTGAAAATGATTCGGTTAATAATTTTGCAAACGATGTCATCACTATCACTGAAGTGAGCCATCATGAACGAACTTATGCTAATCATAAATCTATCGATTAGATTTATGATTTCGAAAACAATAAAAGTAGAGTAGACATGTGGATATTAACCGGCTGAACAAAACGTGCATTTATCTAACAGGTTCGTTTTCCACATACCTTATTTCCAGCTATTTTCCAAAATCCTATGGAGAAATCCCATTGCTCTTTTGTCGAGGGAAACATTTTTTTTTTTTAATGTTTTCAAATATTATCTTTTAGAATATCTTAGGCCCTCACAGAGGGCCTAGAGGGCCCTGACTGCTCGCCACTGCCCAAGAGCCTATCATAGCGTGCCATCAAACCCTTTAAACCAGGGATCACCAACTACATTTGTCCAAGGGCCAAAACGTATCCAATAGACACTATCGCGGGCCAGCGGGGGGGGGGGAGAGAGACTCTTCATGCTAACGAAGGATCACTTCTAGGCAGGGTTGGGAGGGTTACTTTGTAAATGTAATCAGTTACTGATTACTGAATACATGCTCTGAAAGTAATCAGAATACAGTTACAGTTACGTGTCTTAAAAAAGTAACGTGTTCAGGTTACTTGTAGAATACTTTTGGAATACTTTCTTTTTCCATAACAGATGGGTATGTTTTGTTAAACAGGAGACACTTGTTTTACTGTTTTAATGGCTTATCATGAACTCAAACACAACATCTTGGTGTCATTCTGGACAGCTCCCTCTCATATGCACCCCACATAACAAACATCACCCGGACTGCATTCTCCTACTGTAAACCTTTCCTTAGAATATGTTATGAATTGTAAGGTGTCCTTGGGTGCTTTGAAAGGCGTCCCTAAATAGAATGAATTATCATTATTAATTATCATTATTTATTATTATTATTATCTGAAACGATGTAATAACTTTTAAAACTTGTTCCAGTCACTTGCCCCATGCATTCAGCAGCAGCAGGCCATTCACTTTGATTTTATCCCGTTATAAATGTTATAATTTCGACAATAAAGAAATGCTACATCAACGTTATCTTGCACATTTTATCTAACCATCTCCGTTTCTAACTTTCAATATATTTTAAAAGAGATCTCTCTCTCTCTCATCTGCGTGCGGGGGCGGGGCCTCACAGACACGCTGCATCTCTCTCGCTCACAGACATGCTGCAGCGCTGTGCAGTGTGCACACAGTTCTGCCGGTAATGAATATTACATTTTGTGAGGAAACTTTTCCACCAATAATTCCAATAAGTATTCCAAAATGTATTCACTTCAGGTTTACGAAAGTAACTGTAATCAGATTACTCGTTTTTCAAATGTAACGCCAGCTGAATACAGTTAGCCTACTTGATTTTTGTATTCTGATTACGTAACGCCGTTACATATATTCCGTTACAACCCAACCCTGCTTCTAGGCTACTGTCCCGCAGCTCCTGCCTCTCTGTTGGACTCTGTCGCAGAGGGGCTGCTGCTGTGGTGCAGAGCGCACAAAGCAGACTCTTCACAACAAGGATCACTTCTTCTTCTTCAAGGAAGGGAAGGTTTCGCAGTACGCAGTCTACTGTCCCGCAGCTGCTGCCTCTCTGTTGGACTCCGGTACTGCACCTTACTCACGAGACGTTGTAAAAATAAAAATGGGTGGGGGGCGAACGCAGTAACCACTCCGCCAACGCCACAGTCACCCCGTCGTGCGGGCCGGATGAGAATGTCTGGCGGGCCGGATGTGGCCCGCGGGCTGCCAGTTGGTGGTCACTGCTTTAAACTCTGCTCTTTCCCCTCTGACAGCTGTCATTTCAGGTGACTCAACGCAATTGTCAGTCGCAAGCAATTGGCAATCGCAAACAAAACCTTCTAAGTGATAGCGCTTCTAGAAAAGAAACCTCATCATGTCCAGTTCGGATTTATCTGAGATCGATCTCTTTAAGGAGGATCCCGATCCAGGCCCCGACGTACTGGCTGACACAGCTTCGACTTCCTCAAGTTACCGGCGCACGAGCATTCGCTTGCTTACCCGCAGCGGCTCAGCCTCACGGACAGCAGAGGCAGAGCTCCTCACCTCCCAACTACAGCACCAGGGCATCTTACCAGCCCCAGGTCTCCCCCTCTCCCAGCTTCATGAGCTCTCGGACCAAGTCCCACTCCTCGTTTCCCAGCCCTTGCCAGCAGCTTTAGCCGGCCCCTCTGACAGACCAGGGCGCGGGCGTGGGGGTACAAGAACAAGGAAGTCGAGCCCTTCAGCAGTTCCTCCGTCAAAGAAGACAACTCCTTCCCAGCCTCTCCCCATCGCTGTCCAGCCCGTAAACACCTCCAACCAGCCCTACATGGACAACAGGTTGGCCAACACCCTGCAATCCTTGGCCAACTCCATGCAGAGAATCGACACTCGACACCCTTCAGCAGCCACCAGGGCTGTACTTTCTGCTATGGCGCTGCCAGGGCTCACGCCGGGTCAGACTCTCACAATCCCACACACCGATGCCTCCCCTCATTCTCTGGCTTCCACCATCTCAGCCCCTCCTTCAGGTAGGCCCTACATTCCTCAAGCCGCTAATATTTCCCCCCGGCTCAGGTCTAAAATACTTCAAGGGCAGGATATTAACCTGGTCAGCCTTTCCCTGAGTGCGACAAATCCATCACCACCGGGGGAAACATCACAGCAGTCTTCAAATCATCAGACCCCCGTCTCAACAGAGACCTTTCCATAGGCCAATTGTCGAGATGTCATATGCTCAGTATATCCGGGGAGGAGACAAGAACTAGACGCCTTTCTGGGTCTGATCGGCGATCTCAATCTTAAATACGGGAGAAGTTTGTTCTACGCTTATCATAAGAGCCTTCACATAGCTCAATCGAACATTCGCCTGGACTGGTCCATGCTGGACATCGAGCTGCTCGTGATGAATACAGGCGGCCACCAAGTCATCTCATGCAACAGCTGCGGGACCCCGGGCCACACCTCCCCCTTCTGCCCTTCAGTGCCTCTCTCTACCTTCAGAGCCCCTTCTGCGTTCCAAGCCCCGAACGACAGACAAAGCCGTCAGGTGCAGCGCTGGCAGGAGAAGCAGATATGCAATCATTTTAACAAAAATATCTGCACTTTCTCAGCCTGTTCTTTCCTTCACATCTGCAGTTTCTGCAAGGACTCGCACCCGAAGTCTGTGTGCCCCAGGCGCAGTGGCCGACCCAGGATCCCCGCCCTGCTTCAGAAACCTCCCGGCGGGAAAACCTTCTGAACACCCACCCCTCCACTACCATTAACATAACACACTTAGCAGCCGTCCTTTCTACTCACCCAGAACCCGTGTTCATAGACTATCTCCTCTCAGGGCTTTCCCAAGGCTTCAGGGTAGGAGTCCTCTCTTCCCCCACTGTGACCTTCGTGGCAAAAAACCTGCAGTCTGCCACCAAAGAACCCACAGTTGTTTCTCAGGTCATAGAGAAAGAACTCAGCAAAGGGTATATTATCGGCCCTTTTCACTCATCCCCATTCTCAGTGTTTCGCACTATCCCAATAGGCGTAGCCACTCGCAAATACTCAGGAAAAAAGAGGCTAATTTACGATCTATCTGCACCCCGCTCCGGCCGCTTTTCCAGCGTCAATAGCCTCATCCCATCAGAGCCATTCTCCCTCCACTACGCCTCGGTCGACAACGCCATTAAGCTAATTAAATTCGCAGGTCAAGGAGCCTGGCTCTCCAAGGCAGACATCACCGATGCCTTCAAAATCATTCCTATTCATCCGTCCCAGTGGAATAAGTTCGGCATCAGGTGGGAGTCCAAGGTCTACTTTGTGAAGATTATTATAATCTGATATTTGGGAAGTGTGTTACATTAGAAATGGCAGAAAGTCTTGTTGCAATTTCCAGATATTGAAAGAAGCCCCTGGAGTTTCTCTGGTAATTATCAATAGTAGCAGTTAAGTGAATACTGTTCAAACAATACCTGTGTTTGTGTTTTGTATTGATTTCTCTGTTTTATCCTTTCATAAATGTGAGGACTAAACTTGCTTCGAACATTCCTGGGTGCCTGGGTGCTAAACAGGTTTTATTGCTCTGTGGGGGAGGGGAGCAGAGAGGGAAGTCTGAAGAATGTGTGTGTGTGTGAAAGCTGCAGGCATACGAGCCAGATGTGTTTGTTTTGCTTCAAACTAAAAGGCTGTTTCCGGATCATCTCAGTTGGCGCTCGCTGATACGCTACGAAAGCCCATCGTTTATATATGGGCCAATAGATGACCTGTATGGGGGTAGCATCCACACAGCTCCTCCCTTGTTTTTACAATATCTCCTGTTGAGTCCTGGTGTTCGCTCTCTTTTCCTCCTGCCGTTCAGATGAAAGGATCTCCCGGCATCAGAACCAGAGCAGGGAGTGGGGGCCCGCCCCACCCCTTTGAAAGTGTATTGTATTATTACCTTTTATTATTAAAACAGATTATTGTTTAACCCTCATCCTGGCTGTTTTGAGTTTTCCCTCTTTTAAAGCACACTCATATAGGATCGGCGCAGAGCAGAGATATCTGCGCCAACATTTGCCGTCCGCCTCACCTTTGGGTGCAGAAGTAGCCCATGCATTTTCAATTCCTTCTCCGAGGCACTCTGTTGGATCCTGCTGAATGTAGTCAGAATCCCATCCGTTCTTCACCTGCTGGATGATTTTCTGCTCATAGATCCCCCATGGGACAACTCAGGCGCTTCACTGCTGAAACTGAAACACTGTTTCCAAGAGCTAGGCGTCCCCCTATCCAAGGAGAAAACCATAGGCCCCAACACAAGTCTGGAGTTCCTGGGAATTAGTTGGCAACTAATTCAGTCGTCGATTCGTTGGTGACATCATCACATGTGTTCTACACCCCGTTAAACTCCATCGTTATCGCTCTTTTTTATCGGTACAGGAGACATTTAAAACATAAGTCATATGTATTATTGCTACATAAACATTATATCCCAGCAGACCCGGCGTCATGGGCGGGCCCCATGGGGCCAGGCCCGCCCATCCAGGATCTGGGCCCGCCCGTCCAGGATTTGGGCCCGCTGTTTTAATCAGGGCTGAACACAACATTTTAATTGTTTTATTATTATGTTCAGTGGCGGCGCCAGGGTATACTGGGGTAGGCTACAGCCATACCAAGAAATGGCTTAGCCCCACCATGAAAAATGATTTTAAAGTAAGATAAATAAAGTCCGCCAACTCGCGCGGAGTAAATTGCACAGACAGCAGTAAAAACCGAAGACTAGAAACGGTTTTGAAAACTTTTGTCACGTAGTGATCGTCTTTTCTCAATAGAACATCTTTGATAATGTCTTCTGGCCAATCAGAATCAAGATAACGGCGTGGTGTTGTTGCAGGAAGTCCCCACGGAGAATACTTTTGCTGTAGTACATCTCTATATACATCGATACAACATTACGTGTTGATAGAAATCAACACGTAATGAAATCAGACCCCACGGTTTGATGATTGATAGGTGAGTGGGCTGTCTTTCATTTTGACACACAGAACAATGGGGGCTATCCGCCCTTATCCACAATGTAAAGTAACTCACAGCCTCTCCCTCTTCTCTCTGTGAGGAGCAGCAGGTTCAGCTTTCAGAACAAAGTAACACAAAACTAAAATGGCATTCATTTTTTTTATAAATATGTCGTGTAGTAGGCCTAATAGATTTATTTATTTTTCTTCTCAAGAGAGTACCAGAATGTGTATTTTATGTTTAGTATTTCAAAAACTCTCTTGTTATTTACATCAAGACAAATGTGCCTTTTTATTTCATACAGTTCAATTTGGATTGAGACAGGGAAATAATCTAAACCTCACGCGCGGCGTTTCACTGTCAAGGGGAGCCTGTGTGTAATTACATTGCAAACACTGATGTGAGCCCCCCCCACTGTATGGGTTAGCCCTACCAGAGATTACCCAACAAAAATATTCTGTTTGTTGTTATTTGTAGGGCTTTGTCCTAATATTTATTTTTTGTTTTAAACTATGTTGAAAGATTAGTTTAATACCTTTTTTTTTTTTTGCTATGAAATTCTGAATGAAAGGCTGCGCGCGAGACTGTTTTTTTCGCTGGGTTGAGTCGTGTGGGTTTTTGAGTGAGATGCAGCACAGCAGCCTGTCAGTTTACTCTTGCTAGGTTAGTTTGGCTATTATCATTTATATTTATCTGCAACAATGGATATCAGGAAGTGGTTCACACTTATACACTTGAGAGGAATATGGCAACTCAGCGCCAGATGCAGGCACATTAGAAGACATCAGTTACGTTACCAACGAGCTAGCCAGCCAGCCAGGGACAAGGGAGGCTGGCAATCAATTATATTTTGAAGAGAAATTGACTCTCAAGCCGGCTCTCTCACAAACTGCTGCTCTGTGCGCAAGCAGACCACTGCACACGCTCTCTGCCTCGCTCAATCTCTCTCTCTCTCCCTTTCTCTCCATCGCTCAACCCACCTCTCCACCCTGTGTGCGCTCAAGTTTGCCTGCGTGCTAGCCCAAGTTGGCACAGCGTTACAAATGTGCCACAAAACCAACCAATGGATGTAGTCTATAATAAGACCGTCAACAGCCTTATGGCAACCTAAACCCCCCCCCCCCCCTTGACACATCTCGAGATTTCCCGGGAAATGTAAGTTTCGGGTTGGGCCCGCCCTGGTAAATCAAATGCCCGCCCAGAGACGTATGTCTGCCGCCGGGTCTGTATCCCAGTCTTAGTGTCGCCAACTGCGTTTCTAATATGCAATATGACTACAAAATGCGTCTATAATGTATTTTCGATCTTCCCAATTCAGACGAGAGATCTCTCCCCCGCCTGCTTGCGAGGGGGCGGGGCAGTTTACACAAACACACACACACACACGCAGCTGCTACATGCATGCAACACACACACACGGAGGAGATGGCGGAGAGAACGCGCTCCGCGGTGTGGTTCAACTTTAGCCGTCTTGAGGTGGACAATGCTCGTTACCAAAAGTGCAATAACAGTTTAGCATATAAGGGCGGTAACACGAGCAATTCGTCTAAACATTTATCAAAAGTGCACCACATTCAGATGGAGAAATGCACCGGGTTCCACTGTCTTTCTAGCAGCTCTGTAGCCCCGTCCAAGAGTAACGTTTCCACGTCAGGTGTTATGTATGCTAGCAGCAACACACAGAGTTAACTCAGTTATAAAAACATAGGTTAATGATTAGAGGTAACTGAGTTATTTATTTTGTTAAAGTTTCAGCTATTCTGTTTACAATTCTGTCACCAGATTATTTAATATGATTTGTTAAAACGTTGTTTCTTTTGATGTGAAATATTATGCATTTAATTAAAATAAAAAGCAATGTTAGTTTTGTTCACAATTTGTTAAGTTAGTTTACCTTATTTCTTGTCAAAAAAACGTTAATACTATCGTTAAAAGGACCGGATCGATACGCAGTATCGATATAAGTAGTAGTACAGTTAAAACCTTAATGATCCGAATAATCGATTAATCGTTTCATTAATCGATAGATTAATCGATTATCAAATTAGTCATTTGTTGCAGCCCTACTGCGCACAACACATCATTACTAAACAGCAGCTGCTCTCCCCCTCGGGCACCTTAATTTCGCTATGCGCGTCATCCCACAGGGACGCTCATTCATCTCCCGCCTCCTGAACGCAGCATCAGGTGTTAAAAACCTCCACGATCATGTTAAACGAAGGATGCCGCTCGGACCTGCGCTTCTGGTCCCTCCTGCTCGACCAATGGAACGGTGTCACTTTTTTCTACGACGATATAGTGCATTCCTCAGACTCAATGAGGCTTTTCACGGATGCCGCCCCATCCGCTGGTTTTGGGGGTTTCTTCCAGGGAGAGTGGTTTGCAGGTCCCTGGCCCCTCTCCTTCCCTAATCACGCCACATCCTCCGCCCTGCACGAGATCTACCCAATCGCAGTAGCTTGCCACGTATGGGGCCTCCATCTCCTCTCCCTCTTCTAAACACGAGCCCCTTAGGTAGACACCTCGAGTCCGCCAGGTTCTTCATTCTCACCCTAACCCTATCCACTAGTACTACTAGTGAACATTTTAAGCCTCACTAGTTCACTAGTGGAATTTAAACACATCTCACTAGTTAACTAGTAAAGGGCAAAGGGTTCACTAGTTAACGTGTAGACATTTTGAGCCCCACTAGTTAACTAGTAAGGTCAAAAGAGGCGTCAACTAGTTAACTAGTGAACTTTTGCCTTTACTAGTTAACTAGTGAGTTATTCTGGTGCAGTTAACTAGTGCAGACAAATGTTTGCCACTAGTTAACTAGTTGTGCTTCTTTTGTGTGACTAGTTAACATGTCAGAGCTTTTGCAGCGCACTAGTTAACTTGTAAGACTTTTAGGGTCACTAGTATGGTCAGAGGGACACTAGTTAATCAAAAAGCTTACACGTTGGGACTTTGGCGTTACTAGTGCTGCTCCTGGCGTCACTAGTAAGGCATACGTGCTAACTAGTCGAACAAAAGTGCCACTAGTTGCTCAAAAAGAGCGACTAGTGAAATGTTTTATTTAACTAGTAAAGCAGAGTGCCTAACTAGTTTGACTATATATCTAACAAGTGAAATCAAAGAGCCAACTAGTGTAGGCCGCTGCCGTCTGATATCAAGGAAATTGAATAAATACTCAAATGGCTTGCCATAGCTTACATGTTGGTATTTGGCTTTACTAGTGCTGCTCCTGGCGTCACTAGTAAGGCATACGTGGTAACTAGTCGGACAAAAGTGCCACTAGATGCTGAAAAAGAGTGACTAGTGCAATATTTTATTAACTAGTAAAGCAGAGTGCCTATCTAGTACAAGTTGAGTATAAATACTCAAATGGCTTGCCATACACATAAACATGTGCAACATTTCATGTCTTAATACCATGCTAATTAACATGTGCATTTCATCTGTATACT
The DNA here is from genome assembly GCA_902827135.1 of Harpagifer antarcticus. Taxonomy (NCBI): domain Eukaryota; kingdom Metazoa; phylum Chordata; class Actinopteri; order Perciformes; family Harpagiferidae; genus Harpagifer; species Harpagifer antarcticus. The sequence goes on from CADEHL010001005.1 coordinate 15,184,414, forward strand.
CATCATCGTCCCATCTCATGCTATAACCCCTGTGTATTTCATGCATTGACTGGAAGGGTCTGGGCTTGTGTTAAGTCAGGATATGATCATCCACGCAACTCATTTCGCCCCAGCCCATTCATGTTAACTCTCGTGCAAATCATGCACTCATAGCCGATTAATATTCATGTCACCATCCCTTGCTAAAACCCCATGCATTCGACCGGAAGGGTCTGGGCTTTGTGTCAAGCCAGGATATGATCATCCATGCATCATAGTACGCCACAGCCCATTCATGTTAACCCCCGTGCTATCATGCTCTCTTAGCCGACCATACTCATGTCACCAGCTCCCGTAAAACACCACGTGCATTCCATGCACTCTAAGCCCTATATATTCCGAGACTCCTTCCCCTGCTACAACCCCACATGCTTCCAGGCATCTCAGCCATCTCATACGCTCATGTGTCTCTAATGCTTTATCCCCTACCAGGGCCTGGCTCGGTGTCGAGCCAGTACCTAATACATGTGTCATCGTTCGGCTCTAACGAGCTCCCTCTGAGTAACTTCACTCTTAATTCTACGCTATGCAATTAACTCTTCTTCTCTCCCTCTGTATATCTCTCATTCATATCCCACAGATCTCTGCATGCAGCCTGTATGGTAAGAAACCCTTACATTTCATTCCACAATACTATTTGTTTTGGCGGGTTTTCATCGAATCGGTTCTACCCTCCCGAATGATACTTCCTGCACAACAGGGCCTAATCGCCAAAACTACTGTCACATTCATTTGTGTATCTGCGCATTAAATATGTATTATTACATCAAAACCGTCTCTCCTGATTGAACAGGTGATCTGAGTAACCTCCAATCAACTCAGGGGGACCGTGACATTCAGTTAAAATGAACAGAACAAATGTAAATGACACCAAGTACTAGAAGTATAGTGTCTGCCACAATTTGTGTGAAATGTTCAGTAATTGGCATTTTAAATCTTGAAATGTGGCCAAAAAAGTGTCTTGAGAAATCATGTTAACATTCAAGCGTTGAACACCAAATTCTCATCAGTTCAATCTAAGTGGACTTGTCTGCCTGTAGTTAAGATCCCTCAATGTGTTCACAAAATAGCATAGAAGTGAGGTCATAGTGATCTTGATGTTTGACCAGTGTTGTGCTAGTTACTGAAAACTAGTTACTTCATTTCAAAAGTAACTCAGTTACTTTACTGATTACTTACACCAAAAAGTAATGCGTTACTGTGAAAGGTAACGTTTTAGTTACTTAAAAAAAGGGCTCCCATTAATGCCCTTATAGCCTTCATTTCAGTACTGTTATTGCATTGGAGAATAATACAATCTGTTGATCAACTTGACATGCATTATATGCATTATATGCAATCTGGATTGCATCGATATTAGCTGGCTTTCCATTTTTGTATATTCTTTCTCCAGGTAGTTGGAAAAAGTGTTCCGTCCCATATGCCGTGTGCCGCCCGGACATGGTATCATGCTAACTAGCTCCCTGAAAGCGGGTGACTCCACTGTAGCAATAGCCTGCATGTGTCCTACAACATACCGTGCAATGGCTTTATCGACTTTTCCCTGGCCAGCAGTCCCTTGGTTAAAATCCAGCCGCTGTTGCTTAGGTGGAGGTGGAGTGGCGTCGGCTGAGTCTGGGTCTGTGCCGGTCTTAGTTACTAGCTTCGTCCCAGTTGTTGTTTTTGCAGATGTTTTAAGAGATTTGAATTACTGGTTTGGGCAGTAGATAGGATCTTTGACCCGCCAGGACACAACTTACATTTAACTAAAACGTTCTTTTCTTTGTGCTCGACAAAAGTGAAATAATGAGAATATCTCCAGGTGGAGAAACTAGACTTGAGCTCCGCCTCCGCCATGATAGTCTTGTTAGTAAACAACACAAACACGCCCACAGCCCGTCTCCGCATGTGACATAGGAAGTATCTAAGTACATTTACTCAAGTACTGTACTTAAGTACAGTTCTCATCTCTGTTCGCCTGGCTGTTGACTATATACAAAAAATAACGCAGTGACGGAGTAACGCACCATGTCGTAACGGTAACTGAGTTACTGAATTTAAAAAGTAATGCGTTAGAGTACTAGTTACTGCCAAAAATAACGGCGTTACAGTAACGCGTTACTTTGTAATGCGTTAGTCCCAACACTGTGTTTGACCACCAAACATTTATTTCATCCTTGAATCCAAGGCTACAGTCACACAAATTAGGTCCTATGTCATTTAATAACCACTGTTCCTTAACCTCAAGGAAAATTGTGATGGGGTTTAGGAAAGATGTGAGGGGAAATTAATCAAGGAAAAGATGACCACAGTGCTAAGAAAATCTGAATGCCATACCGAAACTAAAATGTTCTGTACTTGGACTACTTAAAGCGCATCTACGTACATATCATGCGATTTTGTTGTTTTATGCGGGCTATATAAACATGGGCAACAGTAAAACACTTATATGACAAGGTTGGAAGATTAAAAAAAAGGAAAGTAAAAAATAAATGTCTCTAACGTAAAACATTGTTGCTTGAGGTCACTTTCACCGCTTTCACCTCTCTGTCCACTTGTTTCAAAGGACTTGAATCCCACTTAGAATGATTGTATAAAAACAAATTATACTTCATGCAATATATGCATAACTTATTAGGCCTAAAAATCTAATACTATGTATATCAAATTTGAAACATATTAAAAATGCAAGCCAACTCATTAAACACAGTGAAATAAAATCACTTTATTAGGTTATGACATGCAAAATACTTAAATAAGCAGTGTACATGATCTGTGTTTGTCGGTCACTATTGGCTGTTTCTGTGAGCCACTGAATCACTCGAAATGTTGGCACTGCAAGGAATTGTGGGACGATATTGCATTCCCTTTCCTTTCTTAAAGGATGATCCAGTGTATCATATCTTAAAGGACATAAGGGAACATTTGATCATTTAGATAAATCTACAGCCCTGTCATGGCTGCCACTTACTTACTTATTTGGGTCATTTAACTCAACAAAAGCAAAGACTATTCAACCTCAACCCAAGTCTAACACTCGCAACAAATATGTCCTTTGTATCTTGCTAATCACTTTTCTTTGACCTTTATCGGAGACTTTGTTAGGTCAAAAGAAAAAAGTGAAGGAGAATTAATGATCAGAATTCCTGTATTAGCCTGTATAAGGGCTAAAGAAAAAGTTAACTGAGAGCCCAAGGTGACTGCAACTACACTTTTTTTGGACACCTTTTTAATGGCTTTTTGCATCATGCTGGTACACCAACAGTTTGACAATAATGCTAAAATGTAAAACAGAGCAAGTGTTAAAATAGAAACTGATATTTTCTGATTGTTTTCCCAGTTGTTTGAATCATCTGTTACTTCAACAAATGAAGCTCAGCGTAAGTTCAACCAGGAAGACCGTCTTTACTCTTCATTTACTATTCCCATGTAACTACTCTCTCTCCTCTCAAGTGATCGGGGGCGTCACTCTCCAGCTTAACCAATCACTTTGCTGAAATATAATAAAAACATCATATTCAAATGATAAAAAGCAGGAAAAAACAACATAAAAAAATCCCAAACAAATAAATAATTATAATTCATATAATAAGAATAAATGACATTTTGAGACCAATTTAAGGTTAAATAAAAATAATATATTACCGAAATATTTCTATAGTTATTTAATATAGAATCAAAATACAAGATTGGATTCATGTTTTTTTTGTACTGGCAATCAGCAGTGCATCCCTATGATTAGACATGATAGCCTTTTATATTAGAAGAGCTGGGATGCTTGCTATTAATCTTTTTCTGTTCAGCTCCACTGAGCAAATGTGGCAGCATCCTCGGAGAAAGTGAGACTTTCGAGATGAAACATGATGAAAATACACTGGATTGATGCTGCTTAAGGAAGTAAACCACATGATTATAATAAGTGCATTTTAAAGACATAGAAGGTGACAGATTGGACAGCATTTATCATTCATTTCATAATCAAGACATGTTAGGATCAGCAAAGGGGATTAGGAAAAAAAGTCAAATGAAAAGCCTTCCTTTCACTTGCTGCTTTCTACCGTTAATGGTATGACAGCCAGCTATAACGAAACATATAGGGGACAATTCATATTATTAATAAAAGTGAAATATGAGAACATTTCCAATCACGTTAAAATGTCACAACATCCAAATTGCTTAACTCATTAGTGCCTATCTACACTGACCCGTTTTACACTGAGCGTGCATATTCGAGGATTTGTGTAATTGCCTGATAAGAGCAAGCTGCAGGGAGCAAGGACTTTGAGTCTGAACTAAATGGGACTCTAGAGATACTGCAACATATAGGATTCATACAAGTTTCTGAAACTCTTTATGTTTCAGAAAGGAGGATGAAATAAGGCCATCGCTTCTGTGATAAGGCCTTTGTGAGATGCTCAATAGAACATATGAAACATACAGTAAACGGTTGCTCTAATCTAGGTGTAGTCATGGACTCTGACCTGAGTTTCAACAGTCACATTAAAACAGTTACTAAATCAGCCTACTATCACCTAAAGAACATATCTAGGATTAAAAGACTAATGTCACAGCAGGATTTGGAAAAACTTGTCCATGCTTTTATCTTCAGTAGACTCGACTACTGAAATGGTGTCTTCACAGGTCTCACTAAAAAATCTATTAGGAAGCTGCAGCTGATTCAGAACGCCGCTGCTCGAGTCCTCACTAACACTAAGAAAGTGGATCACATCACTCCTGTTCTGAAGTCTTTACACTGGCTTCCTGTGTGTCAAAGAATAGATTTCAAAATACTGCTGCTGGTTTATAAAGCTTTGAATGGTTTAGGCCCGAAATACATTTCTGATCTACTGCTAAATTATGAACCATCCAGATCTCTCAGGTCTTCAGGGACTGGTCAGCTTTCTGTCCCCAGAGTCAGAACTAAACATGGTAAAGCAGCATTCAGTTATTATGCTCCAAATATCTGGAACAAACTCCCAGAAACCTGCAGGTCCGCTGCAACTCTGACTACTTTTAAATCCAGGCTGAAGACTTTTCTTTTTGTCGCTGCTTTTAATTGAACTATTCATATCTTACGGCCCCTACACACGGCGGCGTGCGTTGCCGCTTCAACGCTTCTGCCCATTCACTTTGAATGGGGTGACGTCACGATTCGCCGAACTGCATTGTGGGAGCAAAGTGTAGCTTCTCTCGCGGTGCTCGCTGCAAAAGTAGAGCAATGTTCTACTTTTGACGCCTCAACGGAGGCGCCAGCCAATGGAATCATATGCCAGTGCAAGCTCTAGCCAATCAAACCGCATGCTTGTGTGTCTGGAGTGGGAGATTCATGTGATTGGTTGTTGGTTGAGTTCCAGCCCCTCCCACCGGTAAGCGACAACGCACGCCGCCGTGTGTAGGGGCCGTTAGACTGCACTGTAACTTTTATCCATGTATTTCTTCTTTTAATGTTTATTTTATTAGCTTTTCTTTTTAATTACTGATTTTAAATGCCATTTTCTTAATGTCTTTCATTTTTTGTAAAGCACTCTGAATTGCCTTGTGTTGAAAAGTGCTATATAAATAAACTTGCCTTGCCTTGCCTTGCCTTGCCTTGCCTTGCCTTGCCTCTATCTTTTTTTAAATTACTTTTGTGTGATATAATACAATAATCAGAGCCTATTCAAAGTGTTTTCTCATGAGCGTGGATGATGTGCACTCTTCTAATCTCTTTTTATTCTGCATTCACAAGGTTTTTCACGAGTATATTTTCTTTTTTCTCTGTTCACCCTCTCTATCAATACATTGCTGACATAAGCTTGTAAAGAGGTTTATATTTTTGGAATCATATTCCCCCATTTCATGCTGGGTTAATGAATATCCCACAATGTCAATTTGGCAGCTGCATGGCATCCACAGTGCGAGTGTATGGTTTACGCACTCATTTCATTTCAAGCCTTTATTTACCCAGGTGTATCCCTTGAGATTATTGATCTCTTTTTCAAGGGAGACCTGCTCAAGTAGGTTCCACATGAAACATAAAACAACAGAACAACAAAAAGGACATCATACAGCATCATTACAGGGATTACAATTTACAATAACTTAAAGTGCAACGCACTGAAAGCATTATTTCATCACTGAGTCATTAGACAGGCTCTGCCCACATGCTTGTTGTGCTACTGTCTAGGCAACATAATTAGAGAATCATACTCAACAGGGATGTACACAGTGACAGACCTTTCAAAGAGGAGGTGAACAGGGATGCTTTTTCACCCAAATTGGCAAATCTTGACAATAATTTTCGCAAAGTTAGGTGCCACCCACTCGCATGTCTTCTTATAACCGAACCTGATTAAAGCACTATGTGATACTGGGGGAAATACATAAAACGGCAGGCTCATCACCAATGCTTGTGGTATGAATTAATGCCATGTCCTGCCCTGTCAGCAATGTGGACAATTTCTTCAGCACCACGGGATTAAAAAACAGAATCAAAGAATTCCAAACAAAAAAGGTGACTATAAGCTCAACAGGAATGGTTACCCCTAGTTTCCACTGGGTCCGTCTGCGGCGCGTTACGGCTGCTCCGCGGTTTTGGTCCGGCCTCCTCCGGCGTCATACCCTATCGGGCGCGTTTCACAAGCGTTTCAGAAGCATTACGGAAGCGGAGCGTCGTCACTGCCGGCTCGCAGTTCTTGTTGATTTGGGCATATTTCCTGGACATTTGTACTTCTACAAGAAAGTAAGTAGGCTACGTAGTTAAATGGTTTATTTTTGTGTCTGTTTAAATCGTGTTTATTGTTGTTATTTCCTATTTTGCTGTGTTGTAGACTACAGACATAATTAATAATAATTGTAATAGTCCAGTTAAAAACAACATGAATCAAAGATGGGTTGCTGTATTTTAGTGGTAAAAAAAAAGCATTCATCATCATAATTATTCTATATAATTTACACACAGTAAACCTGTAAACCGAAGGAGAACGCTGGCTTTTATTCTCCTACTGGAAAGACTACAGAGGATTGATTGATTGAAAAGTTTATTAACAGCTTGTATATTGGGTACAGTACAGTACAGCTCAAAACATACAATTGTAAAGGGGATGCAGACCAGAGAAAGACTTTCGTCTTGTTTACATCAGGGTCCGCCATTTCCAATTCATCATATCACTTAAGACATGTAAGACATATTTGACAAACAGATGGGTTATTTACAATTTACATACAGGTGGTTTTTTACATACAGATTTCTTATTTACAATTTTCATTTTAGATTTCGTTCTAATACATCCTAACCGGACATTTAAGACATACCAAGTCTACAGATATACAGTTAGTAACAGAGTCTAAAATGCGAGTATATACATAGATGGGGGGGGGGAAGCTGTCCATTGTACGACAGGTTGAGATTTGTACCATTACCGGGGCCAGTTTTGCGATGCTCTCCCCCGAAGGTGCTCTTTAAGAGAGGCTTTGAAGGTAAGTATAGTTTTACTTTCCTTTACAGTTGTGGGAAGAGCGTTCCACCTTGATGTGGTCTAATTGCGAAACGTGTATTCCCCCTTTTTTGTGCCAAATCTGGGTTTCACATGATTTGTGGAGCTCCCTCTGGTTATGATCATGGTATTCACTGACCTTTGGGAAGAATTTTGACATGTACATGGGTACCATAGAGGTGTAGTGGATCTTGTAGACCAGGCCCATTGCAAGTAGCTGTACTCTGTCGTCTACTCTAAGCCATCCTAGGTTGTCAAAGTGGGCAGAGGTGAGGTGGGTTCTAGATGAAAGGTCAAGCAGTAGTCTGACCAGTTTATTTTGCGATGTTTGAAGTTTTATTTTTAGCGCCTTGGAGGTGCTATGGTACCATGACGTGCAAGCATAGTCATAGTACCCTTGAATGAGGGCTCCTGCCAGAGTCTTCAGGGTGTTCTTGTTTACCAGAGAGGAGATCCGGTATAGGAATCTAGTTCTTTGATTGACTTTTTTTTATTACATTGGATGCCATTTTGTCACAGGAGAGGTTTGCCTCAAGAATAGATCCTAGGTATGTAATTTCCTTCTTACTTGTGACAATAATATCACCCACTGCAACTGAAAAGTCGTCGGATTTGCTGAGATTATGTTTTGAACCGAAGAGAATGGACTCTGTTTTACCCAGGTGTAATGATAATTTATTATCGGCGAGCCAGGTGCAGATTCTGCCGAGCTCGGGGCTGAGGGTTTTTTCAACCTGCAACCTGCTCCTGTCGTCCGCGAACAGGAACAAGTTGCAGTCACATGCTGATGACATGTCATTTGCATAAATTAGGAACAGTAACGGACCTAATATGCTTCCTTGTGGAACACCACAGCTCACTGGGAGGGGGGGGGGACAGAGTACCGTTTACCTCCACCATCTGTTCTCTCCCCTCCAGGTAGGATTGCATCCAGCTCACCGATAGTTTATCAAAACCAATTGCTTTTAGCTTGTCAATCAGAATGGGGTGATTGACAGTGTCGAAAGCCTTTTGTAGGTCCAGCATCACCATGCCGCAGTACTTGCCCTCGTCCACCTCTTGTTTGATGTGGTCGCTCAAATAAAGAAGGCATGTGTCAGTGGAGTGGGATGTTCTAAAGCCAGATTCAAATTCATAGATTAGTTTCTTTTCCGCAAGGTACTTTTCGACCTGTTCATATACCAATTTTTCCATGCAGGAGAGATGGGGGAGGAGAAGGAACCGGTTTTGGGGGGTGGGCCGGATGCTGTCACCGTTCCGACATTACCTTACGGCTGCGTCGCGTTGAAAAATAGACTTCAATCCTATTTCGAGCGGAGCCCAGCGGCGAGACGCTTCTGGGACGCTTCTGAGCCGTAACGCGACGCGTCTGGTGGAATAGCACCCATTGACTAGAGTGGTCGCGATCCTTGCGGACGCCGTGGCGCAGCCGCAACGCGCCCGTAACGCGCCGCAGACGCACCCAGTGGAAACTAGGGGTTAGGATGCTAATAAACTGCAAATTCAATTACATTTTAGGAATGATTGGATCAAAGCCTTTTGAGCGATTCTGGCTGTTAATCATTATCTTGGTGTGTCTCCGTCTATTAAGCATAATAGTTATCACCTCATTCATTAGAACTCTGTGGCCCCTGTTTCTCGTTTGAACATTTAATGAGACATCGTCTTCTTCAGAAATAGCAAATGAAACACAGTTGCACAGAAAAATACCATGGCTGAGTGAAGCATGTCTTTGTGTTCTCAGCTTGAATTGAATCACAAACCTGATGGAGGTTACTATTGGTCCTTATTAATTCTAATGATCAATTATATACAGTATTACTTTAAGATATTGTGGAATAAGTCTTGAACTTTTTCTTTGGTTGGTCTTCAATAAGATAATGACACATAGTTCTGGTTAATAGTGGGTTTTTTTATTCTGATATTCTGATAATAAATATAATTTTTTCTTAGCAGATAATGAACTTTCCCCGCCTCGTTTTTGTCTTAAATGCTTTTTTAGCATAAAGGCTCTAAAAACCCAGTGTACATGATACCTGCTCTGTAACAAAAGGAAACAGACAAAGTTAGCTACTCCATTCATCTTTACAACTAATCTTATTAAATGTTTACTGCACCACTCCCCCCTAAGTAATAACGATATTCTATTATAACCCATCATTCCAATGATAAGTCACTATAGACCAGGGGTATTCAACTAAAATTCAACGAGGTACAGTTAGAGAAAATCTCCTCATGCAAAGGTCCGGAACATCAAAATGTCTAACTTGCTTTATGAATTAGTGTGATATATATTGAAGTAGCCTGTAGCTTTATCAACGTCTGCATGTAATCAACAACTGACTGCCAATCAAATAAAGAAAGTACAATTCATAAACAACAATATTTATTGTCAATTAACATTGAACTATACAGATATACAGTAAATACTGTGGATATGTGTAATGTTCCTCTCGGGCTGTATTTAAAAATAAAATAGAGAAAATAAATAAAATAGCTTTTGAAAATGTGTGCATCTTAAAGTGCTTAATTTTAGATAAATAAAATAAAGTGTAGCAGCAGCTTGAGTTTCTCTTTTTCTTTGTTAACCGTTTCACATCATGACTTTACAGTTTCAGACGATTATAGAACATATCAGTCTTTACACATCATAACAATTGAACAGTTTGAAAGTTTCTCTTTCTTTCCCTCTTATATTACAGTCCCTCACTCACTTTTTTTAAATTCAGTGTGAGAATTGAGCTTGAGCTTGTCCTGCCAGGAGTTTGTAAATCTGGGTTGACATGGAGTCAGGGCCATTCTCACACACATGCAGGTGCTCATTGGTTACAGTGATGCAAACACAGGTATGGTGAAAAAAGAGAGAACTATTCGAAGCAGAAAAAAAACAGCGTAATATACCATCTGACAAAGGCATGTGCTATAATGCTTCAATTAACTGGCTATTCTTTATAATATACTCAGATCAATAGGAGACAGAGATGTTAAGTTATAAATCAAGGGTTTTTATTATTATTTACAGCAGGGGTGGGGAACCTTTTTCCTTTCAATTTTTACAACATCCTCCGAGGGTCGTACAAATGATTGAACTCAACCACTGCTTAAAAAAACTAAAATCACAGCCCATGCATTTGGCCTTTCTTTCATGCTGTGCAAAGAAAAAGCAACCTCTTAATCCAGATATCTCACCATGACTCACGTATGCATGAATGTGCACGGTGTGACGTGACCACCAAAACAGAAAGATATGGACACAAGATGTGTGCAAATGTATTTAGTATCCTCTCAGGAGAGAGGGACCCTGATGTAAACAAGACGAAAGTCTTTCTCTGGTCTGCATCCCCTTAACAATTGTATGTTTTGAGCTGTACTGTACCCAATATACAAGCTGTTAATAAACTTTTCAATCAATCAATCAATCAATCAAAGCTCTCTTCCACCTGGTTGTAGAAAAGCTCTTTAAATTCGTTAGCATAGCTAGCTAACCAGATACTAATAATACCAGATCGCCACTGTGCTTACAACTAAAGACAGAGCCACGCAAACACTGCGGCATGTGTACGGCTCCTTATGGGTACTGCAATACTATTTGAAGGGCTGGATGGGCGTTCCGGTGATCTCTGTCAGCACTCCTTTCAGACGAGACATATACCACGTGCAGACACGTTACACTCGTGTTGTGTTCAAGTAACCTGTCCTTGCCCAGGAAAAACAGGTACTCGCTTGTTTAATTATTTTTGCGGTCTAGATTTCTTCTTCTTTTTTGAAGTGAGAAGTGGTCCGTCAGTCGGACTGACGGACAGACTCCCCACCCCCAAAACGAAAACTCTTCTCCACGAATTACACAAGTCACCCAAATCAGCGTTAAAAAAGCGGGAGGTGCCGAAAAATCCCCTATTAATATATTGATTATAGCTCCGGGTCCGTATAGTCGGCGTCTGGGTCCGGATCCGGACCGCGGTCCGCGTGTTGCCGACCCCTGCATAGACAATATTTGACAGTTGTACATTGTAATTGCTCAGATAAATAAATATAAATATTAATACATATTTTACCATATATTTTAGAACATAATGTCTGTGGGTCAATAACAATGCAGTCAAAAGTGACGCACGCACCGGTGATTGCCCATGTTCCCAGCAGCCCGTGACGTGAATAAATGCAAGAGAAGACACTAACCACAATGGTCACATGTTGGCGTAATACGACACATGGAGGTAGTGTGCGCTTTCCAACTGTGTGGCAGAGCAGGCTGAGAGGATTTCTCACACATAAGGAATTCAGAACAGAAATGATTCCATTCCATCAATGCATTTAGCCGAAAATGGACTCACTTTAATAAAAATTCTCCCCTCGCAATCCATGTCCAAAACCAGCGGAAATCTCCAGTGCCAGCGTGCGTCCGGGACTCTTCCTCTGGGGGGGGCAGCGATGTCACGGTGACCATTTAACAGACGCTTGTTGAGTTTATACTACTGGAGAAATACTCGGAATGTTTGCTTTGGTGAAGTCTATTCTTATATTATGCGTTTAGGAAGCTCACTTTTTGACCACAACTTGCGATACAACTTTACGTGAAGCTGCTTCTCAATGATGAACAGAGGAGATATCGAGCATAAGCTGTATGGTGTATACATGTTTACACTACAGGAGATGAAAGCAGAAAGAAGAACGATGAATTTGTTCGTGTGGATATTAGTCCTACATTTTTTCTTGTGCTGGACCTCAGTTGACGCACAGGTAATTATGTATCCTTTGTTTTCAACAAAAATGCTTTCACCCTATAATAAAAGTATGTTTTTAGAACTAAATTCATATGTATTGCCTTATAATAATCTCATCTTCAGCTTGTTAATTAAGGATGAATTCAAAATGTTAGCCTAATATTATTTTTGAAATTCACCGGCATAAAAGCTGCACTGGATTTATTGCCATAAAATGCAGGAACGCGCTTTACCTCTGATAATACACCGATAATTTTAATTGATCTTCCCTCAATATAACTGTGTTGCTGAGGGGTTTCCCTTACAAATACCCTTACAGATACAAACACATATAAATAAGCGGTCAGCTAGGGACCAGTATAAGTCATAAACTGTCTTTTTTTCCACAGTGTTTAGTGTATTTGCAACTCTGTATCAGGCGGATATCTTTTTATAGATGGTCACACAAATCTCTGCAACACCAGCACTGCAGGAAGTCTTTCTGCGTGTATAACTAATAGACTCCTCAAGAGCTTTTTGTCCCTGATTTGAGGGAGTTAAATAATCATCATCTGACAATATTTCTCATTCTGCGAGGCTTGTGGGTGAGTAAAGTGTTGGCAACTGAATCAGACTTAATTAGTCATTGACCTATGAATAATCCAGTTTCTTCAGAGAAGAGTGTAGCATGCAAAATGGTTGTTGTTTTGTCAATGTGTGAAATGTACTATTCATTGACTGGCTGTGTCGAGTAGTGGAACTTTTATTTTTAAAAATCAAATGCAAAGATTTTTTTATAATTGCCAGTAAAATCGAAATCATATAGCTACAACACTATTTAAGATATTGCAGTATTAAAATCGGAGATAATATGGGTCTGGCAATGCGCAATATTTATTTTTTTCAACCCCCAACACCAAGTCCGACGATTTATTTTTCAGCCGCTCGTCTCCGCAAGATGGCGTTGCCACAGAGTGGCCAAACATATTTCCACCTGGCTTATCGCTCACAGCTGCTTCCGCCGATAGTACAACTTAGTTTCGTTATCATGTCTGATTCTGAGTCGGAGGCCACCCAAGATCTGGAGTTGTAAAAGGGGTAAATTAATTGTTGGATGTAGAAGTGTCAGAATCAATATAGATGTTTTTATTTTAACGTAAATTCAGATGGAACATAGTAAAAACATGTCAATTCTAATGTCCGCCTAAAAAAAACCCATTACTTATTGTGAAAACCACCCTTGAATGATGGGTTAGTAGACTAAAAGCTTTAGGAATAAAAACTATAACATATAATAAGTGCCCTGTATCAAGATTGATGCAAAACAAGTGAAATTTGACCTTTTTAGAGAGGTTTAGAAAAATAAAGTTCCATTTCATTTCAAACCTTTATTTAGACAGATAGGTCCCTTGAGATCATGGATCTCTTTTACAAGGGAGACCTGCATCAATTAGTTCCACATGAAACATAAAAACAAACAATAGAGGACATCATATTTACATATTCACCAACACTTACAAACACCCATAGTGTCATAAAGCATTTCGTGCAGACGTGCCTTAAAAACATTCAGAGAAACAAAAGTGAACAATTTCAAGTTGGACTGTAGGCTGTTCCAAGCAAGTGGAGCTGCGCACATAAAAGCTGTTTTACCTAAGACAGTCCTCACTCTTGGTACATCTAATAAGACTACATCCTGTGATCTGAGACAATAGCTGCTTGCAACTTTCTGCTTTACCAGAGAACAGATGTAATACGGGAGTTTGCCCAACATAGCTTTATAAATAAAAGTGTACCAGTGACTGAGCCTCCGTACAGAGAGTGATGGTAAACCTGCCTTGGTATACAGTGTACAGTGATGTGTAAGCGTTTTAAAATTTGTGACAAATCTGAGAGCACTGTGATACGCAGCATCCAATTTGCTCAGGTAATTGGCAGGTGCATTCATATACAACAAATCACCATAGTCCAGCACAGGTAAAAAGGTCACAGTGACTAGCCTTTTCCTGGCCTCAAGCGAGAAACAGGACTTGTTCCTGGAGAAGAAACCTAACCTAACCCTCAGTTTTTTAAGCAGGTTATTGACATGATGTTTAAAAGAGACACAATCATCAAGCCAGATACCAAGGTATTTGTAACAGGCAACAACTTCAAGTTTTGTTCCTTGCGTAGTTACAATATCTGAAACAGGCTCTGGTGTCTTTTTTGCTTTTGAAAAGAGCATTACCTTGGTTTTATCCACATTTAAAAGAAGCTTTAATTCAGAGAGCTGAGTCTGAATAGTGTTAAAAACAGCCTGTAATTTAACAACAGCCTCATTAATGGAGGGACCTGCACAATACATCACAGTATCATCCGCATAAAAATGTAAAGTAGCTTCATCCACATTCTCACCTATGCTGTTAATATATATGGAGAATAAAAGTGGTCCTAAAACAGAACCTTGTGGTACACCATTAGAAATGTTTAACCACTCAGACGACAGTCCATCAAAATGAACACATTGAGACCTTTCAGAGAGGTAGTTCACAAACCACCCCACTGCATGGCTGGATATGCCAATACTGAGTAGCCTCTGCTTTAAAATGCGATGATCAACGGTGTCAAACGCTTTGGAAAGGTCAATAAACAGAGCTGCACAACTCTGCTTATTATCTAAAATACTAGTAATGTCATTTACCACTTTCATTGTCGCAGTGATGGTGCTCTGTTTCTTTCTGAATCCTGACTGGTGTTTAGTCAGGATATCATTTAAACATAAAAACTCCTTTACTTGTTCACTCACAAGTCGTTCGAGCACCTTAGCCAGAACTGACAATTTTGAGATTGGCCTATAGTTATTTAAAATAGTTGCCTCCCCTCCTTTCAGTAAAGGCAAGACATAAGCAGACTTCCATACTTTTGGGATTGTATTTGTGCTGAGGGAGAGGTTAAAAAGAGAAGTAAGAGGTGGAGCAATAAAATCTACAGCTATCTTTAAAAAGAAAGGTTCTAGGTTGTCCGGGCCAGCCGGTTTCCTAGGATCTAACTTGGATAATGCTTCATGAACAATAACAATAGTTAAAGGAGTAAAACTGAAAGGGTTTTCCAGACCACATTGTTCAGAGTCAAGGATTGGAGCGTTCACAGAAGCAGAAGTACAGTCAGTGACAGAATCAAACAGAGAGCCACAAGACACAAAATGCTTATTAAGGCAATTTAGCATAGTAGCCCTGTCTGATATAATGCCAGATGCTGTGGTGAGGCACGGAGGTAGCTCATTTGGGATATCACCAGTGGAAATCGATTTTATGGCTTTCCAAAATTTCCCAGGATTATTCAGGTTTTCTGTGGTAACTGACAAATAGTACTTTGATTTTGCACTTTTTATTTGAGATGTGAAGCTATTTCTCAGCTGCCTAAAGCGCAGCCATTCTACCTCTGAGCCTGAATTCCTTGCCTTAGCCCAAGCATTATTTCTCTCATGAAGTAGACTGGACAGCTCAGCAGAAAACCAGGGATTGTTTCGTCCCTTCACTCTAAATTTACGCAGGGGTGCATGTCTTTCTATAATTTTCATAAAACCAAGATAAAAATAAGACCATGCAGTTTCTACATCAGTACACAGATTGATTCTACCCCAATCAAAATCAAACAGATCATGTAAAAAACCCTGCTCCACAAAGTGTTTTTTGTCTCTCTTTGTGATGATACGTGGTTTAACCTTTTGGACCTTAGTGTCCCTGATTGTGGCTACAACACAGTGGTCACTCACATCATTAGCAAATACTCCCACAGATGAGTATTTATGTGGAACATTTGTTAAAATTAGATCAATTAAGGAGGATTTATTAGGGGACTTAATATTTGGGCGAGTAGGACTGTCTATAATCTGGGTAAAGTTCAAAGAGGTACACAGGTTTTTAAAATCCTCTGACACAGAAGTTAACCAGTCCCAATTAAAATCACCAAGCAGCACTATTTCCTTGTAGGAAAGTTGTGATAACAGTTTTGCCAATGACGATAAAGAGTCCTTGACAGCCGAGGGGGCCCTGTAGCAGCCCACCACCATGACCTGTTGACCCTTTGTTACCTCAATATTCACGGCTAAAAATTCTAGCTGTTTACTAACAGATTTGGAAACCATATTAGTTGCACAAAACTTATTTTTCACATAAATGGCAACGCCACCACCTTTTTTAGGCCGGTCAGTACGATATACACTGTAACCATTTATGTAAATGTCAGACGCCAAAATGGATTTATCTAGCCACGTTTCTGATAAGACAATGACATCAGCATCAGTCGAACTCGCCCAAATACGGACAAAATCTAATTTAGGTAACAGACTACGCACATTTAAATGAATTAAACCTAGCCCAGATCTAGATATAAAATCAGCAGGAGTAGCCATTTGACTAATACTGCTAGGTGGACCTGGATTTGGCTGTACATTTCCTGATAGTAACAACAATAAAAATACCAAGCACCTTTTCCTCTTAATCAACACACATACATTGTCAGCTGTTCTAGAGTCACCAGCAAACTTCGCGAAAGTGAGATTAGAGTTTAAAAAACAACTCTGAAGGACCATCGTGGCAGGCATGTGAGAAAGACAAAAATGTTCCGAAATGAATGTCCACGACAGTGCAACCAGCAATTGTTTGTGCAACACCTCCGAAACTGAACAGGGGATGTCCACTGCAGCGGCAGAACATACACGAATCCAGTAGATTTTTCAGGATGACTAGCGATCTTCTCCTTGTCCAGCACAGCCAAAAAAAGGCACAGCAGAAACACGACACCCGCCATTCTCCCAGTCCAGCACAACAGTATCCACGCTGTTCCCGGAGCAAGAACCACGACAGTCAGGGAGGCAGCAGCGTAGCAACTCTCCAGGTTTCTTCGCAGTATCTCAGATCAGGCCTTTCGCACCCGTAGAAGCAGAAACAGGCAGGAGCAGGCCTTCACACCGGAACCAAGACAGGTGGATGGCACCAGAGCAGGCCTCCGATTCAGCAGAACACGGGCCCTCCTCCGTGACTCGTACAGGAGACTCGTACAGTAGACTCGTACAGCAGAGCAGAGCTGGCCCCGGTTCCTCTCCGGTCCGAAGCAGCGACTCCTCTCCCTCCTCCTCCCCCGCCTCGACACGCTTATTCCTGGCACTAAATCCTTCCAGTGTCACTCGGGGGAAGACTTCAGATGTTCCAGAGATGATCCAAATGGTTGAAGTGAAGCGACAAACCTGCACTGCTGAGGCGGACGAGTAGTCGTGTTGGTTGTAGCCGCAGGTTTTCTCTCGAGGCGGAGAAACCAGACGTATGGCGCTGGGGACGAGTGACAGACGAGTGACCATCACCATGTATCCATTGAAAAAAAAAGTTCTTTGAACTTTTTCACTGTAAAAATAATTGTAATACTTTGAATTATCACTATAGGTATTCATTCCATCCAAATACAACTGTTGTGAAAAAAAACAAAAAAAAAAACTCATTTAACTGATCTTTTTCATTTATTTGAAGAAAAAAAAACACAATGTGAGCCTCTGAATTAGCCCCGAGTGAAAAATGCTAACCTATCACTGCACCGAAAATCATTCCTAGCTCCCTTATTACTTATCCTAGCTCCACATCCAAAACATTGTTTATGATCGTAAAGACACAGAATCTAACGGTGCCCACCTCAATAAGCAATACAACTGCAATTCCGTTATCTGCGTTATCCGCTGTGCTCCGTGCGCTTTGAAATCAAATCAAAAGTTGTTTACCTCAATTCTTTGGCGTTTCTGCATTGCCCGGCTCTTTCGTTCTTTCAGTTGTTTTTTGTGCTCAAATATGGAGGGGACGGCTCCGGGTTTCAGCCTCCGATGTACTTTTAATGCTTCTCCACCAACAGACTTGACGATGGCAGGATCAACATCGTATGCATGACATGCGAAGTGGTCAGAGCACAACTTGCTCCATGTTGTCGGCTGCCAGCCAACACGATTCACTAAAAAAATCCAGTTTCGGCGGATGATTTTGTCTTGGGGAAATGCATGTAAAATTCTCCCAGATCCCGCACCGTTCGTACATCCGAAAGCACAACAATAACCTATGTTTTTGCGGATATAATTCAGTTTTCTTTTCGAAAAACACCGCTGACATGTGAACGAGACTGCCGAGTCGGGATATTTGGCCCAGAGACTGTTTGGCCACAATGACGTCACGCGCGCGGAGGCTGCTGGGAATGCCATGTCAGAAATTCAGACGGCTTTGGGTCGAGTTTTGTATCAATAAAAAGCTTTTTTTTGTGTGTATTATCTCGATTTAAATTAAATAAAAAATACAGGCAGTCTTAAAAACAAAATTTCTATAAAAATGTAGCATATTTGGAAGCTTTGCATTTGATCTTTAAGACTCATTGTGCAATTTTACAAACCGGAGCTACCAGATTTTTTGGCATCCCATTATAAAGTCATGTTTAATAAGACAAAAGCCTCAAGGACTTGTTGGTTTTGTTGACTTATTTCGAAAGTGTGGTACATGTTTAAGGTTGGATCAGGACGTAACAAAACCTACTGTGCATCATCAATTACAAACCAGAGCTAGAAGGTTCTTTACGAAGAAAGTGCCAAGATTTTCCTGGAAGAAGTGTCACAGCAATCATTGCCTGAAATATGTCGACCCAATTGGACACTGTCTCTTTATTATAAGTAAAAGGTTCAAACTAAGTGGACCCTTCATAATTTCTGTAGCTTTCTGATATTGACTTGGAGGGTGATTTAAACAGCCAGATCAATATGTGTGGACAACGAATGAATTGCTGCTTAAATGAGACATGCAGCATTGTTGCCTGTGACAACTGTCACGGTTGAGTGAAGGAAGCAGGACCCAAATGCAGATAACTCTGATAATCCTTTATTTCAAGGAAAATGAAACTAATACAGACAAAACAGAACACTCACCGGGGTGAATTCAGTCACCAACAAAAGAAGCACCAACACTGAACACAGGACGAGACAAGACTAAATACAGGGAGGGATAATTACAAGACGAGAAACAGCCGGGCAGGGGAGGAGAAACACAAGGGCCACAGGTGAACACAATCAGCTAACGAGACACACCAGGGAAACTAACGACAGGAGGAAAACATGACAGAGAACAGCGGAAACACCCAAACCTAGACATAGAACTGTGACATGACATGATAACCGTGACAGAACCCCCCTCTCAAGGGACGGATTCCAGACGTCCCTAAACACCAAAACAAAAATCCAACAACGTCCAGCAGGGTGGGTGGAGGGGGTCCGGAGGACGGGACTGAGCTGACCGCCCAGGAGCACAGTAGAGGACCAGGAAGGGATCTCGGGCGGACGGCCCGGGGGCAAGGCAGAAGCCGAGAAGGAGGCCTCGGGCGGACGGCCTGGGGGCAAGGCAGAGTCCAAGGTGGGGGACTCGGGCGGACGGCCCGGGGGCAAGGCAGAGTCCATGGTGGGGGTCTCGGGCGGACGGCCCGGGGGCAAGGCAGAGTCCATGGTGGGGCGAAGGCCACAGCGGGCGAACTCAGGGGGCCGAGCATGAGGGCGAAGGCAGCGGCAGGAAGAGTCAGGGGGCCGGGCTCGAGGACGAGGGCAGCGGCAGGAAGAGTCAGGGGGCCGGGCCCGAGGACGAGGGCAGCGGCAGGAAGAGTCAGGAGGCCGGGCCCGCGGGCGAAGACCGCGGCTCACAGAGGGTCGGGATCGAGGGCGAAGGCAGCGGCAGGAAGAGTCAGGGGGCCGGGCTCGAGGACGAGGGCAGCGGCAGGAAGAGTCAGGGGGCCGGGCCCGAGGACGAGGGCAGCGGCAGGAAGAGTCAGGAGGCCGGGCCCGCGGGCGAAGACCGCGGCTCACAGAGGGTCGGGATCGAGGGCGAAGACCAGACAGCTCCGGAGGCCGGGCAGGACCCGGTGTCGGCCGGACAGGAACCGGAGCCGGCGGGACAGGCTTCGGCAGGATCCCCCACGGAAGAGGACCAGGAATTGGCAGGACCCCCAGCAGGAGAGCGGTTGGCGGGACCTCCAACGAGACAGGACAAAGGGTTGGCAGTACCCCCGGCAGGAGAGTAGTCGGCGGGGCCTCCAACGGGACAGGACACAGGGTTGGCAGGACCCCCGGCAGGAGAGTTGTCGGCGGGGCCTCCCACAGCACAGGACATAGGATTGGCAGGACCCCCGGCAGGAGAGTAGACGGCGGGACCTCCAACGGCACAGGACACAGGGTTGGCAGGACCCCCGGCAGGTGAGTAGACGGCGGGACCTCCAACGGGACAGGACATAGGGTTGGCAGGACCCCCGGCAGGAGAGTAGTCGGCGGGACCTCCAACGGGACAGGACATGGGGTTGGCAGGACCCCCGGCAGGAGAGTAGTCGGCGGGGCCTCCAACGGGACAGGACATAGGGTTGGCAGGACCCCCGGCAGGAGAGTAGTCGGCGGGGCCTCCAACGGGACAGGACACAGGGTTGGCAGGACCCCCGGCAGGAGAGTAGTCGGCGGGGCCTCCAACGAGACAGGACAAAGGGTTGGCAGGACCCCCGGCAGGAGAGTAGTCGGCGGGACCTCCAACGGCACAGGACATGGGGTTGGCAGGACCCCCGGCAGGAGAGTAGTCGGCGGGGCCTCCAACGGGACAGGACACAGGATTGGCAGGACCCCCGGCAGGAGAGTAGTCGGCGGGGCCTCCAACGGGACAGGACACAGGGTTGGCAGGACCCCCGGCAGGAGAGTAGTCGGCGGGGCCTCCAACGGGACAGGACACAGGGTTGGCAGGACCCCCGGCAGGAGAGTAGTCGGCGGGGCCTCCAACGAGACAGGACATGGGGTTGGCAGGACCCCCAGCGGAACCTCCAACGGTACAGGACATGGGGTTGGCAGGGCCCCCGGCAGGAGAGTAGACGGCGGGACCTCCAACGAGACAGGACATGGGGTTGGCAGGACCCCCAGCGGAACCTCCAACGGTACAGGACATGGGGTTGGCAGGACCCCCGGCAGAAGACTAGTCTGCGGGACCTCCAACGGGACAGGACATGGGGTTGGCAGGACCCCCGGCAGAAGACTAGTCTGCGGGACCTCCAACGGGACAGGACACAGGGTTGGCAGGACCCCCAGCGGAACCTCCAACGGTACAGGAAATGGGGTTGGCAGGCTCGAGAGATGACTTGAGAGGAGACTCGAGAGGTGGCTTGAGAGGGACCTCGAGAGGTGACTTGAGAGGGATCTAGAAAGGGGACTCGAGAGGTAGCTCGAGAGGAGACTTGAGAGGGAATTAGAGAGGGGACTCGAGAGGGAACTTGAGATGGGATGAGAGAAGGGACTCGAGGTGGGACTAGAGAAGGGGCTCGGGAAGGGGCCAGAGAGGTGACTAAAGGAGGGACTGGAGAAGGGACTAGGGAAGTGACTAGAGGAGGGACTTGAGAAAGGACTTGAGAAAGGAATTGAGTAGGGACTAGAGAAGTGACTAAAGGTGGGACTGGAGAAGGGACTAGAGAAGGGACTAGGAAAGTGACCTGAGGAGGGACTAGGGAAGGGACAAGAGGAGGGACTAGAGACGGGACCAGAGAAGAGACTAGAGAAGGGACTCGAGAAGAGACTAGAGAAGGGACCAGAGATGGGACTATGGCAGCTGGGGCCAGAGCTAAGGCTGGAACCATGGCTGCTGGGGCCGGGACCATGGCTGCTGGGGCCAGAACTAGGTCTGGAACCATGGCTGCTGGGGCCAGAACTGGGGCCGGAACCATGGCTGCTGGGGCCAGAACTGGGGCCGGAATGATGGCTGCTGGGGCCAGAACTGGGGCTGGAACGATGGCTGCTGGGGCCAGAACTGGGGCCGGAATGATGGCTGCTGGGGCCGGTTCTGTAGCCGGAACCATGGCTCTTGGGGCTCGGATTGCTAGCCTGGACTTGCGACTCCTTCTCTTAGAAGCCGCCTGAAGGCTCCGTGGACCTCCAAAAGCCAGCCGAGTTCCAGAAAACGACTCTTGGACAGGAGCAGGAACTGGGGCGGAAGCACTGGTTGACTCCAGACGGAACACACCGAGACGTTTATAGTCAGCAGGCTGGAAATCACACACCCAGATGAAGTTCAAAATCCAGCCAGGTAAGAATTTCACCAAGTCTGGTTTCTCCATAGCCAACCGGTGCGCCTCTACCAGAGCGGCCTCCTTCTGCAGAACACTGGACGCTCCCCTCCACCAATCATAGCAGCAAGCCAAATCAAAGGAAAAATGTTGTAGTTCCACCTCAAATGGATCATCTGCTGGGTCCATTTCTGGTTGGTGCTTTCTGTCACGGTTGAGTGAAGGAAGCAGGACCCAAATGCAGATAACTCTGATAATCCTTTATTTCAAGGAAAATGAAACTAATACAGACAAAACAGAACACTCACCGGGGTGAATTCAGTCACCAACAAAAGAAGCACCAACACTGAACACAGGACGAGACAAGACTAAATACAGGGAGGGATAATTACAAGACGAGAAACAGCCGGGCAGGGGAGGAGAAACACAAGGGCCACAGGTGAACACAATCAGCTAACGAGACACACCAGGGAAACTAACGACAGGAGGAAAACATGACATAGAGAACAGCGGAAACACCCAAACCTAGACATAGAACTGTGACATGACATGATAACCGTGACAACAACCAACCATTGATTACTGTAAGGACACCACAGCTTGCCTTTCATCTCTGAAATTAAAACTGATTGTTTGCGCTTATACTTCTCATCTCTCTCTCTGTTTAACATTTACCTTGTTTTTTCCTTCAAGTTGATGAAGTGCTGCACTCTTGTGCTGCACATGAGCCACAGGGAGTTAGGTTTGGAAGGTGGTGGGCGTACAGATCACAAGCCTTTGATTCCAGAGGCTGAGCTGTGCATTTGTCTCACGTATGGTTAGGAGTGGGCTAAAAAACGGTCAGGCAAAGATAGAGCTTAGCTGAACATCTGCGGCTGTTTTTGTAAATTTTGTAAATTATATTATATTAATTGTGTTCCGGAGTAACTTAAAACAAGTGCATTGAACCATAGAGAAACAAACAAAAACAAATGCAAGAATCCTGCAGGCACAATAGCTATTAATAAGCCAAATCATCGTAAGTATAATTGTATTGGATACATAAGAGAGAATGTTCCTACTGATCAAGGCGTTGTTGAAACAGGTGGGTTTTCAGTCTATGACGGAAGATGTTTTAACTTTCTTCCTTCCTATTGAAAAATACAAGCGTGGCCATTTATAATCAGCAAACTTCTATATCTTTAAAATATTCAGCCTCTAACCTTGTCAGTCCAAGCTTTCAAAAAGCATTCCCATTTATGATTCTGAGATTTCTTAACTATTAAGAGAAAGGTTAAGAGACAGCATGACTCCATAATGACCCTTTATTTAAATGTTCAGTGCGTGAATTGATTTAAAATGGAATAATCCACACGCATAAGTTTATATGGTACCCACTTTGACACAAATCAAATCAAGTTTTATTTATATAACACATTTAAAAGCAATTTTTGGTTGAGCCAAAGTGCTGTACATGTAATAAAAACACTTTACTACAATCACAATTAAAGACAATCCTTTACAACAGAAATATAAAAAACAAAAACACAGGGAATAGTCAGGTGTCATACTCCGCTCTGACTAGAAGGCCAGAGAGAAGAAGTGTGTCTTTAGTGATGATTTAAAAACCCCTAGTGTCTGGGCCGACCTCACATGGTGTTAAGGCTGTACAAAGGCGTGGAATTAAATGCACGATGCAGAGACAAACAAAGTATCAAAATAAAGTGTTTTAATGTAATCAGGTAACAACACACTGAATACATAAAGTAACAAAACAAACACTCAATAAACTGTCTAACCTATACTATCAAAAAACTACTTACTTAACCTAACTCTCTATGGACGATAACTCTAAGGACATTGACAAAAGATCTTCATGCTGGAATGCTTGGAACACACAAGGCAATCTGGCAACGAGAACTATATATACTAGACAGACAACACCAGGTGAAGACAATTTAGACAATCACAACAGCGGGAAAACAGACAAGGTAGGAAACATACTTTAGACACATGAGAGTAGACAAGACTATCAAAATAAAACAGGAACCTATCTAATCACAGAACATAAAACCTAAACTAGGGAATAATCTTTAGCAGAGCCGTCTACGCACAACACATGGAAGGGCAGAGTATTCCAGAGCCTAGGGCCAGCTGCTGCGAAGGCTCGGTCCCCTCTGGTTTTAAGCCTGGTCTTGGGCACTATCAGCAACAGCTGGTCAGCAGACCTTAAAGCTCTGGCTGGAGTGTAGCGATGGAGGAGTTTGGCTATATAGGCTGGAGCCAGCCCATTTGGGGCTTTGAAAATAAATAATAGGATTTAAAAATAAATTCGGAACCACATTGAAATTGGGGTGATGTGGTCACGCTTTTTGTGGCCAGTCAGAAGACGGGCAGCTGCGTTTTGGACTAGCTGCAGGCGTTTAATTGAGGCCTGGTCCATACCCACGTGTAGAGCGTTGCAATAGCCCAGTCTCGAGGTAACATAGACATTAATAACCCTTTCTAGGTCTTTAAAAGATAAAAACGACATGGTCTTGGCCAATAGTCTTATTTAAAAAAAAATAAGACACAAGAGTAAATCTGTGTCTTAATGTGGTTCTCAATACAAAAGCACCTTGTTTGTTCACTCGAGTTAATTGTCTAGTACTACATCTTATCTTTCTTACAGTGCAGACGCTTTTCTGCTTGCTCCTGCTTCTGCTTATTTTTTATGCTGATTTTCCTATTCTTATTCTCTAAAAAATTCGAGCAGCGGCTCCTGAACATTAACTTATCACTGGGACAGTTCATCTTCGTAAATAGACCGAGGGTTTCAGCCATATTTCAACATTTTTACGACGACCTCAGTCTTACAGTAGCGTGGCCTAGTAACAGCTAAAGCCTGGTAGGCTACTGCATGCTATTTAGCTTAAGCTAGTTGGTAGCAAAATGCCTCCGTTCTCTACAGATGACTTCCACAAACTTATACAGAAGATGGCTGTGTTGGAAATGAAAATGCAACGGTTGGAAGTTAACGTGGAAGTGAATGGACTATGTTGCGGGAATGACACCACTTTACCAGTGTTGCAAAATAATGGAGAAGGGTATGCTAACTCACAGCTAGTTAGCAGCTATAAAGATTCCAAGGAACAGGAGGGCTGTGTACTGGGTAATAAATCTACAAGTGGTAGTCCTCCCTGGAACTCTCTGGGTGCAAAGCCGAAGAGTAAATCATTTCCATGGGATTTGGGAGGACGGATAACAGGCAGAGCCCAACGCTCTGAAATCTGTGATGCGACCGGCTGGCTTGCATTGTTATCACCCAGGAAGAGCGCCTCTTCAACCCCTGTTCCTACGAGGAAACAGCAGTGGACAGCTGCTAAAGGGAGAATTACAAACAATCCTCCTAAACCACCAAGTGTGCCAATCCAGAACAGATACGCTCCGCTGACCGAGAACCGGAGATCTCTTTCTGATGACCTGGATAACCTGTCTTCTTCACACAGCAGGGTAAGGACCAATAGCTTCTCCAAAAGTAAAAGGCTAGAAGGAAAGCTAACGACTGGGCCTGAAACTCTGATTGTGGGTGACTCTGCTGTAAGAGATGTAAAAAGTCTGTGTAGTAAGAACAACACCAAAGTACTCTGTTTTCCCAAGGATGTGGTCTCTGACTTGGCTGAGAAGATCCTGCATATTGGGGCTGAACATCCAACTGTGAAGAATGTGGTACTACACATTGGAACAAATTATGTTGTGAAACAAGAGTCAGAAGTGCTGAAAGAAGACTTTAAATGTTTGTTGGAAACTGTCAGCTCTCTAAATGCGGAGGTGTTCATCAGTGGCCGTCTACCGCCAGTCAGAAGAGGAGTGGAGAGATTTAGCAGATTGTTTGCACTGAACACCTGGCTTTCAACCGCCTGTACTGACCATTCTGTCCATTTTATTGACAATTTTAACTTTTTCTGGGATCGCAAACATCTTTTCAAGGCAAATGGAGTTTGCCTGAATCAGGAGTGAAATTGTTTATCTCTAACATTTTCAACTGCCTGCGTCATCAATTTGTTCCCTCTGCCAAGGACAAGCGGCAAGAGGAATCAAAACAGGAGAAAGACACAACACATCGTGCAGAAAACCCTGAAGAAGTATCACTAATTTAGTAGTGATTCCATGTCAGCCACAGCTTGTTACAAAAAACATGACTGATAGTGTGTTTAACAAACTTAAACTAGCTTTATTAAATGTCAGGTCTTTGGCAGGAAAAACATTTTTAATCAATGATTTTATCACTGAGCACAATCTCGATTTTATGTTTTTAACTGAAACTTGGATTGAACAAAATAACAGTGCAGCTGTTCTTATCGAATCAACCCCTCCCAACTTTAGTTTTGTGAGTCAGGAAAGAATGCATAAGAAAGGGGGTGGAGTTGCTATTCTGTTCAATGATTCCCTTCAATGCAGGAATACATCTTATGGGAACTTTGATTATTTTGAATATGTGACCCTTCAGCTGAAATCCACACTTGCCCCTGCTAACATCTCAGCAAATGAGCTAGTAGATCATTTTGTTTTTGTTAGATCAAAATGTTATAGATGCCATTGCTCCAACTAGGTAAAGGAAGTGACTGGGAAGAAAATATCTCCATGGAGAAAGGCCATGACGGTGAAAACAGAAAAAAGAGAATGTCGAAAAGCTGAACGCAGGTGGCGAAAAATAAATCTCCAGGTTCACTTTGAAATCTATAAAGAGAGACTTGGCCTTTATAATTTGGAATTGAAAAACGCACGACAATCGTTCTTCTCTGACATCATTACCAAAAATGAAAATAATGCACGTGCCTTGTTTGCTACCGTCGACAGACTAACTAACCCCCCAGTGTCAGTAGCCTCTGAATTTCTATCCACCAGGGCGTGCAATGATTTTGCCTCCTTTTTCACTGACAAAATTCAGAAAATCAGACAAGCAGTCAGTGCCTCTGCATCAGGAACAGCAAATGTGTTGTCTCTGTGTCCACTTAACATCAATTCAAACACCATGACACAATTCAATCAGATTAATGATAAAAACCTAGAGGACATTATACAACTTCTGAAATCCTCCTCCTGCTGCCTTGATATTATTCCAACGGGATTTTTCAAAGATGTTTTGCCTTGCATGGCCTCAGATCTACTTCATATAGTAAACACATCTCTTCACTCTTTTCCACAAGCCCTGAAAACTGCAGTCATTAAACCGCTCTTAAAAAAGAATAATCTAGATGCTTCAGTAATGAACAATTATAGGCCCATATCAAACCTCCCATTTCTAGGTAAAATCATTGAAAAAGTTGTTTTTCAACAGTTGAGTAATTTCTTACATATAACTGTTTCGATGTGTTCCAGTCAGGCCTTCGTCCAAACCACAGCACTGAGACTGCTCTTGTAAAGGTCTTTAATGACATCCACTTAAACACAGACAGTGGCAGAACTTCAGTGTTAGTATTATTAGATCTCAGTGCTGCGTTTGACACTGTTGACCACAGCATATTACTAGACCGACTGGAAAACTGGGTGGGACCTTCGGAAACAGTTCTAAATTGGTTTGAATCCTACTTAAAGGACAGAAACAACTTTGTTTCTATAGGTAAATACACATCTGAGTTGACAAATATGACATGTGGGGTTCCTCAAGGCTCCATCTTGGGGCCTCTTCTCTTTAACATCTACATGCTACCACTGACTCAGATAATGAAAAATAACAAAATAAGTTACCATAGCTATGCAGATGACACACAAATTTACGTAACAATTTCACCTGGAGACTATGCTCCAATTCAAACACTGAGTAAGTGCATTGAACAAATCAATGACTAGATGTGTCAGAACTTTCTCCAATTAAACAAAGATAAAACTGAGGTAATGGTTTTTGGAGCCAAGGCAGAACGTATAAAAGTTAGCGCTGAGCTTCAGTCTGCAATCTTCAAACCAACAGATAAAGCCAGAAATCTAGGTGTAGTCATGGACTCTGACCTGAGTTTCAACAGTCACATTAAAACAGTTACTAAATCAGCCTACTATCACCTGTTATTATGCTCCAAATATCTGGAACAAACTCCCAGAAACCTGCAGGTCCGCTGCAACTCTTACTACTTTTAAATCCAGGCTGAAGACTTTTCTTTTTGTCGCTGCTTTTAATTGAACTATTCATATCTTAGACTGCACTGTAACTTTTATCCATGTATATTTTCTTTTAATGTTTATCCATGTATTTTTTCTTTTAATGTTTATTTTATTAGCTTTTCTTTTTAATGCCATTTTCTTAATGTCTTTCATTTTTTGTAAAGCACTTTGAATTGCCTTGTGTTGAAAAGTGCTATATAAATAAACTTGCCTTGCCTTGCCTTGACAGTACAGGGTTGCCACAATAAGACATATTGCTTTTTTTATGCTATTGTAATTTGGCAAGTGTGATTTGGAAACCAGATAATAAAATGAATTAACATATTACAGTTACTATAAAACAAATCTTTAGTGGCTAATTGGCTTCTTTAGATAATAAGCTTTGTATCCCGCCAATCCAGTCAAAGGGTATTTCACATTTTAAGTTTTTCAGGATATCCTTAAAGGAAAAATAATTGTATGCTTTATCTGAATTGTTAAATACTCCTTTCTGATTGGTCAATTGCAGAATTGATAGTCTGTTATTTCCTTATATTCGACCACTGCTCTGAAAAACGTATTTGTTATGGATGCAGTTATAATGTTCACACACAGCAAACGGATAAAAAAAACATTTATTATATTACAATATTTTTACCTGTAATTTAAAAATAGTATGGTCACTTTAAAGCAAGTTTTATCGACTTTAAACGTACTTTTGATTTGGAAAACATGTAACCTCTTACAGCTAGGTCCTTCAGATAAAAGTGTCAGTACTATATATTACGGTGGCCCTGAAGTGCAAGACATCACAGCATTTCAGAAAACACTACAGCATTTCAGAAAACACCACAGCATTTCACAAAACGCTACAGCATTTCACAAAACACTACAGCATTTCAGAAAACACCACAGCATTTCACAAAACGCTACAGCATTTCAGAAAACGCTACAGCATTTCAGAAAACACCACAGCATTTCACAAAACACCACAGCATTTCAGAAAACGCTACAGCATTTCAGAAAACACCACAGCATTTCAGAAAACGCTACAGCATTTCAGAAAACGCCACAGCATTTCACAAAACGCTACAGCATTTCAGAAAACACCAAAACATTTCACAAAACGCCACAGCATTTCACAAAACGCCACAGCATTTCACAAAACGCCACAGCATTTCACAAAACGCAACAGCATTTCAGAAGACACAACAGCATTTCACGTTGGAGGGAAAGGGTATTCCTTTAGGGAGAACACTTCTTGTTTGTGATTGGACAGAGCCAGCCAGAGAAGCACTGCTGTGATTGGTTGTTTTTGCTGCCAGTCAAGAAATGACGCTTCGTGATTACTCAACACCCGACAGCGAAATATGTCCCAACACATCAGCCGTCAGCACACACTCAGAGCTCACAGCTCCTCATATCTGTTCAGAAACTGTACAAACCACAGACTGTCTATGTCATGGCGAATACAGTCGCTGCTTTATTTATGTCTGTATGACGTTGTTGTGAGTGTGGACGGAGCAGCAACAGGTTAGTTTAGCGTGATGGATCTGATTCCATTCAGAAAACACGCATTTTAAAAGCTTTTCGCCTGCCGTCTTGTCTGCAGACTTGTCAAAGCGTTAATTCATGGTTTTTACTAACCGTTATCAGTATGTAGTTACTTCGGCATCACTTTGAAACGTGTATTACAATTAAATCACGGTCAAATATGTTCATTTTGTTGTAGTTGGTATCTCCCATAGGATTTACATGGAGATACGCCCCGCCCCCTCTCCAGCACCTCTTGTTTGAATGACAGGAGCAAACACAGCTGACAGCCGCGGTGAAACTCGAGCGATTAGAGGATGCGAATATTGGGTGGTCTACCATAGTATTTACATGGAGATAAGCCCCTTAAAAACCATGAATTAATAAAGCATTAATTCTGTGTTTACTCCTGTCATTCAAACAAGACGCTGGAGAGGGGGCGGGCCGTATCTCCATGTAAATTGGATCGAAATCGGATCGATCAGGCTAAACTAACCTGTAGCTGCTCCGTCCACACTCACAACAACGTCATACAGACATAAATAAAGCAGCGACTGTATTCACCATGACACATTCTGTGTTTTGTATATGTTTAACTTTTGTCCAGTTTCTGAACAGATATGAGGAGCTGTGAGCTCTGAGTGTGTGCTAACAGCTAACGGCTGATGTGTTGGGCCAATCATGAAGCGTTATTTCTTGACTGGCAGCAAAAACAACCAATCACAGCAGTGCTTCTCTGGCTGGCTCTCTCCATTCACAAACAATAAGTGTTCTCCCTAAGGAATACCCTTTCCGTCCAATGTGAAATGCTGTGGTGTTTTGTGAAATGCTGTGGCGTTTTGTGAAATGCTACTGCGTTTTGTGAAATGCTGTTGTGTTTTCTGAAATGCTGTGGCGTTTTCTGAAATGCTGTGGCGTTTTCTGAAATGCTGTGGCGTTTTGTGAAATGCTGTTGTGTTTTCTGAAATGTTGTTGTGTTTTGTGAAATGTCGTGGTGTCTTGCACTTCAGGGCCACCGTAATATATAGTATATATACTGTATAGTTGTACTGTATGTGTAGGGTCATAGTACCCCTTATATCCATTCACAGAACTAAAGTATGCTTTAAAAAAAGGTTTAATGAGATGATGAAATGAAAGCTGAACTGTGTAGCACACATGCTGAAAACCAAACCCCAGAAGGGGGGTCTGGGGGGATTCTCCCCCAGGAGATTTTTAGAAATACTTACATATAAACTACGCATTCTGGTACACTCTGAGAAGAAAATAAATAAATCTATTACTACCCGACATATTAATAATATTTTATGCTATTGTTTGTTTTCACTTTGTTCTGACAGCTTGCTGCTCCTCACAGAGAGAGGAGCAAAGAGGAGATAGTCTGTGTGAATTACTTTAAATTGTGGGTAAGGGTCAACATCAGCAAAGATGTTTTATTGAGAAGATGATCACTACAACAGAAGTTTTCAAAACCGTTTATGGTCTCCGGTACTTCCAGTCCAACTCCTGCATGTACAGCGTTAGAAAACCGGGCCTTCAAAATAAAAGTTTTACTTTTCCCCCAAAAAATAAAAAAAATAAGTTTCAATTTTCTTTTTTCAATTTTCTTTTCTTCACTCACACATCCGCGACCCACTCAAAACGGGTCCGCGACCCACTTTTATGGTCACAACCCACCAGTTGAGAACCACTGCTCTATACTGTAGATGGCAGCTCAGTTCTGGTGATGTGCTGTGCAGTTTTCACCACCCTCTCTAGAGTCTTATGGTTGAGGGCGGTGCAACTGCCGTACCAGGCCGTGTAGCAGCTGGTTAGGATACTTGAGTTCATGTTGAACCTCTGCAGCCTGAGGAGGAAGAAGAGCCGCTGTCAAGCTGTCTTTGGTGATAGTGTTTTTGCGATGGGTCAATGTAAGGTGAACCTCGAGAAACCTGAAGCTGCTGACTCTCTTCAACGTATTCCATTGATGTTGATGGGGGCGTGTCCCTCTCTGTGTTGCTTCCTGTAATCCACAACCAGCTTATTTTTGCTGATGTTTAGATGGAAGTTTGTTTTCCTGGCAGCGAGATGCCAGGGCTCTGACAGGTGTGTCTTCACCAAACAATGGTGCTGGAGTTGTGTACGTCAGGGCAAGCATTGGTGCGTGAAAAGGGAGTAGATGAGAGGGCTAAGCACGCAGCCCTGAGGGGCTCCAGTGTTGAGGGGGAGGTGGAAGGATGTGATGTTTCCCACCCAAACTGCCTGTTAGGAAGAGAGCCCAAGGTCCCTGAGCTTAATAATGCCCCTTTCACATCAACGCAGCTCCCGTTCTAGCTCCGTGCTTGCGCTCTTCTGGTTCGGAACCGGTTTTTCTTTTCAGCTCCCGTGTTGTTCACACCGCCCAGAGCCCGAGTGGTGCTGCGTCATTGCGTCATCGTTTGCGTCATGACGTAACCGTTAACGTGCCTGCTTCATAAAGCCAAACCTCGCGGAAATCCCTCATATCGACAACAACAACAATGATCCCGGTAGTCTTTCTTGAGTTTTTTTAGCCTGTTGCTTATTTACTCCAGAGTCCGGTGGTATCCAGCAGTGGCCAACTGCCACTGTAGCTGCTGGAAAATAGCTTTAGACCGCATTGTGCCGTCCTACTTTCTCTGTACCTTTTGCGTTGACCAAAGCCTGAGGAGGTAATTTGTTTCTTCAGCGGTCCAC
The DNA here is from genome assembly GCA_902827135.1 of Harpagifer antarcticus. Classification (NCBI taxonomy): domain Eukaryota; kingdom Metazoa; phylum Chordata; class Actinopteri; order Perciformes; family Harpagiferidae; genus Harpagifer; species Harpagifer antarcticus. Next base: position 15,217,007 of record CADEHL010001005.1, read on the forward strand.
TGCTGCTTACATTTACTGGCATCCATCCTGGTTTGTAGTTTTGTGTGTTGCTGAACAGAATTTGCGGCATTTTGTTGTTGTTGATCAGATTAATCCCGCCTCCGACGTAGGCGTGACGTATGCGGTTCTTGCTTCTAGACGGACAATTTTTTCGAGCTTGGTAAGGAAAAAGAGCTGGCTCCTCTGCGGTGTGAACAGGAAAAAACTGCTTATCAGGCTCAAGCTCCGAACCTGCCCTGGAACCACGTTGGTGTGAAAGGGGCATAATAGGCCTGAAGGTTACAATGTTGTTGAATGCTGAACTCTAGTCAATGAAAAGCATTCTCACATACATTAAGTGTTCCATTGAACCAGATGGGAGAGGGCAATCGCGTAGTCTGTGGACCTGTTTGCTCTGTAGAATAACTGAAGGCGGTCCAGAGAATAAGGGAGGGAGGAGTTGATGAAGATTTTGACCAACCACTCAAAGCACCTCATGATGATGGAAGTGAGTGCAACTGGGCATTAGTTGAGGCATATGTTTTTAGTTTTTTTGGTTACAGAAACAACAGTGGACTGTTTTTTAATTTTTTAGGAACTACAGACTGGAGCACTGACCGTTTGAACATGTCTGTGAAGATCTCTGCCAGACAAACTGCACACATAGTGAGGGCACAGCCGGGCACATCTTCCTTGTTTAAATCCAGAAGGCAGAGGTCCTAGGCCTTCTATACCTCCACAGCCTGGGAGCTCTGAAAGCGTTAATAAAAGGAGTACAGTTTATCTTAGATGCAGACAATTCCTCAGCATCGCTAGTAGTCCTTTTATCATCTGTTATTTTTCTTAGTCCTGCCCACATGTTTCTAGCAATAGAGCCCTTTAGTTAGACTTCACGTTGAATGTTCTCTTTGCACCGTTAAATAACTCGCTTAAATGAGGCTTGAAGGTTCAGCCTACAATGTTATGATGTAATTGACTAAATAAGGATGTTTACATTTAACTTTTTGGGAATTCACTCTTCTCGAATCGTCCCTCCTTTGCATATGGGTTTTCAGCTGGTAAATCATATATTATAATTCACCAAAGTTACAAATTGGGATGTTTAAATGGGTTTTAATGCTCCTACAGAACCACTGTTTCACATACAGTACAGCAGCACAGACTCTCCCAGTATACTCTTCTTGGGAATGGGAACTTGCACAAAACAGTGTTTCTAGGCTCCTCTTCAATTTGTCTGTCATATGTTTGACAGATTCAGTCGTTTTTGGCACAGATGCCTCAGGCACTGTCATGGGAAATAAAATGTTCAAATGATGTGACTAACCAAATAGCCCCAGTAATGACTCTAAACTCTGACAAAAACATAGTTACATGGTGCAGACGCCCCCACCAACCCATGATTGAACGGCAACAATCAGGGAATTGAGTAGCAAGTCCAGTAACCTTTGACTTCAGTCTTCTACTGTTAGAAATCATGTTTCTTTAAGAAAAAAAAAAAAAGACTACATTACCAGGAAATAGTCAGGAACAATCCTCAGGAAAAAATGTGAGTGGATACTGTATGTGAACGGATTTAAAAGTTGAAGTAATGATGGTAGTTTGTTATAAGAAGGGCTTAAGTCTTTAGATCAATTATTTGAGGCTTTAGCTGTGTATCTAGCAGTGTTACCAACACAACTTGATGTAAAATACATTATATTATATACACATTAGATGAGAATAAATAAACAGATGCAAAAATAATCTCTCATGAACATAACAAAAGTGTTATATTAAAACAACCTTGGATATGATCAAATTATAATTTGCATACGAAGACGAAGACAGTGACAGTGTAATCGCGTAGTCTGTGGACCTGTTTGCTCTGTAGAATAACTGAAGGCGGTCCAGAGAATAAGGGAGGGAGGAGTTGATGAAGATTTTGACCAACCACTCAAAGCACCTCATGATGATGGAAGTGAGTGCAACTGGGCATTAGTTGAGGCATATGTTTTTAGTTTTTTTGGTTACAGAAACAACAGTGGACTGTTTTTTAATTTTTTAGGAACTACAGACTGGAGCACTGACCGTTTGAACATGTCTGTGAAGATCTCTGCCAGACAAACTGCACACATAGTGAGGGCACAGCCGGGCACATCTTCCTTGTTTAAATCCAGAAGGCAGAGGTCCTAGGCCTTCTATACCTCCACAGCCTGGGAGCTCTGAAAGCGTTAATAAAAGGAGTACAGTTTATCTTAGATGCAGACAATTCCTCAGCATCGCTAGTAGTCCTTTTATCATCTGTTATTTTTCTTAGTCCTGCCCACATGTTTCTAGCATTAGAGCCCTTTAGTTAGACTTCATGTTGAATGTTCTCTTTGCACCGTTAAATAACTCGCTTAAATGAGGCTTGAAGATTCAGCCTACAATGTTATGATGTAATTGACTAAATAAGGATGTTTACATTTAACTTTTTGGGAATTCACTCTTCTCGAATCGTCCCTCCTTTGCATATGGGTTTTCAGCTGGTAAATCATATATTATAATTCACCAAAGTTACAAATTGGGATGTTTAAATGGGTTTTAATGCTCCTACAGAACCACTGTTTCACATACAGTACAGCAGCACGGACTCTCCCAGTATACTCTTCTTGGGAATGGGAACTTGCACAAAACAGTGTTTCTAGGCTCCTCTTCAAGTTGTCTGTCATATGTTTGACAGATTGAGTCGTTTTTGGCACAGATGCCTCAGGCACTGTCATGGGAAATAAAATGTTCAAATGATGTGACTAACCAAATAGCCCCAGTAATGACTCTAAACTCTGACAAAAACATAGTTACATGGTGCAGACGCCCCCACCAACCCATGATTGAACGGCAACAATCAGGGAATTGAGTAGCAAGTCCAGTAACCTTTGACTTCAGTCTTCTACTGTTAGAAATCATGTTTCTTTAAGAAAAAAAAAAAAAGACTACATTACCAGGAAATAGTCAGGAACAATCCTCAGGAAAAAATGTGAGTGGATACTGTATGTGCACGGATTTAAAAGTTGAAGTAATGATGGTAGTTTGTTATAAGAAGGGCTTAAGTCTTTAGATCAATTATTTGAGGCTTTAGCTGTGTATCTAGCAGTGTTACCAACACAACTTGATGTAAAATACATTATATTATATACACATTAGATGAGAATAAATAAACAGATGCAAAAATAATCTCTCATGAACATAACAAAAGTGTTATATTAAAACAACCTTGGATATGATCAAATTATAATTTGCATACGAAGACAGTGACAGAAGTGATCTTGTTTGTTTTGCTCCACAGACGGGGTTCGATGTCCCTCTCACTGCACACGAGCAGATGTACATCCTTTATGAAATCAAACAGCAGTGCTACCAGAACCTCTCCAACATTGATCCCGGGGCCACAGGTACATAACATGCACAGAAAGTCGCTTTGATGCTAAACAATTCTGCACTCTTTGGATTATTTGGTTAACATTTTTTGGGAAATATTGTTATGTTTATGTGAATGCGATGCTGTTTCAAATGGGAAACATGGTTTAGTCAAACTTTTAAAGCCCTTGGTTTTTTCTGTTATGTGGATCATTTCAGTTTTTTTTTTTTTGTTGTTAATGGTTCCATGATTTCAAAGGCTTTGAGGATTGACAGATGTGGTAAGACAAATACAATGCTTACCAAAACCATAAAAGAAAAAGACAAAGGGGCTAACGTTAGCTTAAAAGCTGCTAGCTTCAAGGATCGGCTTGCTCACACTGGATTAATGGCATTTTTATTTGAAACCTGTGACTTGGTAAAATAATGTTACCTACTGAGTCAAAGATTGTTTACCTCATTTATTATCCACAACTTGGTGTCTTTTTCCTCTCAGTGCAAACTTACATGCAAGAACATTCAAATATGTTTTTAGCCGCATGCGGCTCTTTGCCTCGTTTCATGCGGCTCTTCAGTTCATATCGAATTGTGTGAGTTTGGGGGAGAGACACTGACTCCTGACAAGTGTTGCACGGTGTACCGATACTTGAAAGGTACCGCGATACCCTGCCGTTATAAACGTTACGATTCCTCCGTTTCATTAGTATCGGTACTTTAAGAATGACGGCGGAAAGTACTCCGGTGAGAAAGCGCCGTTTTACCTGTTAAACCTGATATTTAGTAGGTCTGTTAAGTATTGAATGCTGATCATTCTGACGTAATTTGGCCGGTCAAAGTTGTTTGGGCTCGGATAAAATCGATCCGTTTCTTTCGTCCCGTGTTACTTTCGTCCCGGCTCTCCCTACTTGTGTATGTGTGGTGTCAGGTGTCAGTATGAGAGGATGACAGCGCGTCTAATTTTGATGTGGCTCAAGAGCCAATCACAATAATACCTGCGATGCAGTGAACCAATCACCTTTAAGGGGGGGAGAAACCTATCGTTGATTAAACACTATCCAGTGTTTCCCCTACCATTGTCTTGAAGGGGCGCTGCGCCCCGCCAACGGAGCCCCGCGCCCCCCCCTGAAATTCAAAGTGTTTAAAAAATATATATAATTTTTTCTTTTTAAATATATATATATAGCACCAAATTGCAAATAATCTATATCTACTGTCACTTTTCACATTGAACATGTGCTCTTTTATTAAATAAACTAAACGCTTTCATTTTAAGTTGTGAGTTTAGTGTTTTTGACCCTAAGAAACACTGATCCATTAATCAATAACAATAATCTACAGCTCCTCTCTCTGCTCCAGAGGATTTAAAAAATATATATCCCAATGCCACACAAATGCATCAGTGACGTGGTTGAAATCTTGTCTCCAGAAAACAAAAAACTGAAACAAGTGGTATCAGTGACTTTGCAGTAACATAGAACAAATGTGGCTCTTAACCTCTGACTGGTTGGCCACCCCTGGGCTACATGTTATGTCAGAATTTTCAAAGGTTCCTAAACAACTCAACTACCCAGTTGAGAAGGCTACTGTCTACAAGAAAAGCTTACATTTGGTTATTTTTGTATGTTAATAAATCTCAAAGGAATATGGGAAATTGCAAACTAACCAACAAAAAGGGCAACCCAAAATTAGCATCAATATAAAATATGACATGGAAACACAATGTGAAATACAAAAAGGTGAATGCCTTTCAGTTGTGTTTCTTCATTATAAATAGTGAAGTATTGTTAAGCTGCTCTTTTATTGGTAAAAGCTGTCAATAAAGTTCTGACAGGAGCTTTTGAAATTCTAGTATTCAATTTTCTTTCTTCCACTTTAGTTCAGCTAACAATAAAGGTTGATAGCTGCCAAATGAAACCTCCATCAAGTGCTTTCCTGCCCTTCATCAACTACCCACTCTCTGTTTAGATGCTCTCATTTAATTATTTCTCTGTTGTCAGTCAACCTTATAAGCATACTTTGTGGTTTGATTGTGGCTTATGAATGAAAATGCAGACAAACCATGACTCTGCTGTCATTACACTCTGGTCAAACAAGGCCGTTGTCTGTGCATTCGATAAAAAACAAATCTTTTCATATCGGTTGGCAGGGATGGGCAACTTCGACTGTGGTGGGGGCCACATAATTGATGCAGATTCACTTGGAACACACACACTCTCACACACACACACACACACACACACACACACACACACACACACACACACACACACACACACACACACACACACACACATACACACACACACAAATTCGATGTGTTGTATGTAATTATTAACAAATATACTAAGTCTGACATCTTCATTGATATTTTACTCTAATAAACTCACTAAACAAATATCAGTTCACAGAAATGTTATTACATTTTTAAAAGTGGCATGTTTGTATTGAACAGGTTATTTAACAGTGGAATAAAACTATTTTAAACTATTGGAAAGCACGGAAAATGTGTGCATTGAGATTAACCATTAAGATGACATAAACATGAAGTCATGAACACTAACCCAGACATTAGTTGTCTAACTTGAACCTAAGACACTTGCAGCCAGTCTCTGCATTCCCCTTATTCCACAATAAGGGGAATGTCAACACAGACGCCTGTCAACCCGCACTCTGCTGTTCCTCAGCGCCGCTCCCCCTCCCTCCCGCTGGAATTATGAATGAAAAGCGTATAGTAATCATAGATAACATGGCAGGGTCCGTGACAGTTTGTTTTCATCTGATTTAAAATATACAAAGTCTTGGTTTTTAGAATATTAAACTTGTTTCGCCAAATTCAGATGATAAATACAACTTTTAAGCTTGTAAAGGCATAATTACAAGCGGTAATTTAACGTCACGGCAGGCATAACAACAGCCGGTGTTTCTTGTTAGTGTCTCCCCGGGAAACCAACCCCATTTTCCCCCACGCTTCACAGATTATTTTGCAGTATTTGAAATCATGTACGCAGCTCGCGACGTAACTAGGAGTCTAGTGGACGGTATCAGTAACTACATGTTTTTTTTTAATTAATTAAGTTGTTTATAAATTAATCTCAGGGCCGCAAAAAGAGGAGGTGGGGGCCGCCATTTGCCCATCCCTTGTTTAAAGACACAAACAAATTCCTCATATTTTGGGTTTTAGATTTTTTGTGACGCTCTGCCATCGCACATTTTGTTTTTTTAATTACACCCCATACTGTAGGTGTTAATTTCCGACCTACAATAAATCCTATCTTTACATTGTAAATACAATTTAGATTGAAATAAACATTGTGTAATGAAGGTAACTTCGTTACTATGGACTGACGGCTTTGGAGCCTTGTAATATTGCACATGTGGGTTTGCACTTTGTATAACAACTTCCCATTGCACAGTAATAATGTCACTCAGCACTTTAGTAGTGAACTTTGCACTTTATTAGCGTGATTTGCACAGTACAGTTTGGTATTGCATATTTGCATTAAAATGTTACATAATTTATACTATTTATTGATGTAGTATTTATTAAAGTGCACCTATCATGCTATTTTGAGGCAATAGCATGGGTCTTAGATATATACAAATATATAAAAAACATATCTATGAAGTGTTTTGCTCAAAATACCAAACATTTCTGAAACAGTATGGAGCTCAAAGGCTTTCTCTCGGCTTACGTCCAAAACAGTCGGGTATTGTTTCTGATAGCAACGTTTCTGATAGGGCCGTGGGTGGAAAGCCAGCCTACATTTCCGATATTACGTCATATCGGACGCAAATCTGAATCAACTCCGTTGTAGCCCCGTTTTTAGAGATTTGGGTACGGAGGAAAAGAGAGAGGGTTTTATTTTCTGACGCTGCGTGAGTTCCCCGACACACCGGGGACTAGGGATGGGTACCGAGCCCCGGTAATAAACGGGCCCCGGGGCTGAATTATTAAAGACCATGGTACCGTTAAGCTCCGACGTTATTGGTATTTTTATCGGTACTGGAGACGTTTAAAAATGATATGTTGTAAGGGAAACTTCTGCAGCAATGGAGAGTCAGGACTCAGAGAGACACGAGGAGAGTTGGAGCTTTGATGTCAAACACTGATGGTTTATTGCAAGTCAACGGCCGGAGAATTCATATCACAAATCACAGCAGAAAAAGGTTCTGACTGCACGGGTGGGTTGTCATGTCAATTCTGATCAGCCACACATCTTGGTAGACCTTTTAACTAGTTTACAGAGAGTCAAATCCACATATTGGGGATGGGCGTAAACATTCTGCAGACACAGGAGATGTCTCTCACTGAAGATATCCCCCAACTGGAAATACTCAATCACTGGTCAGTGGTGTTTAGAAGCCAGCATTCTCACAGTCGTAAACCCCCCATCAGGCCATAAAACTGACACTTAAGTGCTGGAGCACATTCCTTAAAGGAGATAACAGAATATTGGTTGGTTATTAACGTCAACAGGCAATAAGGTTAAATATCTCGGACAGGCATCCTCAAAGTCCGGACTCCGGTCCGGATCCGGACCGAACCACAACTGTCTCTGGACTCTGAGCAAATTATACTTTTCATATGTATTCTCTGTATTAGTGTTATCTGCGAGACATCGCCACTACGCAACGAGTCAAAATGATCCAGTATGTCCATAGACTGCGAACAGCGCTCTGCATGTCCTGTTCCACTGTCTGTGTGTGTCTGTCAACGCATTGGTCCAATCACATTCAGCATCCCGTCAACGTTTTTTACCCCAAACAATCTGCGAATCTGAGACACAGTAGGGCGGGTCTTCACGGAATGCGGGTGGGAAAAATGTGTGTCTCGTCTCTTTCAACTTGTCTGAGTCAGAGCGAGAGTTTAAAAAAAAATATTCAGAGCGAGAGTTAACAGCTCATCTAGTTCCATCTGTACTGTAGCTAGTACCCTAGTTTCACCTACCGGGGTGGCAACTGACACCCTAAAAATAGGCCTTACCACCCCAGCTGCCACCCCAGTTGGCAGCTTTGTTTTGAAAGAAAAGTTGTGGCTCATCGGACATTTATGAGAGAAAGTCTCTAATGTCCGAGCGCAAGTGAATGCAGCACAAGATGCACGTCATGTAACCCCTCCCCCAGTCCTGGCGCGAGCATGGACATATGATTGGCGGCGATTTAATTTGAACGGGACGGCGCAAAACGAGAAGCATTCGGACCCAAGCACTGAAGGAATGAGGTATTTGCGGTCTACACTGACAGAGAAGAGACTGTCAGTTTGGCTGTACTCAGCATTGAATCAAAACGCACTAAAGCTGTTGATCTTAATACGTTTGTGAGGCGTTTTGCTGAACAAAATGGTAATCGCTGCATTCAGCTGTAATAGACATGTCAACTTGATGCTCTGCTCACGGATGAGCATACAAAACTATTAGGATGATGACCTTACGTGTGTAAATCAAGCGGCAAACTGGGGTAGAGCCGTGAAGCCAATACGGAAGTGCCACACACTGCAGTTCATATATTGGCCGATAGGCGATGGCTGCAGAAAGGAGCAATTTCCATAGACCCCCATGTTAAAGTGCCCAACTTTACAGCAGAAAAAAACATGTTTCTACCCCTGGCTCCATACATTTTTATTATCGATATAGTTAGATTCCACCTTCATGATTATGGATCTGTGAGTGAATTGTTTTCTACCGCGACCCTTTTATTTATATTAGGTCTTAAAGTTTGTGCACACATTAGAGCGTGGTCACGTTGATTGACAGATACGTGCCTCACTGTCAGCTAACAGCAACTTGTCCACTCTGCTAGGCTACAACCATAGAGGCTACAACGTTAGTTAGTTGTAGTTACTGTACTTGACCCTTTAGCTGTGTTCATGGTGATCGTGCCTGTTAGGGAATATTGTTACAAATACCAGATAATTAAAATGTCGTGCTGTGCGCTTGAATGTACTAACAGAACTTCCAAGAAGTCTACTTTCAGCTTTTTTCGGTGAGTAAAATGATAATATTATACATGTTAACCCCGTTAGCAGGTGTTTGTGTGCTTGTTAGCTTAGCTTGTTATGTAGCTTATTAGTCAGCTAAGGACGTAACCCTTTATACATATACACAGTTTAGTTTATGATTCAGCCTTGGGTAAGACTTTTATACTATATGGCTATGACGCCCATAATACTAAACGGGAGCAAATGTGAAAAGGGGACCCAATTATCCCAGTGGGGCCGCCGGAGTCCACGCCGCCGAAGCTAACGGGGCTGCAGGGGGCTAGCTCGCTAGCGCGTCCCGACCATAGGTGCCGGCGGCTGTAGCTAGCCCCCTGGGGCTCCGTTAGCTTCGGCCAGCAGCGGAGTCCGGCGTTATAACTGGAGATCAAGGAATACATCGAAACGCGGACTTGGTTCGCCTGTAGCCCGCCTGCTGTGTTGTTAGCATAGGTTGTTAGCTTAATACTGAGAGCATGTTAGCTTAGCTTCTTAGCCTGAGCTAGGTCTGGAACGTCACGCTCGTTGGCAGCAGGTCCCGCCCTGTCCCGCCTCAGCTCCGCCTCAGCTCCGCCTCAGCTCCGCCTCAGCCCCGCCTCAGCCCCGCCTCAGCCCCGCCTCAGCTCCGCCTCTTTGCCCTTATTTGGAGCAGGCTGGAGAAGGCGGGAGTTAGACTCTGACGTCACTGTCGAGCCGTTAGTAGCCGACTCCGCCTACTTAGGGCTTCACGGCAACTCTGCAGAATCCTATGGGTGACGTCACAGACCCTACGTCCATTTATATATACAGTCTATGGTGTAAATTAATTTTTTTCTTTGAGGGGGTCTGCCCCCAAAAAACAGTTTTAAGTCCTGAGAAAGTCAAATAAGACGGTGTGTCTACACTGCCCAGCCAAAAAAAAGTAACCACTTTGATTTAACTAGGCCAGTAAGTAATGACAGTATAAGTATAATAGAATGCATGATGACGTGATGGACACCATGTTGAAGGCAAACAAAAAGAGGAAATAACAGGTAAAATCAAGCAAATCCCCCTCTCAGATTCCACAGCAACCAGAAGAACATAAATGCTGGCTGGTGATTTGATTTATCAGCTTTGTGAGGAATAAAACATGCACAGTGCATTTCCTTAGCTGTGGGTGAGTCCACTGACAATGCTCAGTTGCTGGTGTTTGTGAGTTTTTATGATGAGGCAAAGGGGGAGTTTGTTGAAGATGTGTTGGGCCTGACGAACCTCAGTGGACACACAAGGGGGCAAGACATTTATAAAGCAATCATGGGAATGCTGAATGAAAGAGAGTGCAGCTGCCTTTATTCATAACTGTGCAGCTCTTACACTGCGACTCTAAGGGGTCAAGCACAGACACAATAACAATGAAAACTGCTGCATACAGATTATTTTTGTTTTTGCAACCTCGTGTTAAGAATCTTGTTGCAATTGTTTAAAAGTTTGAATGACCGCAATAATCGGACCTTTGTCTTATTGAAACATTTATTTTTGACCTTTAAGATTTGTATTTGAGTACCCCTGATCTAGGATTAAAGACAAAATGATTCACTCACAGTTCCTCTCTTTTTATCATCTTTGATAACCTGAAAACATTAGTCTAATAATAATTTGGTCAATACTTAAATCAATAGGCGTTTTCAGATTTGAGAGTGGTCTCACCGTACATCATTTACATACAGAGTAGAATAAGATTGAAAAGTTCAACCACAATGATTGATACAGACAATCACAATAGAAAATCATCTCTCATCAATGCTTGGATCATCTGTTGTCAAAAGCACAATAATGAACACACATAAAACACGGATGCACAATAGCTAAAACATCTATTTCAAAATAATATGTTTTAACAATGAACCATTAGTTGATCTCACTTATCAAACTATAAAATCAAAACCAGCTTGCAGTTTAAAGATGTACTTCAAGGCAATCACTAGTCAAAAGCATTTTAAACTCAGGACCATAAGAGATCCAGCTAAGGTTGTGATTCACAGTTGTAATCTGCAAAATTGCAAAATTGCAGTGTCTTCAATTTAGGATTACTTTACGTTTACTTCATTACATATTAAATCAAAAGACTATGGCATGATAACATAATTACATTACTTCAACTATCAATCATTATTTCATTTCAAAATCTGAAGGGAAAATTAAACAATTCTCAAAATGTTTAACAATCTGAAAAGGAAAAGTTAGACAAATATTCAAAGACTTTTGTAAAAACCTGGAAAGGAAGGATTACACATTCTTAAAACTTGAAACATCATTTTAGGTCTGTCTGTGCATGGATAATACATTGAAGAGTAGTGTTGTTAAGCCTGATTGCTGGACAATTAAGGATATTAACATTATCTCATAGTAATAGTTAACCGATAGTGTGGGCATTAATTTCAAGTTTCCAAAATGCAATTTCAGATACAATTGGGTTTTGTGAATTATATTTCAACGAGCTTTGCACCAGAGACACTGTAAGCTGTTTCTTTTTTTGTTAAGCCCATCTATTTACCCCACTCTTGATTTATTGATTTTAAATAATGGAAACCCTTCTTTTCAGATTTTTTACTCTGTGGTTTACAGTATATGTCTGATGTGTATAGTTTGTTGACTTCCTCTAACTCATACTCTTCTCCCTGCAGATGAGGTGTGCCCTCCAGACTGGGACGGGCTTATCTGTTGGCCCGGGCTTGCTACCAAGGTCCCCTGTCCGACTTATATCTTCGACTTTAACCACAAAGGTTGGCAGTTATTTTTATTTATTTGCAGATATACCACCGCTAGAACTGAGCCATTTATTTACATATTCAGTTTCGTCGGCAGTTCTTCCTGTTTGTCCAGAAGTCTTCTCATCAGGGCTCTATAAATAAAGAACTACGGCAGATGTGTAATATGTAATGCAGCCGAACCGTGTATTAAAATGCCGTTATGTGATGACTTCCAAAGAGAAAAGCCAGCACACATCCAATCACCGAGCTGAGAATCTTGCCTACGTCTGTTTCCGGTATTGTTTATGACGGATGTATTTTGTTATACACACATTCCTTCACATTTTAATTTTAATCTACATTAAAGTATTTTGTGAGGCCTTCTAAAATGTTTTAAAATATAACTAGGGTTGTAGTCGAAGAGTTTGTAAATTAACATGAACCCAAGCTGTTGCCTGGCAACACAATCGCACAACGTCACGTCCGTTAATTCCACAACCACACTCATGGATTAACATCGATTTAATAAATTAATGTAGCCTTTGTTACTGCTAAAAGAGGTGTCAACCAGCTGGGGAAACAAGAAAATCGGCGAAATCGAGTGTGACTATTAAAAAATAAATAATTATTATATTAATATTGACAATAACAACCGACTGTCGGGGTAGAGCATTTGCTTGGCATTTCCGGGTATTTCTCCACTGGTTGGGCCATGTTAACAATACCGTGTAACTGTCACCTTGCCCGTTGAAAACGGACGCTCAAGGGGTACCTATTACACACCCTGTGCGTAATATGGTCACAGGGAGGGGCCCTGACCCACCGTCAACATATGACGGGTTGGGAGTGAGAACGTGAAAATCGCCAGCTAGATCGGAACTTTTTAGTTTGCCATAACAAACATTGCAGACTACTCAATTAACCCAATTAAATTAATGTTAGCATCTTATTCAATGCTAATACTGAAACAAATGTATAACTTTGGTTTCTATCATCCATTGTTAAGCAACTGCAATCACGGCTGTTTATGCAACTTCCGTTACTAGCAAAGATGGCGTAAAGTGCAAAAGTGTCCACACCCAGCCTAATGACCACTATAAGTTCACCCTCCAGGTCCTATAGTGCACTGCAAGCTGCATGAATGGCGCTAATCATCAAGAAATCCAGATTTTGGTTTCTTTTGGAAATGTCCGAAATGATTTAAAAAGTATGTTTTTCAGGACACGCTTACAGGACATGTGATGTCAACGGTTCTTGGGTGTTTGCGCACCGCTTGAACAAAACATGGACCAACTACTCAGAGTGCTTCCTTCAGCCCACTGATGAGAAAGGGAGAGTAAGTATGACTATAAAACATTAAAGGAGGAGCTGATTATGTTAACCAGCTGCAGCTGTTATTATTTCTACACACCATTAGGAATAATAATGGGTTATCCAACCTATCGTTGGAGGTGAGAGCATGCTGCTTATACCCAGGGGGCAAAGTCATTTTACAGACATGGAATGTTGTAAAAGGAGAAATGATATCTAGGACCTTCAAGGATCACAACCTGGGTGGACAACCCGGTCAACTAGCTACTGGAAAGCTACAGTGAGGGTCCAAACAATGCAACCCCTATATGAAAAAAAGTCAAAGATTCTGTCTGGATCAGATGCCATCATTCTCTTTCTGAATGAATATCTCTGTGACAGTTCATGGTAAAGACAAACTGAGCCAACCTATTGAAAGAGCAGAAAATAAGCTTTCAGGTGATGCCTTGGTTAAGCCTGTTCTCAATAAGGCCACTAGATGGCGCTGTGGCTTTTTTGTCTGCACTTGCTGTGGTCAAAATGGATAAATATACTTAAAATATTATTTCTATTTAACATATTGAAGGGTTTACATTAATATACACAAGGTTTGCTGCCGATGCTAAGTTGAATTGATTCAATGTTTACAGATTTTTCAGTTTACAGACTGGAAAGCTAAAGGGCAGCGAAATTCAAAATGGCCACCACTTTCTTTGCAAAACCCTTTAATTGAAGGTTTTCTGTGTTATAGGACAGGGAAAACTGAGTTCAACTTCTCTGGAAGTTGACATTAAGTTCAGCTTAATGTCAAATCCAGACCCTTTTATTATTTGTTCAAATCAATGTCTTTGTTTTTGTGAAAAATATCCTATTTTGATCATGAAATAAACAAAATTCCTGGTGGCAAAACATTTATTTCACATACTCTCTTCTTAGTTATTAACTAAAAATCAACAGATATGGCCCAGAACTAGAAATGTTTTAATTATTTAAGAAGAAAAGGGAGAAAAGTAACCTACACTGAATATACAGTACAAATGTTTTGAATGTACACATGGTGGTATTCATGGTAGTGTCCAGAAAGCTTTTTGCTTTCTATTCATTTTCTGAGTCACAGCTGCTGTTACTGCTCTCAAGTGTGGCAGTGTGTATCCTTCTGCATTTGGTTGCCAGTCCTTGGCAACGGCACACTATGTAGCATGGAACTGCCTTATTCTGACAGCCACATGAGATTGTCTTGTTCATCGACACAGGCCAAGCTGGCTTTGTAGATGGTACCGGAACTATCCATTGTCCAGAGACCATCCAAATTCTGTGCATGGGGGGATTTATGGCTTGGCGATGTGTGCGCTCCTTTCAGGTGCAGCAAAAATGCATTCTCTGTTGGGGGTAGTAGCTTTAGGAGCGTCGATTTGTTGTTCAGGAACTTGTATGCTCTCAGTTTGCCCAGATCAGAACCCTCAAAGTGGTCAGCTTTGGATGTATATACAGTGATGGTGAGGTCTCGTGCCTGATTGAGGAGGTCATCTGTTATGGCATCGGCGGGGTTCTCACCAAACTCTTCAAGTGCAGGTATGTCCAGACTGATGCTGCTCTTGAACCATGCCCTCTTGCCAGTTAAATATGGATAACTGGCGGTATCTCTACCACTGAGACTGTGGATGAAGGGCATGGCACAACACTGTGAAGTTCCCAGTGCCACAACCATTTCATGTATAGGCAGGTACAGTGGGGCAATAAAGTATTTAGTCAGCCACCAATTGTGCAAGTTCTCCCACTTAAAAAGATGAGAGAGGCCTGTAATGTTCATCCGAGGTACACTTCAACTACGAGGGACAGAATGGGGGGAAATAATCCAGGAAATCACATTGTAGAATTTTTAATGAATTAATTGGTAAATTCCTCGGTAAAATAAGTATTTGGTCACCTACAAACAAACAACATTTCTGGCTCTCACAGACCTGTAACTTCTTCTTTAAGAGCCTCCTCTGTCCTCCACTTGTTAACTGTATTAATGGCACCTGTTTGAACTCGTTATCAGTATAAAAGACACCTGTCCACAACCTCAAAGAGTCACACTCCAAACTCCACTTTGGCCAAGACCAAAGATCTGTCAAAAGACACCGGAAACAAAATTGTAGACCTGCACTAGGCTGGGAAGACTGCATCTGCAATAGGTAAGCAGCTTGGTGTGAAGAAATCAACTGTGGGAGCAATTATTAGAAAATGGAAGACATACAAGACCATTGATAATCTCCCTCGATCTGGAACTCCACGCAAGATCTCACCCCGTGGGGTCAAAATGATCACAAGAACGGTGAGCAAAAATCCCAGAACCACACGGGGGGACCTAGGCAATGACCTGCAGAGAGCTGGGACCAAAGTAACAAAGGCTACCATCAGTAACACACTATGCCACCAGGGACTCAAATCCTGCAGTGCCAGACGTGTCCCCCTGCTTAAGTCAGTACATGTCCAGGTCCGTCTGAAGTTTGCTAGAGAGCATTTAGATGATCCAGAAGAGGATTGGGAGAATGTCATATGGTCAGATGAAACCAAAATAGAACTTTTTGGTAAAAACTCAAGTAGACGTGTTTGGAGGAGAAAGAATGCTGAGTTGCATCCAAAGAACACCATACCTACTGTGAAACATGGGGGTGGAAACATCATGCTTTGGGGCTGTTTTTCTGCAAAAGGACCAGGACGACTGTTCCGTGTAAAGGAAAGAATGAATGGAGCCATGTATCGTGAGATTTTGAGTGACAACCTCCTTCCATCCACCCCCTAAGCACCCCCAAGAAATATGTTTTTTTCGAAAATTATTATTATTATTTTTATTAAATTAAATTAGAAAAATTATTGATTACATCAATGCCAATGTGAAACAAACACATTTTTTTTTACCAAAAACATAAAGGCAACACAGGTGATATGATTAGGCCAATGGCCAGTACCCATTAGATTTTTGACCTACCCATAGGCTACATTTCTTTGTGACACTTGAGTGACTTCCTGTTAGCTAGAGCGCCAAATTATTTGCTAACAGCAAAGTGAAAAAGTTATCGTTTTTTAGTCCTTAAACGTCCATGTGTGGACACTCAATCAAAACCACCTGAAAGCGAGAGGGATTCTGCACATAATAGGCCTCGTGAGTACAAGTAGCTTACTTCTGGGTCTCTGTGTTTCATTCAAGATCTGCTCTGTGTGTGTGTGTGGCACGAGCCATTTTGTGTGCGTGCACGAGCGAGAGAGAGAGAGAGCACACCGGTGGGTATCTACTGGAGATCGTTGTGGTTAGCATCTGGTGCTAGCTAGCCAAGCTAACGGATATAAGGAGCTTTATCAACAACAAGGTGGAGGGAGAACTCTCTCCTGTCAGACTGAGAGTCTCAGATAACCTCAGCTCAGGTGAAGTAAAGGACTCTCAGTGTTTAGATAGTTAACTTTAGTCTAGTTATCTCAGTGGGTCTCAAACGGTTTGTTTTAAAAGGGAAGTGATTTGTAAAATATCTATAAAGAAATAGAAAATCTGTTTACAGTTCTGTTTGTGTGCACCAGATTGATGCTTTTAACTTCAATATTTAAAAAAAATCTTCCCGGGGAAACATGCCCCCGGACCCCACTAGAGGAGATGAGGTCCCTCCTAGAGGAGGTGAGGTCTCCCCACTTGTAAAAATAGCACTTTACCCCTGCTTACACCTATATTCCTTGAGCTGATTATCGAGCCTTCATTATAACAGTCGCGGGTGCACTGTGTGTGTGTGTGTGTGTGTGTGGGGAGTGTTGCAGTAGAAAATGCAACTGTAGCGCTGGTGCATTAATGGGAAACCCTTAATGTTTGAGCACCCTCTATGAAAGGTCAAGCTACCCCACAGCACCCCCTAGAGAACATCTCTGGCGTCGCCACTGGTCATTGCCAACAAAGGGTATATCACAAAGTATTGAGATGAACTTTTGTTATTGACCAAATACTTATTTTCCACCATAATGTGCAAATAAATTCTTTAAAAATCTGATTTTCTGGATTTTTTTTTCTCATTTTGTCTCTCATAGTTGAGGTATACCTAGGATGAAAATTACAGGCCCCTCTCATATTTTTAAGTGGGAGAACTTGCACAATTGGTGACTGACTAAATACCTTTTTGCCCCACTGTATATGCATTCTGGCCTGTTCTCACCCACAGCTCTGTTAGATCACTGAGATGCGTTGCACCACAGTACAGGCATGTGGTAATTATGTCGGTGTCATTGGCATACGACAACTCTGTCAACTCCCTCATTCTGGGCACTGTAGAGAGTGTGGAGGAAGATCCTAGTGTCAGCCTCCTGCTGTGTTGATTCAAGAGCAGGAACATCCATAACAGACCATGCTGTGAGCACCACACTCTTCGTCTCTTCTTTGAATCCACCACCCAGGTAGAGATGAGTGGGGCCAAGACCAGGTTCAAGTTGTTCATCCTCACACCACTTCTCACAAAGGAAGCTCAGCAGGTTTGCTTTGTTAGCAGACACTGAAACAAACTTCTTTGGATCCCGAGCTGTGTACGGCTCACTGACTTCATACAATTTCGCTGGTTTGGATCTGGCATATCTCTGTTCCTGCTCAGCTGACTTGAGGCTGGTTGTACTGTATTTGTCACAACAGAAGTGTATGATGTCAGTGCCAGGAGGCACATCAATCAGCAGCAGGTGCCAGTATCGCTCAGCGATCACTCCAAATCCTTCTCCTCTGTGAAAAGACCAGTGTTGTATGAAGGACATGGCATCTACGACTACTGCTGTCTTGAGGCAGTCTTTGGGCAGATCAGGGATGCTGCTTACTTTGGTTTTCTCTTTCAAGATCTTCACAAGGTCCGCCTTGGTCCCTGTTCTCATTCTGCCATCTTCCTGGAAGAGGGATGGGGGAAGTCAACAATGCTGAGTTCTCCTGTGTATGGAAGGTGTTTAGCTTTACAACACTTGTCTTCTTCTGGTCACTGGACAGTGACTCTGACAATGCCTTCAAACCAACTGCTTTCACACTCAGGTTGTCCTTGACTGTGGGATCTGCACACTCACCAGTAGATATATTGTTCAGGGATGGTGTGGCTGTCATGAATGGGTTGGTCTCTACTGCTGCCATTACCTTGACTACCATCTCTGCATCCCTGTTGACACGACTCCAACCAGATTCATGGTGGGGGCTGGAGAAATGGAGGTGCAGCGTAGACTTGAGCTCTGCAGAGATAGCTGCAGTGAGTGGTTTTGTGTAGACCCACTTCATCCTGGCAGCACGATTGAGTGTAATGCCATCCAGACCACTTGCCTCCTTGGCATCTGCATTATATGTCCGCTCCAGAAGCATATCAGGAGAGACACCATTGTGGTTGCCATCTGCTCTTCTTCCAACAAATGCACCTGCCATCAGTGCTTCATGTGCCTCAGGGGCTGTCTCTGGCAGTTTCTTCATCTCAGACAAATACAGACGCAAAGACTGCTGCCCATATTTGTAGTGTCCTGCTGCAGTGAGGTAAGGTAGCATCCATGCTGATTCACAGAGATCTCCTGCCCAGTAACCTTCCCGCTGGTAGTAGATGAACCTGTGGAGAATGTCTGACATCTCCAGAAAGATTAACCAGAAAACTACAGAGATTCCTGGAAAAGTAACATCTGTTCTTGTAGGATTTATATCTGTGGGCGTGACATCTGGATGATCACCAACTTCTCAGTAGCAGTGGTGTCTTTCTCAAACAACATCTTCACAACATGTTCTACTTGTGACTGCCAGTGTTGGGTTTCTCTGTCTGCTGCACATCCCTCACATGCTTGCCAGTACAAGTGCCACATGGCCTCACTGAGGATCCTGAGAGCATGCATGGTTTGGTAGTGGTCAGCCTTCTCACCAAACATCTTCTTGGCAGTCCCTTCCTGAAACAGACCAGCTGCAACAAGATTATCCTCTGCACCTGCATCCCTGATGATCTTGCAAACAGCCTTCATGTAGTTATGAGCTTGGTGAAATCCCCCCAGCAGCAGGACTACATTGCAGAACTCATCTCTGTGCTTGTCTCTGATGGCAACTGCGAGTTCATATGTAGCCTGATCTCCAATGATAATGGCATACTTGTCTCCCAGTGCATGCGATGTCTTGATCAGCCGTTTAATTTCTTCTTTCAGGACAGCAGGATCAGTTAGAGATGCTGGGATGAGAGGAAGATAGCCAATGATACTGGCCGGTCTGTGTGGGTGGAGGTCTGCACAGAAGGCAGAAAAACCAGGCAGTCCTGCTTCTGCATCTGGAGGAGCATCCAGCAATTATGAAGTGGTAACCATTCTTGCTAGATGCCACATACAGTAACAGGTCTTCAGCTGTGCCATCTGAGGAAGTATCCAGACTCTCTAGCTTCTCAATATGCTCAAGTGACCCGGACCTCTGCTTGTCTTTAGCTGAGATGTGTCACATGGGAGCAGGTAGGTCAGTAACATCTGAGAGAGTCTTCTTTCTATCCAAGGTAGAAGTGGGGAGTCTGGCACCCTCTTGGACCCGCACAATCTTTTGGTTTTCAATTATGATTGCAGTGGTGGCATTACAACTCCCACCCTCCAGTGTCTTCTTCTTCCTGTCCAGATTGTCCATCGCAAACACATGGGGGATCTCACTGTTTTTCATCATGGTCTCTGGGATGTAAACACCATCAGGTTCAACCTGCTGCATGACCTTCTAACTTTGTGCTGTTAGCTGAGTTTCTTCCCGTTAAGTGAGTATGCCACATTAATAGGTTGTTAAATATTAACAAGCCCTGGGATGGTGTTTCTTACAAGATGCTGCGTCTCTCCCCCGGTACCGGGGGCAATCGGGCCCAAGAGGTTTTAAAGTGTGCATGTCAAGGTGGCATGGTATTGATCCATACAGCACTGCACACACAAAAGGATCACACACATGAAACACTTAATCAAATGATAATACATATATATATATATTGATTAAATGAATAATACTGTAAAACTGATTTACAAATTATTAAAGAATTTTAGCTTACGTAACAGTGCTGGCTAGCTAGCTAGCTAGCTTAAAATCCTCTCACTTGCAGCAAACCTTGTGTATATTAATGTAAACCCTTCAATATGTTATATAGAAAGAACATTTTAAGTATATTTACCCATTTTGAACACAGCAAACAATCCAGAGGACCACAAGTGCATTGCTTGAAATGGATTTCGCTTTGGAGAGACAAAAAAGCCAAAGCGCCATCTAGTGGCCTTATTGAGAACAGGCTTAACCAAGGCATCAACTGAAAGCTTATTTTCTGCTCTTTCAATAGGTTGGCTCAGTTTGTCTTTACCATTAACTGTCACAGAGATATTCAATCAGAAACAGAATGATGGCATCTGATCCAGACAGAATTTTTGACTTTTTTTCATATAGGGGTTGCATTGTTTGGACCCTCACTGTAGCTTTCCAGTAGCTTGTTGACCGGGTTGTCCACCCAGGTTGTGATCCTTGAAGGTCCTAGATATAATTTCTGGTGGACAACCTTTTACAACATGCCATGTCTGTAAAATGACTTTGCCCCCTGGGTATTAGTCCCATACACAAGAATATTCATTTATGACAAAGAGTGTCAGCATATGTAAGAGTCTAAACTGTCAATCTCACAGGAAAAGCTCATGTGGAGGCTGACTGTGAATAATCTGGCAAAGAACAAATGCACTGAATCATTCCATATGCCATTAAAACACAATAAAATGCTTGCAGAATACAAAAAGAATAAAGACAGTCCAATATTATTTTATTGAACAGAGCACATAGGCATCAATACAAAATAATCATATTAGAATGTTTAAGTGTAATTAATATAGCAGCATTTACGTTGTATATGAATCCAGTTTTCGTGCAACTGGTATTCTAGTATATTTCCCTGTCAAAATGCTAATAGAGAAGGATTATCCCTCTGGGTTTTTTTTGGCTTCTATGTTAGGACATCTTTTATCCCAGCAGCTGTGAGTCATGTATGTGTTTCTTCTGCAACTCCATCTCACCTTAAAGAGTTCACTGAATGGAAAATATGTCTCTCTGTTCCAGCAAGACTTCTTTGAGCGGCTGTGTGTGATGTACACCATCGGCTATGCTGTGTCCTTTAGCTCTCTGCTGGTGGCCATCTTTATCATCGGATATTTCAGGTGAGAAAAGAGCTTTTCTGATGGGTTGTTTTTGTGACAAACAGACACATCGGGGGGAATAACTACAGGAGGCTTTGGCTCCCAGGTATGTGTTTATCCCAGAATGGAGGTTCTAACTTGTGTCCTGAAAAGTATCAACTGCAAGAAAGGCTGATGGTACCCCTGAAAAGTATCATGAGATAGGGTGCCGTAATAAGTGCATATCGTGCCATCTGAAGTCAAACTGGACTCTTCAACCTGAAACAGCATCAGCAGCATTTTTTTAAACATTTCCGTTTTAGAATAATTGCTGGATTGTAATGTTGGAGAAGTATAGATGCTTAGTTTAGAAGTTAAGCCATCAACGTCACACATTTTTTTCTCTGCCCAGCTCCTTTTTTGATTTCATTCACAACATAGCATGCGGTTGCAGATGGCAGCCTTGAGAAAAATCATGTTTTTTCCCTCAGTGCTTCACCTTTTTTTGTGTGGCTGTTGAAGTTGAATATATTTCAAGTTTTCAGAAAAAAACTGGTGACGTCACTGTAGAAAGTGTAGAAGAAGCCTGTTTTGTAAGTCGCTTTGGATAAAAGCGTCAGCTAAATGCAATGTAATGTAATGTAATGTTTTGACCCTGTCTTTCAGGCAGAAACTAGCATAACACAGAATGAAAAGCCTGTTTCCCGTCTGTTTTCTTTCTGATTTGTATCCCTGTACGTTGACCGTCCTCTTCGCTCTCAGGACGATCTCTCACTTCATATAAAGTGTAGGAGCAAGACTCTTCTGGTGGGTGTTCATGGTGAAGAAACAATGTCAAACAAAAATATATAGTAGCACAGACAGATGGTTGAAGCTTGTTGGCCATACAACAGCGATGATACTTACCAAACACTTTTTTTTCAATGATAAGTGACAAAATTGCAAAACTATGGATATTCCAAAATGCTAGTATGCCAATGATTTTATTAATAGACACTATTGTCCCACACTGCTGCAGGGATTATGGGAATCCTCTTCCCGTTTCTCTATCCTACTAAAATAATAGAAATAAAAAGCAGTCGACAGAGACATTTGTATACTGTATATATGAATTATGCATTCCAATATCTCTGCGAATGATGTCCTCATTCGAACTTTCAATGTCAATTTAGGAAATTAGTTATAGGGTATGGAGTATGCATCATGGAATTTAAATTAACAACAACTTTTCAACTTATTTTTTGCCTTGGCACCATAAAGAAGTGTTCATAGCTTTTTAGAAATAGTTTAATATTTAAATTGTTGGCTGGTATTACTGTTTTAATTATACTATTTTATGTATTCACTTATTCAGATTAGGTAATGCAGTGAATGAGCCAACAGTCTCATCAGCAGTTTCAAACAGAGGTACATCAAATGTCAGCGTAATTATTCGTCTGTTTGAGATATGATGGAAACAAATTACTTATTTTATATACGGACAAAATTAACCAACTCCACAAAAGATAATGAAAGGAGAATTAATAAATAACAAATTGGAACCACTTCCTGCTCCAAATTGACTATATGTTGTGTCTCGTCAAATGTGTTAGTTATGTTTATGTGTTATGTTACTTACTACTTGTCACTTACAAAAACTCACCTCTTCAACCTGGCTTTTAATGTGTGATTGTTTTTGTATTATTTGACTTTAACTTTAACTATATATTTATTTGTTGTTCCTTCCTTTTCTTTTCCCTTCACTATATCTGTAAAGCGTCTTTGAGCACCTGTAAAAGCGCTAACAAATTAAATCTATTATTATTATTATTATTATTATTATTATTATTATTATTATTATTATGTATTTTCATGTTATTTCACGTCATGTCTGTCTATTTATGTCATTTGATCTCTAGTCATGTCCCTTTGTTTCATGCCATGTCTCGTTTTCCATTTCCTGTTTTATTTTGTACTTACCTCTTGTCTCTCATTTCAGGCCCTGTTACTTCCTCCCTGTATGTGTTTTCCCGCCATCGTCAGCATCTTCCCCGCCCCTGATTGTTTCCACCTGTTCCCACTCACCTCATGTTTAAATAATCCTGTCTTCCCCTGTCCTGTGTCAGTTCGTCTTGTTTGTTTCCATGGATGGTCGTGGATAATTTCCAGTCTAGTCAGGTTTTGTTATTTTGGTAATTTTTGCAGACTTAACCTGTTAAGCCCCAAGGTCCCCGCCGGCGGGGACCCCGTTTTTTTTTTCACGACACTGTGTCTCAGGGCATTTTAATATTTAAAATCCTATTAATGTGTTATACCAGATTAACGAGAAGAATCTCAGCTAACTGACGATACGAACCATTTTTACTGAAACAAAACACAAGTCTCACAAGAAGCGTTAGCATTAGCCCTTAGCTAAAACGGGCAGATGCTACTTCCAGTGCTAACTAGCAAAAACGATCTTTAAAACTTAATATTTTCTGCACAAACTACATATCATCTGGAAAGCTGATACTCCACAGATTATTTTGTTATAAGTATCATCCCTGTAGGACACAAACTCACTGAGCTAGCAGCCAGAACAGAGAAGAAAAAAAACAACAATTTTTAAAAACATAACAATAATTATGTCTTACCGTTGCTGTTTTGTGATCAAAGCTCGTGTTCAAGGGAATAAAAACGCTCCTCAAGGTTAATCCAATGTCTCTTAGTCACTTTAGAATTGTTCCTGATAATCTATCATTACATTCATGGCAGCAGAGTAGGTATAAAGTTTCGCAGTCCCAAGCTAATGCTGTCTCACATGCTGTTTACGCAAACCTCTCTCTACTTGACGTAAGTGTTTAGCGGGACTTACTAACTGTCACTCGATTCTATTGGCTCTAACGGTTCAGAAAAGGTGTCAATCACCCAAATCGACCAATGGGTTCCAAAGATATGATCCTGCGTAGTATAAACTACGCCTGCTCCGCCTCCATTACGCATTACGCAGCAGGCTCCACAGAGCACTGCACCGCAGCAGGAGCCACAACAGAGCACACGCAGCAGGACAGCACCACAGCACCACAGCACGCAGCGACGATAGCAGGTAACAGGTAACAGAGCACATTTCAAGGACGTTGATTTCTTTGCTTTTAGATATTTTTCTTGTGTATCCTCTTTCCATTTTAGCAAATAATGGCAGCCAGAAGGGAGAGCTTCACCACCGAGCTGGTGCTAGAGATGCTAGCTGACGATAGTGGAGCTATGATCATACCAGATGACTCTTCTTCGGATGATGAAGATCTCCTCCAGCCAGACCTGGATCCAGACAGTAGTGACTCGGATGTTGAACTTCCACCACGGGAAAGGTATGTAATCTCTCCGTTTTTATATATTACTTATGTGTTTGGTGGAACTGCGTCACAGTGCTAGCTTAGCCAAGAAGCTACAGGAATGATGCTAAATGCTAAATGATGCTAAATGCTAAATAGTGTTACTTGTCTTTTTGGAGTTACATTTTCTAAATGAATGGCCAGTGAATGAATATACATGGGTTTACTTATTTATTTGGTGTAATATTATTCATTTATAGTCCAATATTATCCTTTTTATATATTACTTTTGTGTTTGGTAAAACTGCATCACAGTGTTAGCTTAGCCAAGAAGCTACAAAAAATGATTAGGCAAAATGCTAAATAGTGTTACTTGTCTTTTTGGAGTTACATTTTCTAAATGAATGGCCAGTGAATGAATATACATGTGTTTACTTATTTATTTGGTGTAATATTATTCATTTATAGTCCAATATTATCCTATAAGTTTAAGCCAGTGAATTAATCTAATCTCTTTGTTTTTCCACATGTGTTAGATGAGGAGTGACCCCAGCAGGACAAAGACACACACCCAGAAGACTTTCAGGGAGCAGCTTGCTGCAGAATTGTTGGAGTTTGCTGAAGGGCCTGCACCACCACCCCCTCCTCCACCACCACTCACATGCATGCCCGAGTATTATGGGGAAGATGCCACCAAGGTCAGGAAGAACTGCAGGAGGTGCCTAGATGCTGGACTCAAAAGGGTGAAGACACCCGTGTACTGCAGGAAGTGCCAGGTCCCTCTGTGCTTCACTACCAAAAAGAACTGTTTCAGGGAGTGGCACGACCTAAATACTGGAACATTCAGGTAGGTATAAAGTTCAGGTAGGTATAACGTTTGCGAGTGTTTATTTAAAAAATGTTATATACCTAGTGTGATTTTATTGTATAGTACGTTGGTAAAATGTTTGTTTTTACATGCCTATAGTGTTGGTAAAATGTTTGAAATAAATCTGCCCCAGTTGGAGTCAAATGTTACCTATGTTTCCGTTTTTTTTTATTGTGCAAGTACACCTACACACACTGACCTACAGTGTAGTTGTATTGTATAGTGTGTTGGTACAGTTACATACACACACACACACAGCTACACTTACACATACCCACACAGCTACACTTGCACACCTACACACACCCACACACCTACACTTACACATACATACCCACACACACACCTACACTTACACACACATCTACACACACTCCCACACAAACAAATATTTAAAAAAATATATATTTAAAAAAAATATGTATTTATTTTTTAAATATTTTTTTGTTTGTTTTGGGTGGAATGAATACCTATAGTGATGATTGAATGTAATACAATGATTTTTATAGTCTGGTACCTGAAAAAGGTCAAATGGCACTGATGGAACCAAATGTGCCCAAATGTGCCCAAAGCTTATTCCGCCTGGACTTTATTTTCATAAACCTCTCTAAAAAGGTCAAATGTCACTTGTTTTGCCTCAATCTTGATACAGGGTACTTATTATATGTTATACTTTGGATTCCTAAAGCTTTTAGGCTACTAACCCATCATTCAAGGGTGGTCTTCACTATATGTAATGGGTTTTCTTTAGGCGGAGACAGGAATTTACATTTTTTTGCTATGTTCCATCTGAATTTACTCTGACACAGAAAAATCTATATTGATTCTGACACTTCTATATCCAACTCACAGATGTAACCTTGCTTTGATATCAAATATTATTCATATAAACCTTTTAGAAGTGAAGTTATAGTCATTTATTCTGGGAATATCATTTTCGAGCCTGAAACCTGAAAAACAGGCTCGGGGTTTAACAGGTTAAAGTGGACCTATCATGCTGTATTTGAACAATATATTGTAGAGCCATACCTATAGAAATATAGTTTTTTTTTCAAAATACCAAACAGATCCTGCATTTGAGCCATGCCTCATTTCGCTCTATTTGCTCTTTCCAGCCCTGTTTTTGCAGGGGCTGATTCTGTGACATAGCTTTAATGCAAATGAGCTGCAGCTGACCACGCCCCCCTGCAGGAGAGGGGGGCGTGCTCTGATCAGCTGCTGGGCTTTCAGAAGAGGGGGAGAAAAAGAGATCTCCGTCCTCCGTGTTTTATTCTTATATGAATATATAGTCATTATTCATTTGTTTTAAAGCTCAATAAATAACAAAGAAGACCTTTGACCGGCACTTTTCTAATTTTGTCCGGAAGATTTAAACTTTAACGAACCAAGGTAATGCTATTTTCAAAAGCTAAAAAGACACCAGAGCCTGTTTTAGATATTGTTACTGTGGAGGAAACTTCTGTGTAGCAATGCAGTGGGAGTCACCGACTCATGAAGGAGACACGGGATGAGCTGGAGCTTTGATGTCAAACACTGATGGTTTATTTGGAGTTTCGGCCGGAGAGTTGACAAGACAGGTGGTGTGTCACGAGTTGACACAGCGGTTGCCAAACCAATTCTGAAGAACTCCTTCTGCAGCTCGAGGTTTTAACTAGTTCGGAGTGTAATAATCAACATTCCTTATCAGTGAGACTACACAAATATGGACCCTGAATCTAACTAGAGCTCTCCTCCATAGAAAAGAATGCACGCCAGGGAACCTTCGTCCCTGAACAGTAAATTACCTCATGGCGGCTTGTGCTCTGTCATAGACTGGCAACAACAATGCGCCCAAGCTGCCCCTCCTTAAGAGAGATAGCAGCAATACCCAAGGCCGTAGATATATGCCATGGGAAAGGAGACAGTGAGAGGAGAAAATTATGAACTGTGCCAAAGGTTGAATACCTAGGCAAAAAGTCTTCTATTTTTATCAATTTTGATAACCTAAAAAACCTATTCTAATAATAATTTGTTCAATACCCTAATAAATAAGGTTCTTCAGAAAGGGTGTAGGCATTCTACACAATGTTGCAAATATTCACATGAATAAAACATTTCAGATTGAAACAGTCAATCACAATCATAAAAATTATCTCTCATCAGTGTTTGGAGCATCTTTTCAAAATAACAAAAATGAACATACATGAAATGATCACAGATACATAATAAACATTTTAAAACAAATACATTTTATCATTTACTCATTAGTTAATTTTATTTAGCAACCTACAAAATCAAGACTAGCTTGTAGCTCAAAGATTTACTTCAAGGCAAACATTTAGTCAAGGCGTCAATAAATCAGGATCTTGAGAGATCCAGCTATGGTTTAAGAAATTCACACTAGTGAGCTAACCAATCTATAATCTGCAAAATTGCAGTGTCAACAATTTAGGATTATATTTGTTTATCTTCATTACGCTTAAATCAAGAGTAAGGCACTTAGTCTTAGTAAAATCAATACATTCATTTTAGTCAAGTACATTGTTCAAAATCTGAAACGGAAAAGTTAGGCAAATATTCAAGACTTTTGTAAAAACCTGGAAAGGAAGGATTAAACATTCCTAAAACTTGAATTCATACATTTGTAAATGCTACAACTGATCTGTACCAAATTAACTCAATTAATTATTCTTATTAGCCATACTTACCTGAAAATCTACTTATGGAGGTGCGAAAGTGTAATCTGATCTGACAAAAATATATTACTCACCACTATTTAACACATGTCTGGTCATTGTAAATATAAAAACAATCATTAATTGTACATCTATAAACATCTGGTCATTCAATTCAAAGTTCATCTTTGTATGAGAGCTGGAAGAAAATGTCCTCCTGACTCGTTCTCCTCCTCTTTTTATGACGCAGAGTGTCTGGTGTGTAAAGGCATCCTGATACTGTAGATGCTGAGGTGCTGATTGGCTCAAACTCTTCTTCATCGGAGCGCCATATTTCAACCCCCCCAATTGCTCTGCTTTTGTGTGGCTCATTCAGTGAGCACTGTATGATCCCCCCAGTGAAACAGAGGCTCATCTGCCTGCATTCCTTCTGCTATCTGCTTGAGAGCAGTGCAACTGCGTATTCCAAGTGGCGCATCCAGTTGTGTCCCCCGTGATGGGAGAGGTTAGGAAGACATCAAACTCCTCTAAGAAACAAGGAACCTTGTATTATAGAAGCCTCTGAAGCCCTCCCTCATCCTGCAGGGTTGTCTGCTTGAGCCCACCGAGCAGAATGGTGAAGAGAAGAACCCCATCTTATCAGAAAGGTAGAGAGAAGCATCCTCTCATCTCGAACGACCTCGTGCTTCCTTGCCCGTGGCTAGGGGTGCCCTCTGCAGCCGGAGAGTGTAACCCTCTCTCTCTGACCCTTGGCCTTGAGAGCTGTCCTAGTTATTGGGTTAACATTTGATAGGGATGTTTTCCTGAGTGCAGACAACTCAAAGTAATGGATTAGCACATTATCATGTAATTACAAAAATAGGATAGGCCCCTCAGAATTATTTGGGAGCCTTCCTGACACATGCACATGCATAAAGTGAAGTTTTGTGTTAGTCATTTAACATGCAAGAATCATATACTCATCAGTCCAAAGTAGAGACATTTTATTTTAAGTTAAAGGTGAGCTGGTCCCTGTGGATAACCCCTTCTCAATGATTCTAAATGTTATATTAATTCACCATTTAATACAATATTAGTTTATCAGAAATATTTGTTCTCTTCCATAAAACATAGGTTTGAGAAATAAATTACCCAATATACAATCAATTACTCAATATAATTGACTCTTCCCTCCCTTTTCTTACATATGTTACATATGAAATAATAACTTAGGAGTCTATTTAAGCATGGTGTAGTTTATAATCTATTAATCGAGACGACTCAGTATCACCTGTGTGCAGCTTGCAAAAACTATTGTGAGAAACAGATATTATGAAGGAAATGTATACCTTTGTTGAAAAACAAAGCATATCTGATTTGGGAGGAAAAACTTCATCCCCCTTAACATCTGAGTTATTACTGAAGGCATAGCATAAATGATATTGGGTGTCTGAGGGTGTCATTACTGAGAAATGTCAAACAAAATCAAAACCTTACATTTGAAAACAGGTTTGCATTCCTCCACTTAAGGTGACGTTATCATTGGAAACAATGAAAGCTAATTGTTTTGATGTAGAATCTATCAATTGAATCGTTAGAGCAGAACAGAATGGTTGTATTGTAGCCTGAGTTTCGTGCAGCCTTTAGTTTCACCATGTGGAAACATTGTCTATATAATGTGAATACATGTAGAACTAGACAGTAAGAGGCCCCTGACATTAGGCCTATTTGAAAATAGTAGGGGCTTTTAACAGCTTGCCAACTTACATGCATCCTCTGCATAGCAGTATGAATAGCCTTAAAAAAACAACCCACTCTGCGGTAACGAGAGTCATGTATCTGAACCAAATGCCCTAAGTGAAGCCGTTAGTCCCATCTGACTGACCCAAGGGTTGGTGCTGGTGTGACAGGGAGACTCCCAAGTGTTCAAAGCAGATGTCATGCTTTCAGTTCATCGCTCGGTGGGGGGAGCAGACCCACGTGAGACAGTATCAACGGCTGTAATGTTCAGTTTGAGGAGTGTCATTCTCTCTGGGAGCAGGAAATGGTGTCCATTCTCGGATCAGACCATTAATGTCATGTAGAGCAGCCATAGCATCTCTCAGCCGGACTGTAGCAGGGTAGAACTGGGTGACTCTTAGTGAAGCCGTCAAAGGGCATAGACAAAATGGAACCACGTACTAACAAAAGGGACACAAGGTCATCAATGTCTTTCTTTACCATCGGCCTAATTGTAAAACGAATTAGTGGGAAAAAAATGTGGAACACTAATCCATCATCAGGTGAAATTTTGAGTTAATCTAAATAATTACCTATGGGTTGAAGTCAAATTAACATTAACATTAGAACTAAAGTCAGTCAAAATTGGACTTGCACGGATCAGAATCTAAGCAATACACCATTTTCCCAGCTCTGTAATGAAAAGGATAACAAGATTAGGTACATTACGGGAGTGTTAAAACACCCAAACAGGCACACGTATCTTATTCTAGTAGAGATTAGAGGACAAGGTCTAATGTTGTGAACGAAATTATCAAGTCAAAGTTATTTTATTTATTCTATGTTATGTACCACATTTAATTTAATAATTAATCTTGAATTACTAATAACTCTAATGAAGGCAACAATTTACAATGTGGATAAGGCGAATACTCATCCAAAGTGTGTGTGTGTGTGAGTGTGTTTGTGTGTGTGTGTGTGTGTGTGTGTTTGTGTGTGTGTGTGAACAGCTTGTCTGCCCAAGGTTAAAACATTTGGGACAGCAGTGAGAATGTTATGAGAAACAATTTGTTACTTAGACTAAACTCGAAGGAAACTAGACTGGAACATTTTAAAATAATCAAAACACTTGCACATTAATTAAATACATTTGACATTTAGCTTGAGCTGGGTTCAATACTTTTCTTTATGGTATTTCAAATTGGGCTCGAGTAGAACCCCTGGATTTGGCTTGCAACACAAAGTGATACTGATCTCTGTAGGACTTGGAAGTGTCATGATTCAAAGTGTGGGCCTGTGAAAGAAAGGCTCTTGGAAAACAGCATCTATTTTTTAACTGTAATTACTTATTTTAAAGAGATTAATTTAAACACATTTATTATGCACACAATAAAAACTTCAACAAATATATTGATCCTGGCTTAACCAGCGACCTTTACTCTGTTGTTCACAAGCTCGGTTTCAGAAAACTTGTCAGTAGTTTAACAACTATTTTAATTTTAGTAATGTCTATGGAGACTAATTGGTTGATACGAGAAATAATTTGAAGCAGTTTAATAACGAATGTTAAACTATTTTTAAAACTGTAATTGAACTTCAACTTATATTAATTATCTGATTCCAGTGGCCAGTTGGAACAGATAATCAACAACGTTTCCATTTTGCAGCAACAGCGCAAAAGGTTTCAATAATAATTAGTATTATGTCTGAGTCTAGTTCTGTCTTATCTGCTTTGTTTCGGAATGTGTTCAATACATTACGTTTTTATTCATTATTACCGTACAATACATAGATTTAAGAATGAATTAAACAAATAATACAACATTGACCTAAAAAAAACCAGACAGATTTTGCAACCCTGATCTCCTCAGGCAGGTCTTTACGACCAGCAGTGATGCCTCTGAGGGTCTCGGGGCGCAGAACGGGGCATAGGGTTTATACAAGGTCACAAACATATCTTAACATACCAGCAATACAATTTAAAATGTATTCCCCATGCCCCACCCCGGAACCTGCGGTCCTCAGACTCTGGCCTGCTTACCACCCCCCGCACCAAACTGCGAACCTTCGGGGACAGAGCCTTCAGTGTGGCAGCCCCCACCCTCTGGAACGCTCTCCCTGCGGAGATTCGCAACATCCCCACACTCGACGCCTTCAAAAGGGCCCTCAAGTCCCATCTGTTTGCAAAGGCTTTCGGCCCCTAAATCGATCTGTTGTTTTGTCTGTCTGACTTTTATTTTGTTATGTTTGTTTTTGCCCTATTACTTGTAAAGCGACCTTGGGTCCCTTAAAAGGCGCTATATAAATCCAAGCTATTATTATTCTTAAAGCAATATTTTCTTCTTACACC
The DNA here is from genome assembly GCA_902827135.1 of Harpagifer antarcticus. Lineage (NCBI taxonomy): Eukaryota > Metazoa > Chordata > Actinopteri > Perciformes > Harpagiferidae > Harpagifer > Harpagifer antarcticus. Next base: position 15,249,314 of record CADEHL010001005.1, read on the forward strand.
TACAGCGCACAGCCTGAACAATGTGCTTCTTGTTTACTTTTTCCTCTGCACACTCAGATGCAGGACATAAAAACACTCTTTTGCTATTTATTTTCATTTTGCAGCACATTTATACGACCAGAATTTTGCTTTACATCTTTATATTATTTATTTTTCTCAAGTCATTTAATTTTGGTGAGATAACTACATTTTAGTTTAATTTACCCTGGCTATGGACTGATTCATTATTAGTTGTTACAAAGCATGCACAAGACGGCAGGTAGACAAAACAATATAGACTCCCCATACAAACAATCAGAAAAACAAACATGAACTCGTAATAAACACCAGCGTGACAGCAAAGTTCATCCAGCTCAATTTAGTCCGAATTAAGAGGTTTCAGAGGGGGTAGGGAATTATCTCTAGTGGGGCGCCTTGACTCACGCGTCCACCCTTGTATACAAGTGCTAAGATCGTGCCTGAAGACCGTCCAAAAGCGATAACTAGCTTATCCTCTTGCGACACCACTACTCTATTCTAGTGGTGCTATGAACCCCCGACCAGGAGAACATAGACTTTTTTCCGCTACCCTTTCTCTCCAACAACAGCACAGTTAACTGTAGTCCTACACGACCAGCCTATACACCCGCTATCGAGTTCATCACAACGATGAAACACAGTTTTGTTCTACACTTGCTTGCCACTGCCCACCCGTGATCAATTAGCCTATCATTTTATGTATGCACCCCAGACCACCACCTGTTTCTCCAGCAATAATGTGGGGAACGCTCCCAAGCAATGTAGGGAACGTTCCTCCAGCAGAGTAGAGAGCTGTGGCGCATCGGGTGATGCACGCACCTCGCGCTGCCCCGTCTTACCAGCAGTGTAGAAGACGGTCACAAACAACGAGTGCTTTTAGACCATCTCGTTTTTAATAGAGACGGAGGTGGCGTGAGTTAAAGCTATAGACAAAAAGCTGTGACTTCCTCCCTCTCAGCTGCACGGCTGCCACCCAGACACGGGGAGGTTTTACACAAACCCCCGCAGCTGCTGCTGGAGCCGTGTTTACAGAGGCGATAGGAGTAATATCTCCGGATGCTTAATTTTAACTGCTGTGTTGGCCGCTGCAACCCCCAGAATTCGGTGATTCGTTCAATACAAATCTTTACATTGCTTTCCTACAGAAGTTCCACTTTACTGATGCCTTTCTTTAAGGTTTCTCTAAACATGAGCTGTGCATGCTTGTATGGCACATACGTCCCTAGCAGCATACACAGAGGAAATCAGCCAGGACAAAGTCCCCAGACACTGATCCCCTGGGTTTTTATCCCCAAATGTTCATTAACCAAACACGAAACAGCTTCACAGATAATTTTAGGATACCGTCAATCACAGATTCTGGTAAGGCAATGCCCAAATGTAGATTTGAAATTACACTTACCAGTTCTGAAGATTTGTTGGTATCCTGCCGACAACGCCAATTTATGGAGGAAACTTCTGTGTAGCAATGCAGTGGGAGTCACGACTAATGAAGGAGACACGGGATGAGCTGGAGCTTTGATGTCAAACACTGATGGTTTATTTGGAGTTTCGGCCGGAGAGTTGACAAGACAGGTGGTGTGTCACGAGTTGACACAGCGGTTGCCAAACCAATTCTGAAGAACTCCTTCTGCAGCTCGAGGTTTTAACTAGTTCGGAGTGTAATAATCAACATTCCTTATCAGTGAGACTACACAAATATGGACCCTGAATCTAACTAGAGCTCTCCTCCATAGAAAAGAATGCACGCCAGGGAACCTTCGTCCCTGAACAGTAAATTACCTCATGGCGGCTTGTGCTCTGTCATAGACTGGCAACAACAATGCGCCCAAGCTGCCCCTCCTTAAGAGAGATAGCAGCAATACCCAAGGCCGTAGACATATGCCATGGAAAAGGAGACAGTGAGAGGAGAAAATGATGAACTGTGCCAAAGGTTGAATACCTAGGCAAATTATTCCCTAACAGTTACTATGCAAGGACAAGTACTTGAAGTGGTTATCTGTTATAAATACCTAGGGATCTGTCTTACTTTTAAACTTCATGTCAATAACCTGCTTAAAAAGCTGAGGGTTAGACTAGGTTTCTTTTTCAGAAACAAGTCCTGTTTCTCATTTTAAGCCAGGAAAAGGCTAGTCACTGTGACCTTTTTACCTGTGCTGGACTATGGTGATTTGTTGTATATGAATGCACCTGCCTATTGCCTGAACAAGTTAGATGCCGCCTATCACAGCGCACTGAGGTTTGTCACTTGTCAATTGTAAAGCACTTACTCATCACTGTACCCTGTATGCCAAGGCAGGTTTGCCATCACTTACTGTAAAGAGGCTCAGTCATTGGTACACATTTATTTATAAAGCTTTGTTGGGTAAACTCCCGTATTATATCTGCTCTCTGATAACACAGGGAGTTGCAAGCAGCTATTGTCTGAGATCGCATGATGTAGTATTGTTAGATGTGCCAAGAGCAAGGACTGTCTTAGGTAAGACAGCTTTTATGTGCGCAGCTCCCCTTGCTTAGAACAATCTTCAGCAAGAATTGAAACTGAGCAATCTCATTCCTCTGCATGGTTTTAAAGCTAGGCTAAAGGAAATGCTCGTTGATACTATGGGCACTTGTAAATGTCTATAAATACGTATGTAAATGTATCCTGTAAATATAATGTATGATGTCCTTTATTGTTTTATGTTTCATGTGGAACCTATATGCTGCAGGTCTCCCTTGAAAAAGAGATCTATGATCTCAAGGGACCAATCTGATTAAATAAAGGTTTGAAATTAAATTAAACTTTAACGAACATGTTGACCGGCGAAAAAAAACTGAAACTCTGCCCCGTGGTCCTCTCGTTCCTTGGAAGAGGCGGAGAGGTGGATGTTTGTCATCTGCTGGTGGACTAATCGAAGAGAATTACAGTGCTTGCCTCGACGGGGAGGTATTGCATTGAATTACAGCAGCAGGAGGCGCAAACGCTTGACTCAGGGAGGGAGAAAAAGAGCCACAGCAGAGAATAAACAGAGCAGATTGGGCTCTGGTTTCAGACAGAAGGTGAAAAGAGGTGTTGCAGCACAGGCAGTATGAGAAAAATAAAGACCTTTCTAAACATTAAAGCATGAAAACATGTCACAGTAGAGATACAAAATATAATATGAATCTGAAAATGTGCATTATTGTAGTGATCACTGTTCCGTGACATAATTCACTCATGGAACGGCAGGTTGGGGGTATTGTTCCGCACGGACACATTTGTGGACTGTACCTACTGGGTACCTGCTGTGTGTCCTTCCTTTCTCTCTCGCTTCTCTACTGGGACTGCAAGCCAGCAACATGTGCTTTTCTGCTCAATAACGTTACCTTTTGCACCTTCGATGCACCGCCTCCGACTCCTATATCTCGGCACTACACTGGTGACCCCGACTTAAGTCTCGCAGAAGTTGCCGAGACTGGACCGAACAGGGCTAGAGAGGCCGTTTTTCGCAAACTGCCGGAGATTTTTGGAGACGTCCGTGGCTGCCCACGGAATGGCTGAGTACGTCGCTCGCCATTCCCGCATCGTTTCGGCACTGGGAGACAGCAAACCTTCCAGCCACATGGAAACGATACACGACTTGCTAGGTACGAAAGAAGCCGACTTCTTTTTCATGGAACTGTTTCTTTGGGACATGCGGCTGCATGTCCAGGCTGGGCTAGCTAACACGGCTAGTGTTGAGCCCTGCACTTTAGCCGAAGAAGCTGACCTGTTCTTCCCGGCCGCCCGGCAATTTACCCCTGAGGTGCTGGCCACTACACGCAGCGGCACCTTCCCTGGTGGGGGCACGCCACCTATCAGAGGCTCCGGGGCCGACGACATCGACTAACATCGACAGCTAACGGCTAACAATGACAGCTAACGGCTAGCAGCTAACGGCTAACAACGATGACTAACAGCGGCAGCTAACGGCTGGCAATGACAGCTAACGGCTAACAACGGCTAGCAGCTAACGGCTAACGCGGACAGCTAATGGCTAGCATCTAACGGCTGGCTGCTTCCATATGTTAACATCTGACTGTTAACCCTTTTTGTTGGTGCCGGAGAGGAGTTTCGACCAGGCCTGGTTGACCTCGTGTGGATCTTCTCACAATTTCACCTATCTGTTTTTGATCGTTGACAGGACGACCCTTTTGAGGTTTTTTTTCGGTGCCTGAGAAGAGGTTCGACCAGCCGGTTAACCTTGTGTGGACACTCGCTTTTTCACCACCTCGACAGCGGTCTCGGACGTCGCCCACGTTTTCATCGGCGCCTGGGTGGCGCACTTCTGGACCCCATCTCGCCTCGACAGTTTCAGACGTCGCACATGCTTTCATTGGCCCATGGGTGGCGTGCTCCGGGACCCTGTTTGACCTCTTCCGTCGCCTCGACGGCGGCTTCGGACGTCGCCCACGCTGTCATCGGCGCCTGGATGGCATGCTTCTGGACCTCGTCCGGTGTTGAGATCCTCATATTAGGTTGAATAATTAAAACGAAAGTTAGTTATAATCAAATATAGTCAATTATATTCTTGTATAACCTACAATGAAAATGTTTCATATGTTATGATTTTCTATATTTACAGTATAAACAAAGTGGTTTGTTAAGTTGAGTGTAAGGCCTGTAATGGTTTATGGGTGTCACTGATAAAGAGGAGAGACAGTTTCTTCCCTCTTCCCTCACAGCAGAACACAGGGAGGGGGGCTCCTGACTTAAGGAAAAATACATTGAGGCCCCAAATGTCATAGCCGAGAATAATATTTTGCAAGTCCTGCAGAGTAGGGGTCATTGTCCTTTTTACACAAACATGGGAAGGTGTGTCCTGTACATCAGAGGCCATGCCCAGTTTCCACAAATATGGGTATGGAGGAGGTGTCTTTAGGTTTTTCTATCCTGTGTTTTGAGCATAAAGACACTGGTGGAGAGGGAGCAAGAGAGAGAGAGAGAGGAGAGGGGGGGGTTCCCCTGGTATACTCTCTCCCGGTAAAAGCTCTCTCCCTGGAGAGCTGGGTTTTTGCTCTCTGTAAGGTTCTCTCAAACTTGGTAGATACAGTATCTCTCAAATGTCTTTGTTGAAAGTGGAGTGAATTTCTGGGTTGAGTGGAATGAATTGTAGTGTGTTTCAGTATTAGTAACCGCTAAGGATCTTCGTCCGAATACATGCGGGATATAGGTATGTGATTGTGAATGTTAGTACCCGTCATCTGTGTCGGATAGGAGTGTGTTTGTGAGTATTAGTAACCACCACCTGTGAGGATCTTCCTCCGAATACATGCGGGATATAGGTATGTGTTTGTAAATGTTAGTACCCGCCATCTGTGTCGGAAAAAAGTATGGAATTAATGTGAATTGATTTGGTGAATGAAAGTTTGAATGTGCTTTTTATTATCACCGGTCTTTTATGAGGAAATGCCTCTAAATTCTATCTGGAGATTTTAAATGTCAAAACTGAATTGGGCAGTTGAAATTACAAATTATAGTAATACATGTAAAACTGTGAATTAAAGTTAGAACATGATCACAGCATGAAAGGTTTAGTATGATTATAATGTTGTAAAGAGAGAAGGTAAAAACCCTGTATAAGTTTGGACCTATTTTTTATTCAAATAAACTGATCCCACCTTTTGGACTGGGACAACTTAAAAGACATCTGCGCTCTCCTCTCCTGCTTCAAAGGTAAGATTGCACACTGCCACACTCACACTTAGTATAGGGCCACACCTAATTAACTGATATCAAAATCCTTCGGGATCGCTTAAACCAGAGGTGCCCAGCAATGCTGGTTAGGGTTGCCAACCGTCCCGTATTAGCGGGGACGCCCCGTATTTGAGCCAAAAGGGGCGTGTCCCGTACGGGACTTTGTTTGTCCCGGACTCCCGTGTAAAGGGAAAAATAAAAAATATTTTTCTGTTTGCGCGCAATGCAGTGTGTCTGGCTGCGTGCCTGTGTGCTGTATGCGAAGGGAGCTAGGACCGCTTAGTTGACAGGGCAGGCACAATGCTCGCACGTGTGTGTGTGAGATTTTCTGCGGTGGGCGCGGCATCATTGTTTGTGTGGCATGTCAGCCTGTTCAGTCGTGTGGGAAAATGAGCGCTGCCGGTGGAGGAGGTGATAATGAAAGAGTAGAAGAGAGAGAGGATGTGGTTCTGGGCCCTGGCCCTTCTAAAAAGAAAAGACTTGTGTCTTACAACAAACAGTGGGAAGAAAAACACAGTTGGGTAAAGCCCGTGAGTGGAGATCTTTCTCGGGTCTTCTGCACCTTGTGTCGGAGGGAGTTTTCAATAGGTCACGGTGGAGAAAACGACCTGAAACAGCATGCTGGCACAGAAATGCACAAGCGAGCAACACAAAATAAAGGTGCATCAAATATAACTAAATTCTTCGGCAGTTCAACAGCAGAACAAGACAAAGTTGCTGCATGTGAGGTAACATCAGTGTATCACACAGTTAACCTCTTAAGCCCCACGGACCCGAGCTCGGGTTCGCGACCGACACATCACTAGTGCAGACGCGTAGCTGTAGGTGGGCCCAGGCCCAAATGTGCCCAAAGCTTAGTCCGCTTGGACTTTTGTTTGCTACATCTCTCTAAAAAGGTCAATTCTCACTTGTTTTGCCTCAATCTTGATACAGGGTACTTATTATATGTTATACTTTGGATTCCTAAAGCTTTTAGGCTACTAACCCATCATTCAAGGGTGGTTTTCACTTTTCACTATAAGTAATGGGTTTTATTTGGGCGGAGACAAAAATGTACACTTTTTGACTATGTTCCATCTGGATTTACTCTGACACTGAAACATCTTTATTGATTCTGACACTTCTACATCCAACTTACAGATGTGACCTTGCTTTGATAAAATAAATTATTCATATAACCCTTTTAGAAGTTAAGTTATAGTCCTTTGTTTTGGGCATGTCATTTTCGAGCCTGAAACCTGAAAAACAGGCTTGGGGCTTAAGAGGTTAAGCATGGTTTGAGTTACAACAGCATGGACTGCAGTAATAAGGTGGCAAGTGCCATGTTTAGTGATTCGAACACTGTAAAGAAAATGCAACGTGGAAGAACAAAGGCTGAGATGATAACAGCCAATTTGGCCCCAAAACTGTTCGGGATATTCTAAAAGAGCTGTGTCCTCCTCCCACCGAGGTCGCAGCAGGTGAGGAGGTGGAGTAACTAAAAAAGTAACTAAATCCGCCAGAACCCCGAAAATCTTTTTACACGCACGCGCGCGGGGGACACATGCATGTGTCCCGTTTCTCCATTTCTGGAAGTTGGCAACCCTAATGCTGGTAGATCGCGAGTCATGCATAAAAAAGAAAAATCCAGCTCAAACATACCACTTCCACCCAGAATGGGAGGAAGAATATTTGTTTGTGATGTCACATTCAAAGGTTATTTGCCTTATTTGTAAAGCAAGCGTCGCTTTGCCTAAGAAAGGTAACGTGGAGAGGCATTATTGGAGTGTTCACAAGGCATATGACAGCGACTTCCCTCCGAGTGGCGAGTTGAGAAAGAGAAAGGTCATGTATTATTGCTACACAAACATTATCTCGCAGTCTTAGTGTCACCAACTCGTTTCTAATATGCAAAAAGACAAAACAAATGCATCTATGGTCGGTGTATTTTTGATCTTTCCAATCAAGACGAGATCTCTCTCTCCCCCGTCTGTGTGCGAGGGGGCGGGGCAGATTACACACACGCAGCTGCTACATGCAGCAACACACAGCGGGGATGGCGGAGAGAAGCGCTCCAAGGTGTGGTTAAATGTTACCCGTCTTGAGGTGGACAATGCTCCTGGCCAATAGTGCAATAAGTGTTTAGCATGTAAGGGCGGTAACACGAGCAATCTGTCGAAAACATTTAGCAAAAGTGCACCACATTCAGACGGAGGAATGTGTAGCATACAGAGCCATCAGTGGGTTGATATACCTACATTATTAGTAATTACATTACATTACATTTAGCTGACGCTTTTATCCAAAGCGACTTACAATAAGTACATACGACCAGGAAGACACAACCCTGAAGAAAACAGAATCATATAAGTACATCAGGTATCATAGAGCCAAACATTTCAAGTGCTACTCAACTGGCTATAGATAAGCCAGTCCTTTATTAGTATATAAGTGCCTTGTTAGTAATTCTATCGCTCGAAGTGGAGTCGAAATAGATGAGTTTTCAGTCTGCGCCGGAGGATGTGCAGGCTTTCTGAGGTCCTGATGTCAATGGGGAGCTCATTCCACCATTTTGGAGCCAGGATAGCAAACCCATGTGTTTTTGCTGATGGGAACTTGGGTCCCCCTCGCAGCGAGGGTGCAGCGAGTCGTTTGGCTGATGCAGAGCGGAGTGCACGCGCTGGGGTGTACAGTTTAACCATGTCCTGGATGTAGGAAGGGCCAGATCCATTCGCAGCAAGGTATGCAAGTACCAGTGTCTTGAAGTGGATTCTAGCAGTTACCGGGAGCCAGTGAAGGGAGCGGAGGAGCGGAGTGGTGTGGGAACATTTTGGAAGGTTGAAGACCAGACGAGCCGCTGCATTCTGGATGAGCTGCAGAGGTCGGAAGGCACATGCAGGTAGACCAGCCAGGAGGGTGTTGCAGTAGTCTAGGCGTGAGGTGACGAGAGCCTGGACCAGAACCTGGGTGGCTTTCTGGGTCAGCTGGGGACGAATCTTCCTGATGTTGTACAGCGTATATCTGCAGCAACGGGTTGTAGCAGCGATGTTTGCAGTGAAGGACAGGTTGTTATCTAGGATTACTCCCAGATTCCTTGCAGTCTGAGTCGGGGAAACAACAGAGGTGCCGATGTTGATTGTCAGGTCAAGAGTAGGGACAATCTTTTCCCGGAAGGAAAAGCAGTTCAGTCTTGTCAAGGTTGAGCTTGAGGTGATGAGCAGACATCCACTGAGAGATGTCAGCTAGACAAGCAGAGATGCGTGCGACGACCTGGGTCTCTGAGCGGGGAAAGGACAGAATGAATTGGGTGTCGTCAGCATAGCAGTGGTATGAAAAACCATGCGGGCTAATGACTGATCCGAGCGAGTTTGTGTACAGGGAGAAGAGGGGACCAAGAACAGAGCCCTGAGGGACCCCTGTAGTTAATTGACAAGGGTCGGACTCGGACCCTCTCCAAGTTACCTTGTAGGTACGGTCTTTGAGGTATGTGGTGAGGAGGGAAAGTGCAGAGCCTGAAACTCCAAGTTCTTGGAGAGTGCAAAGGATGATCTGATGGTTCACCGTGTCGAATGCAGCTGACAGGTCCAACATGATGATGACAGAGGAGAGGGATGCTGCTTTGGCAGTGTGCAGTTCCTCAGTGACAGCAAGGAGGGCCGTTTCTGTGGAGTGACCTGCCTTGAAACCAGACTGGTGCGGATCCAGAAGGTTGTTCTGATGGAGATAACAGGAGAGTTGTTTAAAGACAGCGCGTTCAAGTGTTTTAGACAGGAACGGGAGGAGAGAGACAGGCCTGTAGTTTATAACATCAGACGGGTTGAGAGTGGGTTTCTTTAGGAGAGGGTTTACTCTTGCCTCCTTGAGACTGTTTGGAAAGTGACCAGAAGTTAGAGAAGTGTTGATGAAATGGGTGAGAAACGGTAGAATATCAGGAGCGATAGTCTGAAGGAGGTTTGAAGGGATAGGGTCCAGAGGACAGGTGGTAGGGCGGGCAGAGGTAATGAGGGTAAGAACCTCACTTGGAGAGAGAGGGGAAAAGGAGGTTAGTGTGTGGGTGAAAGGAGGGTCTGGTGATCCAGCGTGAGTAAAGGTGAGTCAGAAAAAGAAGAGCGAATATCATCAACCTTTTTTTCAAAATGGTTAACAAAGTCGCTTGACAGAAGTGAGGATGGGGGAGGGGCTTTGGGAGGGTCCAAGAGGGTGGAGAAGATGGAACATAGTTTTTTGGGATTGGAATAGGAAGATTGGATCTTATCTTGAAAGAAAGTGCTCTTTTCCTGAGAGATCGAAGCAGAGAAAGAGGAGAGGAGAGGTTAGGAGGTCGTCACGGTGTTTGGATTTCCACCATTTCAGGATGAGAAGAGATTAGTTTGCTATGTTTGGAAAGGGGTAGAGAGAATGAAATGAAGAAGTGATCGGATGTGTGGAGCGGGTTTACAGAGAGGTTAGAAGTAGTGCAGTTCCTTGAGAATATGAGATCAAGGACATTGCCAGCTTTATGAGTTGGTGGGGATGAAGACAGTGAGAAAGCAAAGGCGGTTAACAGAGATGTTAGTTCGTCTATCTTCCTCGTCTGGAGGTTGAAGTCTCCAAGAAGTACAGTGGGGGGACCAGTTTCAGGGATGTGTGAGAGGAGATGATCTAATTCCTCCAAGAAGTCCCCCAAGGCGCCTGGCGGACGGTAGAGAACAACAATGGTTAATTGTATAGGATGGGTTACGGTGACGGCATGGAATTCAAAGGTGGAAGGAGTGAAGTTAGGTAGCTTGAAGAGGGAAAAGCTCCATTTGGGAGAGAGCAGGAGACCAGTGCCACCTCCTCTGCCAGTGGGTCTGGGTGTATGGGAGAAGGAATACGCTGTGGAGACAGCTGCTGGGGTGGATGTGTTGGATTGAGTAATCCACGTCTCAGTGAGAGCAAGGAAATCCAGAGACTGCAGGGAAGCGTAGCCAGAGATGAAGTCAGCCTTAGGAACAGCTGACTGGCAGTTCCACAGGCCACCTGAAACTAGATGTTGGATGTCAGTGGAGCATGTGGGATAGAGAGAGCAGGCCGGTTATATCGATTACGAGATACACGGGGCCAGTGATAATTGCGAGAGGACACATGAACAGGAATGGAGAAAATACACATGATTATAGCACAAGTGGCTAAACAACCAAATGAAATAAAAACACCAGCGATACTTAGCTCAATCAAAGTAGGATTTGCCTCCTCTTATGTAATGACATGGTTATGTAATGACATGGTTAACATGATTTGCATTTAGTACAGCTCATGTTCAGAGTGTGGTGAGAATTGCCTGTGTGTTTTCTGATAAGGAATTGTTGGTTTATTGTTTGAAAAATGTAGTGTTATCTAGCAGTATGTAGTGTCTAACTCCGACCAGCAGAGGGCGCGTTCGCTACACTGTGTTGGGGACAAAGAGAAGTCTTGCGTGAATACGTTCAGAGAACGTAAACACACACTAGAGTGAAGTCACGGTGTGTGTGTGGTGATAATGTGGTGATAAGATATATATTTTTGCTCTTTGCAGGTAAGAACGGAGAGTTGGAATTGTGTAATTGATTGGTGAATATGTGTGAGTTTATGATCCCGGTTGGACTTTATGTAGTAGTGTTTATGAACGTTACTTGTTCAGCAAACGTGTACTGAAAATGGCTAGCCAGTAGTTAGCACTGGTGGCCTAGTTAGCTTGAGCGAGCGGGAGGTGGGAGAGTAGAACTATGAGCCGGTGTCGGTACCATATCTGCTCGGGTGTATTTCCGTCGCATCCGTCATCCGTCATATGACGGATTGTACAGCAACTCAAGAGGGCCATCATACACGGTCAAATTCCGAACATTTAAACATAGCCTACACTTCATTCTTTACTTTGTCCGTTATTATATGTAGAAGATTATACCTTTTCAAATATGAGCTTATTTTTAGGATTTTCGGAGACTTTGCACACGTTTTCACAAACATTTTCACGCTAGGAGTATGGGAGTACTTCCATTCGCTTCGTCTTGATCTGTAGATGTGATTTGATGTGTCGTGTGTCTCCCAACTCCTCTCCAAAGTTCAGATACTATATAGAAATACTAAAAGGTAAATAAAACATTAAAAATAATGACAAAATAACAACCTGAAAGATATGTATTCTATCTACACATTTCGTAATTATCTAATCTAGTGGCCTTATAAAAGTGTTTGCTAAAGTAATGCAGAATATATATATTTTTTTAATTGTAAATAATTAGAAACATTATTTACGTGCACAAGTACATGGGACCCCACCATAGCACCCCACACATAAGCTGTCCCGAGTTCCTCCGGCTGCAGTTCCGCAGACGGCCGGTGTGGCAGCAGAGCGCTGGGAGCAGAGGGAGGTGAGTTACCCCGAGCAGATATGGTACCAACACCGGTCTAAAGAGCTCGGACTGCTCGTGTATAGTTAATACATAAATAAATAAGTTAAAAGAGATACATAATTGATTTGGTTAATGTGACAATGTTCGGTAGACATGATTGGCTGACTGTGCATCGGAGCAACAAATTGATATTGAATGTACAAGATGAAACTGGTCTGGAATAGCAATGCAACAGACATGATTATTGTTTGGATGTTGATGCAGATGTTCATTATGTTTCTGTGTTAGTATAGTAAATACGTGCATACGTGCAGAGAGAACGTAAACACACACTTGAGTGAAGTCACGGTGTGTGTGTGGCGAACTGTGATAATAAGATATATATTTTTGCTCTTTGCAGAACAAAATAAAAGACTTTCAAATTAAATGTGTAGTGGAGGGCTACTTCACTCTGTACCACGCTACAAATGCACCGGGTTCGACTGTCTTTCTAGTAGCTCTGTAGCCCCATCCACGAGTAACTTTTCCACGTCGGGTGTTATGTATGCTAGCAGCAACACAGAGTTAACTCAATTATACAAACATGGGTTAATGATTAGAGGAAACAGAGTTAATTAGTTTGTTAAAGTTTCAGCTATTCTGTTTACAGTTCTGTCATCAGATTATTTAATACTGTTATGACTTGGCTCAAAAGGCCACAACAAAGAGGAGACACACCATGTCAATGGTTATCAAAATGTGTTTATTTACAAGAAACAATCCAAATTAGCCAAATTAGATGAAGTGCAACAATAGTTAAAGCATGAGGTGTGGACGACAGTGGTATCAATAGTGTAAATGCAGGGTGAGGGTTGCATGAATGTGTATGTGTGAGAGTGTTGAGGTGCACAAAGTAAAGTAACAACAAGTCATACTCAACAACACCGGGACCTGTACGGGAAAGCAGAGAGAGCACAGAGAGGAGCAGAGAGGCTCTAAATAGCTGCAGGACACCAGACCCAGGTGCCCTGAGTTACTGCAATCAATGCAAACAGCAAACACCAATCACCACCTCCTCTCTACTGATGCACCCACAGGGGCATCACAGCCCCCCCCTTAAGACGGGGCCCCAAAGGGATCCACGACAACCCAATATCCTCCTTCTTAACTCCAGCTTTTTTATTTTCCTTCTTAGGACTGGAGGACGCTCCTCCTCCACTGTCTCCGAACTCCTGCCCCGCGACCCCGCACCGCTTCACCGCCTCCACTGCCTTTATGTCCCACTCCTCCTTGGGTTGGCTGGCGTTGAGCCACAGCATGTAGGCGCTCATCGGTCTCTTGGGCGCGCCGACCTCCTTCGGCCTCCTCTTCTTCTGCCTCCTCTTGTTCGGCCTCCTCTTGTTCTTCACCTCTTTGACTGTCCTCTCCTTCTTCTTTGTCCCGATCTCAAAGTACCGTGCTGGACCACATTCTCCAGACTCTGAAACAGGTAGGTCAGTAGACATCCTACGGCTCTGCAAACGCGTAACAGTATAAATTGGCGACACACTTGGAACTTGCAAACCGCTCTCATCTGGCTCCACAGATGCCAACGGCCTGGAAACCACCACAGGCGGTGGCACACCAGCCCACACAGCACTACCAGCGAGATCGTTGCCCAAAATCATCTGTATCCCATCAAGTGGCAACGCGGGACGCACGCCAATAGACACAACTCCCCGCACCAGCTCGCAATCCAGCACTATTGTATGCCGTGGCACAGGGATCAAGCCCATATCCATGCCCCTCATCAGCACAACATCCCCAGTCTCTGTCTCTGATGAAAAAGGCAATACTGACTCAGCAATAAATGAGTATCTAGCTGCTGTGTCACGCAACACCTTAATCGGAACATACTTGTCACTACCAACTACTGACACAACGGCTTCCGTTATGAACGGCTCAAAAACAGAACCCACATCCAAGTCGGCACAAACCAGCTTCTTATCAGGCACCATGCCCGATCCTACACCCTGCGGCTTTTTAACCAAAACGGCAGAACAACACATGGCTGGAGCATGTGGTGAAGAACGAGGCCTCCCCTCAGGTTCCAGCAACGGACACTGCCCCTTCCAATGACCCTCTTCTCGACAATAATGACATAGGTCCACTTTGGCCCCCTCGGGTCGCCCTGTACCTACAAGTCTACGGGAGGAGCCTGGTGAAAACTTTGCACCACCGCGGGCATAGCCATTGTCTTCTCCCCGTTTCCAATCACCCCTAGAATACTTCTCAGTAAAACTGCCCTTATGTGTCAACACAAAATCGTCCGCTAATTCAGCAGCTCTAAACGCGGTGGAAGGTTTCTGTTCATTCACATAAGTGGCCACACGCTGAGGGAGACTGTTTTTAAATTGTTCCAAGACAATGAGCTCACAGAGGCCGTCAAAACTTGCAACCTTTGCTGCCGCGCACCACCGCTGAAAATGAGAAGTTAAATCACGGATAAACTCCATATGTGTCTGCTTATCTCCCTTGACCCAACTTCTGAACCTTTGACGATACGCTTCAGGAACCAGTTCGTAAGATTTCAACACCGCTGATTTTACTCTGTCATAGTCCAAAGCATTTTCGCCACAAACCGCTGAATAGGCTTCCTGTGCTCGCCCAGTGAGTACACACTGAAGTAACAGCACTCTGTCCGAATCTGACCAGTTTCTTGCCTCTGCTATGCGTTCAAATAGAGTGAAGAAAATGTCCGGGTCACGCTCATTGAACTTTGGCACTAATCGCAAGTAAGAAATGATATCGCCACTGCCTGATGCCGACCTATCACCACCATCCTCCCTTGGAGACAACTTGCCCTCTCCCATCAGCCGTAATCTAGCATGTTCCACCTCACATTTCATCTTTTCCACCTCCAGCACCTTCTCCACCTCTAAACGCTTCTCTACCTCCTGCTGCCGACCCCTCATCTCCAACTGCAACTTCTCCTGCTCAAACTGCATGGCCAAAAGCTCCTTTTGCTGCTCGAACGTCAAACCAGCTGTCTGAACCACTACCGGCACGAACCCTGCCACACCAGACTCACTCTTCTGCAACACCCCCTGCTCAAACAAAGATGACACAATGACAGTTTTAATGTCATGTTTCCGCTTGCTCCCCACAACAGCAATGTCATAGTGCTCTGCTATTTCGACTAACTGCGCCTTCTGGCAATTATCTAAGAACGACACTGAGGGCGCATCCACAAACGCTGACAAAGAAGTCATACTAGCCAATCAGAAAGCAAAGTACCAAACTGCCAACACGCATGGGCATAAGATTAACCCAACAGAGAATTTCCCCCTAACTGCCTAAACAAAATCTTCCTAATCTCACCTAGTCTTCATGTGGCTTGCGGTGGGTAATTACGCACTGGAACCCGGCGGAGTTATGGAGCGACCTGCACGCAGGTAACACCAAGATATCACGCGGATGTGCCCCCGAGACAGCTGTCCGAAAACAGCTGACACTAACCACGTTGCCACAACATTATGAAAAAAACAAACAGACGCAACCCAAAGGGAAACGCCACTTAAGCCTAGCGGGGAAAACTCTTTACAAAAGCGTAACAAGCAGCAACATCTTACCTTCTGATTGGCACACAAAACCTGACGCCATGTCAAACACTAAAGCTTCCTGAAACCCAAAAAACATGATGTGTCCCCAAAATAGCAGTACCGAGCCAGCACACAGCTGGGCCACATCAACTAATTAGCTGCTCAAATGACACCATGTGCTCTGAGCACTACACAAACTTTTAACCAAATAACCCGTCGGACGAGCCCCCATTTGTTATGACCTGGCTCAAAAGGCCACAACAAAGAGGAGACACACCATGTCAATGGTTATCAAAATGTGTTTATTTACAAGAAACAATCCAAATTAGCCAAATTAGATGAAGTGCAACAATAGTTAAAGCATGAGGTGTGGACGACAGTGGTATCAATAGTGTAAATGCAGGGTGAGGGTTGCATGAATGTGTATGTGTGAGAGTGTTGAGGTGCACAAAGTAAAGTAACAACAAGTCATACTCAACAACACCGGGACCTGTACGGGAAAGCAGAGAGAGCACAGAGAGGAGCAGAGAGGCTCTAAATAGCTGCAGGACACCAGACCCAGGTGCCCTGAGTTACTGCAATCAATGCAAACAGCAAACACCAATCACCAATCACCAATCACCACCTCCTCTCTACTGATGCACCCACAGGGGCATCACAAATACGATTTGTTAAAACATTGTTGTTTCTTTTGATGTGAAATATTATTTATTTAATTTAAATAAAAAGCAATGTTAGTTTTGTAAACAATTTGTTAAGTTAATTTAATAATATATGTATCTTTGAATCAAGTATTCTTCTTTATTGTCTTCATTGTTAGTTTCCATGCCTAAAACAACCTCAAGCTAAATCTAAAAGTTGAGCGTTTGAGAAATTGTGCAAAGCATACAGTAATAGTCCGAATAGTCGATTAATCGTTTCATTAATCGTTTCATTAATCGATTATCAAATTAGTCGTTTGTTGCAGCCCTATTGTAGTTATCCCATGTATAAATAAAACCTGTTATTCAGCAACCCTTGCAATTTGGGATTTTATTTTTGGTTGGTAGACCTCGGTGAGCTGGTCATTTCAAAAGTAGCTCACCAGCCAAAAAAGTGTGGGCACCCCTGGCTTAAACAGATTAAGAGGGTCGTCTAAATTGAAACAGCAGTTAATTGAACCTGGTTCTTCAGGGAGTTAATAGAGGTGAGATCTTGCTGACGTTGGTGGATGTGAACCAAGCAGCAAACTCCCGACTCTTACACCGGCCTCTCCCCTGTCTACGGTTCCTTCCTCCCAGGGAGACTGCTCCTGCCTCCCGGGAATACCACTCATTCCTCCCGGGAACTTCGTGCCCGTCGCCGCCGCGCGTTTGCCTGCGGCCGGGCTGCGCTCCTTCCTGCTGGGGGGATATTCACGCCCGTTCCCACGTCGCACTCGCAGCACAGCGATCCAGTTTTCTACGGCTGGCGGATGTTTTCTTCGTCCGCCATGACGCCTACCCCTTACGACGGCCCTCTAGTGCCACCCCACCCTCCTCGGCCCCTGTGGTGTTTCCTCCCGGACGCGAGGATTGTGCCATGTTTGAATTCTGGGGGGGCTTGTTCACTTGATCAGTGTTGGGGTTGGGGGTATTGTTCCGCACGGACACATTTGTGGACTGTACCTACTGGGTACCTACTGTGTGTCCTTCCTTTCTCTCTCGCTACTCTACTGGGACTGCAAGCCAGCAACATGTGTTTTTCTGCTCCTCAATAAAGTTACCTTTTGCACCTTCGATGCACCGCGATGCAAACGATAAAAACGCTGCTGAAGGTTAATCCATACACTCTGATAAATGCAGGGTTAAAAACTACCCAATCTGGGTAGTTTCCCAACCCAGCGCTGGTTAAATATTGGACAGAACACATGCTGGGTTAATTTAACCCAACAAATTGGGTTGGTTATATAACCCAATGAAGGGTTCACATTGACTACACTGCTGGGTTTAGTTGTTAATGTATAATTATGAATTATTACTAATTATAATGGGTTGTTCCCTTTTATAATTGACATTTCATTGGCACAACTGATAGTCATCAATTTAACAAAATTATCACATTATCACAATTGTGTGATACATCTTGTTGGCATTTACTCACCTCTGATCCTTCGGTTGTTTTCTTGATCAAATATATTCTCACACCAATGTAACAATGATGATTTATTAAAATTCAAATTACAGAATAACACATCAAAATATAAAATTCCCATACAATTCCACAACATTTCTCCTGTAACAGCTCCAAAACATTAGCTTTCCATTTCACTGACATAAGATGTAATGACACAAAAATTCCCATAAAATGATCTCCCCCCATTATGTCTCGGTTCATCGGGAAGACACCAGGAAACTATTCACCTCCAGGTAAAAGAGGATAACAATGAATCAAGTGGAACCACGTTTCTTATTTCCATGTAGGCAGTGTAGGGACAGTTCCTCACACAAGGGTTATTGATACTAGGAGAGATGTGGAACAAGAGGGAGAGGAGAGAGAAAGGAAGAGATGGATGGGGGGGATGCAGGCCAGTCTAGTTGCAAGCATGTATTTGAGTTTTCAGGAACTTCACTGCTGGGGAAACAGTTCCCTCGAGTTCCTAAACCACATCCTGGAAAAATTGCCAAGCAGGCAAACACTGACTTGTATATTGTATGTCAAAGACATAACAACTCTTAAAACAGGTATCCACAGCTGCGAGAGCCGTCTCAGTCTCAATAGCCTTGCCTGAGATCACAACAAAGGCTTGAGAGCACAGCATCCCATTCTCAAGCAGTAGCACGAACGGGCACGACCTGGACGATTTGGCTTGCTCCAAATACTCCACCATGTTAGTTCCGACCTATGATGAGAAAGAAAAGAACAAAAATAAGTATTTCTACCGGTGCAGAGAAATTGTCATTAGCTCTCTACTGAAGCTCTTTCAACCCCCTCCCACCCCATCAGCTGATTTAAGAAAGAAGCGTGACAGCCCTAAATTCAATGGCGTGGTCTTAAACAATTTATTCTGGGTGCGTGGCCAGTCTACTTATGTGTGGTCTGTGGTTTATACATCCCACGTCGATATGGAGTAACAACTTACACCGAGTTACAACTTGTAAGAATAGTGCTTCATGAAATGAGTATTCTGACAAACGTTAAGCTGTGTCACTCATGCCCGGCCCTCCCATTTGACATTCTTGCCCTCCCCCAATAAACACGATTTTTATTATTTATTAAAAAATTCAAAAATATATATTTTAATTTTTTTTGTAATAAATAAACTGTGAACTTTTATGCTACGATGTATGTGATGTCAGATAGTAACTAAAACAAAAAAATCGCAGGCTACGTCAAATAAATTCATGTGTCTGTTGTGATTTCGTCCACATTTAGACCAATCACAGCGTCACACTCTGCCGCCTATTCTGGATTTGTTTATTGTTTATTGTGCATTCTGTAGACTCCCATTTATGTTAGAATTACACAATGGAAATTGGCTCAAAAGTCTAAGGATTTATTAAAACGAAATAGCGATGAAAGAACTGCAGCCGATGCAGCTGCTGGCGCTGCTGCACCTGCCGTTGCAGCAGCACGCCTTAATGTCACAAGCTTGACCTCGGCAAACCCCGGGGCTGAGTTAGCGAGCCCAAGCCTTGACTCATCAAGGCGGCCGCCACCAACGCTGTCCTCCGATGCAAAGCTCCTTGTGCCCCTACCATCACCACCAGCGTTGCCATACCCTGTACCACACCCGCCAGCATCCTCCTCCTCCTCCGTGCCGGTGCCTCCACTACAAACGCTACCTTGCAGCACATCAACAGGTACTATTGGGCCAGCAACCGCTCAAAGACCAACAGCCCCAGATGATCTTGGGGTTAATAAACCCAACCAGGTGAAACTGGATCGTTTTCCAGGGAGATTGTTTTCAGGAAAGAAGCGCACTTTTGCGGCTGCATGGTACAACAACAGACCATGGCTTGAATATTCGTTAAAAGCAGACGCAGCCTTTTGTTTCCCCTGTAGACAGTCTAAAGTAAATACCTCTTCATCTGATGCGGCTTTTACTGTCAAAGGTTTTTGCCACTGGAAACACACATTACAGACTGATAAAGGACTGCTAAGACATGCAGCATCAAAATAACACATTTCATGTGAGAGTGTGTGGAGAGAGAGACAGATACGCGAGGAAAGAAATAAGGAAATTAGTACTTTGGTGCAGATCAGCTGGCACGGAGCCGTTATTACGTGTCAGCTGTCGTTGATATTATAGCTTTTTTAGCTGTCAACCAACTCCCTCTCAGAGGTGACCACGATTCACTCCACAGCATGTCCGAGTCAGGCAGTGGGCTCTTCCTGTTTGAGTATACGCTGCAGTACAAAGATGCAGAGTTGGCCAAAATAATGGAAAGCATTCCCCACACAGCAACATACACCTCTCACGACATGCAAAATGCCATAATAGAGCTAAGAGCAGTTCATCGTCTCCGTCTCTATTATTTCTCTCCGAGTGCAACGATGAGGAAGCTGCCATCCTTAACCAGTGTGCCTTGCTCGTGATTTACCAGTGTTTGTGCTGCCACGCACACAATGTTTCAAAAGTGGTTTCAATGTTGCCCTTTATTTGTGTATGTATTTGCGATAAGTATGCGTCTTTGCGCAATGCTGTTGGCCTTGCTGTTTGATATATATATTGTGCCGCAGGCCCACAGCACGTGACGGTGTTGTGTGCCCTCCCATGAAAATCATATGCCCTCCCTTTAGATTTGTTCTGGCGCTGGGTCTGGTGTCACTCATTCCACGAATACAATCTTTACAAGTTGCACCTCGTTGTAAAGAGGAATCAGGCTTTCTAACAGTGTAAAAGAATAGTTGGAGTCATTTCACTATGAATTTATATTTGAATTTCTGTTCAAAGGGAAATTGCTATTTTTGCTACAGTATATATATGCAATGTGGCTCTCTAGAGAGAGTGTACCCTCTCCATCATCAAAGTTGTCCACCCCTGTAGTAGACAGTAAACTGCAGTAAACTACTACAGTTGAACTACAGTAAAGATATTTGAATCACAAGATGGATCACCCAGTGTTAAAAACTGAGGCATTGACAGCAAGCTACAGTGGCTAACTAGTCCCATTCATTTCCTATGCACAGAGCATATAGCAGGCACATAAATGATGACAGGGGCTGAACCATAACACAGTACCCATACAATTAAGGCATGGAGATGACTTATAAATTAGCTTACCTCTGAACCTTTCTATCAGCCCTGGAAGCTGCCACTCAATCAACTTTGAGGTCACAAAATCGTCCATCGATTGTTCGTATCAACCTGAAACATCAACACAAACAGAGTCCAATAAGAAAAAAACATACAATAACACGAAATAAGATTCAGTAGTCCAAACGTCTTTTCACTATTTTAACATAACGGTTAGGCCTAACGTTAACGTTACCAAAGTTTTAGTCGGCGGTTAAACGGGTGCTGTGGAAAGCCTGGTGAGCTAGCTAGCTGAGGCCTGCTAACATGCAGAGGCTAGCTGATTCACCACCGCGCTTTCCCCTCCATAACACTCACTTGTGTGATATTGCATTAAAAGCCAAATTGACGAGATAACTAACGTTGTCCTCCTAGCTAATACATGACACATTTCTCGAGTCATTTCGAGTAACAACAACATAGTGTGTTTAGCTCATAGCTAGCCAGCTAATGTGTTTGAAGAGTTTATCGCCGGCCACTAGAGGGCAGCGTCACTGCTGTCGCTGTCCGGATATGCCGTGCTCTGACCCGGAAGTGCCGAGCGGCCATTTTAGTTCAAATATTCATTCACTCCGCCTCGGGTTGAGACGTTCATCCACTCATTCATGTAAGATTGTTTCCACTATTGTTTGGTGTGTCTTTACTCTATGTGTATTGGTCATGACATGCATGTATGTAGTACTTTGTCAGCTTATCTTATCTAGTATCTATCTAGTACTTTGTCAGCTTATCTTGCTGCAGGGTGTCGTCATCCTTGCCATTAAAGTACCGAAACTGACATTGAGGAGTGTGTTTCTTCATGACGACACCATGGTCGTTGTTGGATGCCCTGTCCCCGGCTGCGACTTCGAATCCGAACACTTGTCTGAAACACTCGTCATTGCTATATTGACGATTCATGGATTTAGCTACCAGCACGCAGCGCCTGTCATGGCCGCGCCAGCCCAAGCCCCAGCCCCTCACGGCCCGAGACTCGATCGGCCAAAAGTTGATGTGGGCGTGTCGATAGAGGAATGAAACGTGTTCATCCGCCGTTGAGACGTATTCCGCGCCGGCTCAGGCATAGGGGATGCCCAGGCCCCCTTCCAGCTGTTTCAGTGCGCTGGGCCTGTACTTGGAGACAAGCCTGTTGAAAGCCGTCCCCGACGCCGCTTCCGGACCCTTGCCAGACCTAATCACCGTCATGCGTTCCCTAGCTGTCATCCCAGTCGCTACATGCGTCCTGCGCACCGAGCTACTTCAGTTCCGCCAGGAACACGATGAGACATTCCGTGCATTCGCTGCCAGAGTGCGGGGTAAAGCAGAGACATGCACATATAATGCGGTATGCGAGTGTGGTAAGGACGTGGACTATACCGACCACATCATCCGTGATGTTCTGCTCAATGGCATTTATGACTCGGACATACGCTGCGAGACGCTGGGGACACCTGACGTCCTGGTTAAGCCAGTTAATGACGTAATTGCACTCGTCGAGAACAGAGAGATGGCCCGTAATGCTCTCCCGTCGTCCTCCCTATCAGCCATGTCGTCATTCCGGCGCCTGAAGATGACTCCACAGACGAGCCCCGCCCCGAGCCCTGCGGACGGGGCTAAACATGCCTCGTGCCCGGAATGTAAGAGCGTCTTTAACGTCTTCACGGAGGGGCCTCGCGGGTGGAATCCTAAGCCTCACCAGGTGTGCATCGGCTGCTACAGGGCCCGCCGACAACAGAGGCGTCAACAGCCGTCATCCGACAGTCAACAGGCCGCCATGGGGTCGGAGCCAGTCTCCCAGGTCTCATCGATGCAAGCTGGGGCACGCCCTGGCCGACGTCACAGGAGCCATCGCTGGCGCCGCGCCCCTACCTATCAGACTCGAGCACCACATCTTCTCCAAGGGCGAATGGAGACGAGCCAGGCTGAGAGACCACCCCTGAGCATTAATCACCATCTCGATGGACATGCCAGTCGGGCTGAGGGATGGCACCGGCAACCGGGGCTCGGCCGACGGAGCTCGGATATCCGCCGTCGCGGACACTGGCGCGCAGTCGGACCTTTGGTCGCTGGAGGAGTTCCTGGCCTGCGGTTTCTCGCGGGACGACCTGCGACCTGTCAGCCTCAGCCTGTCGGCCGCCAACCGCTCCCCAATAACCATCGAGGGAGCGTTCTTCGCTAGGCTCTCGACAACCTGCAGCGGGGAGCGTGTTACATCTTGCCGTTCCATGGTATATGTGAGCAGCTCGGTCCGGGCCATGTACCTCTTCTACGAGTCGTTGCTCAACCTCGGCCTCTTGCCTGTGAACTTCCCATTGGACGACGTTGCAGGGGGGCCCAAGGACAGGTGTAGCCCTGACACGGCTGACACGCCAGACCAGCCCTTGTCCGTCAACGGCGGCTGCGTGGGGCCAGGTGACCCCCGGGACGCCCAGTGCTCATGTCCTCAGCGCACGGTCCCCCCGGCGTGCCCCGCAGCACTGCCGTTCCCTTGTACGCCAGAGAACAACAACCGGATGAAAGGTTGGCTACTCGGGAGATATGCCTCGTCGACGTTCAATACTTGCCCCCATCGAGCACTACCATGCATGGAGGGGCCACCTATCGAGATGCACGTGGACCCCGCAGCTACGCCTAGGGTATGTCACACCGCGGCTACAGTGCCTCTACACTGGCAGCGGAGGGTCCACGATGACCTCCTGCGGGACGAAGCCCTTGGGGTCATTGAACGTGTGCCATACGGCGAGCCAGTGTGGTGGTGCCATCGTATGGTAGTCACTCGGAAGCACGACGGTTCCCCACGCAGGACCGTGGACCTCTCCTCCCTCAACAAGTTCTGCCAACGTGAGACCTTCGCCACTGAGTCCCCGTTCCACCTTGCACGCCGCGTCCCGAAGGGCACCTGGAAGACCGTCACGGACGCCTGGAACGGCTACCACAGTGTTCCCCTGCGTGAGTCGGATCGCCACCTCACTACCTTCATCACACCCTTCGGCCGTTGGCGCTACACCAGGGCACCACAGGGTTTCCTGTCATCAGGGGATGGCTACAGCCGTCGGTTTGATGCCGTCCTCTTGGACTATGAACACAAGGAACGTTGTGTGGATGACACCATCCACTATGACACCGACCTGGAGCAACACTGGTGGAGGACCATCGACTTCCTGGGGGGTCTGGAACAGACGCGGTACTTCACGCAGGGGTCCGACAACCTCGTCGTGGTCACCGACCATAAGATCTTTGGCAACCGTACGCTGGATGAGATAACAAACTTGCGTCTGTTTAGACTCAAGCAGCGCACCCTCTCATGCCGCTTTGACATTGTGCATCTACCTGGCAAGAGCAACTATGCCGCTGATGCCACGTCGAGGCATCCTTCCCCCTCTGGCTCAGCGAACGGCCTCTCATCGGGGCTGCCGAGCGGGCCTGACGCCGTGGAGTCAGCACTCATGGCATCCATCCGCGACGACGCACGGGAGCTCAGAGCCGTCTCTTGGCCCCTCCTCCCACGGGAGACAGCGGCTGATGGATGCCTCGGCCACCTCCTCCAACTCATCGAGCAGGAGGGTGGGATTGACGTAAATGACCCTGCCCTGGCGAGTCTGTCATCGGTCTGTGAGTCCGTCTACGCACAGGACGGCGTCCTGCTCTATCGGGACCGCGTCGTGGTCCCCCCATCTCTCCGTGGGTGAGACCTTCGGCATCTACATGCCGCTCACCAGGGGACCTCAGCGATGTGGCAGCATGCCCGAGCCATAGTTTACTGGCCGGGGATGTCCGGGGATATTCAGGCCACCAGGGACGGGTGTACAGACTGCAACCGCAATGCTCCGTCACAGGCGGCTACACCCCCCCCCCTGCCGTCCTCACCCCCGTCCACGCCATTCGAGGCGGTGTTTGCTGACTTCTTCGACTATGGGGCCCGCCACTACCTAGTTGTCGGGGACCGTCTCTCGGGTTGGGTAGAGGTCCTGAGCTCTACGGCGGGTACTGCCCTGGCGGGCTCAGCTGGCCTGGTCCAACACCTCTGTTCGTTCTTCGCCACCTTTGGCGTACCGGAGGAGCTCTCGAGCGACGGTGGTCCGGAATTCAAGGCGAGCCACACTGAGGACTTCCTCCGCTTATGGCACGTCAAACACCTTGTGTCTTCTGTTAGCTTTCCGCAGTCGAATGGGCCTACACGCCGGCCACACCCTGCGCCCGTGAGATGTCGGCTGCGCCGTTGCCGCCGCCCTCTGCTCTGGGCCATCAGCTCCCACCTATCCACCCGGGCTGGGTGACGCCCCAGGGGATTGCTCCCGCTCCCGGTGCCGCAGTTGCCACCAGGCCGCGTGAGGAGGCCGCCTGCACGTTACAAGCCCGAGTCCGGCAGCTGGATTTAGACCGTTAATCTATTCCGGCCCATAGTTTTCCGGTCTGGGGGGGATGAAGAATTTATCGCCGGCCACTAGAGGGAAGCGTCACTGCTGTCGCTGTCCGGATATGCCGTGCTCTGACCCGGAAGTGCCGAGCGGCCATTTTAGTTCAAATATTGTTCATTCACTCCGCCTCGAGTTGAGACGTTCATCCACTCATTCATGTAAGATTGTTTCCACTATTGTTTGGTGTGTCTTTACTCTATGTAATTGAATATGTGTATTGGTCATGACATGCATGCATGTAGTACTTTGTCAGCTTATTTTATCTAGTATCTATCTAGTACTTTGTCAGCTTATCTTGCTGCATTGCTCTGTTTCAGGGTGTCGTCATCCTTGTCATTAAAGTACCGAAACTGACATTGAGGAGTGTGTTTCTTCAGTGTTATCTTGCTACTTTGATGCAATGTACACTACAGTGCTCCACGAACTTACATCTTAACAACAATATGACGCTTTATATAATAATATCAAGTCAACTACATGGTAAAACAATGTATATGTAATGTATGTAACAAACCTTGCTTTGTACTGAATGGAGTCTCCTCTCTTCACTTCAGTGGGACCGTCCGACCATCACTGTCGTGTTGGAGCGGGAGAGTTGTGGGAGGTGCTTGGTTTCGCGGGTTGTGCAATGCGCATGCCCGAACGTCAACCCAATGTGTTGGGTATTCCAAAACAAACCAACACAACTTCATAGAAATTGCAACCCAACAGCTAATAACTCCATTCCCAACAGAAATAACCTAGCGAATTGGGTTCTCAGAATACCCATTTCCATAAAAATAACCCAATTAAATTAACCAACAGGCTCAACCTAGTGGTTGGGTTGACAAAACAACCCAACATTTGTAAGTGTGTAGGTTAATCTAATGTGTCTGTGTCACTTTGAAATGATTACTGATAATCCATCGTCAAATTTATGGCAAAAACTGAGTTTTCATATATGGGGCATTCTACCGAATTAGTACAAAGTGCGGTCCCACAACAATTAAGTATTCAGACATGGATATTTACCAAGAATATGTTATGGTCTATTTAAACACAAGGCATTACATTAGATAGTGATACGCTATACAAAAACATCATTTATAGGGTACTTTCTATTGGGAAGTAGCTGTCCCCAACATTTCAATTTCTGTAAATAACACTTAAAACATTTTTATTTTATTTTGTTCAATGGTGTATTTAGAAGACCTTTATGATTAGATTCAAACAGAAGTTGGAATATTTAGATTTATTGTGGGTTTAATTTTTTAATAAAAAAACTTTACTCAAAAAATCGTGTCCCCAATTTTCATGTCACTACCGAAACACAAGCGGTTTTAATCCAATGGCTGAGCCTGGTTTTTAACACCCCTGCATTTTTGACTAGGCAGTGACACTGCATCCCTGTCCTTCATGGCTGAATGGCAAATAGCTATATCCCATACTTTTGATATAAATCTGTTCCAAAATCTGAAAATGGGCGTGTAACCTTAAAGGTAGGGTAGGTAAGAATGGAGAAACCAGCTTGAGTGTGCTAGAATTTGAAATACTAGTAGTACAAATCTGCCTCTTCCTTCAGACTTCCTTACAGAGGCCCTCCTCCAACACACACGAATGTGCACATGACTAATGAGGGCACGAGATAAGTTTGTGCATAAGATGGAAAGCTGACAGGCAGGTAGGCCATCCAGTTATTTTAGCTGGTTTAATTGAATGTATGTTCAATTTCAACAAACATCAACTCTGGAATCAATATGATCAGTATTATGCATTTTACAAAGCAAGTTTGCATTATGATTTTTATGAATTGAATAAATTGAACTTTGACATTTGATTACAAATTAAATGTTATTGATTTAATTGTGAAAACCCTCAAGAAATATTTGTTAAAATACTATTTAGAGAAGGGAAGGTAAAACAATCTTAACAGGTTAATATAATACTTTTTACTACAGTGTATTTACTATGTTTCGGAAGTGACAATTGTTGGTAGAGGAAGAACATTCCAATACAGTCTGAAAATACGATATAAAAATGTACAGTTCTTTTACTACATATGTGTAATTTAGATATGGTACAATATATATATATATATATATATATATATATATATATATATATATATATATAATATATAATGTAATAGTTGTAGAGAGAGTAAGAGAAGACCATTTTTCTTTCCACAAACAGCCTTCTTTGGACAAAAATAATGATCTTCTCTGGAAACTGATTTTTTATTGTGTTTATTCTTTCATTGTCACTGTTATGGCTCTCCATGTTTCAGTAAGTCTAATCATCTCACTTCAAAACGTTTTTGGAAATCTTAGCCCACTTGATTCATTGTTGTAGCCCATTTGGCTGAAGTGGTAATGATTTATTCTTTTTTGCCTTTGAGGGGAAGAGAAGAAACACAAAGAGACAGATTGAGGGGAGGACAGGAAACTGCAATAAACAAGCAGCGTTTTAGGCAAAATCCTACTTGGTAACAGACAGTGTATTATCATGTTGATTACAGAGAAGGGCTGGTGAGTGTCCAGATATTCAGATATTCACAGTATAATGACTGTAATTTATCAAAAGACATTTATTTTCAGGACGAATCTACGTTTGGGGCAACACCAGTGTTAAGTGCATTTTTGAAAGGCATCTCTCCTAGCTTCCATCCATCATAATAAACCATGTGTCACACGAGTACACAATGTGACACATAGGTACGCAATGTCAATATAAACTTTTTTCTTGATTTGACCAACATTTTCGCAATAAGAACCTTGTAGAATTTCCAGGGTGTGTGGGAGAAAAAATTCCCTCTGGAGGAAAACTTTTGGATTTCAGCCTTTCAGACCATCCACATGCACAAAAACCTATATAACACACTACAGGAAAGGGAACAACCCCAACAACTGCATATTAGGTCCCTTTTAAGAAGGAAAACTTTACACGGAACACATTTAATGGCTTATTTGCTGCTTACATTTTAAAAATCCATTTTTTTAAATGGACTTTTACAAACACAGGTTGGATGTTTGCTATGTGTTTAACATCATAAAACAGGACTTATTAATCTTGAGTAATGCTCATCTTCAGCTTTTTTCTGCGTGCTGTTGTTGGCAATTATTTAAGTTTAAAGTCTTATTAACCACATTAGACACACTTCTAATTACACTGCTTTATCAAGGATGTGTAATGCACAGTAATGCATTACACAATGCAACAAATTAGTTTCCATATAGGCATAAATGCTTTGATCTCAATTATAAAGAAAAAAAACACTACTATTGCAGACTAGAAAGGCTCATGCTAATGTTTACAGCACTTGACTTAAATTCAGCTGCCACACAGTGCTCTCGACAATAATTAATTCTACTCTTAATCAACTAACTTTGAGAGCCAATTAAAGATGAAACAATCCCATAATACGGAATATGGTGCCATTATCACCCTTGAATGGGGGGGGGGGGGGGTTGTAACCCTTTTTTTTACAGTAAATATGAGCAATAACAATTACTATAGTGCTGCTCCCAATGAAAATATGATTTGTGCATTGTTAGGGCTCCATTGAATGGTTGAAGCTTCTTTCATTATGTTGACATTTGATTCTACATGCCAACATTTCAATGCTTTGCTCTGTCTGTTTTTCCTATTATTATTGTATTATTTGTAAAGTTAGAATCCGGTGGTGGCTGCTTGGGATTTTTTTCTTTTTTCCATGAGCACTGTAAAGTCTAAATGTCAGAAAGTATTGAAAAAAAGGAGATTTCCAAAATTCACAACACCTAACAAAAAAACGGTTTGCTTCTCTATCCATATTTATTGGCGTTTAGCTTTTCAAAGAAAAGCTAGCAGCACTTTAGAAGCACCATTATTTATATTTATATAACGATGTTGTATTTTTGTAGATAACGCAGATGAGTTGTATTCATTAAAGGAAGTTTATCTTTAAAAAAAAGACTTTGACAGGATCTGCCATTGGGTTTGCGGTATCAAATAACTTTTACAAAACCGCTGTAACAACATGGTATATTTAAGAACCTTCACCTCAATTTTAAACATAACACTACTACAGACTATACAATTCAGGTGTGGCTGGCTTTTACCATAGTTTTTAAAAATCATGTAGTTAGCCAGAGTTTTGTTTGTCCGTTCTAGGCTACTGTAACATCACAGACACCGTGGAAGAGAACCATGTATACGAATAATTAAATATTTCCTAATGACCATTCTTGGTTTCAAGTGAATACACACCAATGAGAAGTTGGAGGATTTGTATGTTTTTTTAGGCCAATTTTATCACAAAATATGAATACAGGACACTTTTGAAAGTTCATTTGGAAAACCCCATAAAAAGCTTCAGAAGCAAGACATTTCACTCAATACGCTGATGATTTTTTCCGCAAGTAAGGCTTGTGACTTCAACAGAATCATGACACTGAAGCATGTGTGACAACACTGATAGGCTGTTGAAAGTAGAAAATAGAGGCGAGTCAGGGTCATTCTTTTACCGTTCTTCCGGAATTGAACTCTTGAGTGTTACAATGGTTCCTATTACATAAATACACCCCTTGCTTTTTCCATCAATACAGAGTAGGTGGACTACTTGGACTTGTTTTTTTATTTTCTAACAACTCACACATCCCCTTCAGTCAAAGCTGAGCTAAAATAAATAGCATTCATACGGCTAGAACTCCTTGTGTGTTGCCACCTAAGCAAATGTCTCCCTGGTTTGGATTGCAGCTCATTAGGCGCATTCACACCGCAGTACTTTTCCCACAAAGGTTCATGCGAACTTAGTTCATGCAAACTCTTTAGTTCGCATGAACTAAGTACAGATCGCGTTCACACCGGAAAAAGTCCCTGGGGGTGGATTAGGCAAATGAAGCCGCTGACTTCACTTCTTCTTCTTCTGCTTTGGGTTTACTGGCAGGCTACAAACAACTTCACGGCGGATACTGCCGCCCAAAGTCCCCGGCCGGAAGTCCCCGGAGTTGTAAGAGGACTTCAGTAGAAGTTGCTGGGACTCCCAGCAGCTTCTACTGAAGCCTTCCGAGTAAATCGCCAGAACGCCGACACCTCCTCATCTCCACCGCTCCCATGTTTTATTTTGTGTTGCCATAAGTTAGTCTCTCTGCGTTTCTGCGCTGGGCTAATGCTAATGCTAATAATGCTAATGCGAGGATAATAAAATGGCGGCTTCACAAAACTTTTTGGGAGTATTACGGGGCGTGGTTTGCAATCCGCCCAGCCAATCAGAAATATAGCTCTTTTCTCACAAAAGAGCCGCTCGAAAGTCTCTGCTCTCTAGCAGGGACTTACGAGCGGCTCTTTGTGAGAAAAGAGCTATATTTAGTACCGGCTCTTTTTGGTGTGAACGCGATAAAAGAGTTCACTGAACTAAGTTCGCATGAACCTTTGTGGGAAAAGTACCGCAGTGTGAATGCGCCTATAGTGCTTTTAGTCATTGACAGTGATTACTATATCTGTTCTCCTGGCAGGCGTCTTCACTGCACCAGAAACTACATCCACATGCACCTGTTTGTTTCCTTCATGCTACGGGCAGTCAGCATCTTTGTGATGGACAAAGTAGTCTATCCCAGTACTGGACTGCAGGACTTTGATTCTGCCCTGTTGGACAACTTTAAGACAGTTAGCCTGCCTCCATTGGACACCTCTCAGTATGTGAGTACCAGTTCTACTTGTTTGATTGTTTTTGTTCTTACTGCCTGTTCCAACAACTATACATTTGGCTGTTAGACCTGAAGTTGAAGTGCTTTGAGCACACAGTCTAAAAATACGTTCTTTAGACTGATTGACTGTGGCCTTAAGCTGAATAGAGTGCTAGCTATGATTTTGTATTTCACATGGTATGGCTTTTGCTTCGTTGTCCTCTCCCACTTTGATTGGATGCATGCAACAGAAAGCATGTCTCAGTGGTGCTCAAGTTATTTCTTACAGATGTTTCTCTTGCACATAAGGAACAAATTGTTGTGCACTATTGTGCAAGACCAGTTTCAAAACGTACACTTCATCTACCACGGTCCTTCTCTAAAAAGCCTTATGGTTTACAGCCTCTTCTTTCTTCAAATCTCCATTTGAGACATTTTATATTTCCTATTCATCTTTTGGAATTTTTCCCATCAAGTCCATCAAGTGGTGTTGACTATAGGACAAGGCTGGCACAGCTATCATCACCAGACATTTATTTCCAGGGAATATCAGTATTTAGGGCGACGCCCGTTTGGCCCATATCTTTTAAAATGCATTTCCCCTTCTGTCCATCCTTCAAAATAAACACTGTTTCAGCCCTTAATTTGTAGCGGATAATGACATGATAATCGTTTTTTTACTGTTTTGAATATCAACAAAAAGAAGTTGGCGGAATTTGATTTGGATAAAAATTCAGTTAGGCAAGAATATCTAATCTCAGACAGGAGAAAACCAAAGGTTTTTAGAGCTGAAGGTTTCTATAGGAACACTTCAAAGAGAGCACATTTTCCGGATCAGTTGGAGGTAAAGTTCCAAGGAGCCATCAATATAGGTTCTGACAAGCACAGGTCCTATATTTGATGTGTTAAACACCATAAAACAGCTTAACGTCTTGATTTGAGTTCTTCCTCAGCCTCCTTTAACTTTTCTGTCGTTGTTGCCTCTCTTTATATATTCCATCTCACTAACCACAGTAAAAAAAATGCTTATTAGGATGCACAGAGCACATTTTATATTTTCTTTGATTTTTTCCACCAACCCAACAGATAGTGTGCCATGTTAATGCTAGATACATGGAGGTTAAGAGTTGTTCAAGTGATATTTCTATGTTGTACAGGTGATTAGACTGGTGAGTGATGTATTAGACATTAGGTAAGTAGAAAATAGTTAAGCCCTCCGTTTCTTACATTCTATACATAAGTTGTTGTGTTCTTTGTAATATTAAGTAAAATGATTGCTATGTTTTAAGAGTGAAACACCTTGCTTTTGGCACTAACCCTAACCCTAACCTTAGCAAATATGAGCTATACATGTGTATCATTGACGGAGATCTACATGGACACTAGAAGAGGTTACTTTTTCAAATGTCATTTTGTAAAAATAATGAATCAAGAGTAGATTATGTTTTCATGTGTGTCGATTTCACAGTCATAATGTTAAATGAGAGAGATGAGTAAAGGTGGGGTAGGTCATTTTGGAAAAAAACAGCTTGAGTGTGCTAGAATTTGAAAATACAGAACCGGAAAAAATCTGCCACTTCCTTACATTACAGAGCCCCTCCTCCAACACACACAAACGCGCACATGACCAATGAGGGCACGAGACAAGTTTGTGCCCAGATGGAAGGCTGACAGGCAGGTAGGCCATCCAGTTATTTTAGCCGGGCCGGCTCAGATGATTGGTCATGCTTTTACAGTACTACGGCTTCCACAGATGACATATTTTAATGTATTTATTCTCAAAGCACTTAAAATATTCATTGCTATCGGGATGTTAAGAGCATTCCATGGAATATAACAAAAGTGTATCTCGAGCCGGTTTCCTCAACTTACCTACCCCACCTTTAACTGAATAATAAGTAATTTGAGCAATGCTATTCTGAGAGCCTTACTGCATTGTATTTCATTATAATTCTTACTTTGGGATTGTCATGTTAATTTTTATGTCTGCAGTTACATAAATAATGAACATTTCCATCATAAATTGGTGGCATAAAATATTTTCGTCAAAACACCTAAGCCCTTGAAATAACTAAGTATATAGATTAATTGCTGATCACCGATCACCAATTCTATGACATTTTCAAGGACAAACATAATATGACCTTTGATTCACTGTAGCAGAGGTCTTTGAACCCCCCCCCCCCCATAAAAGAAAAATGGAGGTTTGCAAAATAGACCGAAAGCTCAAGGCTGTTTCTACCTGCATTTCATGCATGTCTGCATGTCTATCCAGTTGCTTAAAACTGATAGTAAATTGCATAACAACTAGTAAAAACTTAAAAGCAGGTGAAAGAGTTACCAGGAGACTTTGTTGTTGAACCAATGTGATTAAAGGGAAATTTGAATCCGTCTTTGTTTTTGCTTCAAAGCATCCTCCCGACACTGTGAGATCAAATGAATTGTCTTAGCTTTTAAAAAATAAAGATTTGGGCACAAAAATGAACAACTAGTTGCCCTTGGGTTTTTTCTCATATAGGTATTGGGTTGCCAAATATAGCCACATTTATTTTGCTGAAACTATTCTGCTTATTTTTAGGTTTCATATTTCTATCAGTGGCGAGCCGTCAGGGCCCTCTAGGCCCTCTGTGAGGGCCTAAGATATTCTAAAAAATATATTTGAAAACATTAAAAAAAAATATTATTTGTTATATATATTTTTTTGTTACATTTTTCATTAGTTTTAACCAAAATAACTTGATTAATTGTATTTAAAGGAAGGTTCCAGTCATTAGATAGTTAATAAAAACTTCAGTATTTAGTGAAACATTATGTTTAAACCATACCCTGAAGAAATCAGCGATATTCCCCGGTAAATAATGATTTTATAGCTCATTTTTATCAAAACCTCTATATTCCGTCAGGCAGCTGCCATTTTGGCCATTTTCAGTAGTCACATGATCCGAAAAACTAGGTTGTGACGTCATCTATGGGTTCACTTTGTAAACACACGAACAGCTCATTCGACGAAAACATGGCGGAGTATTTGAGTTCGGACTCGTCAGCCGGGAAGAAGTTTTGAGCAATGTGGAGAGTTGGATGGGGGAATTCAGCCATACAGCCAAGTGGCCAGAACCGTCAGGATCCAGGGACAGTGACGATGAGGATGAACAGCCGGTGATCTTGCTGAAGACGATCCCTTTTCTCGTGCAATTGATTTCGGGGGGCGAGTAGGGAGACCTTTACCAACACACTCCTCACTCCTTAAGACGTCAAGGAGCTACGTTGGGTCAGTGTCCGTGGCGTCCAGTTGTGTACGCTCCTAGGCTCCTTCAGCGTCATAAGGGGACGCAAATGGCTTTCAACATGATTGCAATGTAATTCCCATCTGCGGCGGGATTGACGCTCATGTAAGCACGGCACTCGTTTGAATAAAAACACCAGATTATCCTTGTTAATTACACAAACATTGATTGGTTTAAATTGTGTACAATGCTTTTGTATGTTTCCCCCCTTCGATTCGGAGAAACAATATTTTTTCGGAGTAAAGGATGGCAGAAGACACTACACTACCCAGATATAATGGGACACCGAGTGGTTAAAGCATGTTATTGAATTTCATTATTTTTATTATTAGATATTAATAGGATCCCTATAAAAGTATATTCATTACTTGTTTATCTCTACTAATAGTTAATTAAAGACTGTATATAATGACTATTTTGCACATCCCTTTCAAGATTTCAAGATTTTCTAAGGGTTTATTTACATATCATATTCAATTCAATTCAAAACCTTTATTTATCCAGGTAAAATCCCATTGAGATCAATGATCTCTTTTTCAAGGGAGACCTGCAGCAGTAGGTTCCACAAGAAGACATAAAAGCATAAACAACACAACAACAGAAGGACAGCAATACAGCAACATGTACAGGGATTACAATTTACTATTTAACCACATGTAGCATGTACCAACAGCATCTGATTCTGGTAGCATCAACCGAGCTTTAAAAACATGTAGTGGTACCTAGCTTGGTAATTTTCCATTCTTTTTGTATATAGGCCTACACAACTATGGTGTAGTTATGCCTTGAATGAAAAACTTGGGTTGCAGGTTCCTCAATAGTGCATTACAAGACATCTATCAATATTTGTGCATACCTCCAGCAATGTTAACTATGTTGAAGCACTTATTTGAACTGATATTATACATATGTATTATACTCTTATAAGATGTATGTAGATATTTCATCTCCGGCCTTGTCAGGTATTGAACAATCAATAAATAAAGAACACAGAATTGTTAAATATAAAACACAGAATTTGTGTGATTATACTAAATGATTTACAAATAAACACCACTGCATATTTACAACTGTACACATGCTGATGTAACGCAAATGTTCCAACTTGGGATCAATAAAGTATATCTTATCTTAAGATGATCGATGGCTACTGACATATTTGCAAAACGGGCCTCTGAACCTTGACAAGTGCATGTTTCAGGCTTATCAATTAATGTAATGTAATGTTATCAATTAACAACAGGAGGGGTCACAAACATAAGACCAGCTGTTAAATAAAGCTCTTCTGACCTTAGCTGGCATGTGTATATATATATTAATGCTGCCCATTATGGGCACAAGCAATTTTCACCCATTTATTAATTATATGTTTTAAATTTGAGTGTTTCCTATCCCCTAAACCTCCAGGGATGTACACAGTTTAATACTGGCACCTTCTTATTATGGGAAATATGAAAACGTCTTTTAAAACTACAACTCCCAGTAGAGACGTGCCATAGATAGAGAACATGTTACGAAACACAATAGCCAGCATGTGTAGTTCTGGGGACGGAGTGGGGGAGGGGGGGACGCAGTGGACCCGTTCAAATCCAGTTTTGGACAGTCTGCCGTGGTTCCATCCCATTTCAAGTGCTGTTCGACGCTCTGCGTAACCCTCGGAGCACACTCTCCAATCACAGAGCTTGAGGACTATCACGGGGTTTGTCAACCGAGCACATGGTGTAGTCCAAACGATAGCTGGGGATTCTGGGTAGTGTAGTGTCTTCTGCCATCCTTTACTCCGAAAAAATATTTGTTTCTCCGAATCGAAGGGGAAAAATACAAAAGCATTGCACACAATTTAAACCAATCAATGATGTGTAATTAACAAGGATAATCTGGTGTTTTTTAGTCGATGAGTAGTGCAGATATCACTGTAAAATCAATCGACAGTAAGGGGAATACTTACTTCCGGGTGTACAATTCTCCGTTATCCAATGAGAATGGATGCTCACATTTCCTTTAAGGGCAGCCGACACAAACGAATGCCGTGCTTCCATGAGCGTCAAATCCCGCCGCAGATGGGAATACATTGCAATCAGTTGAAAGCTATTTGCGTCCCTTTATGACGCTGAAGGAGCCTAGGAGCATCACAACTGGACGCCACGGACACTGACCAAACGTCGCTCCTGGACGCTTAGGGAGTGAGAGTCTGTTGCCTGTACATGAATGGTGTACTTGCGATCGGTGTGTAGCCATGGACAATCCTCTTATGAACATATGTTGTCATGAGCTTGAAGAGCTTGAAAATAAACTGTTCACAGACGACTTGGATTGCATATGTTTACACAGGGAATTCGACACTGTGGTGTTAGAAAAAGCTGTATTGAGAACAGCACTGGTTGCCATGAAGGATGTGAAACGCACCTCTTTGATTGAACCAATAAATGAAAGGTGGGTACATTTGATGGGTACAGCCCTTTCTTCTTAGCAATGTTTCTCGATACAATGAGGCATATTTCAATAGAATTGAGAGAGTAACTAGAGTAAACAACATGAACAAAGCACATACGTCAATTTGTCCTCGACACCAAACGCATAGTTCACGTCACTTCCGGTAAAATAAGTAATGTGACTCGTTAAAATGGCGCCGCCCATAGGGTTGATGTTATTTCGGTAATTAATCAGCTTAAATCACTGATAACGTCATCAGATTAAAAAAAAAAAAAAAGACTGGCAGAGACTGGTCTGTTTTATCGGATGATAATTATTTAAAAATGCGTGTCATGAGGATTGCCTCCCTTTAAAATAACATTTCCAAATAAATAAATCCTTCGAATCTGCCTGTTCAGTTTCTGTTGGAATGTGAAGGGTTAAATGCCATCTCTGCGAGTTATGTGAAGACGGGAGGGCTTGTTGGTCCCTCTCTACATTCACAGAGGGCCAGCTATATTAACTCCACGAGAGAGTAATGTCAAATGACAGTACAATTGACCAATCATATCTTCCCTCTAAATGGGCGGGCTTTATTTTCGCGGACTTTATGACAAGTTCCGCCCGCTGTGAGGTCTATGCAAGTGGTGCAGTGACGCGTCCTAAAACCCGGAAGTAAGCTACGCTCGGATTCCCTCGACAGAAAGCAATGGGATTTCTCCATAGGATTTTGGGCCGCTGTTTTGAAATTCCGCTGAAGTATACGCTGTGACGTAATAACTCTTCTTTTTTTCGAGGGAAGAGGGGGTCAGACTCAGAGAGCCTATAAGTCACGGCTCGCCACTGATTTATATGTTGTGCTGTGACATGTTTATACGCTTTAATGTTCAAAAAGCTCTTTATTTCTCTCATACTGCCTGTGCTACAGGACCTCTTTTCACCCTCTGTCTGAAACCAGAGCCCAGTCTGTTCTGATTGATTAGCTGGCTGGCTCTGCTGTGATTGGTCAACCGCTTAGAGATGTTCCGCCACTTAGCCTATCAAATCAAATCAAAATAAAGTTTTATTTATATAGCACATTTTTAAAACGATTTTTGGTCGAGCCAAAGTGCTGTACATATAATAATTACCTTACAGTAAGGACACTATACAGTAAATACAAGAGCACAGTTTGTGCAGTTTTCCTTCCGGGAAAAGATTGTCCCACTCTTGACCTGACGATCAACATCGGCACGTCTGTTGTTTCCCCGACTCAGACTGCAAGGAATCTGGGAGTAATCCTTGATAACAACCTGTCCTTCACTGCAAACATCGCTGCTACAACCCGTTGCTGCAGATATACGCTGTACAACATCAGGAAGATTCGTCCCCAGCTGACCCAGAAAGCCACCCAGGTTCTGGTCCAGGCTCTCGTCACCTCACGCCTAGACTACTGCAACTCCCTCCTGGCTGGTCTACCTGCATGTGCCATCCGACCTCTGCAGCTCATCCAGAATGCAGCGGCTCGTCTGGTCTTCAACCTTCCAACATTTTCCCACACCACTCCGCTCCTCCGCTCCCTTCACTGGCTCCCCGGTAACTGCTAGAATCCACTTCAAGACACTGGTACTTGCATACCATGCTGCGAATGGATCTGGCCCTTCCTACATCAAGGACATGGTTTAAAATGTACACCCCAGCGCGTGCACTCTGCTCTGCATCAGCCAAACGACTCGCTGCACCCTCACTGCGAGGGGGACCCAAGTTCCCATCAGCAAAAACACGTGGGTTTGCTATCCTGGCTCCAAATGGTGGAATGAGCTCCCCATTGACATCAGGACGGCAGAAAGCCTGCCAATCTTCCGGCGCAGACTGAAAACTTATCTCTTTCGACTCCACTTCGAGCGATAGAATTACTAACAAGGCACTTATATACTAATAAAGGACTGGCCTTATCTATAGCCAGTTGAGTAGCACTTGAATGTTTGGCTCTATGATACCTGATGTACTTATATGATTCTGTTTTCTTCAAGGTTGTGTCTTCCTGGTCGTATGTACTTATTGTAAGTCGCTTTGGATAAAAGCGTCAGCTAAATGCAATATAATGTAATGTAATGTGCAGAATATCAGTATGAGAAAACAACACCCTCTGACCTTAGACCCTCACATCGCACAAGGAAAAACTTTTGGAGAAAAAAAAACAAACCCACAGTTTAAAGGGAAACATGGGAGAAACCTCGGGGAGAGCAACAGAGGAGGGATCCCTCTCCCAGGACGGACAGACGTGCAATAGATGCCCTGTGTAAATCGAAAAGATAATATATTTTACAGCGCAGGTAGACCGAATGTTTGGAAATGCATATGTCTGTAATAAGAAGATGAATCCACGAGGATGTCAACAATCCTGTGAGAGCCATCAGGGAAGCAGCATGACGAGACCCAGGTAGGACCGCAGAGACAGGCCCAGCCACGACCCGAAGTCCACGACTGACAGTACGTCCACACAGCAGCTTTTCAAAAATCTTGAAAATCTTGGAGCTGGGCGTGTCTGAAAGCTTGGGTATTTTTGGCGAGCAACGCGACCAACAACCAATCACATGAATCTCCCGCCCCCACATACAAAGCAAAAAACCCCGGGGATTTTATGCGAGCATATATATATATATATATATAAACTCCCCAAACAGGCAAAAACCTACCAGTTTCACCCACTGTCTCTTCCACCTCCCTCCAGGCCTGGTTCCTCCGGTTTGTATCCCGTTAATAGTTCTGGTCGTAAAGAACCGGGTGATTTTCTCGTTTGGAATATGAGGAAATGAACTGCGGTCTGGTTCTCCCTGCTTACACGCGGTTTGATTGGCTAGCACTTCAGATTTGCATAAACGGGATTTGATTGGCTGACGCTTCCAGCTCAGCTTCAAAAGTTGAACATTGCTCAACTTTTTGTCAGTAGTTTAACAACTATTTTAATTTTAGTAATGTCTATGGAGACTAATTGGTTGATACGAGAAATAATTTGAAGCAGTTTAATAACGAATGTTAAACTATTTTTAAAACTGTAATTGAACTTCAACTTATTAATTATCTGATTCCAGTGGCCAGTTGGAACAGATAATCAACGTTTCCATTTTGCAGCAACAGCGCAAAAGGTTTCAAATAATTAGTATTATGTCTGAGTCTAGTTCTGTCTTATCTGCTTTGTTTCGGAATGTGTTCAATACATTACGTTTTTTTCATTATTACCGTACAATACAATATTTAAGAATGAATTAAACAAATAATACAACATTGACCTAAAAAAAACCAGCAGATTTTGCAACCCTGATCTCCTCAGGCAGGTCTTTACGACCAGCAGTGATGCCTCTGAGGGTCTCGGGGCGCAGAACGGGGCATAGGGTTTATACAAGGTCACAAACATATCTAACATACCAGCAATACAATTTAAAATGTATTCCCCATGCCCCACCCCGGAACCTGCGGTCCTCAGACTCTGGCCTGCTTACCACCCCCCCCGCACCAAACTGCGAACCTTCGGGGACAGAGCCTTCAGTGTGCAGCCCCCCCCTCTGGAACGCTCTCCCTGCGGAGATTCGCAACATCCCCACACTCGACGCCTTCAAAGGGCCCTCAAGTCCCCTGTTTGCAAAGGCTTTCGGCCCCTAAATCGATCTGTTGTTTTGTCTGTCTGACTTTATTTTGTTATGTTTGTTTTTGCCCTATTACTTGTAAAGCGACCTTGGGTCCCTTAAAAGGCGCTATATAAATCCAAGCTATTATTATTCTTAAAGCAATATTTTCTTCTTACACCTACAGCGCACAGCCTGAACAATGGGCTTCTTGTTACTTTTTCCTCTGCACAACTCAGATGCAGGACATAAAAACACTCTTTGCTATTTATTTCATTTTTGCAGCACATTTTATACGACCAGAATTTTGCTTTACATCTTTATATTATTTATTTTTCTCAAGTCATTTAATTTTGGTGGGATAACTACATTTAGTTTAATTTACCCTGGCTATGGACTGATTCATTATTAGTTGTTACAAAGCATGCACAAAGACGGCAGGAGACAAACACTATAAGATCCCCATACAAACAATCAGAAAAACAAAACATGACTCGTAATAAACACCAGCGTGACAGCAAAGTTCATCCAGCTCATTTAGTCCGAATTAAGAGGTTTCAGAGGGGGTAGGGAATTATCTCTAGTGGGGCGCCTTGACTCACGCGTCCACCCTTGTATACAAGGCTAAGATGTCCCTGAAGACCGTCCAAAGCGATAACTAGCTTATCCTCTTGCGACACCACTACTCTAGTTCTAGTGGTGCTATGAACCCCGACCAGGAGAACATAGACTTTTTCGCTACCCTTTCTCTCCAACAACAGCACGTTTAACTGTAGTCCTACACGACCAGCCTATACACCCGCTATCGAGTTCATCACAACGATTGACACCAGTTTTGTTCTACACTTGCTTGCCACTGCCCACCCGTATCAATTAGCCTATCATTTTATGTATGCACCCCAGACCACACCTGTTTCTCAGCAAGAATGTGGGAACGCTCCCAAGCATGTTAGGGAACTTCCTCCAGCAGAAGTAGAGAGCTGTGCGCATCGGGTGATGCACGCACCTCGCCGCTGCCCCGTCTTACCAGCAGTGTAGAAGACGGTCCAGCAAACAACGAGTGCTTTTAGACCATCTGTTTTTAATAGAGACGGAGGTGGGCGTGAGTTAAGCTATAGACAAAAAGCTGTGACTTCCTCCCTCTCAATCTGCACGGCTGCCACCCAGACACGGGGAGGTTTTCACAAACCCCAGCAGCTGCTGCTGGAGCCGTGTTTACAGAGGCGATAGGAGTAATATCTCCGGATGCTTAATTTAACTGCTGTGTTGGCCGCTGCACCCCCAGAATTCGGTGATTCGTTCAATACAAATCTTTACATTGCTTTCCTACAGAAGTTCCACTTTACTGATGCCTTTCTTTAAGGTTTCTCTAAACATGAGCTGTGCATGCTGTATGGCACATACGTCCCTAGCAGCATACACGAGGAAATCAGCCAGGACAAAGTCCCAGACACTGATCCCCTGGGTTTTTATCCCCAAATGTTCATTAACCAAACACGAAACAGCTTCACAGATATTTTAGGATACCGTCAATCACAGATTCTGGTAAGGCAATGCCCAAATGTAGATTTGAAATTACACTTACCAGTTCTGAAGATTTTTGGTATCCTGCCGACAAGCCCAATTTATGGAGGAAACTTCTGTGTAGCAATGCAGTGGGAGTCACGACTAATGAAGGAGACACGGGATGAGCTGGAGCTTTGATGTCAAACACTGATGGTTTATTTGGAGTTTCGGCCGGAGAGTTGACAAGACAGGTGGTGTGTCACGAGTTGACACAGCGGTTTGCCAAACCAATTCTGAAGAACTCCTTCTGCAGCTCGAGGTTTTAACTAGTTCGGAGTGTAATAATCAACATTCCTTATCAGTGAGACTACACAAATATGGACCCTGAATCTAACTAGAGCTCTCCTCCATAGAAAAGATGCACGCCAGGGAACCTTCGTCCCTGAACAGTAAATTACCTCATGGCGGCTTGTGCTCTGTCATAGACTGGCAACAACAATGCGCCCAAGCTGCCCCTCCTTAAGAGAGATAGCAGCAATACCCAAGGCCGTAGACATATGCCATGGAAAAGGAGACAGTGAGAGGAGAAAATGATGAACTGTGCCAAAGGTTGAATACCTAGCAAATTATTCCCTAACAGTTACTATGCAAGGACAAGTACTTGAAGTGGTTATCTGTTATAAATACCTAGGGATCTGTCTTACTTTTAAACTTCATGTCAATAACCTGCTTAAAAAGCTGAGGGTTAGACTAGGTTTCTTTTCAGAAACAAGTCTGTTTCTCATTTTAAGCCAGGAAAAGGCTAGTCACTGTGACCTTTTACCTGTGCTGGACTATGGTGATTTGTTGTATATGAATGCACCTGCCTATTGCCTGAACAAGTTAGATGCCGCCTATCACAGCGCACTGAGGTTTGTCACTTGTCAATTGTAAAGCACTTACTCATCACTGTACCCTGTATGCCAAGGCAGGTTTGCCATCACTTACTGTAAAGAGGCTCAGTCATTGGTACACATTTATTTATAAAGCTTTGTTGGGTAAACTCCGTATTATATCTGCTCTCTGATAACACAGGGAGTTGCAAGCAGCTATTGTCTGAGATCGCATGATGTAGTATTGTTAGATGTGCCAAGAGCAAGGACTGTCTTAGGTAAGACAGCTTTTATGTGCGCAGCTCCCCTTGCTTAGAACAATCTTCAGCAAGAATTGAAACTGAGCAATCTCATTCCTCTGCATGGTTTTAAAGCTAGGCTAAAGGAAATGCTCGTTGATACTATGGGCACTTGTAAATGTCTATAAATACGTATGTAAATGTATCCTGTAAATATAATGTATGATGTCCTTTATTGTTTTATGTTTCATGTGGAACCTATATGCTGCAGGTCTCCCTTGAAAAGAGATCTATGATCTCAAGGGACCAATCTGATTAAATAAAGGTTTGAAATTAAATTAACTTTAACGAACATGTTGACCGGCGAAAAAAAACTGAAACTCTGCCCCGTGGTCCTCTCGTTCCTTGGAAGAGGCGGAGAGGTGGATGTTTGTCATCTGCTGGTGGACTAATCGAAGAGAATTACAGTGCTTGCCTCGACGGGGAGGTATTGCATTGAATTACAGCAGCAGGAGGCGCAAACGCTTGACTCAGGGAGGGAGAAAAAGAGCCACAGCAGAGAATAAACAGAGCAGATTGGGCTCTGGTTTCAGACAGAAGGGGAAAAGAGAGGTTGTTGCAGCACAGGCAGTATGAGAAAATAAAGACCTTTCTAAACATTAAGCATGAAAACATGTCACAGTAGAGATACAAAATATAATATGAATCTGAAAATGTGCATTATTGTAGTGATCACTGTTCCGTGACATAATTCACTCATGGAACGGCAGGTTGGGGGTATTGTTCCGCACGGACACATTTGTGAACTGTACCTACTGGGTACCTGCTGTGTGTCCTTCTTTCTCTCTCGCTTCTCTACTGGGACTGCAAGCCAGCAACATGTGCTTTTCTGCTCAATAACGTTACCTTTTGCACCTTCGATGCACCGCCTCCGACTCCTATATCTCGGCACTACACTGGTGACCCCGACTTAAGTCTCGCAGAAGTTGCCGAGACTGGACCGAACAGGGCTAGAGAGGCCGTTTTTCGCAAACTGCCGGAGATTTTTGGAGACGTCCGTGGCTGCCCACGGAATGGCTGAGTACGTCGCTCGCCATTCCCGCATCGTTTCGGCACTGGGAGACAGCAAACCTTCCAGCCACATGGAAACGATACACGACTTGCTAGGTACGAAAGAAGCCGACTTCTTTTTCATGGAACTGTTTCTTTGGGACATGCGGCTGCATGTCCAGGCTGGGCTAGCTAACACGGCTAGTGTTGAGCCCTGCACTTTAGCCGAAGAAGCTGACCTGTTCTTCCCGGCCGCCCCGGCAATTTACCCCTGAGGTGCTGGCCACTACAAACGCAGCGGCACCTTCCCTGGTGGGGGGCACGCCACCTATCAGAGGCTCCGGGGGCCGACGACATCGACTAACATCGACAGCTAACGGCTAACAATGACAGCTAACGGCTAGCAGCTAACGGCTAACAACGATGACTAACAGCGGCAGCTAACGGCTGGCATGACAGCTAACGGCTAACAACGGCTAGCAGCTAACGGCTAACGCGGACAGCTAATGGCTAGCATCTAACGGCTGGCTGCTTCCATATGTTAACATCTGACTGTTAACCCTTTTTGTTGGTGCCGGAGAGGGAGTTTCGACCAGCCTGGTTGACCTCGTGTGGATCTTCTCACAATTTCACCTATCTGTTTTTGATCGTTGACAGGACGACCCTTTTGAGGTTTTTTTCGGTGCCTGAGAAGAGGTTCGACCAGCCGGTTAACCTTGTGTGGACACTCGCTTTTTCACCACCATCGACAGCGGTCTCGGACGTCGCCCACGTTTATCATCGGCGCCT
Organism: Harpagifer antarcticus; assembly: GCA_902827135.1. Classification (NCBI taxonomy): domain Eukaryota; kingdom Metazoa; phylum Chordata; class Actinopteri; order Perciformes; family Harpagiferidae; genus Harpagifer; species Harpagifer antarcticus. Next base: position 15,293,978 of record CADEHL010001005.1, read on the forward strand.
GGGTGGCGCACTTCTGGACCCCATCTCGCCTCGACAGTTTCAGAACGTCGCACATGCTTCATTGGCCCATGGGTGGCGTGCTCCGGGACCCTGTTTGACCTCTTCCGTCGCCTCGACGGCGGCTTCGGACGTCGCCCACCGCTGTCATCGGCGCCATGGATGGCATGCTTCTGGACCTCGTCCGGTGTTGAGATCCTCATATTAGGTTGAATAATTAAAACGAAAGTTAGTTATAATCAAATATAGTCAATTATATTCTTGTATAACCTACAATGAAAATGTTTCATATGTTATGATTTCTATATTTACAGTATAAACAAAGTGGTTTGTTAAGTTGAGTGTAAGGCCTGTAATGGTTTTATGGGTGTCACTGATAAAGAGGAGAGACAGTTTCTTCCCTCTTCCCTCACAGCAGAACACAGGGAGGGGGGCTCCTGACTTAAGGAAAAATACATTGAGGCCCCAAATGTCATAGCCGAGAATAATATTTTGCAAGTCCTGCAGAGTAGGGGTCATTGTCCTTTTTACACAAACATGGGAAGGTGTGTCCTGTACATCAGAGGCCATGCCCAGTTTCCACAAATATGGGTATGGAGGTGGTGTCTTTAGGTTTTTCTATCCTGTGTTTTGAGCATAAAGACCACTGGTGGAGAGGGAGCAAGAGAGAGAGAGAGAGGAGAGGGGGGGGTTCCCCTGGTATACTCTCTCCCGGTAAAAGCTCTCTCCCTGGAGAGCTGGGTTTTTGCTCTCTGTAAGGTTCTCTCAAACTTGGTAGATACAGTATCTCTCAAATGTCTTTGTTGAAAGTGGAGTGAATTTCTGGGTTGAGTGGAATGAATTGTAGTGTGTTTCAGTATTAGTAACCGCTAAGGATCTTCGTCCGAATACATGCGGGATATAGGTATGTGATTGTGAATGTTAGTACCCGTCATCTGTGTCGGATAGGAGTGTGTTTGTGAGTATTAGTAACCACCACCTGTGAGGATCTTCCTCCGAATACATGCGGGATATAGGTATGTGTTTGTAAATGTTAGTACCCGCCATCTGTGTCGGAAAAAAGTATGGAATTAATGTGAATTGATTTGGTGAATGAAAGTTTGAATGTGCTTTTATTATCACCCGGTCTTTTATGAGGAAATGCCTCTAAATTCTATCTGGAGATTTTAAATGTCAAAACTGAATTGGGCAGTTGAAATTACAAATTATAGTAATACATGTAAAACTGTGAATTAAAGTTAGAACATGATCACAGCATGAAAGGTTTAGTATGATTATAATGTTGTAAAGAGAGAAGGTAAAAACCCTGTATAAGTTTGGACCTATTTTTTATTCAAATAAACTGATCCCACCTTTTGGACTGGGACAACTTAAAAGACATCTGCGCTCTCCTCTCCTGCTTCAAAGGTAAGATTGCACACTGCCACACTCACACTTAGTATAGGGCCACACCTAATTAACTGATATCAAAATCCTTCGGGATCGCTTAAACCAGAGGTGCCCAGCAATGCTGGTTAGGGTTGCCAACCGTCCCGTATTAGCGGGGACGCCCCGTATTTGAGCCAAAAGGGGCGTGTCCCGTACGGGACTTTGTTTGTCCCGGACTCCCGTGTAAAGGGAAAAATAAAAAATATTTTTCTGTTTGCGCGCAATGCAGTGTGTCTGGCTGCGTGCCTGTGTGCTGTATGCGAAGGGAGCTAGGACCGCTTAGTTGACAGGGCAGGCACAATGCTCGCACGTGTGTGTGTGAGATTTTCTGCGGTGGGCGCGGCATCATTGTTTGTGTGGCATGTCAGCCTGTTCAGTCGTGTGGGAAAATGAGCGCTGCCGGTGGAGGAGGTGATAATGAAAGAGTAGAAGAGAGAGAGGATGTGGTTCTGGGCCCTGGCCCTTCTAAAAAGAAAAGACTTGTGTCTTACAACAAACAGTGGGAAGAAAAACACAGTTGGGTAAAGCCCGTGAGTGGAGATCTTTCTCGGGTCTTCTGCACCTTGTGTCGGAGGGAGTTTTCAATAGGTCACGGTGGAGAAAACGACCTGAAAACAGCATGCTGGCACAGAAATGCACAAGCGAGCAACACAAAATAAAGGTGCATCAAATATAACTAAATTCTTCGGCAGTTCAACAGCAGAACAAGACAAAGTTGCTGCATGTGAGGTAACATCAGTGTATCACACAGTTAACCTCTTAAGCCCCACGGACCCGAGCTCGGGTTCGCGACCGACACATCACTAGTGCAGACGCGTAGCTGTAGGTGGGCCCCAGGCCCAAATGTGCCCAAAGCTTAGTCCGCTTGGACTTTGGTTTGCTACATCTCTCTAAAAAGGTCAATTCTCACTTGTTTTGCCTCAATCTTGATACAGGGTACTTATTATATGTTATACTTTGGATTCCTAAAGCTTTTAGGCTACTAACCCATCATTCAAGGGTGGGTTTTCACTTTTCACTATAAGTAATGGGTTTTATTTGGGCGGAGACAAAATGTACACTTTTGACTATGTTCCATCTGGATTTACTCTGACACTGAAACATCTTAATTGATTCTGACACTTCTACATCCAACTTACAGATGTGACCTTGCTTGATAAAATAATTATTCATATAACCCTTTTAGAAGTTAAGTTATAGTCCTTTGTTTTGGGCATGTCATTTTCGAGCCTGAAACCTGAAAAACAGGCTTGGGGCTTAAGAGGTTAAGCATGGTTTTGAGTTACAACAGCATGGACTGCAGTAATAAGGTGGCAAGTGCCATGTTTAGTGATTCGAACACTGTAAAGAAAATGCAACGTGGAAGAACAAAGGCTGAGAATGATAACAGCCAATTTGGCCCCAAAACTGTTCGGGATATTCTAAAAGAGCTGTGTCCTCCTCCCACCGAGGTCGCAGCAGGTGAGGAGGTGGAGTAACTAAAAAAGTAACTAAATCCGCCAGAACCCCGAAAATCTTTTTACACGCACGCGCGCGGGGGACACATGCATGTGTCCCGTTTCTCCATTTCTGGAAGTTGGCAACCCTAATGCTGGTAGATCGCGAGTCATGCATAAAAAAGAAAAATCCAGCTCAAACATACCACTTCCACCCAGAATGGGAGGAAGAATATTTGTTTGTGATGTCACATTCAAAGGTTATTTGCCTTATTTGTAAAGCAAGCGTCGCTTTGCCTAAGAAAGGTAACGTGGAGAGGCATTATTGGAGTGTTCACAAGGCATATGACAGCGACTTCCCTCCGAGTGGCGAGTTGAGAAAGAGAAAGGTCATGTATTATTGCTACACAAACATTATCTCGCAGTCTTAGTGTCACCAACTCGTTTCTAATATGCAAAAAGACAAAACAAATGCATCTATGGTCGGTGTATTTTTGATCTTTCCAATCAAGACGAGATCTCTCTCTCCCCCGTCTGTGTGCGAGGGGGCGGGGCAGATTACACACACGCAGCTGCTACATGCAGCAACACACAGCGGGGATGGCGGAGAGAAGCGCTCCAAGGTGTGGTTAAATGTTACCCGTCTTGAGGTGGACAATGCTCCTGGCCAATAGTGCAATAAGTGTTTAGCATGTAAGGGCGGTAACACGAGCAATCTGTCGAAAACATTTAGCAAAAGTGCACCACATTCAGACGGAGGAATGTGTAGCATACAGAGCCATCAGTGGGTTGATATACCTACATTATTAGTAATTACATTACATTACATTTAGCTGACGCTTTTATCCAAAGCGACTTACAATAAGTACATACGACCAGGAAGACACAACCCTGAAGAAAACAGAATCATATAAGTACATCAGGTATCATAGAGCCAAACATTTCAAGTGCTACTCAACTGGCTATAGATAAGCCAGTCCTTTATTAGTATATAAGTGCCTTGTTAGTAATTCTATCATTCTAGCTCGAAGTGGAGTCGAAATAGATGAGTTTTCAGTCTGCGCCGGAGGATGTGCAGGCTTTCTGAGGTCCTGATGTCAATGGGGAGCTCATTCCACCATTTTGGAGCCAGGATAGCAAACCCATGTGTTTTTGCTGATGGGAACTTGGGTCCCCCTCGCAGCGAGGGTGCAGCGAGTCGTTTGGCTGATGCAGAGCGGAGTGCACGCGCTGGGGTGTACAGTTTAACCATGTCCTGGATGTAGGAAGGGCCAGATCCATTCGCAGCAAGGTATGCAAGTACCAGTGTCTTGAAGTGGATTCTAGCAGTTACCGGGAGCCAGTGAAGGGAGCGGAGGAGCGGAGTGGTGTGGGAACATTTTGGAAGGTTGAAGACCAGACGAGCCGCTGCATTCTGGATGAGCTGCAGAGGTCGGAAGGCACATGCAGGTAGACCAGCCAGGAGGGTGTTGCAGTAGTCTAGGCGTGAGGTGACGAGAGCCTGGACCAGAACCTGGGTGGCTTTCTGGGTCAGCTGGGGACGAATCTTCCTGATGTTGTACAGCGTATATCTGCAGCAACGGGTTGTAGCAGCGATGTTTGCAGTGAAGGACAGGTTGTTATCTAGGATTACTCCCAGATTCCTTGCAGTCTGAGTCGGGGAAACAACAGAGGTGCCGATGTTGATTGTCAGGTCAAGAGTAGGACAATCTTTTCCCGGAAGGAAAAGCAGTTCAGTCTTGTCAAGGTTGAGCTTGAGGTGATGAGCAGACATCCACTGAGAGATGTCAGCTAGACAAGCAGAGATGCGTGCGACGACCTGGGTCTCTGAGCGGGGAAAGGACAGAATGAATTGGGTGTCGTCAGCATAGCAGTGGTATGAAAAACCATGCGGGCTAATGACTGATCCGAGCGAGTTTGTGTACAGGGAGAAGAGGGGACCAAGAACAGAGCCCTGAGGGACCCCTGTAGTTAATTGACAAGGGTCGGACTCGGACCCTCTCCAAGTTACCTTGTAGGTACGGTCTTTGAGGTATGTGGTGAGGAGGGAAAGTGCAGAGCCTGAAACTCCAAGTTCTTGGAGAGTGCAAAGGATGATCTGATGGTTCACCGTGTCGAATGCAGCTGACAGGTCCAACATGATGATGACAGAGGAGAGGGATGCTGCTTTGGCAGTGTGCAGTTCCTCAGTGACAGCAAGGAGGGCCGTTTCTGTGGAGTGACCTGCCTTGAAACCAGACTGGTGCGGATCCAGAAGGTTGTTCTGATGGAGATAACAGGAGAGTTGTTTAAAGACAGCGCGTTCAAGTGTTTTAGACAGGAACGGGAGGAGAGAGACAGGCCTGTAGTTTATAACATCAGACGGGTTGAGAGTGGGTTTCTTTAGGAGAGGGTTTACTCTTGCCTCCTTGAGACTGTTTGGAAAGTGACCAGAAGTTAGAGAAGTGTTGATGAAATGGGTGAGAAACGGTAGAATATCAGGAGCGATAGTCTGAAGGAGGTTTGAAGGGATAGGGTCCAGAGGACAGGTGGTAGGGCGGGCAGAGGTAATGAGGGTAAGAACCTCACTTGGAGAGAGAGGGGAAAAGGAGGTTAGTGTGTGGGTGAAAGGAGGGTCTGGTGATCCAGCGTGAGTAAAGGTGAGTCAGAAAAAGAAGAGCGAATATCATCAACCTTTTTTTCAAAATGGTTAACAAAGTCGCTTGACAGAAGTGAGGATGGGGGAGGGGCTTTGGGAGGGTCCAAGAGGGTGGAGAAGATGGAACATAGTTTTTTTGGGATTGGAATAGGAAGATTGGATCTTATCTTGAAAGAAAGTGCTCTTTTCCTGAGAGATCGAAGCAGAGAAAGAGGAGAGAGGTTAGGAGGTCGTCACGGTGTTTGGATTTCCACCATTTCAGGATGAGAAGATTAGTTTGCTATGTTTGGAAAGGGGTAGAGAGAATGAAATGAAGAAGTGATCGGATGTGTGGAGCGGGTTTACAGAGAGGTTAGAAGTAGTGCAGTTCCTTGAGAATATGAGATCAAGGACATTGCCAGCTTTATGAGTTGGTGGGGATGAAGACAGTGAGAAAGCAAAGGCGGTTAACAGAGATGTTAGTTCGTCTATCTTCCTCGTCTGGAGGTTGAAGTCTCCAAGAAGTACAGTGGGGGGACCAGTTTCAGGGATGTGTGAGAGGAGATGATCTAATTCCTCCAAGAAGTCCCCCAAGGCGCCTGGCGGACGGTAGAGAACAACAATGGTTAATTGTATAGGATGGGTTACGGTGACGGCATGGAATTCAAAGGTGGAAGGAGTGAAGTTAGGTAGCTTGAAGAGGGAAAAGCTCCATTTGGGAGAGAGCAGGAGACCAGTGCCACCTCCTCTGCCAGTGGGTTCTGGGTGTATGGGAGAAGGAATACGCTGTGGAGACAGCTGCTGGGGTGGATGTGTTGGATTGAGTAATCCACGTCTCAGTGAGAGCAAGGAAATCCAGAGACTGCAGGGAAGCGTAGCCAGAGATGAAGTCAGCCTTAGGAACAGCTGACTGGCAGTTCCACAGGCCACCTGAAACTAGATGTTGGATGTCAGTGGAGCATGTGGGATAGAGAGAGCAGGCCGGTTATATCGATTACGAGATACACGGGGCCAGTGATAATTGCGAGAGGACACATGAACAGGAATGGAGAAAATACACATGATTATAGCACAAGTGGCTAAACAACCAAATGAAATAAAAACACCAGCGATACTTAGCTCAATCAAAGTAGGATTTGCCTCCTCTTATGTAATGACATGGTTATGTAATGACATGGTTAACATGATTTGCATTTAGTACAGCTCATGTTCAGAGTGTGGTGAGAATTGCCTGTGTGTTTTCTGATAAGGAATTGTTGGTTTATTGTTTGAAAAATGTAGTGTTATCTAGCAGTATGTAGTGTCTAACTCCGACCAGCAGAGGGCGCGTTCGCTACACTGTGTTGGGGACAAAGAGAAGTCTTGCGTGAATACGTTCAGAGAACGTAAACACACTAGAGTGAAGTCACGGTGTGTGTGTGGTGATAATGTGGTGATAAGATATATATTTTTGCTCTTTGCAGGTAAGAACGGAGAGTTGGAATTGTGTAATTGATTGGTGAATATGTGTGAGTTTATGATCCCGGTTGGACTTTATGTAGTAGTGTTTATGAACGTTACTTGTTCAGCAAACGTGTACTGAAAATGGCTAGCCAGTAGTTAGCACTGGTGGCCTAGTTAGCTTGAGCGAGCGGGAGGTGGGAGAGTAGAACTATGAGCCGGTGTCGGTACCATATCTGCTCGGGTGTATTTCCGTCGCATCCGTCATCCGTCATATGACGGATTGTACAGCAACTCAAGAGGGCCATCATACACGGTCAAATTCCGAACATTTAAACATAGCCTACACTTCATTCTTTACTTTGTCCGTTATTATATGTAGAAGATTATACCTTTTCAAATATGAGCTTATTTTTAGGATTTTCGGAGACTTTGCACACGTTTTCACAAACATTTTCACGCTAGGAGTATGGGAGTACTTCCATTCGCTTCGTCTTGATCTGTAGATGTGATTTGATGTGTCGTGTGTCTCCCAACTCCTCTCCAAAGTTCAGATACTATATAGAAATACTAAAAGGTAAATAAAACATTAAAAATAATGACAAAATAACAACCTGAAAGATATGTATTCTATCTACACATTTCGTAATTATCTAATCTAGTGGCCTTATAAAAGTGTTTGCTAAAGTAATGCAGAATATATATATTTTTTTAATTGTAAATAATTAGAAACATTATTTACGTGCACAAGTACATGGGACCCCACCATAGCACCCCACACATAAGCTGTCCCGAGTTCCTCCGGCTGCAGTTCCGCAGACGGCCGGTGTGGCAGCAGAGCGCTGGGAGCAGAGGGAGGTGAGTTACCCCGAGCAGATATGGTACCAACACCGGTCTAAAGAGCTCGGACTGCTCGTGTATAGTTAATACATAAATAAATAAGTTAAAAGAGATACATAATTGATTTGGTTAATGTGACAATGTTCGGTAGACATGATTGGCTGACTGTGCATCGGAGCAACAAATTGATATTGAATGTACAAGATGAAACTGGTCTGGAATAGCAATGCAACAGACATGATTATTGTTTGGATGTTGATGCAGATGTTCATTATGTTTCTGTGTTAGTATAGTAAATACGTGCATACGTGCAGAGAGAACGTAAACACACTTGAGTGAAGTCACGGTGTGTGTGTGGCGAACTGTGATAATAAGATATATATTTTTGCTCTTTGCAGAACAAAATAAAAGACTTTCAAATTAAATGTGTAGTGGAGGGCTACTTCACTCTGTACCACGCTACAAATGCACCGGGTTCGACTGTCTTTCTAGTAGCTCTGTAGCCCCATCCACGAGTAACTTTTCCACGTCGGGTGTTATGTATGCTAGCAGCAACACAGAGTTAACTCAATTATACAAACATGGGTTAATGATTAGAGGAAACAGAGTTAATTAGTTTGTTAAAGTTTCAGCTATTCTGTTTACAGTTCTGTCATCAGATTATTTAATACTGTTATGACTTGGCTCAAAAGGCCACAACAAAGAGGAGACACACCATGTCAATGGTTATCAAAATGTGTTTATTTACAAGAAACAATCCAAATTAGCCAAATTAGATGAAGTGCAACAATAGTTAAAGCATGAGGTGTGGACGACAGTGGTATCAATAGTGTAAATGCAGGGTGAGGGTTGCATGAATGTGTATGTGTGAGAGTGTTGAGGTGCACAAAGTAAAGTAACAACAAGTCATACTCAACAACACCGGGACCTGTACGGGAAAGCAGAGAGAGCACAGAGAGGAGCAGAGAGGCTCTAAATAGCTGCAGGACACCAGACCCAGGTGCCCTGAGTTACTGCAATCAATGCAAACAGCAAACACCAATCACCACCTCCTCTCTACTGATGCACCCACAGGGGCATCACAGCCCCCCCCTTAAGACGGGGCCCCAAAGGGATCCACGACAACCCAATATCCTCCTTCTTAACTCCAGCTTTTTTATTTTCCTTCTTAGGACTGGAGGACGCTCCTCCTCCACTGTCTCCGAACTCCTGCCCCGCGACCCCGCACCGCTTCACCGCCTCCACTGCCTTTATGTCCCACTCCTCCTTGGGTTGGCTGGCGTTGAGCCACAGCATGTAGGCGCTCATCGGTCTCTTGGGCGCGCCGACCTCCTTCGGCCTCCTCTTCTTCTGCCTCCTCTTGTTCGGCCTCCTCTTGTTCTTCACCTCTTTGACTGTCCTCTCCTTCTTCTTTGTCCCGATCTCAAAGTACCGTGCTGGACCACATTCTCCAGACTCTGAAACAGGTAGGTCAGTAGACATCCTACGGCTCTGCAAACGCGTAACAGTATAAATTGGCGACACACTTGGAACTTGCAAACCGCTCTCATCTGGCTCCACAGATGCCAACGGCCTGGAAACCACCACAGGCGGTGGCACACCAGCCCACACAGCACTACCAGCGAGATCGTTGCCCAAAATCATCTGTATCCCATCAAGTGGCAACGCGGGACGCACGCCAATAGACACAACTCCCCGCACCAGCTCGCAATCCAGCACTATTGTATGCCGTGGCACAGGGATCAAGCCCATATCCATGCCCCTCATCAGCACAACATCCCCAGTCTCTGTCTCTGATGAAAAAGGCAATACTGACTCAGCAATAAATGAGTATCTAGCTGCTGTGTCACGCAACACCTTAATCGGAACATACTTGTCACTACCAACTACTGACACAACGGCTTCCGTTATGAACGGCTCAAAAACAGAACCCACATCCAAGTCGGCACAAACCAGCTTCTTATCAGGCACCATGCCCGATCCTACACCCTGCGGCTTTTTAACCAAAACGGCAGAACAACACATGGCTGGAGCATGTGTGAAGAACGAGGCCTCCCCTCAGGTTCCAGCAACGGACACTGCCCCTTCCAATGACCCTCTTCTCGACAATAATGACATAGGTCCACTTTGGCCCCCTCGGGTCGCCCTGTACCTACAAGTCTACGGGAGGAGCCTGGTGAAAACTTTGCACCACCGCGGGCATAGCCATTGTCTTCTCCCCGTTTCCAATCACCCCTAGAATACTTCTCAGTAAAACTGCCCTTATGTGTCAACACAAAATCGTCCGCTAATTCAGCAGCTCTAAACGCGGTGGAAGGTTTCTGTTCATTCACATAAGTGGCCACACGCTGAGGGAGACTGTTTTTAAATTGTTCCAAGACAATGAGCTCACAGAGGCCGTCAAAACTTGCAACCTTTGCTGCCGCGCACCACCGCTGAAAATGAGAAGTTAAATCACGGATAAACTCCATATGTGTCTGCTTATCTCCCTTGACCCAACTTCTGAACCTTGACGATACGCTTCAGGAACCAGTTCGTAAGATTTCAACACCGCTGATTTTACTCTGTCATAGTCCAAAGCATTTTCGCCAAAACCGCGTGAATAGGCTTCCTGTGCTCGCCCAGTGAGTACACCTGAAGTAACAGCACTCTGTCCGAATCTGACCAGTTTCTTGCCTCTTGCTATGCGTTCAATAGAGTGAAGAAAATGTCCGGGTCACGCTCATTGAACTTTGGCACTAATCGCAAGTAAGAATTATATCGCCACTGCCTGATGCCGACCTATCACCACCATCCTCCCTTGGAGACAACTTGCCCCTCCCATCAGCCGTAATCTAGGCATGTTCCACCTCACATTTCATCTTTTCCACTCTCAGCACCTTCTCCACCTCTAAACGCTTCTTCTCTACCTCCTGCTGCCGACCCCTCATCTCCAACTGCAACTTCTCCTGCTCAAACTGCATGGCCAAAAGCTCCTTTTGCTGCTCGAACGTCAAACCAGCTGTCTGAACCACTACCGGCACGAACCCTGCCACACCAGACTCACTCTTCTGCAACACCCCTGCTCAAACAAAGATGACACAATGACAGTTTTAATATCATGTTTCCGCTTGCTCCCCACAACAGCAATGTCATAGTGCTCTGCTATTTCGACTAACTGCGCCTTCTGGCAATTATCTAAGAACGACACTGAGGGCGCATCCACAAACGCTGACAAAGAAGTCATACTAGCCAATCAGAAAGCAAAGTACCAAACTGCCAACACGCATGGGCATAAGATTAACCCACAAAGATTTCCCCCTAACTGCCTAAACAAAATCTTCCTAATCTCACCTAGTCTTCATGTGGCTTGCGTGGGTAATTACGCACTGGAACCCGGCGGAGTTATGGAGCGACCTGCACGCATAACACCAAGATATCACGCGGATGTGCCCCCGAGACAGCTGTCCGAAAACAGCTGACACTAACCACGTTGCCACAACATTATGAAAAAAACAAACACGCAACCCAAAGGGAAACGCCACTTAAGCCTAGCGGGGAAAACTCTTTACAAAAGCGTAACAAGCAGCAACATCTTACCTTCTGATTGGCACACAAAACCTGACGCCATGTCAAACACTAAAGCTTCCTGAAACCCAAAAAACATGATGTGTCCCCAAAATAGCAGTACCGAGCCAGCACACAGCTGGGCCACATCAACTAATTAGCTGCTCAAATGACACCATGTGCTCTGAGCACTACACAAACTTTTAACCAAATAACCCGTCGGACGAGCCCCCATTTGTTATGACCTGGCTCAAAAGGCCACAACAAAGAGGAGACACACCATGTCAAGGTTATCAAAATGTGTTTATTTACAAGAAACAATCCAAATTAGCCAAATTAGATGAAGTGCAACAATAGTTAAAGCATGAGGTGTGGACGACAGTGGTATCAATAGTGTAAATGCAGGGTGAGGGTTGCATGAATGTGTATGTGTGAGAGTGTTGAGGTGCACAAAGTAAAGTAACAACAAGTCATACTCAACAACACCGGGACCTGTACGGGAAAGCAGAGAGAGCACAGAGAGGAGAGAGCTCTAAATAGCTGCAGGACACCAGACCCAGGTGCCCTGAGTTACTGCAATCAATGCAAACAGCAAACACACCAATCACCAATCACCAATCACCACCTCCTCTCTACTGATGCACCCACAGGGGCATCACAAATACGATTTGTTAAAACATTGTTGTTTCTTTTGATGTGAAATATTATTTATTTAATTTAAATAAAAAGCAATGTTAGTTTTGTAAACAATTTGTTAAGTTAATTTAATAATATATGTATCTTTGAATCAAGTATTCTTCTTTATTGTCTTCATTGTTAGTTTCCATGCCTAAAACAACCTCAAGCTAAATCTAAAAGTTGAGCGTTTGAGAAATTGTGCAAAGCATACAGTAATAGTCCGAATAGTCGATTAATCGTTTCATTAATCGTTTCATTAATCGATTATCAAATTAGTCGTTTGTTGCAGCCCTATTGTAGTTATCCCATGTATAAATAAAACCTGTTATCAGCAACCCTTGCAATTTGGGATTTTATTTTTGGTTGGTAGACCTCGGTGAGCTGGTCATTTCAAAAGTAGCTCACCAGCCAAAAAAGTGTGGGCACCCCTGGCTTAAACAGATTAAGAGGGTCGTCTAAATTGAAACAGCAGTTAATTGAACCTGGTTCTTCAGGGAGTTAATAGAGGTGAGATCTTGCTGACGTTGGTGGATGTGAACCAAGCAAAACTCCCGACTCTTACACCGGCCTCTCCCCTGTCTACGGTTCCTTCCTCCCAGGGAGACTGCTCCTGCCTCCCGGGAATACCACTCATTCCTCCCGGGAACTTCGTGCCCGTCGCCGCCGCGCGTTTGCCTGCGGCCGGCTGCGCTCCTTCCTGCTGGGGGATATTCACGCCCGTTCCCACGTCGCACTCGCAGCACAGCGATCCAGTTTTCTACGGCTGGCGGATGTTTTCTTCGTCCGCCGCCATGACGCCTACCCCTTACGACGGCCCTCTAGTGCCACCCCACCCTCCTCGGCCCCTGTGTGTTTCCTCCCGGACGCGAGGATTGTGCCATGTTTGAATTCTGGGGGGGCTTGTTCACTTGATCAGTGTTTTTGGGGGTATTGTTCCGCACGGACACATTTGTGGACTGTACCTACTGGGTACCTACTGTGTGTCCTTCCTTTCTCCTCGCTACTCTACTGGGACTGCAAGCCAGCAACATGTGTTTTTCTGCTCCTCAATAAAGTTACCTTTTGCACCTTCGATGCACCGCGATGCAAACGATAAAAACGCTGCTGAAGGTTAATCCATACACTCTGATAAATGCAGGGTTAAAAACTACCCAATCTGGGTAGTTTCCCAACCCAGCGCTGGTTAAATATTGGACAGAACACATGCTGGGTTAATTTAACCCAACAAATTGGGTTGGTTATATAACCCAATGAAGGGTTCACATTGACTACACTGCTGGGTTTAGTTGTTAATGTATAATTATGAATTATTACTAATTATAATGGGTTGTTCCCTTTTATAATTGACATTTCATTGGCACAACTGATAGTCATCAATTTAACAAAATTATCACATTATCACAATTGTGTGATACATCTTGTTGGCATTTACTCACCTCTGATCCTTCGGTTGTTTTCTTGATCAAATATATTCTCACACCAATGTAACAATGATGATTTATTAAAATTCAAATTACAGAATAACACATCAAAATATAAAATTCCCATACAATTCCACAACATTTCTAACAGCTCCAAAACATTAGCTTTCCATTTCACTGACATAAGATGTAATGACACAAAATTCCCATAAAATGATCTCCCCCCGTTCTGTCTCGGTTCATCGGGAAGACACCTGGACACGACTCACCTCCAGGTAGAAGAGGATAACAATGAATCAAGTGGAACCACGTGTCTTATTTCCATGGAGGCAGTGTAGGGACAGTTCCTCACTCAAGGGTTATTGATACTAGGAGAGATGTGGAACAAGAGGGAGAGGAGAGAGAAAGGAAGAGATGGATGGGGGGGATGCAGGCCAGTCTAGTTGCAAGGATGTATTTGAGTTGTCAGGAACTTCACTGCTGGGGAAACAGTTCCCTGGAGTTCCTAAACCACATCCTGGAAAATGGCCAAGTAGGCAAACACTGACTTGTATTCTGTAAGTCAAAGACATAACAACTCTTAAAACAGGTATCCACAGCTGCGAGAGCCGTCTCAGTCTCAATAGCCTTGCCTGAGATCACAACAAAGGCTTGAGAGCACAGCATCCCATTCTCAGCAGTAGCACGAACGGGCACGACCTGGACGATTTGGCTTGCTCCAAATACTCCACCATGTTAGTTCCGACCTATGATGAGAAAGAAAAGAACAAAAATAAGTATTTCTACCGGTGCAGAGAAATTGTCATTAGCTCTCTACTGAAGCTCTTTCAACCCCCTCCACCCCATCAGCTGATTTAAGAAAGAAGCGTGACAGCCCTAAATTCAATGGCGTGGTCTTAAACAATTTATTCTGGGTGCGTGGCCAGTCCTACTTATGTGTGGTCTGTGGGTTTATACATCCCACGTCGATATGGAGTAACAACTTACACCGAGTTACAACTTGTAAGAATAGTGCTTCATGAAATGAGTATTCTGACAAACGTTAAGCTGTGTCACTCATGCCCGGCCCTCCCATTTGACATTCTTGCGCCTCCCCCAATAAACACGATTTTTATTATTTATTAAAAAATTCAAAAATATATATTTTAATTTTTTGTATATAATAAACTGTGAACTTTTATGCTACGATGTATGTGATGTCAGATAGTAACTAAACAAAAAAATCGCAGGCTACGTCAAATAAATTCATGTGTCTGTTGTGATTTCGTCCACATTTAGACCAATCACAGCGTCACACTCTTGCCGCCCTATTCTGGATTTGTTTATTGTTTATTGTGCATTCTGTAGACTCCCATTTATGTTAGAATTACACAATGGAAATTGGCTCAAAGTCTAAGGATTTATTAAAACGAAATAGCGATGAAAGAACTGCAAGCCGATGCAGCTGCTGGCGCTGCTGCACACCTGCGTTGCAGCAGCACGCCTTATGTACAAGCTTGACCTCGGCAAACCCCGGGGCCGGAGTTAGCGACCCAAGCCTTGACTCATCAAGGCGGCCGCCACCAACGCTGGTCCTCCGATGCAAAGCTCCTTGTGCCCCTACCATCACCACCACGTTGCCATACCCTGTACCCACACACCTCCAGCATCCTCCTCCTCCTCCGTGCCGTGGCCTCCACTACAAACCTACCGTGCAGCACATCAACAGGTCTATTGGGGCCAGCAACCGCTCAAGACCAACAGCCCAGATGATCTTGGGGTTAATAAACCAAACCAGGTGAAAACTGGAATCGTTGTCCAGGAGATTGTTTCAGGAAAGAAGCGCACTTGTGCGGCTGCATGGACAACAACAGACATGGCTTGAATATTCGTTAAAAGCAGACGCAGCCTTTGTTTCCCCTGTAGACAGTCTAAAGTAAGATACCTCTTCATCTGATGCGGCTTTTACTGTCAAAAGTTTTGCCACTGGAAACACACATTACAGACTGATAAGGACTGCTAAGAACATCACATCAAAAATAACACATTTCATGGTAGAGTGTGTGGAGAGAGAGACAGATACGCGAGGAAAGAAATAAGGAATTAGTACTTTGGTGCAGATCACTGGCACGGACCGTTATTACGTGTCGCTGTCGTTGATATTATAGCTTTTTAGCTGTCAACCAACTCCCTCTCAGAGGTGACCACGATTCACTCCACAGCATGTCCGAGTCAGGCAGTGGGCTCGTCCTGTTTGAGTATACGCTGCAGTACAAAGATGCAGAGTTGGCCAAAATAATGAAAGCATTCCCCACACAGCAACATCACCTCTCAAGACATGCAAAATGCCATAATAGAGCTAAGAGCAGTTCATCGTCTCCTGTCTCTATTATTTCTCTCCGAGTGCAACGATAGGAAAGCTGCCATCCTTAACCCAGTGTGCCTTGCTCGTGATTTACCAGTGTTTGTGCTGCCACGCACACAATGTTTCAAAAGTGGTTTCAATGTTGCCCTTTATTTGTGTATGTATTTGCGATAAGTATGCGTCTTTGCGCAATGCTGTTGGCCTTGCTGTTTGATATATATTGTGCCGCAGGCCCACAGCACGTGACGGTGTTGTGTGCCCTCCCATGAAATCATATGCCCTCCCTTTAGATTTGTTCTGGCGCTGGGTCTGGTGTCACTCATTCCACGAATACAATCTTTACAAGTTGCACCTCGTTGTAAAGAGGAATCAGGCTTTCTAACAGTGTAAAAGAATAGTTGGAGTCATTTCACTATGAATTTATATTTGAATTTCTGTTCAAAGGGAAATTGCTATTTTTGCTACAGTATATATATGCAATGTGGCTCTCTAGAGAGAGTGTACCCTCTCCATCATCAAAGTTGTCCACCCCTGTAGTAGACAGTAAACTGCAGTAAACTACTACAGTTGAACTACAGTAAAGATATTTGAATCACAAGATGGATCACCCAGTGTTAAAAACTGAGGCATTGACAGCAAGCTACAGTGGCTAACTAGTCCCATTCATTTCCTATGCACAGAGCATATAGCAGGCACATAATGATGACAGGGCTGAACCATAACACAGTACCCATACAATTAAGGCATGGAGATGACTTATAAATTAGCTTACCTCTGAACCTTTCTATCAGCCCTGGAAGCTGCCACTCAATCAACTTTGAGGTCACAAAATCGTCCATCGATTGTTCGTATCAACCTGAAACATCAACACAAACAGAGTCCAATAAGAAAAAAACATACAATAACACGAAATAAGATTCAGTAGTCCAAACGTCTTTTCACTATTTTAACATAACGGTTAGGCCTAACGTTAACGTTACCAAAGTTTTAGTCGGCGGTTAAACGGGTGCTGTGAAAGCTGGTGAGCTAGCTAGCTGAGGCCTGCTAAACATGCAGAGGCTAGCTGATTCACCACCCGCTTTCCCCTCCATAACACCTCACTGGTGTGATATTGCATTAAAGCCAAATTGACGAGATAACTAACGTTGTCCCTCCTAGCGAATACATGACACATTTCTCGAGTCATTTCGAGTAACAACAACATAGTGTGTTTAGCTCATAGCTAGCCAGCTAATGTGTTATGAAGAGTTTATCGCCGTCCACTAGAGGGCAGCGTCACTGCTGTCGCTGTCCGATATATGCCGTGCTCTGACCCGGAAGTGCCGAGCGGCCATTTTAGTTCAAGATATTCATTCACTCCGCCTCGGGTTGAGACGTTCATCCACTCATTCATGTAAGATTGTTTCCACTATTGTTTGGTGTGTCTTTACTCTATGTGTATTGGTCATGACATGCATGTATGTAGTACTTTGTCAGCTTATCTTATCTAGTATCTATCTAGTACTTTGTCAGCTTATCTTGCTGCAGGGTGTCGTCATCCTTGCCATTAAGTACCGAAACTGACATTGAGGAGTGTGTTTCTTCATGACGACACCATGGTCGTTGTTGGATGCCCTGTCCCCGTGCGACTTCGAATCCGAAACTTGTCTGAAACACTCGTCATTGCTATATTGACGATTCATGGATTTAGCTACCAGCACGCAGCGCCTGTCATGGCCGCGCCAGCCCAAGCCCCAGCCCCTCACGCCCGAGACTCGATCGGCCAAAAGTTGATGTGGGCGTGTCGATAGAGGTGAAACGTGTTCATCCGCCGTTGAGACGTATTCCGCGCCGGCTCAGGCATAGGGGATGCCCAGGCCCCCTTCCAGCTGTTTCAGTGCGCTGGGCCTGTACTTGGAGACAAGCCTGTTGAAAGCCGTCCCCGACGCCGCTTCCGGACCCTTGCCAGACCTAATCACCGTCATGCGTTCCCTAGCTGTCATCCCAGTCGCTACATGCGTCCTGCGCACCGAGCTACTTCAGTTCCGCCAGGAACACGATGAGACATTCCGTGCATTCGCTGCCAGAGTGCGGGTAAAGCAGAGACATGCACATATAATGCGGTATGCGAGTGTGGTAAGGACGTGGACTATACCGACCACATCATCCGTGATGTTCTGCTCAATGGCATTTATGACTCGGACATACGCTGCGAGACGCTGGGGACACCTGACGTCCTGGTTAAGCCAGTTAATGACGTAATTGCACTCGTCGAGAACAGAGAGATGGCCCGTAATGCTCTCCCGTCGTCCTCCCTATCAGCCATGTCGTCATTCCGGCGCCTGAAGATGACTCCACAGACGAGCCCCGCCCCGAGCCCTGCGGACGGGGCTAAACATGCCTCGTGCCCGGAATGTAAGAGCGTCTTTAACGTCTTCACGGAGGGGCCTCGCGGGTGGAATCCTAAGCCTCACCAGGTGTGCATCGGCTGCTACAGGGCCCGCCGACAACAGAGGCGTCAACAGCCGTCATCCGACAGTCAACAGGCCCCATGGGGTCGGAGCCAGTCTCCCAGGTCTCATCGATGCAAGCTGGGGCACGCCCTGGCCGACGTCACAGGAGCCATCGCTGGCGCCGCGCCCCTACCTATCAGACTCGAGCACCACATCTTCTCCAAGGGCGAATGGAGACGAGCCAGGCTGAGAGACCACCCCTGAGCATTAATCACCATCTCGATGGACATGCCAGTCGGGCTGAGGGATGGCACCGGCAACCGGGGCTCGGCCGACGGAGCTCGGATATCCGCCGTCGCGGACACTGGCGCGCAGTCGGACCTTTGGTCGCTGGAGGAGTTCCTGGCCTGCGGTTTCTCGCGGGACGACCTGCGACCTGTCAGCCTCAGCCTGTCGGCCGCCAACCGCTCCCCAATAACCATCGAGGGAGCGTTCTTCGCTAGGCTCTCGACAACCTGCAGCGGGGAGCGTGTTACATCTTGCCGTTCCATGGTATATGTGAGCAGCTCGGTCCGGGCCATGTACCTCTTCTACGAGTCGTTGCTCAACCTCGGCCTCTTGCCTGTGAACTTCCCATTGGACACGTTGCAGGGGGGCCCAAGGACAGGTGTAGCCCTGACACGGCTGACACGCCAGACCAGCCCTTGTCCGTCAACGGCGGCTGCGTGGGGCCAGGTGACCCCCGCCCCAGTGCTCATGTCCTCAGCGCACGGTCCCCCGGCGTGCCCCGCAGCACTGCCGTTCCCTTGTACGCCAGAGAACAACAACCGGATGAAAGGTTGGCTACTCGGGAGATATGCCTCGTCGCGTTCAATACTTGCCCCCATCGAGCACTACCATGCATGGAGGGGCCACCTATCGAGATCACGTGGACCCCCAGCTACGCCTAGGGTATGTCACACCGCGGCTACAGTGCCTCTACACTGGCAGCGGAGGGTCCCGCGAGGTCCACGTGACCTCCTGCGGGACGAAGCCCTTGGGGTCATTGAACGTGTGCCATACGGCGAGCCAGTGTGGTGGTGCCATCGTATGGTAGTCACTCGGAAGCACGACGGTTCCCCACGCAGGACCGTGGACCTCTCCTCCCTCAACAAGTTCTGCCAACGTGAGACCTTCGCCACTGAGTCCCCGTTCCACCTTGCACGCCGCGTCCCGAAGGGCACCTGGAAGACCGTCACGGACGCCTGGAACGGCTACCACAGTGTTCCCCTGCGTGAGTCGGATCGCCACCTCACTACCTTCATCACACCCTTCTCCCGTTGGCGCTACACCAGGGCACCACAGGGTTTCCTGTCATCAGGGGATGGCTACAGCCGTCGGTTTGATGCCGTCCTCTTGGACTATGAACACAAGGAACGTTGTGTGGATGACACCATCCACTATGACACCGACCTGGAGCAACACTGGTGGAGGACCATCGACTTCCTGGGGGGTCTGGAACAGACGCGGTACTTCACGCAGGGTCCGACAACCTCGTCGTGGTCACCGACCATAGATCTTTGGCAACCGTACGCTGGATGATATAACAAACTTGCGTCTGTTAGACTGCAAGCAGCGCACCCTCTCATGCCGCTTTGACATTGTGCATCTCTAACCTGGCAAGAGCAACTATGCCGCTGATGCCACGTCGAGGCATCCTTCCCCTCTGGACTCAGCGAACGGCCTCTCATCGGGGCTGCCGAGCGGGCCTGAGCGCCGTGGAGTCAGCACTCATGGCATCCATTCCGCGACGACGCACGGGAGCTCAGAGCCGTCTCTTGGCCCCTCCTCCCACGGGAGACAGCGTCTGATGGATGCCTCGCCACCTCCTCCAACTCATCGAGCAGCAGGAGGTTGGGATTGACGTAAATGACCCCTGCCCTGGCGAGTCTGTCATCGGTCTGTGAAGTCCGTCTACGCACAGGACGGCGTCCTGCTCTAATCGGGAGACCGCGTCGTGGTCCCCCCATCTCTCCGTGGGTGAGAACTTCGGCATCTACATGCCGCTCACCAGGGGACCTCAGCGATGTGGCCAGCATGCCCGAGCCATAGTTTACTGGCCGGGGATGTCCGGGGATATTCAGGCCACCAGGGGACGGGTGTACAGACTGCAACCGCAATGCTCCGTCACAGGCGGCTACACACACCCCCCCCCTGCCGTCCTCACCTCCCCCGTCCACGCCATTCGAGGCGGTGTTTGCTGACTTCTTCTTCGACTATGGGGCCCCGCCACTACCTAGTTGTCGGGGACCGTCTCTCGGGTTGGGTAGAGGTCCTGAGCTCTACGGCGGGTACTGCCCTGGCGGGCTCAGCTGGCCTGGTCCAACACCTCTGTTCGTTCTTCGCCACCTTTGGCGTACCGGAGGGAGCTCTCGAGGCGACGTGGTCCGAATTCAAGGGCGGCCACACTGAGGAACTTCCTCCGCTATGGCACGTCAAACACCTTGTGTCCTTCTGTTAGCTTTCCGCAGTCGAATGGGCCTACACGCCGGCCACACCCTGCCCGACCCGTGAGATGTCGGCTGCGCCGTGCCGCCGGCCCTCTGCTCTGGGGGCCATCAGCTCCCACCTATCCACCCGGGGCTGGGTGACGCCCCGGGGATTGCTCCCGCTCCCGGTGCCGCAGTTTGCCACCAGGAGGCCGGCGTGAGGGAGGCCGCCTGCACGTTACAAGCCCGAGTCCGGCAGCTGGATTTAGACCGTTAATCTATTCCGGCCCATAGTTTTTCCGGTCTGGGGGGGATGAAGAATTTAATCGCCGGCCACTAGAGGGGAATCGTCACTGCTGTCGCTGTCCGGATATGCCGTGCTCTGACCCGGAAGTGCCGAGCGTCCATTTTAGTTCAAATATTGTTCATGATCGGTCACGTCCGCCTCGAGTTGAGACGTTCATCCACTCATTCATGTAAGATTGTTTTCCACTATTGTTTGGTGTGTCTTTACTCTATGTAATTGAATATGTGTATTGGTCATGACATGCATGCATTAGTAACTTGTCAGCTTATTTTATCTAGTATCTATCTAGTACTTTGTCAGCTTATCTTGCTGCATTGCTCTGTTTCAGGGTGTCGTCATCCTTGTCATTAAGTACCGAAACTGACATTGAGGAGTTGTGTTTTCTTCAGTGTTATCTTGCTACTTTGATGCAATGTACACTACAGTGCTCCACGAACTTACATCTTAACAACAATATGACGCTTTATATAATAATATCAAGTCAACTACATGGTAAAACAATGTATATGTAATGTATGTAACAAACCTTGCTTTGTACGGAATGGAGTCTCCTCTCTTCACTTCAGTGGGACCGTCCGACCATCACTGTCGTGTTGGAGCGGGAGAGTTGTGGGAGGTGCTTGGTTTCGCGGGTTGTGCAATGCGCATGCCCGAACGTCAACCCAATGTGTTGGTATTCCAAAACAAACCAACACAACTTCATAGAAATTGCAACCCAACAGCTTAATAACTCCATTCCCAACAGAAATAACCTAGCGAATTGGGTTCTCAGAATACCCATTTCCATAAAAATAACCCAATTAAATTAACCAACAGGCTCAACCTAGTGGTTGGGTTGACAAAACAACCCAACATTTGTAAGTGTGTAGGTTAATCTAATGTGTCTGTGTCACTTTGAAATGATTACTGATAATCCATCGTCAAATTTATGGCAAAAACTGAGTTTTCATATATGGGGGGCATTCTACCGAATTAGTACAAAGTGCGGTCCCACAACAATTAAGTATTCAGACATGGATATTTACCAAGAATATGTTATGGTCTATTTAAACACAAGGCATTACATTAGATAGTGATACGCTATACAAAACATCATTTATAGGGTACTTTCTATTGGGAAGTAGCTGTCCCCAACATTTCAATTTCTGTAAATAACACTTAAAACATTTTTATTTTATTTTGTTCAATGGTGTATTTAGAAGACCTTTATGATTAGATTCAAACAGAAGTTGGAATATTTAGATTTATTGTGGGTTTAATTTTTTAATAAAAAAACTTTACTCAAAAAATCGTGTCCCCAATTTTCATGTCACTACCGAAACACAAGCGGTTTTAATCCAATGGCTGAGCCTGGTTTTTAACACCCCTGCATTTTTGACTAGGCAGTGACACTGCATCCCTGTCCTTCATGGCTGAATGGCAAATAGCTATATCCCATACTTTTGATATAAATCTGTTCCAAAATCTGAAAATGGGCGTGTAACCTTAAAGGTAGGGTAGGTAAGAATGGAGAAACCAGCTTGAGTGTGCTAGAATTTGAAATACTAGTAGTACAAATCTGCCTCTTCCTTCAGACTTCCTTACAGAGGCCCTCCTCCAACACACACGAATGTGCACATGACTAATGAGGGCACGAGATAAGTTTGTGCATAAGATGGAAAGCTGACAGGCAGGTAGGCCATCCAGTTATTTTAGCTGGTTTAATTGAATGTATGTTCAATTTCAACAAACATCAACTCTGGAATCAATATGATCAGTATTATGCATTTTACAAAGCAAGTTTGCATTATGATTTTTATGAATTGAATAAATTGAACTTTGACATTTGATTACAAATTAAATGTTATTGATTTAATTGTGAAAACCCTCAAGAAATATTTGTTAAAATACTATTTAGAGAAGGGAAGGTAAAACAATCTTAACAGGTTAATATAATACTTTTTTACTACAGTGTATTTACTATGTTTCGGAAGTGACAATTGTTGGTAGAGGAAGAACATTCCAATACAGTCTGAAAATACGATATAAAAATGTACAGTTCTTTTACTACATATGTGTAATTTAGATATGGTACAATATATATATATATATATATATATATATATATATATATATATATATATATATAATATATAATGTAATAGTTGTAGAGAGAGTAAGAGAAGACCATTTTTCTTTCCACAAACAGCCTTCTTTGGACAAAAATAATGATCTTCTCTGGAAACTGATTTTTTATTGTGTTTATTCTTTCATTGTCACTGTTATGGCTCTCCATGTTTCAGTAAGTCTAATCATCTCACTTCAAAACGTTTTTGGAAATCTTAGCCCACTTGATTCATTGTTGTAGCCCATTTGGCTGAAGTGGTAATGATTTATTCTTTTTTGCCTTTGAGGGAAGAGAAGAAACACAAAGAGACAGATTGAGGGGAGGACAGGAAACTGCAATAAACAAGCAGCGTTTTAGGCAAAATCCTACTTGGTAACAGACAGTGTATTATCATGTTGATTACAGAGAAGGGCTGGTGAGTGTCCAGATATTCAGATATTCACAGTATAATGACTGTAATTTATCAAAAGACATTTATTTTCAGGACGAATCTACGTTTGGGGCAACACCAGTGTTAAGTGCATTTTTGAAAGGCATCTCTCCTAGCTTCCATCCATCATAATAAACCATGTGTCACACGAGTACACAATGTGACACATAGGTACGCAATGTCAATATAAACTTTTTTCTTGATTTGACCAACATTTTCGCAATAAGAACCTTGTAGAATTTCCAGGGTGTGTGGGAGAAAAAATTCCCTCTGGAGGAAAACTTTTGGATTTCAGCCTTTCAGACCATCCACATGCACAAAAACCTATATAACACACTACAGGAAAGGGAACAACCCCAACAACTGCATATTAGGTCCCTTTTAAGAAGGAAAACTTTACACGGAACACATTTAATGGCTTATTTGCTGCTTACATTTTAAAAATCCATTTTTTTAAATGGACTTTTACAAACACAGGTTGGATGTTTGCTATGTGTTTAACATCATAAAACAGGACTTATTAATCTTGAGTAATGCTCATCTTCAGCTTTTTTCTGCGTGCTGTTGTTGGCAATTATTTAAGTTTAAAGTCTTATTAACCACATTAGACACACTTCTAATTACACTGCTTTATCAAGGATGTGTAATGCACAGTAATGCATTACACAATGCAACAAATTAGTTTCCATATAGGCATAAATGCTTTGATCTCAATTATAAAGAAAAAAAACACTACTATTGCAGACTAGAAAGGCTCATGCTAATGTTTACAGCACTTGACTTAATTCAGCTGCCACACAGTGCTCTCGACAATAATTAATTCTACTCTTAATCAACTAACTTTGAGAGCCAATTAAAGATGAAACAATCCCATAATACGGAATATGGTGCCATTATCACCCTTGAATGGGGGGGGGGGGGGGGTTGTAACCCTTTTTTTACAGTAAATATGAGCAATAACAATTACTATAGTGCTGCTCCCAATGAAAATATGATTTGTGCATTGTTAGGGCTCCATTGAATGGTTGAAGCTTCTTTCATTATGTTGACATTTGATTCTACATGCCAACATTTCAATGCTTTGCTCTGTCTGTTTTTCCTATTATTATTGTATTATTTGTAAAGTTAGAATCCGGTGGTGGCTGCTTGGGATTTTTTTCTTTTTCCATGAGCACTGTAAAGTCTAAATGTCAGAAAGTATTGAAAAAAAGGAGATTTCCAAAATTCACAACACCTAACAAAAAAACGGTTTGCTTCTCTATCCATATTTATTGGCGTTTAGCTTTTCAAAGAAAAGCTAGCAGCACTTTAGAAGCACCATTATTTATATTTATATAACGATGTTGTATTTTTGTAGATAACGCAGATGAGTTGTATTCATTAAAGGAAGTTTATCTTTAAAAAAAAGACTTTGACAGGATCTGCCATTGGGTTTGCGGTATCAAATAACTTTTACAAAACCGCTGTAACAACATGGTATATTTAAGAACCTTCACCTCAATTTTAAACATAACACTACTACAGACTATACAATTCAGGTGTGGCTGGCTTTTACCATAGTTTTTAAAAATCATGTAGTTAGCCAGAGTTTTGTTTGTCCGTTCTAGGCTACTGTAACATCACAGACACCGTGGAAGAGAACCATGTATACGAATAATTAAATATTTCCTAATGACCATTCTTGGTTTCAAGTGAATACACACCAATGAGAAGTTGGAGGATTTGTATGTTTTTTTAGGCCAATTTTATCACAAAATATGAATACAGGACACTTTTGAAAGTTCATTTGGAAAACCCCATAAAAAGCTTCAGAAGCAAGACATTTCACTCAATACGCTGATGATTTTTTCCGCAAGTAAGGCTTGTGACTTCAACAGAATCATGACACTGAAGCATGTGTGACAACACTGATAGGCTGTTGAAAGTAGAAAATAGAGGCGAGTCAGGGTCATTCTTTTACCGTTCTTCCGGAATTGAACTCTTGAGTGTTACAATGGTTCCTATTACATAAATACACCCCTTGCTTTTTCCATCAATACAGAGTAGGTGGACTACTTGGACTTGTTTTTTTATTTTCTAACAACTCACACATCCCCTTCAGTCAAAGCTGAGCTAAAATAAATAGCATTCATACGGCTAGAACTCCTTGTGTGTTGCCACCTAAGCAAATGTCTCCCTGGTTTGGATTGCAGCTCATTAGGCGCATTCACACCGCAGTACTTTTCCCACAAAGGTTCATGCGAACTTAGTTCATGCAAACTCTTTAGTTCGCATGAACTAAGTACAGATCGCGTTCACACCGGAAAAAGTCCCTGGGGGTGGATTAGGCAAATGAAGCCGCTGACTTCACTTCTTCTTCTTCTGCTTTGGGTTTACTGGCAGGCTACAAACAACTTCACGGCGGATACTGCCGCCCAAAGTCCCCGGCCGGAAGTCCCCGGAGTTGTAAGAGGACTTCAGTAGAAGTTGCTGGGACTCCCAGCAGCTTCTACTGAAGCCTTCCGAGTAAATCGCCAGAACGCCGACACCTCCTCATCTCCACCGCTCCCATGTTTTATTTTGTGTTGCCATAAGTTAGTCTCTCTGCGTTTCTGCGCTGGGCTAATGCTAATGCTAATAATGCTAATGCGAGGATAATAAAATGGCGGCTTCACAAAACTTTTTGGGAGTATTACGGGGCGTGGTTTGCAATCCGCCCAGCCAATCAGAAATATAGCTCTTTTCTCACAAAAGAGCCGCTCGAAAGTCTCTGCTCTCTAGCAGGGACTTACGAGCGGCTCTTTTGTGAGAAAAGAGCTATATTTAGTACCGGCTCTTTTTGGTGTGAACGCGATAAAAGAGTTCACTGAACTAAGTTCGCATGAACCTTTGTGGGAAAAGTACCGCAGTGTGAATGCGCCTATAGTGCTTTTAGTCATTGACAGTGATTACTATATCTGTTCTCCTGGCAGGCGTCTTCACTGCACCAGAAACTACATCCACATGCACCTGTTTGTTTCCTTCATGCTACGGGCAGTCAGCATCTTTGTGATGGACAAAGTAGTCTATCCCAGTACTGGACTGCAGGACTTTGATTCTGCCCTGTTGGACAACTTTAAGACAGTTAGCCTGCCTCCATTGGACACCTCTCAGTATGTGAGTACCAGTTCTACTTGTTTGATTGTTTTTGTTCTTACTGCCTGTTCCAACAACTATACATTTGGCTGTTAGACCTGAAGTTGAAGTGCTTTGAGCACACAGTCTAAAAATACGTTCTTTAGACTGATTGACTGTGGCCTTAAGCTGAATAGAGTGCTAGCTATGATTTTGTATTTCACATGGTATGGCTTTTGCTTCGTTGTCCTCCCACTTTGATTGGATGCATGCAACAGAAAGCATGTCTCAGTGGTGCTCAAGTTATTTCTTACAGATGTTTCTCTTGCACATAAGGAACAAATTGTTGTGCACTATTGTGCAAGACCAGTTTCAAAACGTACACTTCATCTACCACGGTCCTTCTCTAAAAAGCCTTATGGTTTACAGCCTCTTCTTTCTTCAAATCTCCATTTGAGACATTTTATATTTTCCTATTCATCTTTTGGAATTTTTCCCATCAAGTCCATCAAGTGGTGTTGACTATAGGACAAGGCTGGCACAGCTATCATCACCAGACATTTATTTCCAGGGAATATCAGTATTTAGGGCGACGCCCGTTTGGCCCATATCTTTTAAAATGCATTTCCCCTTCTGTCCATCCTTCAAAATAAACACTGTTTCAGCCCTTAATTTGTAGCGGATAATGACATGATAATCGTTTTTTTACTGTTTTGAATATCAACAAAAAGAAGTTGGCGGAATTTGATTTGGATAAAAATTCAGTTAGGCAAGAATATCTAATCTCAGACAGGAGAAAACCAAAGGTTTTTAGAGCTGAAGGTTTCTATAGGAACACTTCAAAGAGAGCACATTTTCCGGATCAGTTGGAGGTAAAGTTCCAAGGAGCCATCAATATAGGTTCTGACAAGCACAGGTCCTATATTTGATGTGTTAAACACCATAAAACAGCTTAACGTCTTGATTTGAGTTCTTCCTCAGCCTCCTTTAACTTTTCTGTCGTTGTTGCCTCTCTTTATATATTCCATCTCACTAACCACAGTAAAAAAAATGCTTATTAGGATGCACAGAGCACATTTTATATTTTCTTTGATTTTTTCCACCAACCCAACAGATAGTGTGCCATGTTAATGCTAGATACATGGAGGTTAAGAGTTGTTCAAGTGATATTTCTATGTTGTACAGGTGATTAGACTGGTGAGTGATGTATTAGACATTAGGTAAGTAGAAAATAGTTAAGCCCTCCGTTTCTTACATTCTATACATAAGTTGTTGTGTTCTTTGTAATATTAAGTAAAATGATTGCTATGTTTTAAGAGTGAAACACCTTGCTTTTGGCACTAACCCTAACCCTAACCTTAGCAAATATGAGCTATACATGTGTATCATTGACGGAGATCTACATGGACACTAGAAGAGGTTACTTTTTCAAATGTCATTTTGTAAAAATAATGAATCAAGAGTAGATTATGTTTTCATGTGTGTCGATTTCACAGTCATAATGTTAAATGAGAGAGATGATTAAAGGTGGGGTAGGTCATTTTGGAAAAAACAGCTTGAGTGTGCTAGAATTTGAAAATACAGAACCGGAAAAAATCTGCCACTTCCTTACAGAGCCCCTCCTCCAACACACACAAACGCGCACATGACCAATGAGGGCACGAGACAAGTTTGTGCCCAGATGGAAGGCTGACAGGCAGGTAGGCCATCCAGTTATTTTAGCCGGGCCGGCTCAGATGATTGGTCATGCTTTTTACAGTACTACGGCTTCCACAGATGACATATTTTTATGTATTTATTCTCAAAGCACTTAAAATATTCATTGCTATCGGGATGTTAAGAGCATTCCATGGAATATAACAAAAAGTGTATCTCGAGCCGGTTTCTCAAACTTACCTACCCCACCTTTAACTGAATAATAAGTATTTGAGCAATGCTATTCCTGAGAGCCTTACTGCATTGTATTTCATTATAATTCTTACTTTGGATTGTCATGTTAATTTTTATGTCTGCAGTTACATAAATAATGACATTTCCATCATAAATTGGTGCATAAAATATTTTCGTCAAAACACCTAAGCCCTTGGAAATAACTAAGTATATAGATTAATTGCTGATCACCGATCACAATTCTATGACATTTTCAAGGACAAACATGAATATGACCTTTGATTCACTGTAGCAGAGGTCTTTGAACCCCCCCCCCCCCCATAAAAGAAAAATGGAGGTTTGCAAAATAGACCGAAAGCTCAAGGCTGTTTCTACCTGCATTTCATGCATGTCTGCATGTCTATCCAGTTGCTTAAAACTGATAGTAAATTGCATAACAACTAGTAAAAACTTAAAAAGCAGGTGAAAGAGTTACCAGGAGACTTTGTTTGTTGAACCAATGTGATTAAAAGGGAAATTTGAATCCGTCTTTGTTTTTGCTTCAAGCATCCTCCCGAACACTGTGAGATCAAATGAATTGTCTTAGCTTTTAAAAATAAAGATTTGGCACAAAAATGAACAACTAGTTGCCCTTGGGTTTTTTCTCATATAGGTATTGGGTTGCCAAATTATAGCCACATTTATTTTGCTGAACTATTCTGCTTATTTTTAGGTTTCATATTTCTATCAGTGGCGAGCCGTCAGGGCCCTCTAGGCCCTCTGTGAGGGCCTAAGATATTCTAAAAAATAATATTTGAAAACATTAAAAAAAATATTATTTGTTATATATATTTTTTGTTACATTTTTCATTAGTTTTACCAAAATAACTTGATTTAATTGTATTTAAAGGAAGGTTCCAGTCATTAGATAGTTAATAAAAACTTCAGTATTTAGTGAAACATTATGTTTAAACCATACCCTGAAGAAATCAGCGATATTCCCCGGTAAATAATGATTTTATAGCTCATTTTTTATCAAAACCTCTATATTCCGTCAGGCAGCTGCCATTTTGGCCATTTTCAGTAGTCACATGATCCGAAAAACTAGGTTGTGACGTCATCTATGGGTTCACTTTGTAAACACACGAACAGCTCATTCGACGAAAACATGGCGGAGTATTTGAGTTCGGACTCGTCAGCCGAGGAAGAAGTTTTGAGCAATGTGGAGAGATTGGATGGGGGAATTCAGCCATACAGCCAAGTGGCCAGAACCGTCAGGAATCCAGGGACAGTGACGATGAGGATGAACAGCACGGTGATCTTGCTGAAGACGATCCCTTTTCTCGTGCAATTGATTTCGGGGGGCGAGTAGGGAGACCTTTACCAACACACTCTCACTCCTTAAGCGTCCAGGAGCTACGTTTGGTCAGTGTCCGTGGCGTCCAGTTGTGACGCTCCTAGGCTCCTTCAGCGTCATAAAGGGACGCAAATGGCTTTCAACTGATTGCAATGTATTCCCATCTGCGGCGGGATTTGACGCTCATGTAAGCACGGCACTCGTTTGAATAAAAAACACCAGATTATCCTTGTTAATTACACAACATTGATTGGTTTAAATTGTGTGCAATGCTTTTGTATGTTTCCCCTTCGATTCGGAGAAACAAATATTTTTTCGGAGTAAAGGATGGCAGAAGACACTACACTACCCAGATATAATGGGACACCGAGTGGTTAAAGCATGTTATTGAATTTCATTATTTTTATTATTAGATATTAATAGGATCCCTATAAAGTATATTCATTACTTGTTATTCTCTACTAATAGTTAATTAAAGACTGTATATAATGACTATTTTGCACATCCCTTTCAAGATTTCAAGATTTTCTAAGGTTTATTTACATATCATATTCAATTCAATTCAAAACCTTTATTTATCCAGGTAAAATCCCATTGAGATCAATGATCTCTTTTTCAAGGGAGACCTGCAGCAGTAGGTTCCACAAGAAGACATAAAAGCATAAACAACACAACAACAGAAGGACAGCATACAGCAACATGTACAGGGATTACAATTTACATATTTAACCACATGTACAGGTACCAACAGCATCTGATTCTGTAGCATCCAACCGAGCTTTAAAAACATGTAGTGGTACTAGCTTGGTAATTTTCCATTCTTTTTGTATATAGGCCTACACAACTATGGTGTAGTTATGCCTTGAATGAAAAACTTGGGTTGCAGGTTCCTCAATAGTGCATTACAAGACATCTATCAATATTTGTGCATACCTCCAGCAATGTTAACTATGTTGAAGCACTTATTTGAACTGATATTATACATATGTATTATACTCTTATAAGATGTATGTAGATATTTCATCTCCGGCCTTGTCAGGTATTGAACAATCAATAAATAAAGAACACAGAATTGTTAAATATAAAACACAGAATTTGTGTGATTATACTAAATGATTTACAAATAAACACCACTGCATATTTACAACTGTACACATGCTGATGTAACGCAAATGTTCCAACTTGGGATCAATAAAGTATATCTTATCTTAAGATGATCGATGGCTACTGACATATTTGCAAAACGGGCCTCTGAACCTTGACAAGTGCATGTTTCAGGCTTATCAATTAATGTAATGTAATGTTATCAATTAACAACAGGAGGGGTCACAAACATAAGACCAGCTGTTAAATAAAGCTCTTCTGACCTTAGCTGGCATGTGTATATATATATTAATGCTGCCCATTATGGGCACAAGCAATTTTCACCCATTTATTAATTATATGTTTTAAATTTGAGTGTTTCCTATCCCCTAAACCTCCAGGGATGTACACAGTTTAATACTGGCACCTTCTTATTATGGGAAATATGAAAACGTCTTTTAAAACTACAACTCCCAGTAGAGACGTGCCATAGATAGAGAACATGTTACGAAACACAATAGCCAGCATGTGTAGTTCTGGGGACGGAGTGGGGGAGGGGGGGACGCAGTGGACCCGTTCAAATCCAGTTTTGGACAGTCTGCCGTGGTTCCATCCCATTTCAAGTGCTGTTCGACGCTCTGCGTAACCCTCGGAGCACACTCTCCAATCACAGAGCTTGAGGACTATCACGGGGTTTGTCAAACCGAGCACATGGTGTAGTCCAAACGATAGCTGGGGATTCTGGGTAGTGTAGTGTCTTCTGCCATCCTTTACTCCGAAAAAATATTTGTTTCTCCGAATCGAAGGGGAAAAATACAAAAGCATTGCACACAATTTAAACCAATCAATGATGTGTAATTAACAAGGATAATCTGGTGTTTTTTAGTCGATGAGTAGTGCAGATATCACTGTAAAATCAATCGACAGTAAGGGGAATACTTACTTCCGGGTGTACAATTCTCCGTTATCCAATGAGAATGGATGCTCACATTTCCTTTAAGGGCAGCCGACACAAACGAATGCCGTGCTTCCATGAGCGTCAAATCCCGCCGCAGATGGGAATACATTGCAATCAGTTGAAAGCTATTTGCGTCCCTTTATGACGCTGAAGGAGCCTAGGAGCATCACAACTGGACGCCACGGACACTGACCAAACGTCGCTCCTGGACGCTTAGGGAGTGAGAGTCTGTTGCCTGTACATGAATGGTGTACTTGCGATCGGTGTGTAGCCATGGACAATCCTCTTATGAACATATGTTGTCATGAGCTTGAAGAGCTTGAAAATAAACTGTTCACAGACGACTTGGATTGCATATGTTTACACAGGGAATTCGACACTGTGGTGTTAGAAAAAGCTGTATTGAGAACAGCACTGGTTGCCATGAAGGATGTGAAACGCACCTCTTTGATTGAACCAATAAATGAAAGGTGGGTACATTTGATGGGTACAGCCCTTTCTTCTTAGCAATGTTTCTCGATACAATGAGGCATATTTCAATAGAATTGAGAGAGTAACTAGAGTAAACAACATGAACAAAGCACATACGTCAATTTGTCCTCGACACCAAACGCATAGTTCACGTCACTTCCGGTAAAATAAGTAATGTGACTCGTTAAAATGGCGCCGCCCATAGGGTTGATGTTATTTCGGTAATTAATCAGCTTAAAATCACTGATAACGTCATCAGATTAAAAAAAAAAAAAAAAGACTGGCAGAGACTGGTCTGTTTTATCGGATGATAATTATTTAAAAATGCGTGTCATGAGGATTGCCTCCCTTTAAAATAACATTTCCAAATAAATAAATCCTTCGAATCTGCCTGTTCAGTTTCTGTTGGAATGTGAAGGGTTAAATGCCATCTCTGCGAGTTATGTGAAGACGGGAGGGCTTGTTGGTCCCTCTCTACATTCACAGAGGGCCAGCTATATTAACTCCACGAGAGAGTAATGTCAAATGACAGTACAATTGACCAATCATATCTTCCCTCTAAATGGGCGGGCTTTATTTTCGCGGACTTTATGACAAGTTCCGCCCGCTGTGAGGTCTATGCAAGTGGTGCAGTGACGCGTCCTAAAACCCGGAAGTAAGCTACGCTCGGATTCCCTCGACAGAAAGCAATGGGATTTCTCCATAGGATTTTGGGCCGCTGTTTTGAAATTCCGCTGAAGTATACGCTGTGACGTAATAACTCTTCTTTTTTTCGAGGGAAGAGGGGGTCAGACTCAGAGAGCCTATAAGTCACGGCTCGCCACTGATTTATATGTTGTGCTGTGACATGTTTATACGCTTTAATGTTCAAAAAGCTCTTTATTTCTCTCATACTGCCTGTGCTACAGGACCTCTTTTCACCCTCTGTCTGAAACCAGAGCCCAGTCTGTTCTGATTGATTAGCTGGCTGGCTCTGCTGTGATTGGTCAACCGCTTAGAGATGTTCCGCCACTTAGCCTATCAAATCAAATCAAAATAAAGTTTTATTTATATAGCACATTTTTAAAACGATTTTTGGTCGAGCCAAAGTGCTGTACATATAATAATTACCTTACAGTAAGGACACTATACAGTAAATACAAGAGCACAGTTTGTGCAGTTTTCCTTCCGGGAAAAGATTGTCCCACTCTTGACCTGACGATCAACATCGGCACGTCTGTTGTTTCCCCGACTCAGACTGCAAGGAATCTGGGAGTAATCCTTGATAACAACCTGTCCTTCACTGCAAACATCGCTGCTACAACCCGTTGCTGCAGATATACGCTGTACAACATCAGGAAGATTCGTCCCCAGCTGACCCAGAAAGCCACCCAGGTTCTGGTCCAGGCTCTCGTCACCTCACGCCTAGACTACTGCAACTCCCTCCTGGCTGGTCTACCTGCATGTGCCATCCGACCTCTGCAGCTCATCCAGAATGCAGCGGCTCGTCTGGTCTTCAACCTTCCAACATTTTCCCACACCACTCCGCTCCTCCGCTCCCTTCACTGGCTCCCGGTAACTGCTAGAATCCACTTCAAGACACTGGTACTTGCATACCATGCTGCGAATGGATCTGGCCCTTCCTACATCAAGGACATGGTTAAACTGTACACCCCAGCGCGTGCACTCTGCTCTGCATCAGCCAAACGACTCGCTGCACCCTCACTGCGAGGGGGACCCAAGTTCCCATCAGCAAAAACACGTGGGTTTGCTATCCTGGCTCCAAAATGGTGGAATGAGCTCCCCATTGACATCAGGACGGCAGAAAGCCTGCACATCTTCCGGCGCAGACTGAAAACTTATCTCTTTCGACTCCACTTCGAGCGATAGAATTACTAACAAGGCACTTATATACTAATAAAGGACTGGCTTATCTATAGCCAGTTGAGTAGCACTTGAAATGTTTGGCTCTATGATACCTGATGTACTTATATGATTCTGTTTTCTTCAAGGTTGTGTCTTCCTGGTCGTATGTACTTATTGTAAGTCGCTTTGGATAAAAGCGTCAGCTAAATGCAATATAATGTAATGTAATGTGCAGAATATCAGTATGAGAAAACAACACCCTCTGACCTTAGACCCTCACATCGCACAAGGAAAAACTTTTGGAGAAAAAAAAACAAACCCACAGTTTAAAGGGAAACATGGGAGAAACCTCGGGGAGAGCAACAGAGGAGGGATCCCTCTCCCAGGACGGACAGACGTGCAATAGATGCCCTGTGTAAATCGAAAAGATAATATATTTTACAGCGCAGGTAGACCGAATGTTTGGAAATGCATATGTCTGTAATAAGAAGATGAATCCACGAGGATGTCAACAATCCTGTGAGAGCCATCAGGGAAGCAGCATGACGAGACCCAGGTAGGACCGCAGAGACAGGCCCAGCCACGACCCGAAGTCCACGACTGACAGTACGTCCACACAGCAGCTTTTCAAAAATCTTGAAAATCTTGGAGCTGGGCGTGTCTGAAAGCTTGGGTATTTTTGGCGAGCAACGCGACCAACAACCAATCACATGAATCTCCCGCCCCCGACATACAAAGCAAAAAACCCCGGGGATTTTATGCGAGCAATATATATATATATATATATAAACTCCCCAAACAGGCAAAAACCTACCAGTTTCACCCACTGTCTCTTCCACCTCCCTCCAGGCCTGGTTCCTCCGGTTTGTATCCCGTTAATAGTTCTGGTCGTAAAGAACCGGGTGATTTTCTCGTTTGGAATATGAGGAAATGAACTGCGGTCTGGTTCTCCCTGCTTACACGCGGTTTGATTGGCTAGCACTTCAGATTTGCATAAACGGGATTTGATTGGCTGACGCTTCCAGCTCAGCTTCAAAAGTTGAACATTGCTCAACTTTTGAATCCTGAAAATCCTGGAAATCCTGGAAATCTTCGCTTCGCTCCCCCACAATGCAGTTCGGGGAAAAGCGAGGCAAAGTGACGTCATCCCCATTCAAAGTCAATGGGCAGAGAAGCGTTGGAAGCGGTGGAAGATTCGTCTAAAGCTGCTGTGTGGACGCACCGTTAATCCCGAACTCGGGATAGAGGATCCAGGACACAGGACCACAGCAAGAGGATAAGCCTCAACTCCGGATCCCGGGGTAGATATAGACACAAAAGAAAAAGAAAGTGTGGGGGAGGCTCGGTTAATCGGAACATGCAAATATACAGACAGGCACACGCAGGGAGCAAGGTCCCCGCTGGGGCCTTAGTTGGAATTGGTGAGGGATAAGGAGGTACTCTCTGACTACGGCATAACACTCCCCGGCCTTGGATAAGGACACCTCTGCAAACCGGTTTCCCTCCAATAAAACCTTGTGAGGTCATGGAGGGAAAAGGTTTTGGATAAAGAGAAAATAGAAAGAGTAGTAATAACCTTAGTTTTAAATATAAGATCCAAGTTTTTAGGATTTAAGTGAAAGAGCAAGAACCAAAATGTAGGTGAAGAGGCACAGCGTCAAAGCACTCATTAGGTTATTTTATCAACTATAAGTTTTATCAAAAGGAAGGTCTTAAGCGTACTCTTAAAACGGATAAGCTGTCGGCCGCCTGAACACAAACTGGAAGCTGATTCCACAAAAGTAGAGCTTGATAAGAAAAGGCTAGAAGGCCAGAGAGAAGAAGTGAGTTTTAAGTGTTGATTTAAAAAACCCTAATGTCTGGGCCGACCTCACGTGGAGGGGCAGAGTGTTCCAGAGCCTAGGGCCAGCTGCTGCGAAGGCTCGGTGCCCTCGGGTTTTGAGCCTGGTTTTGGGCACTATCAGCAGCAGCTGGTCAGCCGACCTTAAAGCTCTGGCTGGGGTGTAGCGCTGGAGGAGTTCGGCTACATAGGCAGGAGCCAGCCCATTTAGTGCTTTGAAAACATATAAAAGGATTTTAAAATCAGTTCGGAACAGAATTGGAAGCCAGTGTGGTGAGGCCAGAATTGGGGTGATGTGGTCACGCTTTTTAGAAGATGTGCAGCTGCGTTCTGCACTAGCTGCAGGCGTCTAATTGAGGCCTGGTCCATACCCACATACAGAGCATTGCAGTAATCCAGTCTCGAGGTAACAAAGGCGTTAATATCCCTTTCTAGGTCTTTAAAAGATAAAAACGACTTGGTCTTAGCCAATAGTCGTATTTTAAAAAAGCAGGTCTTGACTACGGTGCTGACCTGCTTATCGAATTTAAAAGCGCTATTGAAGGTTACTCCAAGGTTCGTGACAGAGGGGAGGATGTTTTTATTGAGGGAGCCCAGAATATCAACCGGAGAGGCTGGAGGTCGGGGTCCCAAAAAGATGACCTCGGTCTTGCTCTCGTTGAGGTTGAGGAAGTTTTGGCTCAACCAGGATTTTATTCTCTGCTAAGCAGTCCATCAACTGCTGTAGTGAGTTGACATTTTGATTGAGAGCGCATCATCAGCGTAACAATGGAAGGGGTTATTGTGTTTTGTGAGAATTGAACCTAGGGGCAGTATGTACAGTAGAAAAAGGATGGGCCCAGGATCGAGCCTTGGGGATCACATATCACATCACATGCAATGTGTTGGAGCACTAGTGATGTCACTAAGTAGCATAATTAAACAAGGTAGTCCAATGGAGGCGTTTCAGGCAGGGGGGGGGAGTGTCTTGGAGAGAAACTCCCTCTGGAGGGAACTTTGGGATTTTAGCCTTTGCAGACATTTACTAAAACATAGTATTTAACACAATATAGGAAAGGGAAAACCCCCAAAGTGTCTCTGGTTTTCTCAAATTGCAACCAAATAATGATCCACTTGCACACATACAGTAAAGATATAACAGTTTCCTGCATATCTACCAACTTGGACTCTGATATTTGCAGAAGAATAGTACAAAGGAAACCTTTGCTGCTATTTAGTAAAAAGACCTTCATTATTCAAACTCATAGAACGCAACATTTTCTTCTGACCAAACACCTCCGAGACATAGTTCCGGCGGTAAATTCTCAACATACTCTAAGAATAGCATTCCAATTCAGATTCATGGTGAACGCAAGTTCCCTTTTGAGAGAGAACTCCAGCGATCTCTAATTGGCATCAAAGTTCAGGATTGCTTGTTTGATTCAGGTGTATATGAGTCATACATAATTACCAGTAAGTTTGCAAATCTGAATGCGACAGCAATTATTTTGATTTGCACCCAACCATGTAGTTTAATCCCTGCCCTTGAAAATCTGTACAAAAATTGCACTGAAAACTAGTTAAAGCTTTGAAAGGAGTGTGGGAATATGCTCAATGTGTTATACAATATATATTTAAAATGATGTGATAAAATAAAACTATACAGTAGACCATGAAATGTAGGATTTGTGTGAATTCCTCATATTGTAAAGGATAGTTCGAATAACAGCTGCTATTTAAGAGGATATGCAAATAAAATGATCTCTATATATCATGATTTTAAATGACATGAATATAGTGATACAAACCAATGTTGTCTGTTTGTTAATGTAGTGAATGTCAACACTTAACTTGAACTTTGTATTTTCTGTATCACAACTGTGTACTTTTCCTAATTGATGTGCAAATGTATACAGCAAGGTGCTACAAAATG
This sequence comes from Harpagifer antarcticus, assembly GCA_902827135.1. NCBI lineage: Eukaryota > Metazoa > Chordata > Actinopteri > Perciformes > Harpagiferidae > Harpagifer > Harpagifer antarcticus. The sequence continues at coordinate 15,331,897 of CADEHL010001005.1, forward strand.
TAATCAGATCATCTCTCCTACAGCGCCTGTGGATCAGGGATATCTTTCAGAAGTCAACACACAGGCACACTAATGGTCATGTATAAATAGGATTCAATAACTGTGTTAATGTTTTGTTAACAGATTGGCTGCAAGTTCGTTGTAGTGCTCTTCATCTATTTCCTGGCCACCAACTACTACTGGATGCTGGTAGAAGGCCTCTACCTCCACAGTCTCATCTTCATGGCCTTCCGATCAGACTCCAAATACCTTTGGGGCTTCATCCTCATCGGATGGGGTAAGAATGATAAATTACCATCTTACACATAACACCTATGATATGGTGCAGCACAACTTAGGGCCTGTGTCCACAAAGCGTATCAGCGCTCTTATATGAAAGGGTAGCTTCACCTCCTTGGATTTTAATCTGTTTGTGCTACTTTATAATTGCTTGACATAGCCTCTCAACATGAACACCCATGGGGAGATTTGTGCACTCACATTTTGTTTGTATGAGCTGAAAAAAGATGCTGGTGCTCAGAAAAAGGTGCTATGTGAATACAGGCTCTTAAACGTCCGTTCTAAACAATCCCCAGAACACATTGTAGCCTAGACGCAAACATTACGTTTATACCAAGCCAAAAAGCCAATTGGGCAATGCTCTACATCTGAATTATTTTAATGACCAGCAGTGTCTATTTTCTGGTTGCAAAACATGACTAATTGTATGGAAGTCTATGAAATAAATAACCCTAGTTCTCACTTGATGTATTGCCTCCGTCAACATTTTTCTGATGCGTTTAAGGTCTCAAATGCTAGTTTAAAATGTTCACAGTTCATTTTCGAAATAATGGACCTGTTTTAAAATAAAGTATTTAATTCTTTAGTTGAATTCTCAATTCTTTGTACATTTGGAAACTCTACAGTTGACCAGAGGGACGCGGGTTCAAATCCCCAAACAGACCAAGACCATAGACCAGTGGTACTCAACCTTGTCCTAATCAGGAGCCACATTGACGAAAAAATATTTTTGCAAGAGCCACAATCCAAAAGCGCTCCTTTCCTCCCTGAAACCATTATGCATTTGAGAATATGGATAATAGTAATATGTTACTAAGGAATGAAACGCATAATGTACAGTGCAATAACTGTGATTTATTATTTTCACTGCAACCACAAAACACACATTGCTGATCATCACTGCCCATAACAACAGATAACAGACAGCATGTTTACTGATCATCACTGCCCATAACAACAGATAACAGACAGCATGTTTACTGATAATCACAGTCCATATAACAGCAGATTATAGACAGCAGGGGTTGTCAGAAGAGTAATGTTGTACTTACTTCACACTCAATGTGATTTCTGACACTCCTTCTGCCGCACAAGTGATTTGAAGTCGGGCTCTGCGCTGGAAACGGCGATCCGAAGGGCCTCTGTTGTGTGCTGCAGACTCAATCTGTTTCGGTTGCGACATTTTATTTTTGAGAGCGCAGAGAATGCTGCTTCACACCGGTATGTGGACGGAAACATTGAGATGATGCGTCTTGCCAGTCTGGAGATATTTGGTAGATGCCCCACCAGTTTCCAAAAGTCCACGACATCTGTAATCCGAAACTGACGCTGAAGTTCATCTGAGCTCTTTAACTCCACGAACTCCATTTGAAGCTGCACAAGTCCGAGCTGGTCGCTTATTTGCTTCATTTCATTGACCTCAATCAGGAATGGGTTTTTCACAAGTAGAAAAATATTGCTATGGTCCTTGAAGTCGTGGAATCTTGATGTGTAGTTTTGCTTGAGCTCAGTTAGCACGTCACAGAATTGTGATTGACAGGGCAGGAGAGCGTCTGCATCCATCGCCATCACTTTCTGCACGGTGGGGAAGAAACGGTAATCAGAACCACGGACACTTTGTTCGAGTACATCCAGTTTGTCAGAAAATACTCTGACAGCCGTGTAGAGCTCATACACGGTCTTGTTTCTTCCCTGCATCTTGAGATTAAGTTCGTTCAAGTGCTGCGTAATGTCACACAGGAACGCAACAGACAGCACCCACTCTTTATCATCCAAAAAGGACAATCGGGAAGTCTCCCCTTGGCCGACAATGAAGGATTTCAGGGGTTCAAGCAGGTCCATGAAATGTGCAAGCATACGTCCTTTAGACAGCCATCTGATCTCGGTGTGGAACACCAAATCTCCATAGTGAGTGTCAAACTCCTCACACAGCAGTTTAAAATGTAAGTGGTTTCTTGCACGGGCCCTGATATAATTAACCACTTCGATTACATTTGCCATCACTTCATTCAGACATTTGAACTTAGCAAACAAGGCTTGTTGATGCACAATACAATGGTATGAGAAAATACCCTCCGCAGCAACCCCGCCGTTTTTCAGCGTTTCTTTCAGCAAAGCCACGGCTCCTTTCCTCTTACCAAGCATCGCCGGTGCGCCATCTGTTGTGAATGCTGTGATTTTTTCTGGTCCAATGTTAAACTTTTCTAATGTTTTCAGCACAGCGTTTTTTATTTCAATGCCCGTTGTTCCATTTTTCAGTGAAACCATGTCAAGCAGTTCTTCTGTAATGTCAAACTTACTGTTGATCGCTCGGATAAAGATGAGTAATTGTGGCGTGTCATTGATATCCAAGCTTTCGTCCATTGCAAGGCTGACAAACTCAGCGGATGACAGTTTGTCCTTAAGAGTATGTGCAATGTTCTCTGAAATGTCTGATGCCCTCCTAGCTACAGTAGAATCCGACAGTTGCATTTTTTTTACCTCTCGTTCCAGGTCTTTTTTCTCAGGAAACAACGTTGAACAAGCCAGCAGTATGCAATCCTTCACCATTTCTCCATCAGTATATGGCTTCATCTTTTTCATCAGTTCATGTGTGATTTTGTAGGATGCCTCTGTCGCTCTTTCACTCGTATTAGTGTGGAATAAGTTTTTTTGAGCAGTTCGGTTCTGTTTGAGTCTCGCCAGCTTTTCCACCCTCAGCTCTCCACCTTTCGGAAAGTCGGTACTGAACTTCGGGTGTTTTGTGTCGTGATGGCGCTGCAAATTGGACCTTTTAAATTGTGAAATGACGTTGTCACAAAGCAGGCAGATGCATTTTCCCGAACCGGTGGAGACGAAGAAAAACTCGAGTTCCCAGTCCTCTTTAAATGTTCGATATTCCTCTTCATATTTTCGTTTCCTATATTCCTTTGTCATTTTTACATAGTGCTGTAAGCTAATTTTCCCAGTGTGACGGAGCAATTATCTCGCGCACCTGCAACCAGAGCGCGAAACCTGAAATAATTTGTGATTGGTTGTTCAGAGGGATGGGGGGGCGGCTTAATAGACTGATGTGTGTGATGACTGATGTGTGACTTGTGAGTGATAATGAAATGTTGATGAATTCTGCTGACAATGTTTTTGTTTTTCGTTTTTTAAAGATTGTTTTAGATTATTTTTTTTTTAAGTAGGACTTAAAAGAGCCGCAACTAGTCTTAAAGGAGCCGCATGCGGCTCGCGAGCCGCGGGTTGAGTATCGCTGCCATAGACTGTATAAAGGTTCTAACTTGTGGGCACTGCTGAGGTGCCAGTAAGCAAAACATATGACCCCCCCTTCCTCTCTCGCTGTCCCCTACTCATTATACTACTGGGATTGATTTAATGCAGAGTCACATTGAGGGGGTTGAGTGATTCTACAGGGAGAAAACGCATACTTGTCAGTAGGAGATGTATTTAATTTATTCACACAGAAAAACACATCCTGACTCCTGCCCTCCTGAGTCAAAACAAAAGGCACTGTGACACAATGATAAAATAACCTCTTACTGACCTCAAAAGACTGAAAAACAATAATACGGACTATGATAGGGCACAAGCTAACAGATCACAATGTAAATGTATTGTATGGATAATTAAATGTGGGGTAATACGCAGTATTCTACATGTTCTTGGGATTTTGGTAAAGGATCGGAGAATTTGTGTCAAAAACACACTACATTATGTTAAATCTGTGAGTTCTATATCCTAGTCAACAGACCTGTTATTTCCTTAATAAATACTTGCACTTTTTTTGTTTGGTTTGATTAACTATTGGAAAGACTTTGTCTCATTGTCCCTTGTGCATGTGCAGGACAAATCGTTCCGTTCCGTATCAATCTAAGGGCTGTGTATTCCACTCGTGTCCGTGTTTACCGGGCTGTGACCGCCATTAAGTGACAGACCAGCACTAACAAACAATCTCTTAAAGCCTTATATAGGATGTCTTGATAGGTTCAAAATCGGCTCTGTCAATGTATACATCCAGCTCTTCATTTTCCCTTTGCTCCGCTCTCACACATCAGACTCTTAGCCTCTGTTACTTTTTTAAGTTTTAGCTACAGATAAGATGCATTTCAAATGTGACTCTCTGCTTCAACATATATTGAAAGACGGGGGAGGACTTATCATGCAGTTGAAGTTCAACTGATAAATCATGGTGTGTTACAAAAAGGTTCGATGAGAAAACTAGGCATTAAATAAGATGGCTAGAGTCACCAAAAATGTATCCTTAGATGCTTTTATTGACAGCCAACATGCTGAAAAAAAACAAAGTAACAAGGATTTTACAGGAAGAAAACAAAAACCTCATATATACATACAGGTCGAGGACACCTAACTGGTACCTCTCTGCTCTACAGCCACAGTCAGACTCCCCAAAACACTTGTGGCCAGGGTTTTATACATGTTAAGCCCCTCCCCATAGGACAATCCACTATTTATACCCCTAACCAATGTCATTCTAATATACAAACACATTCACAATGCAAGACAAATTACCCAAACACAACAAATCAAAATAGGTCAACATATTATATCTTTCTGACCACAGAAGCCCCAAACAATAACATTTTTACACTCGCAAGAAAAGTACCACCCGTGCCCATGCACTACATGGTATGCTCCAATTGAGCACAGGTGTTCCCACTGATTGAGCCTCTACTTAAGGCTGCTTCTTTCTGTTGCTCTGTTTGGCCTTCACAACCTTGAAGGAGAGGGTAAGCAGGTTACTTGTAAAAAGCCTTCCTTGGGTTTTATTTTATCAATGTCCAGGTAAGTTATTAATGTGTTTCCCTCAGAGTGCCTTTTACCATGCCCCTATGCCAACTGTGATGAAGGCTTCTTCTTCACATGGTGACTATGAAGAAGCTGCCATATTTCCATTGGATGCTTTAGGAGATGAAAGAGTGAGAACAATTAGCATTTCAGGCGTCGATCTCGCACAACCACAATCCTCATCATATACTGTACAATCACTTCAGGGAAGATTGTAGATGTATTCATGAGGCTAAATAAGTAATTTCTCCATCACAATCCCTGGTAGTAGATATTAATTCTTACATCTAGATATGCAAGATTTACAATTCAACGTGCTACCATAAATCCGCAAAATCTACTGTTGATTTAGAGTGTTGGTTTGTCTTGCTACAGTAGCCAATACCATTTTTCCATTGTTAATGTATACTGTTGATGATTTTTATATAAAATTAAACACAATTATAATATATCTCACAGTGAGTCACACATTTTTCTAACAGATACAGCATTTCATCACAGTGCCATTTTCCTTCCACAAAATAGTTTTGATCTTTAAAATCTGTATAACAATTTGTATTCTTATCCCTAAAATTGCCTTACGTCCCTATCTGCTCTTGATTCTTGAAATGCATATTAGGCTGTTTCCGTGCATGATGTAAAAACCATAAACATAGTCTACACACTTTCAGAATTTATCAGGAAAACAGGTTTGATAATTTACTATATTGACACTAAATCTTTGCTGTTTATTTTGAAAGAATTGTATAAATGAAAAAAAGATAATAATAACTGTGCAGTGAAAGCAAAATCAATAACAACCCACACAATTCAGAACAATGGCTAGTCTTGTTAAGTTCAGTGTTAACTTTATGAGGACTTCTCAAAGCTTGGATGTCTTTGTCCAAAGCATAACAGCTTTCTTCTAGAGTTAATTGCAATGCATAGTGTCCGTGCCATTCGGTGCCATTTTACTTAATAAGAACACATCAGAAATGCCGCAATGTGTCAAGATACAGTACATGAGCTGCATTTTGCTGTTATGGAGAAGTACAAATAAAGCATTACAGCTCCTCTCCCACCTGCGTGAGTATACCATGTCCAGGGCAAAGCTAAATGTTTTCCCATCACAATCAACCATTAGTAAATATGACTTGAATGATATATTTTGAGCATAAAAGCAATGATAAACACAAATAGTTTGCTGGAGACTTTAAACTGATGTATTACAATACTGATGGTTGAATTAAAGCTTCGTCAAGGATGATTGACAATGGCAAAACAAGGACGAAGAAATGTGTCGGTAATGTCACCACGATCAAATCGAAGCCAGCCCATTTACTTCAAGTGTTTATCTTAACATGAGTCATTTTGAAGACTCGTCAAAACAATATTAGCAAGACATCGTATCATTACCGTCTTTTCCTTGCATACCATAAAAAAAGTCAGTGCCAATCTTAATTCTTATCATTTTGGGGAGTGTGTGGGAGAAGTTTGGGGTTTAAGCCTTTGTATACCATTTGCATGTACTAAACCCAATATAACACACTGCAGGAAAGGGAAAACCCCAAAAAGCATAATAGGGCCTCTCTAAAAAAATGTATACAACTATGCTAACCTTTACTCTTCTTCCTCAATATCATGCATGAGAATGACAGGACATTTGTAATGTGTCCTCGACAACGATTCAGGTAAACAAAGTATGTGACATCATCCAGACAGCACAGCTCATTGTCTGTTGTTTGTCCATTCATTTCAGGTGTTCCAGCTGTTTTTGTGGCAGTGTGGGCGATTGTCAGGGCAACGCTAGCAGATGTAAGGTGAGAGAGCAAATTACAATATGTTTAAATACAGGTCTTCTTTCTTCACCAAAAATACCAAGGTTGAAAAAAGGTCAACAAATGGTATGGATAAGCTTGAATATAAACAAAACAAGAGCCACTAAAACAACTTTGGGAATTATCTTATAATTGTGCTGACATTCAAATCAACAGTGAAATATATTAAAATATTCAGGATTTAATTTGCAAAATAAACTCTTTTGTTGTATGGAAACTTCGCTCTCATGGGAAGGCTTTCCAAATGATTTTGGAACCTGGCAGCTGAGATTTGCTCGCATTGCCATGTTTGCTCAGCTCATAGTCGACTTCCTCAAAGAGGTTTCATGCGGGGGGATCAGGGTCCTGAAGCAAGCTTTTCCACACCAAAACTTTTAGAAAAATGGAAATCGCTCTGTGCACAAGGGTAATGTGTAATGTAGAAAATGGTAAGGACAATTCCCAAAACTGATCCACATCCTCTTAGTTTTCATTGCAATCCCTTTGATTGGACTAAACCAGGGGTATTCAACTACAATTCAACAAGGTCTGGTCAGAGGAAAGGTCCGGAACATCATAATGTCTAACTTGCGTTATGAATTAGTGTGATATATATTTAAGTAGCCAAGAAGCTGTATCAACGTCTACATGTAATCAACAAGTGACTGAAAAATCATATTAAAAAAGTACAATTAAAAAAACGTTTGGACAATATTTATTGTGACTTAACATTTAACTTTACAAATATATAATGCTGTATATATGTTTGATGTTTTTCTTAGGCTGCATTTAAAATAGAAAAAAAAGAGAAAGCTTTTGAAAAATTGCAGTGCATCTCAAAAATAAAGTGCTTGATTTTAGAAAAATTCAATAAAAAAGTGTAGCAGCAGCAGCAGCAGCTTGAGTTTCCTTTTTCTTTGTTTCATATCTTTACTTCACAGTCTCAACCAACTTTAGAATAAATCAGTCTCAACACTTCTTAACAATAGTTAACAGTTTGAGAGTTTCTCTTTCTTTCCCTATTGTATTTCACTCCCCCACTCTCTTTTTTTCATTGAGAGAACTGAGCTCTAGCTTGTCCTGTCCTGATTTTAAATCTGGGCTGGAATGGTGTCCGGGCCATTCTCTTACACATGTGCAGGAGCTCATTGGTTAGCCTGGAACGATACAAAAAAAAAATGATGTTCATTTTTTTCTCCCACTTTCTCAGAGACCATTTGAATTGAAACAGTAGCAGGGTGATTCTGTCTCTGCTTTCCTCCTCTCTGTGTGTGTTGTGTGTGTGTTGTCTGTGTATGGCCCCTTACTCGTCTCTTCGTCTGTGTAGTATATCTCCCTGTCTGCCGACTGCCGCTAACTTGTCAATTCATCTGCGGCGGTTAAAATAGAAGCGCCCTGTCAAAATTGAAAATCCCTTAGTTTATTTAATTTAGGTCTGGGTCCGTATAGGTCGGCGTCTTGGTCCAGACCAGAGCCCTAAAGATACTAAGAGTTACGACACTCCCATAGACCTCCGTTGTAAAAAATGGCAGTGCCTACTTCCGGGGTATGGACATCAAAATAGTTCCATTACGGCGCGTCGATTAGTTCCAGAGGTAAGTTGCTGAAATATCGAACTATTTTGAATTGTCAACTGTCTATATTGTATCAGAGGCCATTTATGATGCTTATACTGGTCTTCATTTGTATATGCACAGCGTAATTATCTATATTTTATCTTGGTTGTTACAACCAATTTTGCTAGCATTGCCTGCTAGTTAGCTAGCGCGACTTCGTCAGCTTTGAAGGTAAGATTTCAATAATGAATCGCTAGCAGTTTATATATCAATGATGCTGGGTAACTAACAAGCAGGATTTAGATTGATTACTGTATGTTTTTTTTTGTTATTTTGGTTTTTATCTGCTGAATCAGCCTCCGTGTTCCCAGATGCAGCTCCACGCTAGGGGTGATGGTGTTACCGAACAAATTGTGGCCCTTACAACTGGTGATATTCTATTATTTTCGACAGATGTATTGGGGCCAAGCGGCAAACTGTGGGGTAGAGCCGTGAAGCCAATACGGAAGTGCCACACACTGCAGTTCATATATTGGCCGATAGGCGATGGCTGCAGAAAGGAGCAATTTCCATAGACCCCCATGTTAAAGTGCCCAACTTTACAGCAGAAAAAAACATGTTTCTACCCCTGGCTCCATACATTTGTATTATCGATATAGTTAGATGCCACCTTCATGATTATGGATCTGTGAGTGAATTGTTTTCTAACGCGACCCTTCTATTTATATTAGGTCTTAAAGTTTGTGCACACATTAGGGCGTGGTCACGTTGATTGACAGATACGTGCCTCACTGTCAGCTAACAGCAACTTGTCCACTTTGCTAGGCTACAACCATAGAGGCTACAACGTTAGTTAGTTGTAGTTACTGTACTTGACCCCTTAGCTGTGTTCGTGGTGATCGTGCCTGTTAGGGAATATTGTTACAAATACCAGATAATTAAAATGTCGTGCTGTGCGCTTGAATGTACTAACAGAACTTCCAAGAAGTCTACTTTCAGCTTTTTTCGGTGAGTAAAATGATAATATTATACATGTTAACCCCGTTAGCAGGTGTTTGTGTGCTTGTTAGCTTAGCTTGTTAAGTAGCTTATTAGTCAGCTAAGGACGTAACCCTTTATACATATATACAGTTTAGTTTATGATTCAGCCTTGGGTAAGACTTTTATACTATATGGCTATGACGCCCATAATGCTAAACGGGAGCAAATGTGAAAAGGGGACCCAATTATCCCAGTGGGGCCGCCGGAGTCCACGCCGCCGAGGCTAACGGGGCTGCAGGGGGCTAGCTCGCTAGCACGTCCCGGCCATAGGTCCCGGCGGCCGTAGCTAGCCACCTGGGGCTCCGTTAGCTTCGGCCAGCGGCGGAGTCCGGCGTTATAACTGGAGATCAAGGAATGCATCGAAACGCGGACTTGGTTCGCCTGTAGCCCGCTTTAGTATTAGCTAAATAAATTATGTTGAGCAAGGTTTATTAAGCTGAACACCGCCACAATTATTCTGCTATGTATCGGTACTTATTTTATTTTATTAACGTGTGAATGACAAGCATTAAGAATAATACCAAATAGCTAATTATCTTGCAGATTGTCTCGTTTGATTATGAATGTAACGTTTATATAGTGGAACTACACTGTTTTATCAAAAACCAAAGTGCCACACAGTGACTTGGTATGCATGTATTTCAGCAGGAAATGTGCAGGAGGAGCGGTGACTGCAAGCTGTGTTGTTAGCATAGACTGTGTTAGCTTAATACTGAGAGCATGTTAGCTTAGCTTCTTAGCTTGAGCTAGGTCTGGAACGTCACGCTCGTTGGCAGTAGGTCCCGCTCTGTCCCGCCTCGGCTCCGCCTCTTTGCCCTTATTTGGAGCAGGCTGGAGAAGGCGGGAGTTAGACTCTGACGTCACTGTCGAGCCGATAGCCGACTCCGCCTACTTAGGGCTTCACGGCAACTCTGCAGAATCCTATGGGTGACGTCACGGACCCTACGTCCATTTATATATACAGTCTATGATTGGGGCGTGTACCTTGAGGACCCATTGTTGACTCACCGGGAAAGAAACATCTCGACCGCTTTGTGTTGTTCAAATTCATCTTTTGGTATATCTGACTGAATAGGACAACTTTGATGCACGTTCAGTACGCGTATGAAAGCAGCCTGGAGATGGCAAGCTGTGATCCGCTCCGAATAAATGGTGATACAACTTCTCCAGCCATTCTCAAGCGATCAATGTTTTTATTAAATACCTGTATCCCTCTCATCACAACACAACTCTACACTGTGCAGAAAAAAATAACTTGCATGAAATAACATGTTATTTCATGTATGTTATATGTTAAAACAATATTCCATGGCTAATCCGGTAAACCACAGAAAAGTAAGTCCAGAATGAATATACGGTACAATAGTTATTGTGTATATATATATATATAAAAATATACCCATACTTAATTAATTAATTAATTAATATATACATATTTATTTTTGGTTTACAGTAACAACATATAAAACCCTGAATTCGGTGTGTGTGCAGTGCACAGACATGTTTCACTTCTTAAATGTGAGCAGAAAGCAATATGCAATCAATGTAATTGGCCATCGAGGATCTGGATCCTGTTTCCCTACCATGGCTTACACTCTACAAGTACAACAGGTGTAGAGCTACATTATAATGACCTGGAAAACAAAAAGTGCATTTATGTAAACTAAACTGACATTTGGGAACCAAAAAGTGAATTTTGCAACCTAGGCAGTTGATATCATTGGGTGTTAATGCTGCAAGAGTGGGAAGGTAGACATAATTGCTTATACGTATAGGCTAGAAGTCATGATGGAACAACTGTATTCTATGGATTCAATTTGTTATTTTCACAGCAATAACATGTCAAGTCTGCAAACATCTTCGATGGTAGGCTACTGTTTGACACACAACCCAGTGCATAGTTGTTCGTTTTATGTTGCTATATTTTCAAATTGACAATTTACATTCAATTGTAATAAAGACACATATCTGATGCACAGTGTAGAGTTGTGTTGTGATGAGAGGGATACAGGTATTTAATAAAAACATTGGTCGCTTGAGAATGGCTGGAGAAGTTGTATCACCATTTATTCTGAGTGGATCAGAGCTTGCCATCTCCAGGCTGCTTTCGGCTATGAATAAACAACTTGTGTTTCACATAGAGGCGCTCTGAAGGTATAGACAGCTATCAAAGCTACTATACATCACATTAAGAACGATGTACAACTGAAACTCTGACAAAAATATATTGATAAAATTATTTATTAAAGTTTGCAATGTTTTGCACAGGCATCCCCACAGTCACCTACTTTACATCTGTCGAAAATAATAGAATATCACCAGTTGTTCGGGCCACAATTTGTTCGGTAACAATGGACTCTCATCCAAGGTGAGCACATATTTCTTCTCCATCTCACTCATGCCATCCGCCTTCAGCCTCAGCATATCAAACACCACCCCCAACACTCCTGGCTCCAGTTTGACGTGCTGCATCCTCCTCTGAATGGTCCTGATGTCAGGCAGAGGCATATTCATGGCTTGGAGCAGGGGTGCCCAACCTTTTTTGAACCGAGAGCTACTTTTAAAATTGCCAGTCTGCCGAGATCTACCAGTCCAAATAGAGAGGCGTAGCCATTACTGACAGCCTACTACCAGGTAATTACACACTTCTACTTGTGTAAAACTGAGTAGTGTTGCTACAAAAGTATAAATTAGGCTTACTAATAAGACAACTCAGATCTGAAGCTACACAGGAATCTGCTGCCAAAGTGCAATAAAAAAGACAAAATTAATAGAATCAAACCCTTTTTTTGTCGCATTTAGTAGAGTATAAAAATAAATGCCTTTTAAAATAGGATGCAAGCAACACTAGTTTCTTAACTTAACCTGAATTGATAATAGACTATAACCTTTATCTTTATTTTATACCATTTTGTACAATAATTATAATGAATAAATTCAAACCATAGACTGTATATATAAATGGACGTAGTGTCCGTGACGTCACCCATAGGATTCTGCAGAGTTGCCGTGAAGTCCTTAGTAGGCGGAATCGGCCACTAACGGCTCGACTGTGACGTCAGAGTCTAATCCCGCCTGCTCCAAATAAGGGCAAAGAGGTGGAGCCGAGGCGGGACCTGCTGCCTCCGAACTGGAAGTAAACAGAGCTAGCTCAGGCTAAGAAGCTAAGCTAACATGAAATACATGCATACCAAGTTACTGCTAACAGTGTAGTTCCCCCTATATAAACGTTACATTCATAATCAAATGAGACAATTTGCAAGAGAATTAGCTATATTTTGTTATTCTTAATGCTTGTCATTCACACGTTGAGAAAAGACGGACTCCACCGCCCGGACCTAACGGAGCCGCAGTGGGCTAGCTCCGGGACGCCAGCTGGAGCTAGCCCCCTGCGGCTCCGTTAGCTCCGGCGGCCACCCCTGGGATAATTGGGTCCCCTATTAACATTTGCTCCCGTTTAGCATTATGGGCGTCATAGCCATAGACTATAAAAGTCTTACCCAAGGCTGAATCATAAACTAAAATGTATATGTATGAATAAAGGGTTACGTCCTTAGCTGGCTAATAAGTAACAAGCTAAGCTACCAAGCACACAAACACCTGCGAACGGGGTTAACATGTATAATATTATCATTTTAGACTTCTTGGAAGTTCTGTTAGTACATTCAAGCGCACAGCACGACATTTTAAATGCCTGGTATTTGTAACAATATTCCCTAAAAGGCACAATCACCACGAACACGGCTAAAGCTAAAGGGTCAAGTACAGTACTATGACTAACTAACGTTGTAGCTTCTATGGTTGTAGCCTAGCAGAGTGGACAAGTTGCTGTTAGCTGACAGTGAGGCATGTACGTGTTCATCAAAGTGACCATGCCCTAATTTATGCAAAAACTTTAAGACCTAATATAAATAAAAAGGTCGTGTTCGAAAACAATTCACTCACAGATTCATAATCATGAAGGTGGAATCTAACTATATCGATAATAATATTTATTGCATCCATGGGTAGAAACATGTTTTTTTCTGCTGTAAAGTTGGGCATTTTCACATGGGGTCTATGGAATTTGCTCCTTTCTGCAGCCAGTCCCTAGCGGCCCATGTATGAACTGCAGTGTGTGGCATTTCCGTATTGGCTTCCCGGCTGTTCCCCAGAGTTTGCCGCTTGGTTCAAACAAACAAAAACTTACAGCTGATTAATAACGGTATCTAACTTGAGTTTTTATTATATCAAAAACCTGTTGAAATGCTACTGTTATTTTTACTGTCCCCAAAAAGCACGTCGGCAGCCTCCAGGAATGCTTCTTTCACAACTTTGCGGTCTTTGAAAGACTCGGGCCTGGCGCCACGAGGGGGCAAAAGGGGGCATTGCCCCCCAAGTTGTTTTATTTGCCCCCTCACTTTGAGCATCATTCAGCCATCGAAAAGTTAAATAAATGTCACAATTATTAAATAACTTTAAATAATTATTTTCCCCAACACACGTTACTATATTTAGATCAGATATGTGGGCAGGCAGTCAAGCAACGTGTAAACAAGCCTCAACCCCAAGTGAGCTTGTACTCTTAATTAATGCTAGCATGTGTGCTTAGCTGTAAACACAGTCGGATGGGGGACCAAAACGTCCCTGTTTTCCGGGCAAAGTCTCCATTTTCAGAATGTGCGTTAAAAAACATAGAGCAAGGGTGAAATAAAATGTTACATGTCAGTAAAAACAGAGTAACAGTGTTGGGCACACTGATCTCTGGTAAGGTGGCCTCTTGATTGTCGGCCCCTGACATACTGGCCCCTGGCAGTCTGCTGACATCTGTCTCACTCTCTCTGTCTGTTATGTCCCTTTCATTCCCTTGGAACTCCACCTCAATATCTCCCTGAATCTCTGTAACAATAACAAGGCAATCTTGCTGTTATATGTGTATGCTGCCTTTACATGTGCACCTATTGTCATTTAAGGGTACACTACACTCCTATAGTGACATTCATCTAAGTGCATCTATTGGCAATGTTAAAGTATGAAGAAATCTGTAGATTATCTACATGTGGTATATGAATCTTCAGAGAATCCCTGAACCCTGGTAGTTTTGAAGCTGTATAATCTGAAGGTTGCATTAGGAGTGTAGTCTATCCTCGAATTATATAACATGGGAAACATTGTTAGCTTCATATATCATACCAATGTTTGATGTGCCATAATAGATGTGGTCATCATTCCTGACATTAACAGCTGGAGGCATACTCCTTGACATGGATTTCCTCCTTTTCGGCTTAGGCCGATGTATAAATATTGTTGGAACAGCATCTGGCCTCAACCTCAAATGTCCTCCTGATTTGTTGCCAATATATTGGTTGTCTTCAAAGTGTACCTGTAGGTAGGTAGGTTTGATCAGTTTCCATATTGCATATATTGAATATTGCTATGTCCTCTGTTCAGTCTGCTCCCAACTGTATTCCCTCCCCTTATTCACCACTGTTCCTATTCTTGCTCTGCTTTTTAGGGCCCAGGAAACAGATGAAGAGGATGTTTTTTTCAAAATGGTTAGGCTCCTGGATGCCCTAGAGTTCTGTATTGCTTTTTTGTAAATAGTTGCTTACCCTAACCCTTTTTTGTAAATAGTATTGCTTTTTTATAAATAGTTGCTTTTTTGTAAATAGTTGTTTGTAAATATTTGTAAAATGCCCCCCCCCCACACAATTGTTGTTCGCACAATTATGCTTCTGTTTTATCACTTTTTGGTGTCCATTGTTCAGCCACTGTATTGGTAAGCAACAATTTGTTTTGGCCAAAATGTGTTATTCACACTCCTGACTCCAGTTTGATGTGCTGCATTCTCCTCTGAGTGGTCCTGATTTCAGGTAGAGGTCATGGCTTGGAAGTTTTAATATCCTGTAGTGCCACAACAGAACCTAATAAGAATTGCTTTTTTCAGTTTCTCTTTTTTTTTTTTATTGTCTCGTCGCTGGCAAAGTGGCCTCGTCATTTTTATTGTTGACAAACCTGTTTTTGTTGCTCTGTTGAACCATGGTTCAACAGGAGCTTCTATAAAAAGTTTTGTAAATAGTTTGAATATTTATCATAGTAATCATTTTCAGTCTCCCACTCTGTCTCAATTGAATTTATCGTTGCTTTGCCCCACCGTATGTTTTGTTGTCCAAGGGCACTAATTTGGTCTGTGTTGAACATTGTTTTACACTTTAGATTAATCAAATTGTGTTTTTTGGCTGAATTAATCTTTTTCTGTTTAACCCTAACCCTCTTTGTTCTCCTTCTCATTCATTTTACTTTGTTTTGTTCTAACACACATCACTTTTTCCATACACTGTTCTTAATACTTGTTCACACATTTGTTCGTCCCTTTTACTTTGTTCTTCCTGTTGTTCTTGTTCAAACACGTAAAACGTATCTAAGTAATAGGCTACCAAGCTTTCCGTTGTCACCCTGCCTCTCCAAATGCAAAACTGTCAATAAAAAGTATGCAATAATGTAATTACAGCTGAAAAAGTTTTTTTTAAATATATTTACAATTCAATAACGCAATCGCTGCTGTCTGTCTGTCTGTCCCATAGAAGAACATGACAGCGCAGCGCAACTATACTACGGACGTGACTGCCCTGGCAGTGACATCAACATAGCCTGCTTGTGCTACCACACTTTCCCCTCAAAATATCGTTAAATAACGAAACTTGGAAATAGTGCCAACCCATACAAAGTGTAACCACATCATGTAAATATGAAAGCAATCTTTAAAAAATAACAGCGTTGGTTTAATCTATGACTATTTTGACCATGTTCGTGCTGTATTTGCCATAGAGAAGCATTGCCACGGAAGTGCGTTTGGAACTATCCCGGCATACATAAACCACGTGACCGGCTGGCGGCGACATCAAAGAGTGTCGTAACCCTTGGTATCTCTAGGGCTCTGGTCCAGACCATAGACTGTATATATAAATGGACGTAGGGTCCGTGACGTCACCCATAGGATTCTTCAGAGTTGCAGAGAAGCCCTTAGTAGGCGGAGTCGGCCACTAACGGCTCGACAGTGACGTCAGAGTTCAACTCCCGCCTGTTCCATCCTGCTCCAATTAAGGGCAAAGAGGCGGAGCCTGCTGCCACCGAGCTGGAAGTTCCGGAGCTAGCTGAAGCTACCAAGCTAAGCTAACATGCTCCCCATCTGCACACTGCCGTCGCATTTTACGTTTCTAAGGTAAGCGGACATGAAACTATTCAGCAAAACTATAAATAATAATCTAAGTTATTGGGTTTTTAGCATAATACTTCTTAAAATCTTAAAATCTCTTAACGTTTGTATGCAATTGTGCTAAATTCAACACTGGAATCAAGCAAATATTAATATGTTTGCATGACATTAGTTATTTATATTTTGATATCACTTAATTATACGTTTAATACATTTAAGTCAAGCTAAGGTACATGTGATCATGGTAGCTAGTTAGTGCTCTTACCTGTGAGGCCTCCTCCAAACAGCATAATAACCAGACTGTATCATTAAAACTAAGTACCAGTTCTAGATCCTTGACTTTAGACAAACAATTCAAAAGACAAAATGTATTTAAAGACCAATCTTTATTTGAATGTGCCTCTTAACCTGGGATATTAGTTATACAGTAATAGTATTGACAATCTAAAAAAACTGAGCAACTCAACAGTTAACTTTATATTTCTTATTGTCCAAAGCATTTATTATTTTCATTTTCCCCCTCTCATATTCAGTGTGGACGGATTGAGACAGCGTGGTGTCCAGAGAGCTGCAGAGACTTCAGGGAGAAACCTCCGTGTGATGGACGTCCTGTCTGTTGGTTTGGAGAGGACTGAGGGTCTTTCCTCAGCGAGGAGGACCAGGCCTGATGGAGGTGCTGATACCATAAATGTGTTTACTTATACATTTAATAGGTTTACACCTTCTGTCCATATGTGCTTTTTATTTAACACATGTTTGATTAACTTTTGGTTCACATTTCAATAAATTGTATTTGAACTCCTTTCGTCCATTATTCTTACTGAGAATGTTAGATTACACATTCACATCTGACTGAAGATTGGCCCCATTTATTTGTGACGTTGCAAACTCTGCGGTACAAGGCACAAGTGATGTGAAGCTCATAAAGCGAGGCCAATAAAATAATAAACTGATGGAGTGTAGATGTGGAAATAGCTGCATTCGATCAGCTGACTGTGTTTTCACAATAAAAGTAGTTTCTTAGTGAATGTCCTGTATTGGTCTTAAAATCTCATAACATCAGCTTTTAATGTTCCTCTTGGATGTTCTTCTTGACCCGCAGAGAAGGAGAAAATGTTGTGTCTTTCAGGCATGTCCTTTCCTAACAAAAATGACAGGAAACATAAAACATATTATTGCAGAACAAGTGTGTTATTTATGAAAGCGGTGTGTTTGTGTGTTTAGGGGCTGTTGATATAATTATTTTGTAATTGTAATGTTTTTTATTTTATTTCAACAGTGAGCTACAAAGACAATCAGATTATGAATGAACAGTATGAAGTTCATCAACATTGAAATATATGTTATTATAAAAATAATATTTAACTGTTATCAAAACTGTAGAAGCTTGCTCTGTTGTCTCACTGAAAGAATAACTTTTACCACGTTTTTTACAGACAATATTGAGAGATAAATAGTAGCAGTTCTCACTATGTGTTAAATATCTTTGCCTTCAATACATTAAATTCGAAAGCTGACAAAATCATATTTCTTTAGCCTTTATTTACACAGGTGTAGATCTCATTGAGACACAAGGTCTCATTTTCACACAATAATATTGCTTGTTAACATCTAAATGTAACCTTTTGCATGGAAAAACCCCTCAACTTAACTGATGTGTAGGTGATCTAGTATTTAGTATTGTTTAAATGGAATGTATATCAGTGTAAGTCAATACTTCATTTATTTAAACCAATATCTTTCTTGATTCTTTGTACAGTATGAAAAAAGAGTATTTGTACCTGTGCTGAAGTTCACTGCTGTGAGGAGTCCAGTTCTGTCTCTCACTCTCTGGTCCAGCCTGTCTGCATCACCTGGACACCTTAAACAAACAGATATATATGTAAAGTACCATGTGTACAAACAATATAACTGATTATCTTCTGTTGAACGTGTTGGATTGTGTATTGTCCGAGTCAGGGTCCTTTTTATTTTACTGTAACTTTGGAAGTTGTGTTTCCAATGCTTACTGTTTATTTGATACCAATTTGGTAATGCAATTAATAAAAACAAGAAGGTTTGGGTTCGTTCTTCAGATGACTGACGTTAACGCGTAAGCTCAATAATGAACTCCAGCTCAACCAACCATATTGTAATATCTAAGTAATCATCTTGAAATATGACATTAATACTTGTAATATACACACATCTTATTGTGAGGTTGATTTCACATATGACATTAGCTTGTCTACATACTTGAGCATAACCAATTTAAATTAACCTTAGCGATGCATAGTTTCTACCTACATAATAAAATATCTCTCTAAGTTACAAGGATGACCTTATTTTATCAACCTCAAACTGTTATGGTTATCGGAGAGGACCCAAACGCAGGACACGGCAGAGTGTTGAAAAAAGGTTTATTTTGAGGTGGAGAAGCGTGGAGAATAATCCGGCTGGTGGCGGCTGTTGAGGTGGAGGAGCGTGGAGAATAATCCGGCTGGAGAGTGATCCACTGAGGTTTAAACAACGATCTGGCGCTAACAAGTTGTGGAGCCTCCGCTGATATGCCATTAGTAAATGGCTGATGGAAATCAGGTGTGTAGTAGAGGAGTGTGCCCCACTGATTGCAGCAGGTGGAGGTTGAGCCGGGAGCCAGGAGTGACAGCCACCACGCCCACACAGACAGGGAAAGGCAAAACACACACAAGGGAGGTGGCTGGAGAGTACAACCACTACACATTACATTACATTACATTACATTGCATTTAGCAATTTTTTGTTTGCCGTTTGTTCTATAGTATTATCCCACTTAACGCTTACATTACATTACATTTAGCTGATGCTTTTATCCAAAGCGACTTACAATAAGTACATACGACAAGGAAGACACAACCCTGAAGAAAACAGAATCATATAAGTACATCAGGTATCATAGAGCCAAACATTTCAAGTGCTACTCAACTAGCTATAGATAAGCCAGTGCTTTATTAGTATATAAGTGCCTTGTTAGTAATTCTATCGCTCGAAGTGGAGTCGAAAGAGATGCGTTTTCAGTCTGCGCCAGAAGATGTGCAGGCTTTCTGCTGTCCTGATGTCAATGGGGAGCTCATTCCACCATTTTGGAGCCAGGATAGCAAACCCACATGTTTTTGCTGATGGGAACTTGGGTCCCCCTCGCAGCGAGGGTGCAGCGAGTCCTTTGGCTGATGCAGAGCGGAGTGCACGCGCTGGGGTGTACAGTTTAACCATGTCCTGGATGTAGGAAGGGCCAGATCCATTCGCAGCATGGTATGCAAGTACCAGTGTCTTGAAGTGGATTCTAGCAGTTACCGGGAGCCAGTGAAGGGAGCGGAGGAGCGGAGTGGTGTGGGAACATTTTGGAAGGTTGAAGACCAGACGAGCCGCTGCATTCTGGATGAGCTGCAGAGGTCGGATGGCACATGCAGGTAGACCAGCCAGGAGGGAGTTGCAGTAGTCTAGGCGTGAGGTGACGAGAGCCTGGACCAGAACCTGGGTGGCTTTCTGGGTCAGCTGGGGACAAATCTTCCTGATGTTGTACAGCGTATATCTGCAGCAACGGGTTGTAGCAGCGATGTTTGCAGTGAAGGACAGGTTGTTATCTAGGATCACACCCAGATTCCTTGCAGTCTGAGTCGGGGAAACAACAGAGGTGCCGATGTTGATCGTCAGGTCAAAAGTGGGACAATCTTTTCCCGGAAGGAAAAGCAGTTCAGTCTTGTCAAGGTTGAGCTTGAGGTGATGAGCAGACGTCCACTGAGAGATGTCAGCTAGACAAGCAGAGATGCGTGCGACGACCTGGGTCTCTGAGCGGGGAAAGGACAGAATTAATTGGGTGTCGTCAGCATAGCAGTGGTATGAAAAACCATGCGGGCTAATGACCGATCCGAGCGAGTTTGTGTACAGGGAGAAGAGAGCCCTGAGGGACCCCTGTAGTTAATAGGGTCCAGAGGACAGGTGGTAGGGCGGGCAGAGGTAATGAGGGTAAGAACCTCACTTGGAGAGAGAGGGGAAAAGGAGGTTAGTGTGTGGGTGAAAGGAGGGTCTGGTGACCCAGCGGTGAGTAAAGGTGAGTCAGAAAAAGAAGAGCGAATATCATCAACCTTTTTTTCAAAATGGTTAACAAAGTCGCTTGACAGAAGTGAGGAGGGGGGAGGGGCTTTGGGAGGGTCCAAGAGGGTGGAGAATCAATCAATCAATGTTTATTTATATAGCCCAATATCACAAATGTTACATTTGTCTCAGTGGACTTCACAGTTTGTACAAAATATCAGTATGACAATACGACACCCTCTGTCCTTAGACCCTCGCATCGTACAAGGAAAAACTTCCGAAGAAAACCCACAGTTTAAAGGGAAAAATGGGAGAAACCTCAGGGAGAGCAACAGAGGAGGGATCCCTCTCCCAGGACGGACAGTCGTGCAATAGATGCCGTGTGTAAATTGAAAAGATAATACATTTGCAACATAGGTAGTCCAAATGTTTGGAAATGCATGTGTGTGTAATAGGAAGATGGATCCACGAGGATATCCATCCAGGACCTATGATCCAAGAGAAGATGGTAAATAGTTTTTTGGGATTGGAATAGGAAGATTGGATCTTATCTTGAAAGAAAGTGCTCTTTGCCTGAGAGATCGAAGCAGAGAAAGAGGAGAGGAGAGCCTGATAGGTTAGGAGGTCGTCACGGTGTTTGGATTTCCACCATTTCCACTCTGCTGCCCGAAGGACGGTTCTATTAGCACGCAGTGCGTCATTTAGCCAGGGAGCAGGAGGGGACTGACGAGCCTGCCGAGATGTGAGAGGACAGAGAGAGTCCAGAGAGGATGAGAGAGTAGAGAGGAGAGTTTCTGCAGCAGAGTTTGGAGGCAGGAGTTGGAACGAGTCAGAGGAAGGGAGGGCTGAGAGCACCGATGAGGCAAAGGTAGAGGGGGAGAGGGAACGAAGGTTACGGCGGACAGGTGCAGGATGAGAAGAGATTAGTTTTTTATGTTTGGAAAGGGGTAGAGAGAATGAAAGGAAGAAGTGATCGGATGTGTGGAGCGGGTTTACAGAGAGGTTAAAAGTAGTGCAGTTCCTTGAGAATATGAGATCAAGGACATTGCCAGCTTTATGAGTTGGTGGGAATGGAGACAGTGAGAAAGCAAAGGCGGTTAACAGAGATGTTAGTTCGTCTATCTTCCCCGTCTGGAGGTTGAAGTCTCCGAGAAGTACAGCGGGAGGGCCAGTTTCAGGGATGTGTGAGAGGAGATGATCTAATTCCTCCAAGAAGTCCCCCAAGGCGCCTGGCGGACGGTAGAGAACAACAATGGTTAATTGTATAGGATGGGTTACTGTGACGGCATGGAATTCAAAGGTGGAAGTAGTGAAGTTAGGTAGCTTGAAGAGGGAAAAGCTCCATTTGGGAGAGAGCAGGAGACCAGTGCCACCTCCTCTGCCAGTGGGTCTGGGTGTATGGGAGAAGGAATATGCCGTGGAGAGAGTTGCTGGGGTGGATGTGTTGGATGGAGTAATCCACGTCTCAGTGAGAGCAAGGAAATCCAGAGACTGCAGGGAAGCGTAGCCAGAGATGAAGTCAGCCTTAGGAACAGCTGACTGGCAGTTCCACAGGCCACCTGAAACTAGATGTTGGATGTCAGTGGAGCATGTGGGATAGACGAGAGCAGGCCGGTTATATCGATTACGAGATACACGGGGCCAGTGATAATTGCGAGAGGACACATGAACAGGAATGGAGAAAATACACATGATTATAGCATGAGGGGCTAAACAACCAAATGAAATAAAACACCAGCGATACTTAGCTCAATCAAAGTAGGATTTGCCTCCTCTTTGCCACCCTCGTGACTCCAGCAGGACTCCAATGTCTTTGTCGGTCTCACTCCAGCAGGACTCTATTGTCTTTGTCAGTCTTACTCCAGCAGGACTCCAATGTCTTTGTCGGTCTTCAGCTGTCTGACGCTGAAGCTGACGCTCCAGTAAATAGCTACCTAAAATGGAGCCTGATTGCTGAGTTCTCACAGCTGTGGGGCCACGCCCCTCTAATTAGTTATCTCTCTACAGCTGATGGGCGACAGCTGAGTGGCCCTGCCTATATTGTAATGCAGGCTTGAGTGCTCGACTGAGACCTGTGTTACAGGTTCCCTTGAGCAGATCTGAGATGTAAAATCTCTGAAAAGCGCCGTTTTGGGTACAATAACTGCAGAACAATTATACAGAGTAGAATAAATGAAACAGAGAAGTCTAATTAAACAAGAATATAACTTACAGTGGTTGCTGCGTCAACAGGTCGTGTCGTCACCCGGTCGATATGCACACTTGTCTATTTCGTTTTAACCTTTATATATACAGTCTATGGTTTTAACTTGGAGACTACGATTAGCATCGTTAGCACCGATGTAGCTACCACACGCTTACACGCTAACCCAAGCCTTAACATTCATTACGTAGCTGATTCAAATCATAAACACATCAATAAATACTCAAATTTCACTTACCGCAAAAAACCGCATTCATGCTCTGTCTGTTTTAGCCGCAGAGCGAGTCACAATCGTCCGATATATAAGCATGAAGAACAAACAAACACGGCCGGGGTCAAGTTGTGTTCCCTGGATGAACTAAGCAGGCAGAGTCCCAGTAGCTTCACGGAGCTGCTAGCAGAGAGACAAGACTAGCAGCAGCAGTCACTTGACAGAGCTGTCACTCAATGTGACCGCGTCCTAATTTATGCAAAAACATTAAGACCTAATATAAATAAAAGGGTCGTGTTAGAAAACAATTCACTCACAGATTCATAATCCTGTAGGTGGAATCTAAATATATACATAATAATATGTATTGCATCCATGGGTAGAAACGTTTTTTTGCTGTAAAGTTGGGCATTTTAACATGGGGGTCTATGGAAATTGCTCCTTTCTGCAGTCATCGCCTATCGGCCAATATATGAACTGCAGTGTGTGGCACTTCCGTATTGGCGTCCCGGCTCTTCCCCAGAGTTTGCCGCTTGGTCCAGACCCAACAATAGCCTATAGATTGACCAATGAATTGAAAACAGACCAAATGTACTTAAGATGCAGTGGCAAGATGTTCATTAAAGTCGGTTGAAGGGGCTAGAATAGGTCAATGAAAAACATGTGGGCACTGTCATGCTGAAACAGGAAAGTATGTTTTCAAACCTGTGACCACACTAAATTGTCTTAGTTGTCATTGTGTTCTAAAGCACTGTACTGTACGTTATTTCCGTCATATATTTTGAAACACAAAATATAAAACTATACGAGCAGTGCACGACTATGTGCTATAGTTAAATTACCTCTGCAGAGTTTGGCTGTGGTTTGTATGTCTGTTCGTCATCAGGATGATGGAAAATCGACTCGCCAGATTTTCATAAAGCTTGAAAGGTTGTAGCATAGGCTAATGAAAAAAAAACATGTCTTCATGGACATCCCTTTTTTCATCAGGGTACATTCATGTGAAAAAGGAAATGACCCAAACTGTTATCACACCCCAATTGTCTTAGTTGTCATTGTATTCTGAAGCATTAAGATTTCTCTTATTTGGCCTTGTCCAACTGAATAATTTAATAAAGGCCAAATGTACACAAAAGTAGGAACATAAACATACTTTAAACACGCTGCTATGGACAATCATTTGCACTAGTGTACATATTTGTACTTTAATATATTCGTCTTCATCCATTTATAAGTGACTGTTATTTTTGTATATTGACTGTTGTGCCTTTAGATTTGTATTTTGTATTAATGCCTCTTCATGTGGGAATTTGTATATATGTATCCGTCACGATCTTAGTTTTATGTCACGGTTTTAGTTTGGTCTGTCTTGTCATGGTTTTATTTTGCAATTCTGTTCTCCCTGTATCTTGTCTTCCTCCCTGTCGTTAGTTTACCTGGTGTGTCTGATTGACTGATTGTGTTCACCTGTTGCCCTTGTGTTTTTCCTCCCCTGCCCGGCTGTTTCTCGTCTCTTGATTACCCCTCCCTGTATTTAGTCTTGTCTCTTCCTGTGTTCGGTGTTGGTTCATTAATTGTCGTTCATGTCTCCCTTCATGTTGGTCACAGTCACCTTTTGTTTGGATGCTACCTCGTGCTACAGTACCTGTTCATGGATTCTTGTTTTTTTAGCTTTTGTAAATAAAGCTCGTCTTTTGTTTCATTTTGAAACCTGCTTCTCTCCTTATTCTGCATTGGGTCCCATTTTCCCCCAACCCTGACAGTATCTATGTTTGATTATGTAGGTATTTTTAGATTTTTGTCGTTGAATTATCTCTGCAAAGTTGGGTTCTGTTTGTGGGTTTATTCATATAATTTGTCAGCAGGATTCTGGAAAAGATACTGGCCAGCTTTTCATTAAACGGGGGGGGGAAGGGAGAAGCAAACACCAATCAACAACCCATTTAATTCAATTGGCTTAGAGAGGTGGATTCACTTATCGTGTGCTTTCCATGTGCCCTTTACTTTGTACAGCCCTTACTGTTTTGCAAAGGGTCTACACTCACTCTTGTTCAAATATTGAAAAAAATATTTTTGCTCTGATTCTCTACATGAGCCACTTTACTTGAACATGAGCAATACAATGACAGCTGAATTCATATGAAAATTATCACCCACTTTGTCTTGCTTGAGAACTGTTGGAAAGGCTACTTTAAGCTAAGTCTTTAGAAGACAACAGTTTTTCATCTGCTGCAAAGGTCTTCATTAAGTCAAAAAAAGTTAATTGCCAGGGGATGCAATTACCCAACTCTCTTAAGCCATGAGGGAAGGCTGTTGTCAAATCATGAATGGCCTGAAGGGGAAAAGCACCACGCTGCTTTCAATTATTAATTTTAACCAATCCCTACACTGTGCACAGCAGGTGGTCTCAATACCTCTCCAATCAACTCATTTTGCGAATTGTGGAAAGGGAAATTATTACCAAATAATCAGGGACGGTCACAGTTAACCATGGCATGGCAACAGCATTTGATGACACCCCATAATACGCTTAGATGTGTTGATGGTTGCATCGTTACCAAACCTGTGAAGTTTTGGGCCATTTCGAGCATTTGAACTGAAGTTGTGAGAAAACCGTGTTTCATAGTGAGCATTGTGTTGCTTGCCATGGCAACAGCTTTTGAGGAAAACTCACGAATGGCACATACATGTTGAAGGCTAGACCATTAACCATTATCTGAGGGAGTGGGAGAGTCCTACTGCAGTCAGCATGTCATTGTGTCCCTGGGCAAGACACTTCACCCCAAATTGCTCCTGTAGGGATTGTACACAATATTGAGTATGTAAGTCGCTTTGGATAAAAGCGTCTAACAAATGACATGTAATGTAATCTGAAGTCTGCTGCTCTGAGCGTGTCAGTTGGAGTTATGACACAGGTGTTTATATTTGAGCTAACGATGTGTCCAGAGATCAAAGGTTTCTAATTTATTTTCATTTTTCAAGCTACGAGATGTTTTCCTACATTTCACATGAAAGATTATGTCTCAGGAGTGTAGGGTTTGGGAATTATGGCAGGTTTAAAAAAATATATGAAGGCGAATTTGAAGCTGTCCTCCACTCTAGCTGTGACATCACGCACTCTAGCCTTAACGAGCTGCGCAATACACACTAATGTTAAAATCTGAAGAAGGCCTCTTTACCAAGGTCTGAACAATGTTTAATATCTCTAAAAGTATGAGTCAGATTTAAAAGTTGTTTAATATGAATAATATCAGAAAGATGTGTAACATTGTAAAGTTGGAATGAGGTTTCTGAGTGAAAGTATGAAGGAACAGTTAGCAGTTGAAGTCGCATGAAGATTTTTCAAGTCTGAAGAGTTTCTCCTTTGATTTCCATGTTGAAAATGTGATGAATTATGGGATGTATCTCTGGAATTATGAAAGTTATGAATGAGAAAAGTAGTAGCAATCGATTCCCGACCGAGCTGAACGTTTTGATGTTTGAACAGAGTTTCTGCGATGTGGAATGTGGGAGAAGAAGAGGTGCAAAATAACCCGGCAGAATAATAAAAAATGTTGTGCGTCGAAGAACAGATAGTATTGTATTTAGTGGGAATGCTGTATGCTGTATCACTAAATACATTGGTGAAGTTATTTATTATGGTTCTTATGTTATTGTTTTGCATAATTTAAAAATGACAGATAACAAATAATATTGTTTCACTCCTCCAATTCTCTGTTTGACGCACTGCAACTGTACTTTCCTATCATTTCCCCTTTAAGACATTGGGAATGTATGTTTAGAGACCATGTTTGCTCAACATGCAAAGTACACACTCTTGGATTCAGCTCAATACATATTTGCACAACTGTATAATCGTATTTGAATAATCCCCTACAAGAGACGCAATGTGGGTAGCTATATGTTTGTGTGATGATGCACGTTCACATATGGAGAGAATGCCAGGGTAAAAAACATTATAGCAAAGCACATTTGATATAATAATTTAAAATAAAGAAAGGATAAAAAAAGAAAAAGGTATAGCATGTTTACTCTACTACAGAGGCAACAGCAATTATAAGAAGCCATAATGCTTAGAGTACATATACAGTAAGGCTCACATAAAAGGTTCAATTATAAATGGAAAGGAAAGAAAATGAACATTCATTATGGAAAATAAGATGAAAAGGGAGAACGAAAACATTTACAATTAGCTGCAAAACATACAATGTTACCGTTATTTATGTTTTTCTGATCCCTTTTGCATTTGCCATTCAGTATTTGTCTTCTTTACCATTATGTAAGGGCACTCCTGTTTTTTGTTCCCCATCTTCAATTTCCATCTATTTCTGCCACTGTTTGCGTCCTCTTCTCTGCTACTATTTATTTAGTACTATTTCACTGCTCAGCCTGTCTGCTTTTTCTCTGCTCCTCCAGTATGGCATGTCCTTTGTTCTTCCGTCTCTTATTTTTCCTACTATATCTTACCTTCTCTTCTCCTCTCCTCTGTAACTGTATCATTTGCAGGTGTTGGGAGTTCAGCGCTGGTTACATTAAGTGGATCTACCAGGTTCCCATCCTCACAGCCATTGGGGTAAGAGCGTTGTTGTTATCCATGCTTTGTGTATGTAACTGATACTACATTTGGGGCCGCTTTGTTTATGCATGTCTAAGTTAAGGAATACAGCAAAGATTGAGGTATGTCCATGGTAATACTAAACCTACCCTTGCATATCCAATACTTAAAACATAAACAAAGGGTAACTGTCAAAAAAGTAATACAACTTGTATTGGCTTATGATTATGACCACAGTAAGTATACATTCAAATACTAGTTTAAAAAGCTTGTGAAAACATTACAATTTGAACAAATCTCCCTTTCTCATTCAAAAGAAAAGGTTGAGGTATATACATGATTGTACTAATCCTAACCCTAACCCTTGCCCAATGCCATTCAAATTCTTCATAAACAAATGGTAACAGTCAAAACTTAGAAGAATCAGTGCTGTCTATTACCAGAATTAGCCTATGTTTAATGACCCCAGTAAGTAAAAATACAAGTGTTTAAAGCTTGTGACAACATCACACTTCGAAATAAAAGTCCTTTCCTTACTCAAAAACACTACACTGTATTAAAAGCAAACATGGAGGTATGTACATGGTTATACTAACCCTAACCCTACACTAAAAAGAACATTGCCACAAAAACCCACATAACAGCCTTTTATGAATTGTATAAGCCTATGTTTAATGATCAAAGTAAGCTCACTCAATTAAATAACTAGTATGAATGATTAGGGCCATCAGTAGAAGGCCTGGCACAGCATTCTGATAATTGAGAAGTAGTTGTTAATCATTATCACTGCAGCTACATGTTTTAGGAATTGTTTGGAATTTTCTCCATGCTACAACATTTCATTGGAGCGTGAAATATCCTAGTTAAAAGCTGCCTGCTGTGGTGATAACAACCTGAGACCCGTTCATTTCCTATAAATTGCTAACCGTCAGCTTTCATGTATTGCAATGATTTGTAGTGTTGCTTAATGTGTTTTGACCTGATTTTTTGCATTCAGCATTACTGAAATGTGATGGAAGAGTGGTGAAGCATCTTTAAAATTCAAATGCCATTTGTCTTCGACACACTATTTCCTGACATTAAAGTGTTCACTCAGGATCCAGTAAAAAGCTGATCCGTCGTTCCACGACCAGGACGGAATCCGCATTGTTCCTCCTCAATCTGAGGTTCGACAATCGGCCTGACCCTTCTTTCGAGTACCTTAGAGTAAACATTCCCGGGGAGGCTGAGTAGTGTGATGCCTCTGTAATTGGCACACACCCTCTGATCCCCCTTTTTGAAAAGGGGAACCACCACCCCGGTCTACCACTCCTTCGGTACTGTTTCTGACTTCCACGTAACGTTGATGAGACGTGTCAACCATGACAGTCACTCAACACCCAGAGCCTTCAGCATTTCTGGGCGGATCTCAACCACCCCCGGGGCTTTGCCACTGTGTAGTTGTTTGACTACCTCAGTGACCTCCCCCCGGGAGATTGGTGTTGATCCCCCGTCATACTCCAGCTCTGCCTCTGACATAGAGGGTGGAGTTGTCGGGTTCAGGAGTTCCTCAAAGTGTTCCTTCCAACGCCCTAACACTCCATCAGTTGAGGTCAACAACGTCCCATCCTTACTGTACACAGCGTGGATGGTTCCCTGCTTCCACCTCCTGAGGAGTCGGACAGTTTTCCAGAACAACTTTGGTGCCGCCCGAAAGTCCTTTTCCATGTCTTCTCCGAACTTCTCCCACAGCCGCTGCTTTGCCTCGGCCACGGCTGAGGTTGCTGCACTTCGGGCCTGTCGGTACCTTGCAACTGCATCGGGAGTCCCCCGAGATAACAAATCCCTGAAGGCCTCCTTCTTCAGTCAGACGGCTTCCCTGACCACCGGTGTCCACCAGGAGGTTCGAGGGTTACCGCCCCTTGAGGCACCTAAGACCTTGAGACCACAGCTCCCCGCTGCGGCTTCGGCAATAGAGGCTTTGAACACCGACCACGCTGGTTCAATGTCCCCAACCTCCACAGGAATGCCCGAAAAGCCCCGCCGGAGGTGTGAGTTGAAGGCCTCCTGAACTTGGGCCTCCTCCAGACGTTCCCAGTTCACCCGAACTACACGTTTGGGCTTACCAGGTCTATCCAGAGGCTTCCCCCGCCACTCGACCCAACTCACCACGAGATGGTGATCAGTTGACAACTCTCTTTACCCGAGTGTCGAAAACATACGCCCTCAGGTCCTATGATACGATAACGAAATAGATCATAGACCTTCTGCCTAGGGTGCTCTGGTACCACGTACACTTATGAACATCCTTATGTTAGAACATGGTGTTTGTTATGGCTCAGATCATGGGGGCCGTTCCTCCCAATCACACCCCTCCAAGTGTCTCCATCATTGCACACATGTGCGTTGAAGTCTCCCAGCAAGAGTCCCCTTCAGGAGCCCCATACAGGACTCTTTCCAGGGTCTCCAAGAAGGCTGTATACTCTGAACTGCTGTTTGGTGCATAAGCACATACAACAGTCAGAGTTTTCCCCCCCATAACCCGCAGGCGTAGGGAGGCGACCCTCTCGTCCACTGGGGAAAACTCCAACAACGAAGCAGTCAACCAGGGACTTGTGAGTATCCCAACACCCGCCCGGCGCCTCATACCTTGAGCAACTCCGTAGAAGAATAGAGTCCAACCCCTATCCAGAAGTAAGGTTCCAGAGCCGACGCTGTGCCCAACCAAATCCAACTGGTAACGCTCCAGCTCCCGCACAAGCTCCGGCTCCTTCCCCCCCAGAGAGGTGACGTTCCACGTCCCCAAAGCCAGCTTCTGTTGCCCGTGTCTGGTCCGTCGAGACCCTCTGCTTTCACTGCCACCCTTCTGGCAGCGCACCCGACCCCATCGCTGTTTCCCGTAGGTGGTGGGCCCACGGGACGGAGAAGCGGAGGTGTTGCCCACGTTGCCTTTTCGGGCTGTGCCCGTCCGGGTTCTGTGGCAAGCCCGGCCACCAGACGCTCGCCGACGAGTCCTCCTTCTGGGCCTGGCTCCAGAAGGGGACCCCGGGCCTCCTCCGGGCCTGGTATCCTCACTTCCTGTGTCGTCTTTCATGAGGTCTTCGTCTTTCATGAGGTCTATATCTTACATTCCTTCTGTAAAAACCGTTGCCTCTAATAGGTCAACAAAAGTAACACGCATTTTAAATCAGGCTTTATCAAATAATCAGCTTTCTATTTTGTAAACATATTCTTATTAGCACATATTTAACAAGACATTGCCTAATTTGCCCATTTCAACATCACATTTCAGAAAATGTACAATACACTCTTGCCTTAAAGCGGGGGTTTGTAATCTTGAGAAGCTAGTGATTACAGTCCTGTATCAGAGCATTTATTCTATTAGCATTGAAATGAAAGAAAATCACACCTAAATAAACTGTGTTGATGCAGAGTGAATTAAAGACCAAACCATTGAAAATGAGTTTAAAATAAGCCATGTTCTGGCGATTGAGTTAAGATGCTTGAGAAGATCTCCTGCAGATTCTAATGAGATGGCATTTCTTTATCTGGCATATATTCTCAACCTGCATAAATAAGACCACATGCTATACACAGATTAAATTCACAATTCTCATACACCTAGGCAGTCAATTTAATTTCAGGAATATTTCTGTGTCTGTGTAAAGTAGAACGAGGTACTGTAGGAAATGGGATTCTAATATCTGACGGTTGTTATCCTGAAATAATTTAACAACTCAGGAATTTAACAACAGATTGTTTTTTTAACCACAGTCAGCTACTCAGCCGGTCCACTTGTTCCAGATTGAAATATCTCTTCAAAAATGTTAGATTGACAATCAACGCTCCAGAAAAGGTTCAAGCATACATGTCTCCCTCAGGTTTAATGGGAATCTGATGTGATCTTCCCATATAAGGACACATCTGGGGTATAAAGGCGGAAGAATAAAACCACTGTTAGATATGTGGCACCTTATTTGTAAACCTGGGTAAAAGATTATAAGATATAGAAGTTTGTTGGAGCTTGCACCGCATATCTCTCCAGCAGATCCTTTAGCAATAATTATATATTAAAAGCAAAGTCATCAAACGTCTTGAGTAAAAAAGTAATCTACTAAACCATACACTTTTTACCGCAAGACACGTTTTTTCTCAATTGTGTTATCAGCTTATCCAGAGCAAAAATAAAAAAGCAAATCTTTGTAAATATTTAACACTATTCAACATAAGAACCTACCACGGATGGTGGTTGGCCCAAAGTTCACTTTCACAGTTCAGACTTCCATTACTTGATGTATTTCTTTAGATAAGAGAAGACAAGAATCATGGGTTTGAGGTTTGAAGATTTAAATATTTGACTGCCTAGCTAATCAACACAGAACCTTTACATCCATGCAAGTTGGACAATTTTTCGCACAAAGTCTGGTATAAACTTTGCTTGTGCATCACTGCTTGGTAGCACCAACAGTATGTTCTTGGTTGCTGTTGCAAGAAAATATGTGGAGACACATTGAAAGGACAAAACATTAATTTACAAGTGATAGACAGCGTGATGTTTACATCTCTTTTTCAGGTTTTCATCACCCAAGAGAGACAGGCAATACAAAATAAATGAATACATTAGTATATGAAATGCCGGGAATCTGTCACATAGTCAAATGTATAGAAATGTAATATGCATCATATAAGTTCTGTCTGTCGTGTGCATGGTTTGATTTTGTCAAATGTGATCATATTGCAGTAAGAGTAATCAACTACTTGAAAATAGGTGATTATTTCTTAGAAAGTTATTTACCGTAGTATAGTTATAGTTATTTTTACTGCAATATAAAGCAGAAGTAAATATATAAATCATTGATATGTTAATCTAGTTGTGAATCTGGTCGCGTGATACTAACAAACAAGTGATCATTGGACAATCTACAAAATAGATGTGAACCTATGTAATTCACAAGTTGATAGCATTATGATAATGTGTGTGATGTTTGTGTATCTAATATCGTTCAATTATAGTAATATAATGTTTTTGTGAATATGAAATGAATCATAAATATATTGTGTATGCTTGGATCCTCGATTGAAAACGTAGATGTTCTTAAATTAATCTACCAGTTATTAGCAATACAAAATTATTCGTTTTCAAGAATAACAGTTATAGTACTTAAGAAGACTTACATGTGCTGTATATATGAAGAGCTTTCTATATCTGTTCTTCTGTTTCAGCTCAATTTCATCTTGTTTGTGAACATCGTACGGGTTTTGGCCACTAAAATTCGAGAGACAAACGCAGGGAGATACGACACCAGGAAACAGTACAGGTTTGCACTCAACTGAATGTATCTAAAGGAACCAGCATGCAGATTAAGTTGAGATTAATTAACCACAATTACCAAAGTTGTAGCATTTGATTTGTGCTAAATTAACATGTCATACATTTAATTTTCACTAATTTAGGCTTTGCATGATGATGTCCATATATTTGTGCAAGGGGATGCTGTTGGGGAGCAGGGTGACAAAGTTACACATATCAGTTGCTTAGCGATGTCTTAATGTTTATGTTGTAGCACTTGGTTATTGCCCTTGATTGTTGCTTGTTTGTAGAATACATTTTTTAAATGTATTCTGTTCATATTTACAAAAGGGATGTAAGTGAATTTGCACTCTTGCACAAACTTTGTCGTTACCTTATTTGCAGACCACCTTGTTTTAACATTATTATACATTTTTCTCCACATACACATTTCGCATACAGTACACATGCAGAGCTAATGCAAAATGAGTAAATAAACACACAAACGGACTAACCCTAACCTTATCCACTACTTTGCTTAACCCGGCACTAAACCCTAATGATTTATGTTGTGTAACTTGCATTTTGTCCTGCAAGTAAGGAAGTCCCCACAATGTCAGTGTATTATCAAATTCATGTCCTCACAACATAGGTTAAATATGCGCACATATACACACACAAAATATGTTCTAGTATTTCAAATCTGCAATTATCACCATTATTCTCCATGCTGATGCTGGCATCGATGTGTCAGATAAAAATATTATAATTAGAGTTTTTTTTCTATGAGAAGCACTGTACTGGATACCACATGCTGGTTCGCTCTGTGTAAATGAGCAGACTACATGTCAGAATAAATTATAGTGATCGGGTGCAGTAAATTGGAAACCTTGCTGGAAGATGAATGTATGTATGAATACAACACATTTCATGTATAAAGAATAATCAAACTGTCAATGTAAGGGTACCTAAATGTACATAGAAAGACACTTGGTGACAGATTATAGGTGTTGAGTTGACAAAGCCTTTTTTGACACAATGCAAAAGAGCATTTACTAAAGTGGGAAATATCGTGGAGTATATAATCATCAGTAATGTTGAGTTTATGACTAACATGGTAAATGTAATTCAATCAGGGGAGACTTAGTTTGTTAGTTTGATAACATATTTAAAATGGTGGAATGAGCTCCCCATTGACATCAGGACAGCAGAAAGCATACATATCTTCCAGCGCAGACTGAAAACTCATCTCTTTCGACTCCACTTCGAGCGATAAAATGACTAACAAAGGACTGTCTTATCTAAAGCTAGTTAAGTAGCACTTGTTTTGCAATGTTTTTGCTCTATGAAACCTGATGTACTTATATGATTCTGTTTTCTTCAAGTTTGTGTCTTCTTGGTCGAATGCACTTATCGTAAGTCGCTTTGGATAAAAGCGTCAGCTACATGTAATGTAATGTATGTGTCAGGAATGGGGAATATCAGGACTCAAATGCAGTTTAAGAAGAAGCGGGTTTCAAACTAAAGCGAGCTTTAATTAATAAAAGCTGTTGACATGGCAAACAAGACAAAACACGTAGCATGAGGACCAAAACCAACCTGGAACATGACAAACATGGAGGGTGAGGAAAGACAACGATCCGACGTGGAGCACAGGGGAAGACAAGACTAGGACCCCGTTTACACAAGGACGATATGGGTTGTATCCGCATAGTTTCTCTAGCCCTTTCGTTTACACGAGGCCATAACAAAACGATAGAAATGGCCCCCGCAAACGATAACGGGTCCCAAGGTGGATTATCTGCAAACGGAACACGAAGAGGGGGAGAAAAGAGAGGCTCCGTTTATTATTCTTATATTATTATATAGAGTCGTTATCAATTTGTTTTAAAGCTCAATAAATAACAAAGAAGACCTCTGACCGGCACTTTTCTAATTTTGTCCGGAAGATTTAAACTTTAACGGACATGTTGACCAGCGAAACCCCTTTTTAACGGAAACTCTGCCGCATGGTTCCCTCGTCCCTTGGAAGAGGCGGAGAGGTGGGTGTTTTTCATCTGCTGGTGGACTACCGGGGAGATTTACAGCAGGAGCACACGCCGTCCACCGCGGAGAATAAACAGAAGCGCAACCATGGCAACCATGCGCCGGGGTCTTCTTCGCTGCTTTTGGTGTATTTTGTGGCGGCAGCAGCGCCACTTACAGGCCAGGCATATGTACTACAGCGTTTCCAGCGGGTCGAGCGGTCTCTGGTGAACGGACACGTAAATTGAGCCGAATGCGTGTGAACGGAAGACTTTTTTGAAAACGCATACGGTGCGTAAACGCAAACGTTCCCATGTAAATGGTGTCTAAATACACAGAAGGGTAATCACAGGACAAGACACAGCTGGGCAGGGGAGGCACAAACACAAGGGCAACAGGTGAACACAATGAGACAATCAGACACAGGAGGGCAAACACAGGAAGGAAGACCAGACACAGGGAGAACAGACTTTCAAAAAAAAACCTGACTAGACAGACAAAACTAAAATCGTGACAGTATGAACAAGGGGTAATATACATTTTGGAGATTAGACCCCATCATACTGCGCTAAAAACCTTAGTGATGAAGGTTCTTCTGGGCTAGGCCTGGCCCTGGATCTGATGAACTGGAGGTGAAGGAGATGGAGGAGGGTTGCATCGATTCTCCTGAACGATGCTGGCAGGGGAGAAAA
The DNA here is from genome assembly GCA_902827135.1 of Harpagifer antarcticus. Taxonomy (NCBI): domain Eukaryota; kingdom Metazoa; phylum Chordata; class Actinopteri; order Perciformes; family Harpagiferidae; genus Harpagifer; species Harpagifer antarcticus. The sequence goes on from CADEHL010001005.1 coordinate 15,367,563, forward strand.
AGAGCAGATTTAAACGTTTGCCGGATGTGCTGTGATTGGCTTGAGGGGGATGAGACGGGACCGATTGGTTTAGCTGGGGGGTATGAAACGCCCTTGCTTATTGAAAGAAAGGGCGAGTGAGTGAGAGAGAATTTGTGAATGAGAGCGTGGGAAACAGTCTTCCTGAAATAACTTGCGCTGAGCTTAATTTAATAGTAAAGCTAGTTATGAAGTCTTACATCACAATTTCAATATCATTTTGATAGATTGCCCAGTCCTATATACAAAAACCCAAACTCAATCCGTTCAGATGAATATTAATCAGAAGCCTTCAACACTGTTTACAGGGATTCTGCAGAAGCAATTTCCAAAACTGCCATTGCTAAAGGGAAGCAATTTAGCAAATAGAAAATCGCATTCCGATTGCATTATATTACTTTGTATTTGACCTAAATTGAACCTTGTTTATCCTTTATTTCACAATGAGCAGCTAATCCAGTAATGTTTAAATAAATAGATTACCTTGTTGGTTTGAGCTTTTTCAGCCCTGTAAACCAAAATGACCATGAATACAAATCCTATCTAGTGTAATTCGTTTTTCTACTGGATTATTAAAATGTTTTTTGCATTTTAAAAGGAGCGAGGATGAAATATTGTTTTGATTAGAACTGACAGTGTGTATTATGCTAATTGAAAATTGAAATTCACATGCATGTGAGAGTTTGAGCTCCCACAGAGTATTACTGTCACACCTGAAAGTGACGGTTCCCGCTCTTGTCCAAAGGTCTGGTGAGAATAGTACTTGCTGGATGGGAGCGATATGTTCAATGAATGCATACGTATACTCTCCTTTCAAGTAGTAGTAGTTCATTATGCAGATATTCTCGTCACAATTGCTCTCCAAAAAAGATGATAACCTTTTGGAGGGGACTTTTTCTTTTTTCTTGAGTTGTTGACATTTCCATGGACTTTACACATGACTCCCTACATTCCCAGCACTCTATTCCCAGTTGATAAATCATTATTTCAACTGAAAAAAACACTGCTTTTTAATCAGAACTTTCCACTCCTGTTAGGTTGATTGCATGCCCCGAGCTGCTGTTAAATACAAGCCAGATGGTCTCCATAATTAAAAGAAGAAAATTAAGAACTGTATTTTTTTCCTAAGGAGGAGCAAGCTTTAGCTTCACTTATTGACGGAGGTTTGGCTTTGACACAAAGATCATTTAAATAAGTTAAAAAGTTTAAAATTGGACAAATCTTTGGTTTACAAAGATATTGCTTGAAAGGATCACTGTGCACATGCGACACCTCTTGCTTCTTGTATAGGGATGGGTTATCGTTATCGGTTATTCTTTTAACGGTACTACTACTCTTAATGATACTGCTTATCGATCCGGTACTTTAACTGTATTTTTATCGGTTATTTTTGTTATTTATAGGGAAAAACTTAAGAAATTGGCATCAGAATTAAAATTGGTTCATGTAAAATATTAACAGACTAATGTGATGATGGAAATTAAAAACAAATGTTATCTTTAATCATCAACCCACGCTTCTGTAATTTATTGAACTACGTTTATGGTTTAAAAGCTGCTAGCATACATAATATACGTAAAGTGGTACCGATACTCAATATGGGGCAACAGAACTACCAGTTTTGGAAGTCGGAAAACTGTGCATTTCTCTTCCTGACTATGGTGCAATCTCGCCAGATCTTTGGGCAGACTGTTTGTGTTTCCACCCTTAAACAAAAACACTACTAAACACACTTGTGCCGTTTAATACCAGGTTTCGGTATCCATCCCTACTGCTGAAGTGTGTTAAAATTGTTTATCTCTAACATATTCAACTGCCTGCGTCATCAATCTTTTCCCTCTGCCAAGGACAAGCAGCAAGAGGAATCAAAACAGGAGAAAGACACAACACATCGCGCAGAAAACCCTGAAGAATTATCACTGCACCCGCCTGAGGAATGTTCTGATTATGGGAGACCTATGAGACACATGGAGGAGTCTCCACTGCCCGTCACCCCCCCCCCCCCTGTCAACGCCTTTGAGGATAATCCGTTCACCCTTTCACCCTCGCCCACCCTCCTGGAGATCGTTGAACACATGAAGGAGATACAGAGGGCTGGCACCGATTCCTTACTGGAGTTCAATAACCAAACTAAGGCGATACGCAGGGCTGGCAGCATGTCCTTTACCCCCGCTCCTCAACGACGCCCACCAAAATCACTGAAGCAGAGACGTGCACCATCTCCCCCGTCTTCATCAAGAAAGCATCTGCAGTCTCCGAAGCCTGATTAGGATGTGTGTGTACAAAATGCAACAAACTCTTACTGATATGTGCTGGGTCCAGGCTCAAGGGCGTATGGCACTCTCAACTCTTTCCAGGACATGCCGGGGCCCTGCCTGCCAGTAGCTTTGCCGATATCTGTGTTGATAGGTAATAGATTAAGAGCCGTGAATCATCTTAGATACAGGAAGCGCTCAAACGTTTGTGTGAGTTTATCTAATTTAGCAGTGATTCCATGTCAGCCACAGCTTGTTACAAAAAACACGACTGATAGTGTGTTTAACAAACTTAAACTAGCTTTATTAAATGTCAGGTCTTTGGCAGGAAAAACATTTATTATGCACTAAAATATCTGGACCAAACTCCCAGAAACCTGCAGGTCCGCTGCAACTCTTCACTTCAAATCACTGCATTTTCTAAAAGGTAAATAATACCCGCTGGCGCTGATGGGTATAAATGGCAATTTTTTTTTTTAAATCTGACTTCATATTGACCAATTTTAACAACACAGGGTGCTACATAACACACTTTCAGGAAAAATCACAGACTGGGAGATTTGAATATTCTATTGAAAAAAGTTACATACAATCAAGAAACAGCTGCGGGTAAAATGTACCCGTTGGCGGTTCTAGTGTTAAACGTAAAATAAAATAAATTGTTTGAATTGTTGTTTTGAACATTTTGAAGTTTCTTACAAATGAGGCATCCTCTAATACTAACGATTGGTGAATTAAGGGGAATTAGGCAGTGTCAAACACATACAGTACAAAGATACAGCTAAATGTGTATTTTGGACATTTTCTCCTGTGTCTTCTCTGAACTAATACGTTTTGGAAGCAGCATAATTAAAAAAAAAGCATTGGTCTTAGTCTCTATCTCACCAATAAAACCACACAAGTCCAAAGCAAGTCAGCACTGCCCTGTATACGTGTTTACTACCTGTGTGTTTACGTCTCTACAGGAAACTGGCAAAGTCCACCCTTGTACTAGTGCTGGTGTTTGGCATCCACTACATCATCTTTGTGGGGCCTTATACAATCGAGGGCCTGAGCTGGGAAGTCCGCATGTACTGTGAGCTGTTCTTCAACTCCTTTCAGGTACTCTCTTCTTTTTAATTAATAACACTTGCTTATTGGTTGCTGAAGTTATGTGAAAAGTCTGCCTTTAACCTTCAGGAAGTGCTTACGCAAGCATGCTAAGTCAAGGTTGGTCCTGGCATTCAAAGATCAGGTAGTACACTGAATTCATGTCCTTTTACTGAAGTGCGTCATTTAAAGCACATTTCATCATCAGTATAGTAACCACTGCAATTGCTGTGAATATACAGTTTATCGACATTTAAATCATGCAATTAATATGCAACTATGGGGAGCATTGTGTGGGTCATTGGTTCGAACCCAGCCCCTGGTATTTAATTGTATTTAAGTCGCTTTGGATAAAAGTTTCAGTTAAATTACATGTATTTAACTAGTGTTCGTTATCATACAGCTAGGTTGAATACTCGATTCTGATGTTCAATACGGACATTCAGTGGTCTTTTCCGATAGCAGACCACCACTAGGGATGCTCTGATCAAGGGACCATGTGCAGTCATATCAATCTGCAGAAAGAAGTCCGGTCCATTTTTTATATTAATTTTAACACTTTTGGACAGCACAAAACTTAGGAGTCATTATGGCTAAAGTGTCACCAGTAAAGAAAAGAAAAAAGAACCAAAACAAGAAATCAGCTTAAGAGAAGGAGATAGGTAAAAGAGCTGGATGTCAGAAAATCAGCACACGAAGACAGACAGGAAGTAAACACTAAAGGCAATGTGGTTTGGGCTCAGTGTTTAAAGACTTGTTAATGGAAAATAAAATGTGACTTGGACAGTTACGGGGCAGAGCACTTCGATCAGTGTTGCTGTCATTTTAAACTACGATGATATGGCTGATTCAAAACTCATTATTCTCTTCTTAAAGTAACCAGACTCCAGTTAGAAAACCGTTATTTTATCTCGCTGATAATGTTAAAAAACACTCTTAATACATCAAAATCTGCTTTGTTCGTTTTTTCATTGTTATACGAACACCAACTCTTTTTGAGGTAGAGGTAGCCACCACAACATTGATGTCACTGATGCACCAGCACTAGAAGCAGGATCAGACATGATATACCAAGTCATACTCATTTACTGTAAATAGAGTTTTCCTCTTATAATATACAGTTGGTTTCCCTCATTAAAAACCCTTCATATGCACATCATTTCTGTTAAAAAGGTGTCTGAACAATTAATTGAAAGTCAATTTAGTATCAGACCATACTCTATGTCTCCCACTGCTCATTAACATTGTAATCTTCTGCATGTGGTTGTCTGAGTCAAGACTGCACTTCATTATTCGGTGAAGCAGCTTCATAATGTCTTTGGTTAAGTATCATAATTCGGTTCTGCCTAAGTTTAAGTGAGCAATTTCAAAACACCTTCAGGCTTGACCTTTTCTAAATATTAACTTAATTACACTTCATATCCAATCCTTCTTTATTTTCTACCTTGACATATGAAACATGTTTGACAGTGTTGAGTCTATATTCCTTCCCTAAAGGAATGAGATATTGTAATGACCATAATCTCAGTTTGACCTTAAATTGCCTTAAATGTATGAAATTAATCAGGAAAAGAGCAATTCCGTGGGGAAATTAAATAGAAATTACACTACTGGAGCCAACAATATTCTCACATTCTAACTATTGCTCATTTAATTCAAACTTGTTCATGGAGAACATCCATCCATCCATCTTACGTTGGTTTTCTTAGATCACAGGAAATTGTGGTTTAAAGTCAACAGTGAATATTTCTTCTCTCTTCCTAAGTGTCAAATAATAATTCTTCCTTACTCATAATTCTTCCTTACTCCTAAGATATTTAACTTTATTGCCTGTTGACGTTTTAAGACCCAGCCCTAAGTCTGTTATCTGTCTTAAGGAATGGGAAGTCTCACACTTCTCCTTCGCATAGAGTTGATCAGGTTGTTGATTGTGGCCTGTGGAATGTTGGTCCACTCCTCTTCAATGGCTGTGCGAAGTTGCTGGATATTGGCAGGAACAGGAACACGCTGTCATATACGCCGATCCAGAGCATCCCAAACAGGCTCAATGGCTGACATGTCCGGTGAGTATGCTGGCCATGCAAGAACTGGGATGTTTTCAGCCTCCAGGAATTTTGTACAGATCCTTGCAACATGGGGCCGTGCATTATCATGCTGCAACACGAGGTGATGGTCGTGGATGAATGGCACAACAATGGGCCTCAGGATCTCGTCACGGTATCTCTGTGCATTCACAATGCCATTAATAAAATGCACCTGTGTTCGTCGTCCATAACATACGCCCGCCCATACCATAACCCCACCACCACCATGGGCCACTCGATTCACAACATTGACATCAGAAAACCGCTCACCCACACGACGCCACACACGCTGTCTGCCATCTGCCCTGAACAGTGAAAACCGGGATTCATCCGTGAAGAGAACACCTCTCCAACGTGCCAGACGCCATCGAATGTGAGCATTTGCCCACTCAAGTCGGTTACGACGACGAACCGGAGTCAGGTCGAGACCCCGATGAGGACGACGAGCATGCAGATGAGCTTCCCTGAGACGGTTTCTGACAGTTTGTGCAGAAATTATTTGGTTATGCAAACCGATTGTTGCAGCAGCTGTCCGAGTGGCTGGTCTCAGACGATCTTGGAGGTGAACATGCTGGATGTGGAGGTCCTGGGCTGGTGTGGTTACACGTGGTCTGCGGTTGTGAGGCTGGTTGGATGTACTGCCAAATTCTCTGAAACGCCTTTGGAGACGGCTTATGGTAGAGAAATGAACATTCAATTCACGGGCAACAGCTCTGGTGGACATTCCTGCTGTCAGCATGCCAATTGCACGCTCCCTCAAAACTTGCGACATCTGTGGCATTGTGCTGTGTGATAAAACTGAACATTTTAGAGTGGCCTTTTATTGTGGCCAGCCTAAGGCACACCTGTGCAATAATCATGCTGTCTAATCAGCATCTTGATATGCCACACCTGTGAGGTGGGATGGATTATCTCGGCAAAGGAGAAGTGCTCACTATCACAGATTTTTTCAGATTTGTGAACAATATTTGAGATAAATGGTTATTTTGTGTATATAGAAAATGTTTTAGATCTTTAGTTAATCTCATGAAAAATGGGAGCAAATATATATTTTTGTTCAGTGTATATCTGTTTTAACCTTCCTGAACTTTTGTGATCAAAAGTTAAATAGCACATAAAATGCTCATTTTCAGGTGCATATTTGTATTTTATGCATCTATCCTGACATGTTTACATGCTTTAATGTTCAAAAAGTGCTTTATTTGTCTCATACATTCTCTTACATAGTGATGTCTTCATATTACAGAAGTAAACAAAATAGTTTTGTCAAAGCTTTTCAGGCAGGGGGGGGGAGAGTGTGGGAGAGAAACTCCCTCAGGAGGGAACTTTAGGATTTTAGCTTTGCAAACCTGCAAACTATTTACTTCCACAAAAACCTATATATTGAGAAAAACCCATCAAGCATAATAGGGTCTGTTAAAATGTTCCATCACCAACCAAATAAGACAAATAATAACAAGCTTTCATACACATACCGTTCTTGAAAAATATGGAAACGGAACAAAAAGATCAGGAAAGCTGTATTTTGTATGTATGTGATTATATAAATATAAACCAATAACCAAACGTTTTTCCATCAAATTGCTATGCCTCTCCTAAAAATCACATTAACATACAAATTACTTGCATTATTTTGTTGGTCGGGAACTGCATGGCTTATTACTTTTTTCTCAACATAATACATAAATATTCAGAAAGTGTCAATCTTTTGAAAACTGTTCACTGTCAACCATCTTCATTGTTCCCGTGACAGCGCATACATTGGAAACTTAAATGGAAAAAAACTATTATTATATTATCAGTGCCCATGATAAAAGTTCAGGCATAAGATTGAACAGATATTGATAAATCAGATTGCAGTGTATGAGAAAAATGTTCTTAAAATGCTGGCAGCGTCCATCAAGGCATGCTATTTGATAAGGGGTCTGTCTAATGGAGCAAGAGTAGTGGGTTATACAAGGAGTGCTTGAAGTGAAATGTACGAGTCATTTGTACACCTGCTATGTTTGAGGAAAGGAGTTAGGATAATGGATAATTGGCCATAGAACTTAAAAGCAACGAGTGGTGTCTTCACAAACAGGAAGCATGACTCATATTGACTATCTTTAATGACTAAATGAGATGAGTGTTAATCTGTTTTTATAAGGGTTCCAATGTGAACAGAATACAAGTTAGTCTGTAAAGTCATGTATTATTTTATTTTAACCTTAGATTTTAGCGAGAATTATGTGTGCTCCATCGACACTCTAATTCGACAGCTGCATTTAAATCAACAAAATGTAAGCCTTCATTTGTATTTGGGTATGTTCTATGATATGATATGTCAGGGCAACAGAGGGAAACTGAACAGAGAAGGATTTGTGGTGATGGAGAGTTCTGTGTGGGTGCATATCTGCTAATTAAAGCCAAAAAGCGATTCTGTTAGCCTTTGTGATGGTGACCAGAGACAACAGAAGCTAAATGTAATGCCTAAATTATACTCTGCCGCCTGGTGTGACAGAAATATGCTCAGATGCATCATCTATCCATCTCAGCATGAACAACCAGACTTAATTGCACAGACATGGGATGTGCCCGGTGACAATGGCCTTGCACCTGTGTGAAAATAACATATAATACATAAATTATCAACTGCATCAAACAAACATTTGCATTGTATGGATTTAAATTGTATTTTACACATATATTTGTTATTTCTAATCTTAATCAAATTGTTGATTAGTTACATATTATATGTCTTGGAACCATATTTAACCTGCTTTTTGACACTCTTAATAGCTAGAATACCTACTTTTGTTTCTGCATTGGACAATACTTGATTACATTCAAATTATTTAAATTTTGTTTGGATCCATAGACTAAAAGCCTCACACTTTTAATCAGATGCAAATACTACGCACCATTTGGAACCCTTAAGGACATGAAACCCTTTTTCTACTGAAATTATTTCCGTTCTAGTTTAGTATAACAACAATGACCGACTATGTTGCAGCTCATGATGCTAAATTTACGAAGCCAGATTGAATTGTAAGGACAAATTCTCCAATGTTATAATCTTCTCCAGAGGGATGCGGCTAATAGTATTTCTCTATGACTCAGAATATTCACAGTTTTACGCCACCCGTCCAGTGTAGCCTGCCGTCTCCTCGGCAGCTGTGGCTAGTAGTAATTAATTGTCTGACTGTCTTGATGCATATTTCCCAATTATTAAATTCCCGTTTTAACTGACAATGTTTGGCAACAAAGAGCTTTATATAAATAATCTAATCTTTTATAGTTTCTGATTACATGGATGATGGTAGCCTAGCAAATGTAGCCATTCTGACAAATCAATAACAAGATTTGCAGCCAACAGACTAACTGGTACTTCAGATATTTATGGCAAGTTTAATAGAAGAATTCATCAAACATTATAGAAAATTCAGTGTTGCGGAACATCAACCAGGCAGGCAAATTATATATGAAATGCTTTGAATGTGTATTTGTTGATAGCAAACGGATTGTATTCAAAGTATGGTAATTAATACATCATTTTTCACTTGCATGCCATGTCAATCTTGTGCCAGTGTTGAGACTTTGCATGGTTATGTAAAAGGAAGCTAAGGAGACAAACTCAACAATAATTGAGAACTATTTACATGATTGAACTGAGGCACTATTAAATATGATGAAAGCTTTGACGAAAAGACAAAAGAAATCGCTCCCACTCGCATATGTGCCCAGACTGAGACTTTAAAAAAACATGAATTAATCCTTGGTTGCAGTTTCTGATTGAAGTCAAATTTTATCAGAAGTTAAGGCTTTACTATAAACTATAACCCTATGAAAGAAAATAAAGATACACAGTCAGCAGGTGCGGATCAATACCCAGTGCAGGACTAACCTGAAAAGAGACCATGGGGCAAAACACCTCTACTGACCTTTCGTCCCTTCTACTCTCTTTTATTTCCTTGCTGTGTGATAATTATAAAACATTGATTTAGAAGTAAATATGTAAGCACAATAATGCATTAGTTAAGGCCTTCAAGTAGACAAAGGGATCCCTAGAGGAGTTCACAAGTGAAGTCACTGAGCATGACATGTAGTTCAGATAGTTTTCCATCACTAATGAAACCATATTCATTTGTGTATTGATCTTGTATTTTCAATAAGATTGTGAATTCTAACATTATTTAGCTGGAGGCTTCAATTATGCTCAGTGTTTTGTATGCCTCTTGCTATACTGTATACTATGTAATCTGTTCTTTCAAATTGTGCAAAAAAAAAAGCACAAACCAAACTTAATATGACTCCTTTAATGCCACGGAATACATTGACTTTAAATTGGGTGAGTTTTAAGCACCTCATACTCTTTACATTTTATTTGCACAGCAGTCAATACCATGGAGAAACAGTGATATTGAGCTGTGCAAGGCTTGTAGTGAGGGCTTGTAGTACATCACAGAGGTAACAGTGGTTCTAGTCCTGTTTAAAAAGTAAATGGATTGCATTTTATACAATGCTTTTCAGGTGTTTCCGACCCCTCACACCGCTGTACATTCATCATTCACACCCATTCATACAAGATGCCAATTGCTCAGGGAAGCTAACATTCAGACACATTCACACACCATTGGTGCATGTGTGAACATCGCACCTGCTTGTTCAGTGTCACAAGAGATATTCCCTCGAATGTGTTTGTGCAGTCAAACAAACTGAGCTTCCTTTTGGCATGGTGCCCCCTCTGGGGAAATCTGGGCATTGTGAGCTGCTGTTGGCAACGTAATATGATACCGACACACTGCTGGTAGAATTATGTCATGACGGATGCCAGCACAGTAACACATTTCCCCATGTCCACAAAAAAGTTGGCCTTTGGGAAGCTTAAAATAATTTCCCCCAGAGTTGGGAAGTCGGCAGTGTGTTCTCTCTGATAAGCTTTTGAAATCTCATCAAAAAATGTTTTTTTATTTGTGCATACATTAGTGACACAAGCCTATCTTTTTCTTGCAAGCCTCAGCTAAAAAAAGCCACCATTCATTAATATTTGTTTGTTGTATATATATATATATTAAATTGTAATAGAACTTTCAAAAACAAATTACACTTTCTGACTTGTTGTAAACTTAAAGGTCACCTATTATGCGTTTGAGCTCCATACTGTTTCAGAAATAATGCTTGATGTGGTTTGGAACATAATATGGCGTTTAATCACCACAGCGTTTAGCTGAGTTTCTGCCGTTATACAGCCTTCTCTTCACATAGCTCACTGCTTGCATGCGAAAAGGGCCGTGGCCAGCAGCAGCTCGGGTTACATTTAAAGGGCCAGACCCAGAATCAGCACTTTCGTAACAGAGCTAAAATAGAGGGGTATGAGGCATGGCCACAATGGGTGATCTGTTTGGTAATTTGAGCAAAACACTTCGAGACGTGTTTTGTATAGATACGGCCCTATAATATATTGTTCAAATATAGTATAATAGGTGAGCTTTAAATGAGGATCAAAACAGCAATATTCTTATTATTAAGATGCATTTCCGTGCACTGTGTTGATTTAGGTTCTCAGAAAGCCACTGCCTGATTGCCTCTAACCAGCAATGACGTGCAGCAAGGCAGTTACACACCAAAGTAAAACCTCACATACATGGGCACACACCTTCCCATAACCCATCATTGTCACAAAGACACAATTTCTCTCCTTTAACTTCTTATCGTGCTTGGTGGCAGGAACTCACGGTGAAACAGGTCAAAACAGCCACAGCCAAAGGAGCTAACATTGCTGTCTTCTTATTTTTAAAATAAGATAAGCACTGTTTGAAGTGAATACATAGTTGGTGCCCTTTACCCTACTTATCATCTTTGATGGATAATAGATAGTGAATTGTAAGAATGACATTTGGTCAACTGTAGTGATAATCTGTATGTGACATTTCTTTTCACTTGCTTCCACTGACATCTGAGCTCCCAATTTGTAATTCAATCTCTCCCTTTCAGGGTTTCTTTGTGTCCATTATCTATTGCTACTGCAATGGAGAGGTGAGTGAATCGATTTTTTCCAAATGCATCTGCTCACAAAGTAAAACCCAAAATACTGAGAAACTAAAGCGAATGAAGTGCTTTGATTACACTTTAGTTTAAACAAAACGTAGCCATTCAAAAAGGGTATAGTTACATAAGTGACACGCATAATTGAGCTTCTGGACCAAATGACTCATGTAATGTGAAATGGTCTCAGCTTATACTGACAAATAACACCCTACTCTGCAACTCTACTCTGTTAATGGATTGTTTTAGTCATTCAGCCCATGCAGAGGGTACAGTTCAAAGTTAGCATTTCATAAACCTGCGGATAAATAGCGGTAGGCAGCTGTGTCCAGCAAAAAATATCAAGCTAGTGTTTGCTACCTGCTATAATATGAATGGTGGCATTTGTATACATATGGTTCTGTGTGAAGACAAACACAAGTTCAAAATATTGCAATTGTTGGGGAAGACCTAGAAGGCAAGTGATTTAAGACTTAATTTTAATCACTACTTCATTTATATAGCACAAAACTACTTTTTTGTCTTAGTTTGTTAATTCCTTCACAAACTAAGACAAAATCACTGTGCAATCACAGACAAAATAACAATGAACTCAAATTAAACTACAAAGGAAACAGCAGTGGAACAAAAAGGATTACATTGCACCAAAGAAAACGTAAAACAAATTAAATAATTGAGAAAAGCAACCCTTTTCGTGCTTTTGGGGTTTAGAAATAACGGTGTATCTACAAGAGCAGATAAGAACAGAAAGCACAGGCAAAAGCACATGAGCAGAATAAAAACACATAGGAACAATTGACTCACAGCACATATAAAGTACATACGCCCAGTTAAAAGTCCTTGCCTACAAACCCATTAACAGACACAAAATCACATACATGAGCACAAATAAAAGCTAGTAAGCACAGACAGTATGAAAAACCATGATATGACCCTTGCTCCAGTTTATGACAACATACTGTATAATGCTCTATCATACATTCTAGTATTCTATTGATCATTTGCAATACCATTAATTTTGTGATATTTATAGATTTTCTTCTTCCCACAGGTCCAGGCAGAAATAAAGAAAACATGGACACGCTGGAACCTTGCATTTGAGTGGGAGGGCCCGGTGGTCTGCGGTCGATATCGTTACGGCTCCGTAGTTGTCGGCATCAACAACAACAGCACCAGCAGCCACTCCCATCTGGCGGGGGCGGGACTTTCCACACGCTCCACCACGCTGGTTTCAAGCCTTGTTTATCGGAGCACGGATCCCGCTGTGATCGGCATGCACGCCACCCTCCCCGGATACGTGATCAGTAACTCGGACCCATCCATACCTGAAGAACCGGAGGACAGCGGACCCAAGCAAGTGGACGATATCTCGCTAAAGGAAAATCTGCCTGTTGTTATTACGACTGCGACAGCTGAGGATGAGGAGGAAACACTGTAGCATTCGTCAAAAAAAGTGGCATACACTGAGGAAACAGTTTGTAGTGCATTTGTTTGGAGAGCAACCCAATCCATGTCACTCAAACTATAAAGAGGGTTTTGAAAGACAAACAAACTTTGACTGAATGTAAATGATATGGAATAATGTATAGAGCTTTCTTATGAAAAATGTATACTTGGTTCAAAAATAGAAAATATCAGCTGACTGATCGTTTGACACAGATGAGGAAACGCTAAAAACATCTGTTTAACTCCGCAATCTCGACTCTACGTTGACATTTTAGCCTTGTTGGATTTTGTTGATCGCTGATGGAGATTGTTTCTATATGGATATATTTGTGGGAGTGTGAGGTGCCACAAGGTGAATTGCAACTTGACAAACAGAGCATATCTAAAATTAAAGGGTTGCTACTTTGACCCTCTCACCGAAGACAATCGTTAATCATATTCAGGAGCTCTCTGTTGTCTGAGTGGCAAAGTCCCTCCCCTTCCGGGGGAGCTCCATGGGACCTTATTTCGGAAAAATTATGTATTGAAGTCAATGGAGAGAGAAAGATTATCTTTCGATTCCGTTTGAATTGTGCCACGAATTACACATAAGATGTTTGTCAATTTAAAAGATAATTTTGCGAGTAAAAAAAATAAAAATGTGTCGTCAAACTGTGAAGTAACACATTTTTTGTGTGAAACACTCAATGAACTACATCTCTGGTCTTGCACAACAACACACGTCACCAAGATGGCGGTCACTACTGTCTTGCTAAACAAGGTATGACAAGACTAAGACTGTAATGTTAACTAACGGGCTTGCTACTAGCTAGGTAGCTAACTTGATCCAGCCACTCCTGGTCCTTTCATCAGACGGGAAGCGAAAGAACGAGCAAGACCCATTGCTAGTATGATAACAACCTGGTACTAAGCACACAGGCATCTTGTTAAAGTTATCTTATCTTAGCTATCTCTTATTTGGTGGAGGAAAACAATTGTGACATCAGTTATGACATCACTTACTCTGACATCACTTACTCTGGGATTTGTAGTTTTTCTAGTTGCATATTTTTCATAGTCTTATATTTCAACAGTTTTACGACAAACTGTGACTTTTTTGACATGGAAATTATTTTTTAAGATTGACAAACATCATACTGTATGTGTAATTCATGGCACAATTCAAACGGGATCGAAAGATACGTTTTCTCTCTCCATTGACTTCAATACATAATTTTTCCGAAATAAGGTCTCATGGGGCGGAAGTAGATGTGCGTGACTTCGCCAGAAAACATGCTAAAGTTGTGGAAATGTATTTCAAAAGAACACACAAACATTTTAGAAACAAACATTGAAACAATATATATATATATATATATATATATATATTGGGAAAACAGTTGTAAAAAAAGGTTGATGTTGTTTTTTAAATAATAAAAGGGCAGCAGCATGACAGCTGCAGGAGAAAGGTAATCTTCTAGAATGTGTAGACATGATAAACCTTCGTTTTTGCCAACAAATGTTCAGTGAATTGAATCATAGTGGTTTAATTTTCTCCACAAAGCGATATACAATTTAATCTAGAGCCATCTAAAGGAGTTTCTTACTCTTTGGTTGCCTTAACTACAATTCCAGCTGAACACAGTTTCCGTCATGATGCATCCCAATTAATTTTTGCTTTGGAAAAAATAAGTGTCATGGTGTCCCAATGTGCGTGCTTGAACTACTCAACTATTGTGACTTCTGTGAAGGGCTTAATTTGGTGGCTTCTTAAAAGTGATGTGTGTGCTTTGTGCATGTGTGTTTGTTAGTACATTGAATGCCTTTCTTGTTGTAAAAAGATGATCGTTATTGTCCATGCCTTATGTTGTACATGCACATCACATCACATATACAGTATGTGATAAAGGCTGTTTTTCTTTGTGCAATTTGTTTTTATCTTCCCTTTAATTTCCCTAATTTTCCTCCATTCCCACTACCCTGATAACTGAATATAAATGTTTAATGTTTTCAAAAACAATTTGAAGTGCTGTTTTGTTTTTGTAATCAACTGTCAACTAAAACTAAACATTATTTGGTTAGAATTCACCTGAAAACAATGTTGCCTCTCTTCAAGGCCACCAAACTATGTACAAAAACTGTATTTTACCTCACAGATCACTAGATATAACTAACTGCTACTAAATCGGTAAGTCGGTTTAATGAATGTTACTGTACTAACTATCACACAAAGTAAACAAAACAGACAAGCATGGTACACGTTAGCCATTTCGGATGACGACATTCTTATAGTGTTCTCACAGCAGTAAAACATATACTGGCTACATAACGGAAGTGGAGTGACCGGCCATGATTTTGGTTGTTCCAGTGTATAAAGCACTATACAAATATATGTGGGTCTTCTATTTGTTTAAATAAATGCACTGCTATAATATGCTCCAAAAGAAGCCATTGTTAATATTTTTGGCTTACAGTAATGACTGTTACTTCCGGTTTAGGGCACAGCATCTGTGTGTGTTTTCAGACGACGCTACGCAGTGAATATTCATACACTGCCAAAGTGTTCACCGTTTACGACCAAGGAGAGTATCCAAATTAAGACATCGCATTAGTCAGGAGTATCTGTTTTTTACTTGGTTGAGGGTACGAACACTTTTAAAGATGAATTAGGCCACACTATTGTTAGACTTGTAATTATTTGATTATCTTATGAATATGCCTGTCTAGCCAGTGGGGACAGCCACAGTTGTGTAACCTAAGCAATTACAATATAGATAAAAGGCTGCTTGGTTTTTGTTAAGATGAATTACTTAAAGGCAGAAGAGGCCTGTCAGAAGGCTAAGATTTATGAAGACATCCTGATATTCACTGCAGGGTGAGTTGACTGGTATAAAATAAAATGTTATATGCTTCCATACCAATAGTCCACCCAACTGTGTCACAATTTGTTGTACATTGATAACGGTGTTCTTCTCTAGCTAGTAGCTATTTTCACCCAGTGGTAATCAACAGGGTGTCTTTAACCTCTTAAGCCCGAGGGTCCCCCCAGTGGACCCCTCCCACCGTTTTTTTACGAGACTATGTCTCAGGGCCTCTTAACATTTATGAAACTATTAATGTTCCATACTGTTAGAAATTAAAATCAATGTTTAATAGCATAATGTAGCTTAAACATACCGTCAGTTTAAATGCTATTTTATTCTGGAAAAAACCGGAAGTTCTCAATACCAAGCTTTTATTCTGAAAATCCTTCATGACAACATCCGGGACTACCGGCCATTGGTATCACTAAAGTGGCTATTGACGCCGTTAACATGTATTGCATATAAAGTTATGAAAGAGTTAAGGAAGAGAAAAGGCGTGTTTAGATATATTGAATGTACAATGTCTGTATTCTCTGATATGCGTAACAACGGACATTAAAACGTTGGAGAGCCGGCCTGCAGGGAGGAGCCAGCAGAGGATATAAATACAGCGAGACCTAAGGGGTTCGGCCTCTTTCTTCACCTGGCAGGGCCAGAAACACAGCTGTTTTTCTGTCGAACAATATTCTGTTTGTAACATTACCGCGCCTTTATTTGAATTAAAGTACCAATTTGAAACCATCTCAGAGACTCCATTTAGTCTCCTTTTTAAGCTTCTCTCCTGGACGCGAGAATTATTACACAGATAACAATTGGGGACCAGCTGACGTGATTCTCGTTAGACCGGGAGAGACTACACAGCCGGCTGTGGCCCGGAACCGCGGGCAATCCGTTCGACACACAAAGAGCTCAAACCATCGGTAAGAAGAAACCTGTTAAGTCAAATTCTTCGATAGTTTATGCAGGACAATTTTAGGATTGTGTGTTGGACGACTGCTTCCGGTTCCTGAAAACAGCTGGGAAATGTAATGTTAAAAAAACAAATTTATAACAATAACACGTGGCGTTGTTTTGTCACAAGCAGGTGAGTTCAAATTACTTATTTTTCTTATATTTAACCCTGCATGCTATTCGTTTGTCTGTTATTACATGTCGGCAAGAGGCTAATCGCTCCAAGAAGTGTTTTTGTTACGTTTTATTAACGCAAATAGTTTGAGGCTATTAAGCAGTCGGGACTGCTTGAGACAAAGAACACAATCACAGTGGAAGCTGAGAATATTGGAGTGAGTGTTTGTGTTAAAGACAGTGTGAGGCTGTTTTTCTTTTTTAAAAGTCCTTTGTGTGATGAGGGCAATCATTTCAAGTGTTTCTTGTTACGTTTTAATTTAACGTGAATAGTTTGAGGCTATTAAACAGTAGGGACTGTTTGAGACAAGAACAAAGTTGAGTGAGTGTTTTAATTGCAGTGTGAGGCTTTCTTTTTAAAAAAGTCCTTTTCGGGGAAGTTTGAAGCTTTCAGTGGTTGTTTCTTCTGTTTTCAAACAGACATTGCGTGTGGATTACGATGAGAAATGCGACATTCGTGCGTTAGATAGACGATATTCTGCTAATTGTGTTTGGATAGCGTCTTAATTTGTCCCATTATGGCGTTTTTAAACAGAGGAGATAACCATACTGGCTCTTAAAGTCAAAAAATGACGTGCATGGGTTCAGAGCCGCATGACGTAAGGGTTTGAGTCCCATTGATAAATTGTACAATAAATAGAAATGTTATTTTAAACTGCAGTGTTTTGTGTTACATGTTGTCATTATTTCAACTCCCATGTGAAAGCCACAGGAGTTTTCAAATCCCTTTGTTCTTCAGGTTAAAGGTTGGAAAATAAGTTGCCATCTTGTCTTGCCCTCATGTTGAAAATAAGCCACACGACAGTCGCCATTTCGTGAAATGCTAATTGAAAGTACTCGGTTTGTTCACACTCACATGAGGCTGGGCACTCCATATTGAGAAGGACACATCATATTTCTTGGCAGAGTTGGAACTATAAAATAGACGGGTTATCTTACCGTGGGAAGTTTGGTATTTGTAGGAGTCTGGTTTTGTACGTATTTCTGCTTACAAGTGTGTATTGGCGGGTTTTTTAATATTTTTGTTTGCAAATGTGTTTTGGCGGTTATGTGCTGTGTTGTTTAACCATATTCTCCCATTTTTAAGGAAAATAAGCTTCTTCTTGTTAAAAAGAGGTCAGTTTTGACAAAGATACTATAACATTTTGAAGCTTGATTTTAAGTGTTATAAATGAACACATGCTTCATCGCCGAGATAGAATTGCAAGTGGTTTCTAATTATAAGATAAGAAACCTTACATAATACTCTTTCAAAAAAGCAAACAAATGTATTGAAGCTAACACAAGTTATGACATTTACATAATTCTAAACATTTCGGAAAGTAGAACCCAGTAGAGCCACACCAGATTTCTAATTTTTATATTTCGGAGTCAAAACTGTACACAGTACAATTGTTGTCTATTTTTTTTACAATTCCGATTAAAAAATGTGCATAATTGTTGAAAAAAAAAATAATAATAATCATTTATATTTTATAGATTGACCTTATTAAAAAATACAGATTTAAAGTTCGGACGAACAGCAACGAAGGTACTAGTCAAAGAACTAGTGCTTCAATCTTTGATACATTTCATATTTTTTCATTCAAATAGTTAGAGAACATGTCACCAAAAGAAACTAAATTAAGGCCAGACGTAGAGCCAGGCACAACTGCAGATATCAAGGAAAGGGTAAAAATCAGATCAGATGCTACAACAGTTCCAAGTCGTAGACAGAAGACATGGAACCAATCTGAGAGACTGTTCAAGCAGTGGCAAACGAGAGGATTGATTCCAGCAGATGATCAACCTGGACCAACGGAAGCCCATAGAAAAGCTGTAGTTGAACATGATAATGCTGAATACCCACAACAGGAAAAAGCATGGATCAAAGCCGGACAACCCCCTCGCCAGGGATTGACAAACAGCTTACATGTGGTAGCAGCAGAAGATCTGCCAGTAATGGAAGAACTCAGCAGAAGAATGGAAGCAGAACTTGGCAGAAGAGAGGAAGCACTCAGCAGAAGAATGGAGGAAGAACTCTGCAGAAGACAGGAAGAACTCGACAGAAGAATAGAGGAACTCGACAGAAGAATGGAAGAACTCAACAGAAGAATGGAAGAGAGACGAAAGGCAGATGAAGCCCATAATGACATTATTGAAGAAAGACGAAAGGCAGTTGAAGCCCATAATGACATTATTGCAGAAAGACAAAGCGAGGAAGATAAATACCAACAACTTCTGGCGGAAAGACGACAAGAAGATGTAAGGTTCCAGGACATGATGGCAGATAGACAACGGAGAGAAGAACAAAGAACTCAAAGAACACGCCGAACAAACTACTCTCCTGACTATTCCAAAGGACGGGAAGATGAAGATGACGACAGCGGTACGCAGTCTGAAACCAGTAGACACTCCCCATACCATGAACAGTCACAGCAACAATACAGTTTTGCATCTCCTCCTGAGAATAATAGTAGCGACAAAAACGAGCAACGTTACCCTGGGACATGCCTCGAAACTAGAAAAAACAAGACAATTCGAAGAACCAAGACTGGTGCACACAACTCCATGCCATTGATAGCGGTTGGAGAAGGAGGATTGAAATACCAATCATGGACTCACAGAGACATGGAAGCATTAGTGGCAAAGCTGCCTCCACCCATCAAAGGAGGTCAGAAGTGGGTGAATGATCTGGAGAGATACACAGCCCAAGACCACCTGTGCTTGGGGGACATGAGGGCCCTGCTTGGACGGATTGAAGGACGACTTGAGGCAAAAGCAATAGATTCCGAGGCCAAATGCACCAACTCTCCAGATGATATTTCCTTCAACAAAATCAGGACGAGCTATTGGGCTGCCATTCGTCACATTTACCCAACAACACGCAGTTTACATGCCCTCAACAGCCTGAGAAAAGAACCTGGGGAAGACATGCATGCCTTCCTCAAGAGATGTGAAGGAGTGTGGGAGGACTGCACTGGAGAACGACATGACACTTCACCGGCTGTCATAATGCTGTGGAAGAACGCTGTCATCAAAGCACTTCCCAAATCAGTGCAGGCACGCCTGGGAGATGTGGTGGGATTGGAAGCTAAATTCCCAGAAGAATCGGGACTAAATCTCATTCACCACGATATGAAATATCAAGCAACCCAGAGGGAAAATGACGAAGAAATTAAAACATTACAACTAAAACTTCTGAAGATACAGGTAGCTGAGAAAGACACCGTAGCTTGTAGGAACAAGACAAGGAGAAGGGAGGTGAAACTTCCAGAGAAGGCAGGGCATACACCTCCAACAATTCAAGCTCAGGAAGAACCAGAGAATGCAGGGCAGACACCTCAAACAGTAACATCTCAGATAGTGCCAGAAAATCAGAAGCAGAACCAACAACCAGGAGGTTTCCGAGGAAGCAGAGGCAGAGGAAAAGTTCTCCGGTTTGAGGGATGCTACATATGCGATCAGCTGGGCCATTGGGCTAGAGATTGTATACACCACAACAATGAGGAAGCTCAGAGGGCCAGACCACCAGGTGATGCATCCTCAGCACAAGTGTCACAGTTCTGTCTAAGTTTGGGTGTTTTCACTGTTCTCTGTCATGTTTTCCTCTTGTCGTTAGTGTCCCTGTGTGTTCTCCTCCCTCCTCACCTGTGTCTCGTTTAGCTAATTGTGTTCACCTGTGGCTCTTGTGTTTTTCTCCTCCCTCCTCACCTGTGTCTCGTTTACCGATTGTGTTCACCTGTGTCTGGTAATTAGCCCTCCCTGTATTTAGTCTTGTCTCGTGCTGTGTTCAGTGTCGGTGCTTCTTTTGTTGGTGACGGACTCCACCGGTGAGTGTTCTGTGTTTTTCTGTATTCGTTCCATTTTAGCCTTGAAATAAAGGTTTATCAAAGTTATCTGCGCTTGGGTCCTGCTTCCTTCACTCAACCGTGACAGAAAGCACCGACCAGAGATGGACCCAGCAGATGACCCATTTGAGTTGGAATTACAGCATTTTTCATTTGCTTTGGCTTGCTGCTATGATTGGTGGAGGGGAGCGTCCAGTGTTCGGCAGAAGGAGGCCGCTCTGGTAGAGGCGCACCGGTTGGCTATGGAGAAACCGGACTTGGTGAAGTTCTTACCTGACTGGATGTTGAACTTCATCTGGGCGTGTGATTTCCAGCCTGCGGACTATAAACGTCTCGGTGTGTTCCGTCTGGAGTCAACCAGTGCTTCCGCCCCAGTTCCTGCTCCTGTCCAAGAGGCGTTTTCTGGAACTCGGCTGGCTTTTGGAGGTCCACGGAGCCTTCAGGCGGCTTCTAGGAGAAGGAGTCGCAAGTCCAGGCTAGCAATCCGAGCCCCAAGAGTCATGGTTCCGGCTACAGAACCGGCCCACACAGCCATAGTTCCGGCCCCAGTACAGGCCCCAGCAGCCATGGTTCCAGCCCCATTTCTGGCCCCAGCAGCCATGGTTCCAGCCTTAGCTCTGGCCCCAGCTGTCCTAGTCCCTTCTCTAGTCCCTTCTCCAGTCCCACCTCTAGTCACTTCTCAAGTCCCTCCTCGAGTCACTTCTCTAGTCCCTTCCCTCATCCCATCTCAAGTTCCCTCTCGAGTCTTTTCTCGAGTCCCCTCTCAAGTCAACTCCCCAGTGTCCTCTCGAGTCACCTCCCAAGTCAACTCTCCAGTGTCCTCTCGAGTCACCTCTCAAGTTTCCCCTCAGGTCTCCTCTCGAGTTCCCTCTCAAGTCCCCTCTCTAGTCCCCTCTCGAGTTCCCTCTCGAGTCACCTCACAAGTTTCCCCTCAGGTCTCCTCTCGATTTCCCTCTCAAGCCCTCTCTCGAGTCCCCACTCAAGCCCCTACTCATGTCCAGTTGGAGGTCCCGCAGACTAGTCTTCTGCCGGGGGTCCTGCCAACCCCATGTCCTGTACCGTTGGAGGTTCCGCTGGGGGTCCTGCCAACCTCATGTCCTGTCCAGTTGGAGGTCCCGCAGACTAGTCTTCTGCCGGGGGTCCTGCCAACCCCATGTCCCGTCCAGTTGGAGGTCCCGCAGACTAGCCCTCTGCCGGGGGTCCTGCCAACCCCATGTCTTGTCCAGTTGGAGGTCCCGCAGACTAGCCCTCTGCCGGGGGTCCTGCCAACCCCATGTCCCGTCCAGTTGGAGGTCCCGCAGACTAGCCCTCTGCCGGGGGTCCTGCCAACCCCATGTCTTGTCCCGTTGGAGGCCCCGCCGACTACTCTCCTGCCGGGGTTCCTGCCAACCCTTTGTCCGGTCTCGTTGGAGGCCCCGCCGACTACTCTCCTGCCGGGGGTCCTGCCAACCCTATGTCCTGTTCCGTTGGAGGCCCCGCCGACTACTCTCCTGCCGGGGGTCCTGCCAACCCTGTGTCCTGTCCCGTTGGAGGCCCCGCCGACTACTCTCCTGCCGGGGGTCCTGCCAACCCTGTGTGCTGTCCCGTTGGAGGCCCCGCCGACTACTCTCCTGCCGGGGGTCCTGCCAACCCTATGTCCTGTTCCGTTGGAGGCCCCGCCGACTACTCTCCTGCCGGGGGTCCTGCCAACCCTGTGTCCTGTCCCGTTGGAGGCC
This sequence comes from Harpagifer antarcticus, assembly GCA_902827135.1. Taxonomy (NCBI): domain Eukaryota; kingdom Metazoa; phylum Chordata; class Actinopteri; order Perciformes; family Harpagiferidae; genus Harpagifer; species Harpagifer antarcticus. The sequence continues at coordinate 15,389,992 of CADEHL010001005.1, forward strand.
CCGCCGACTACTCTCCTGCCGGGGGTCCTGCCAACCCTGTGTCCTGTCCCGTTGGAGGCCCCGCCGACTACTCTCCTGCCGGGGGTCCTGCCAACCCTATGTCCTGTCCCGTTGGAGGCCCCGCCGACTACTCTCCTGCCGGGGGTCCTGCCAACCCCATGTCCTGTCCCGTTGGAGGCCCCGCCGACTACTCTCCTGCCGGGGTTCCTGCCAACCCCATGTCCTGTCCCGTTGGAGGTCCCGCCGACTACTCTCCTGCCGGGGGTCCTGCCAACCCTATGTCCTGTTCCGTTGGAGGTCCCGCCGTCTACTCACCTGCCGGGGGTACTGCCAACCCTGTGTCCTGTGCCGTTGGAGGTCCCGCCGTCTACTCTCCTGCCGGGGGTACTGCCAACCTTTTGTCCTGTCTCGTCGGAGGTCCCGCCAACCGCTCTCCTGCTGGGGGTCCTGCCAACTCCTGGTCCTCTTCCGTGGGGGATCCTGCCGAAGCCTGTCCCGCCGGCTCCGGTTCCTGTCCGGCCGACACCGGGTCCTGCCCGGCCTCCGGAGCTGTCTGGTCTTCGCCCTCGATCCCGACCCTCTGTGAGCCGCGGTCTTCGTCCGCGGGCCCGGCCTCCTGACTCTTCCTGCCGCTGCCCTCGTCCTCGGGCCCGGCCCCCTGACTTTTCCTGCCGTGGTCTTCGCCCTCGATCCCGACCCTCTGTGAGCCGCGGTCTTCGTCCGCGGGCCCGGCCCCCTGACTCTTCCTGCCGCTGCCCTCGTCCTCGAGCCCGGCCCCCTGACTCTTCCTGCCGCTGCCCTCGTCCTCGAGCCCGGCCCCCTGACTCTTCCTGCCGCTGCCTTCGCCCTCATGCTCGGCCCCCTGAGTTCGCCCGCTGTGGCCTACGCCCCACCATGGACTCTGCCTTGCCCCCGGGCCGTCCGCCCGAGACCCCCACCATGGACTCTGCCTTGCCCCCAGGCCGTCCGCCCGAGTCCCCCTTCTCGGCTTCTGCCGTGCCCCCGGGCCGTCCGCCCGAGATCCCTTCCTGGTCCCCTACTGGGCTCCTGGGCGGTCAGCTTAGTCCCGTCCTCCGGACCCCCTCCACCCACCCTGGTGGCCTAGGGATACGTCCCTCCTCCGGACCCCCTCCACCCACCCTGCTGGATTTTTTTTGGATTTTTGTGTTGGGGTTTAGGGACGTCTGGAATCCGTCCCTTGAGGGGGGGGTTCTGTCACAGTTCTGTCTAAGTTTGGGTGTTTTCACTGTTCTCTGTCATGTTTTCCTCTTGTCGTTAGTGTCCCTGTGTGTTCTCCTCCCTCCTCACCTGTGTCTCGTTTAGCTAATTGTGTTCACCTGTGGCTCTTGTGTTTTTCTCCTCCCTCCTCACCTGTGTCTCGTTTACCGATTGTGTTCACCTGTGTCTGGTAATTAGCCCTCCCTGTATTTAGTCTTGTCTCGTGCTGTGTTCAGTGTCGGTGCTTCTTTTGTTGGTGACGGACTCCACCGGTGAGTGTTCTGTGTTTTTCTGTATTCGTTCCATTTTAGCCTTGAAATAAAGGTTTATCAAAGTTATCTGCGCTTGGGTCCTGCTTCCTTCACTCAACCGTGACAGAAAGGGTATTTTGAGAACCAGCTACATTGAGCCAAATCTGTCACCACAGGAGGGAGAGGTTTAATGTAAAACAAAATCGAGAGTAGCATTTTCATTTACACATAAAGCATCCACAGAATAAAACATTTAGCAGACTATTTTTGTAATTATGAGAAGGAAAGAGATTACGAGTGATGTTGTTCCCCTACACAGAAAACTATTGTGTCCACACAGCTAGTGAGGTCAAGAAGACGGGTTTCCACCCAAAAAATATGAAGACGGAAACCTGGTACTCGCCCAAGATGGAGGATCCTTACCAAGTCCTCCTGTTTACACCGACTGCAGTTCAACGGGCGGCGATACACCTGACGTGGAGCTGTTGAGACCTGAAAACAGAAACTCGATTCTGCTGTGGTGAAGTCTGGCTACAAAGGGAGGTGTCCAATAGGGTCGCTTGTCTCAAACCAGTGAAGAAGTCAACAAGAACCCAGCAGAACTAGAGAGTGACTGTTAGCGGGAGAACAGTGACGGAGCGACAGAGACTGGCACAACATTTTCCAGCCAGTATATAGATAGACCCCGTCAGAAGACCGGGGCTGTGTTTAAAGGGGAACTTCATTTATTGTTAGTGGAAGTGTAGTTTTTTAGTCAAACAATTATGTGATTTATGGAGTCAGATTACAGTTTTTTTTTTTTTCTCATAAACAAAATGTTATCGGTCTGAAGTATCTGTTTTAAGGAAATGAGCTGCAGATTAAATAACATAACACTGATTGAGAGCTTGGATGAAGAAGTTGTAGGGTTTTTACAACAGGTTCAAGAATCAGTTTTTATTTATTTATTCTTGAGTAACTTTACTGATTTATAATGTAGTGCGTAAGGCAATATCTCATTTTGAGTGAGGGGCACCAGCCCTTCATGCATGTCACCCTCTGTGAGAATAGTTTGTATTTTCCCTCTAGCTTAGAGAAATATTATTTTATCATATCTTTGTTCAGCAGTTTCAACCAATCCTAGAATTATTGAGACGCATTAGCGACACCAGGGGTATTGTTTTTCGCAGCAACAATGATGCATAATACCAGGACAAAAGCCATTGTTGAAACGAGTAAACAATTTTTTGTGCTAATGGCAGATTTTAGTGAATGTTTTTATACTCGCAGAAAACCATACATCATACGATATTTTTTGTACGCCTTATGGGTACACGGAGAAGTTATGTTTATTTGATGCAACGTTATGGGTTTTACATGTCCTGTTCAGAATAGGGTAATCATTGCAATATTAATTGAGCATGTTATGCTCAAAGGAGGTAGTGTCATGATTATACAGACATGTTGATTTCAGTGACGTTGTAGTTAATAAATAATAACATGAAGTTAATAATAAATCTCATAACTACAAAAGGTATGCCGAAGCTTGGGCCTCCTCCAAGGAGGGAGTGGTCCAGTTTTAGATATTAGACGAATAGAAGTAATGAATATGTCAGAACTCTGAGTAATATTATCCAAGTTTTGTCTACACAGAATAGGAAAGCTACAGAGATACCAGACGAGACACCAGAAGAGACTCCTGTTCGGCCAGGTGAATGGGTGAGGGTGAAAGTTCACAAAAGACAGTGAGCTGATCCCGGTGGACGGAACAGTGAGAAGTTGTAATAAACTTCACACGCGTTCCGGTTTAAAGGTAAAGAAAAAGGAGCAAATTGACACCACCTCACACATTGTCACCCTTCACTGGCAACTTCCAAAACATTATTGGGAGTTAGGACTGATTTGGAAGAGCTGGAACAAAACAATAAATAGAAATAAGATAAAGATAGAAACAGCTAAAAAGACGAATTGTCTATAGATTTTTATAGATTGTACACCTAAGTGAAAACCTATTTTTGCTTTACATCTGAAAAAGAGTCCAATTTTTGTATACGTTATTATAGTACTCATTATTTAAATTCTGTAACTGACACAACCATGGAGAAAATACAGATGATGTCAAGAACAAAGCCAAACCAATTGTGGGGTCCCCTAGGGATAAGAGTCAGAATAGCATTGTTGATTGTGCTCATTACACTTGGCACCTTTCTGGTTGGATGGGGAGTACAATATCAAGTAAGACATGGATCCATTAGTCCACTCATAGAGAATGCCCACATCACTAACAAAACTCCAGCTGAGTTTCAGAGACTTTCACTTATCCCCAGAGCCAAAAGATCAGCTGAGCAACAAGAGGAGGATTTAGAAATACTCGTTCCCAAAGGTGAGGCGGTTATAATCAAGATGATTCACCCCCCATATATGCAGTTCTTGTATCAAATGACGAGATGGGTTTAAGTGATCGGGATAATCAGTGATGGGGATTTACAGATTAGGGGAATCTCCAAATACACTGGATCCATGTTTTAGTCTGTACCAGAAACACCCCCTGTTAAGTTTATGGACAACCGACCGGTGACCTGAGCAAAGTTATTGAAAATGATTACAGTAGAAACAGGCTACTAACCCACAAGTACAGCTTTGTATGTACAAATTCTATGAACGAAATTCCCCAGCAGATTGTGGCGACAATGCAGATATGTCCAGTCACAAAAGTTAGTTACTTATGTTCTAAATAACAGTGAGAGTTAAAGTGATGGAGAAAATATGGGGATGTTCTTTTATAGTGTGTGAAATATGTGGTGCTTGAAACATGTAGGTATTTTTAAAATAATAGAAGAAAATGGTTTCCAGAAAGAGTTATTTGGAGTAGCCATGTTACAGTGGGTGAAAGCAATGTTTAAGGATATGGCACAACTATTAGTAGACATTAATTACATTTAACATCTAAGACAGATAGTAAGATTAGGAAAATAGAGTGGAAAGGATTGGATTTATTTTACCTCAGTGTGTTAGAATTAACTATAGGTAATGCGTCCCGAGATCTCTCTCTCTCTCTCTCTGCCTGTCAGAACGCTACGACCCCATCTTCAGACAAATGACCTCACCACAGGAGACTCCTCCTCCATCGAAAAGACAGAGACCCCGAGCTGAACCAACAACGACCTGAGGCATCCAGAACCATCTCCACCTAAGGCATCCAGAACCAAACCAGCATGCTGACAAAGAGGCAAACTCTCATCGGTCCCTCAGACAGGACATGAAGTTCCAGCCTGAGCCACGAGATTTGGCACAAGAGCAGAGTGTGGGACATGAGAGCGGAATACGCCCTCCATGCAACAGCGTAGAGACTGAAAAGGAGGAGATGAAATGCAAAGCAGTTGGGCCACTGAAAAGGGTTAGACCGGGCGGAAACACCAAGCGGATGGACTGAGGAGAGGACAGAACCAGAGGAGTTGGCATGGGCCAGCAGAACGTGAGGGGGTCGTGGCTTGACAACCAGAGGGGGAGAGAAGGAACACGGGAGTGAGTGAGTTTACACATAAACACACTTATTAGAAAATAATCCTAAAAACACACTGAGGGTAGAACATATTATTCAATCTTTTCATTATATAACAAATTATTATTTTAGAGATTCTTATTCATGTGAGAGTTTGGGGAAGATTTAATTTGTTACAATATAGATAGCAGGCAAATCTTTAATTGAATGGAAAATGTTAAAGGTAGAGCTAGAACCAAGCCAAAGAAAGTACTCCAATCTAGAGTATTGGTTTCTCCATTGTAGCATGGTTATTACCATAGGAGAACTGTTAAGGTGGAAACAACATTTGTTTGTCGTCCAAGATGTAGAGTTTTAAAAAAAGACACTAGGCAAAGACCGATTGAAAATTTAAATTCTGAAAAACTAGTATAATTGGGAGTAATGCATGCGGGGCCTTGGATCACTCATTTTAATGGTGCATATTTTTGAAATCTTACTTGCAGCTTCAGAGGGAGCGCACAGCACCAGAGTATGAGTTTTTAAAAAAGACAAGTGCCACCACCTCCTAATGCTCATCCATTTAATCAGTGATGACCTGACATTTAGAGATGGTATTTAAAAGGAGAAACATATCTGCCATGAGTGAAAATTCCTGAATTGAACTACAAGCCATTGATGAAATGACTTCTGTTTTTAAAGTCCTTGTTAAAGGAGGGAGTAATTATCACATGCTCGGACACCAAAGTTTCCACACACTGTAAAAGGAGTTAGCATGGTTCTTCAAGGAGACCAGAATTGAAGATAAATTAGTGTAATGCGTTAGTGATATTCCACCGGTTTTCACACCATTTCAGGGACTTTATCACTGCATTAAAGCAGACCACCCAAAGCCACCAAGTAGGAACTTTTAAGGGATGAAATTCTCCAACTGTTGTAACTAACCACAATCTTCTCCCAGAAATGACAGTCTAGAATGCCGTACCCCAGAGTAGATGTTTGGTGGTATCGTGGAACTAAAACCTTGTACTCAGTCTTGCCACAGGATTGGGCTGGGACCTAGCACAGCCAGTGATGTTTTTTCTGTAGTTAATCAACATGGCGAAACACCCCAAAGCCAGTAGGGCTAAGAGACCAGTCCCAGGGGGAGTTTAGGCTCCACTGTGTACAAGGATAACATAGGGGGGCCCAGGAGAGGCCTAGATGTTGCATTTCCATGTCCTAACGTGCCGATTGATCACGACGGCCTCTTCTAGAGAACATATTGTTTTCATACCTTAAATGGTATGAAAGGAGGGAGGGTAAATTTCACATGGGGGGACAGTTTTCAATGCTAGTAGAACAGGACGACCCACCCCCATATACAGATGTTGATGAAAATGATGAGTTAGTTTGAATGAGTTTAAATGATATGGATGTTCAGAGATGAGATTGTTCAATGAATGTCCAGTCGATGTGATTATTTAAATGATGAAATCATGTGAAGAAGTGAGCAAACTAAAATAGAGTGAATCCATTTTTATTACTCTATACTATTCCAAGATAGTGTATTTTTATTATTACATTACACTGGTCCAAGATAGTTTGTTTCATTTTTATTATTTTTCACGTTTCTATATGATAGATTTCATGCATTTTAGAATCATTACTATTTTAAAATGGGTCGTTTCTTTTCACTTTGTAAAAACAAGTGCCTTAACACTGAGCGTGGTATGAGAACGGTTTCTGTGAAAGGAGGGAGGAAGAAATGTACTAATACCAAGCCATTGCTGCTATTTTGAAGAATGATATTGAATGTTAACACTAGAAGTTATGCACAAGGGAAAACTTTTATGTTTGAACACAGTCAAAGTATTTTTGTATTTTTGTAAAATTGAGGCTATTCGAACCATTCCATTTTGATTGTATGTTTTTGATATGAGTTATGTACTATGCAGAGTTCAGCTCATTGATTTCAGTATTATACACCTTTTAGGTGTGTAAGGAGGGACTGTTAGAAATTAAAATCAATGTTTAATAGCATAATGTAGCTTAAACATACCGTCAGTTTAAATGCTATTTTATTCTGGAAAAAACCGGAAGTTCTCAATACCAAGCTTTTATTCTGAAAATCCTTCATGACAACATCCGGGACTACCGGCCATTGGTATCACTAAAGTGGCTATTGACGCCGTTAACATGTATTGCATATAAAGTTAAGGAAGAGAAAAGGCGTGTTTAGATATATTGAATGTACAATGTCTGTATCCTCTGATATGCGTAACAACGGACATTAAAACGTTGGAGAGCCGGCCTGCAGGGAGGAGCCAGCAGAGGATATAAATACAGCGAGATCTAAGGGGTTCGGCCTCTTTCTTCACCTGGCAGGGCCAGAAACACAGCTGTTTTTCTGTCGGACAATATTCTGTTTGTAACATTACCGCGCCTTTATTTGAATTAAAGTACCAATTTGAAACCATCTCAGAGACTCCATTTAGTCTCCTTTTTTTAAGCTTCTCTCCTGGACGCGAGAATTATTACACGGATAACAATACCCTTTTAACGGTAAGAAACTCAGCTAACTGACAATGTGAACCATGTTTAGCTAAAAGAAACACAAGAGTAATACCAAGCCTTTGAATTAGCATGGAGCGAAAAAATGCTAACTAATGCTAACGGACTTTTGCACAGCACTCACGGTAGAAATGCCCTTATTACTTATCCTAACTGCACAAACAAGATATCCAATTAAAGCTGAGACTCCACAGATTCCACACATGGAATGTCATCACTGTAAGACCCCGAATTCCTGGAGCTATCAGCCAGAAAAGAGAAAATAAACAACATCCGGTTTCAAAAATATTACAATAATTATGTCTTACCTTTTTTGATTTGTGTTCAAAAGTTGTGTTCACCGGAATAAAAATGCCGCTCAAGGTTAATCCAATGTCTTTGTGTCACGTAGACATTTTGACTGATAATCCATCATCATATTTATGGAAATATACTGGGTATAAAGTTTTGCAGTCCAGGCGTGCACTTTCAGATATGCTTTGTTCGCTTCTCTATTACGTCCGCTATGGTAATGTTTACGTGGATTTGGGAACTGCCCATCGATTCTATTGGTTCTGATGGTTAAGAAAAAGGTGTAAATCACACGAATCGACCAATGGGTTCCAGAGATATAGTCCTGCGTAAAGTATAAAGAATGCCAGCCAGTTTAAGTACATTACACAGCCGGAAGGAAGGAAGCAGGAAGCAGGAATTGCAGGACAGAGCACACGGAGCACACAGAGCGGACAGCAGATAACGGAATTGCAGTTTTATTGCTTATGGATTATCAGAACATTTCAAAGGGGACACAGCCCCATTGGATATTAACATATGGATTAACGACATCATCGTTTTTATCGTTTTAATGCCATTGAAGACCAGTTTAGACCAGACAAAGAGGAAGGTAAGCCATTAGCCTAGCGCATGTTAGTACCTAGTGCCACTTTTTTTGATGTACGTTTTTGTTGATAACCTCGTTCGAGTTTGTATCTTTCAGTGTTGAGGTGGGCACCGTTAGATTCTGTGTCTCCTTACGATCATAAACGATGTGTTGGATGTGCAGCTAGGATAAGTAATAAGGGAGCTAGGAGTGATTTTCGGTGCAGTAATAGGTTAGCATTTTTCGCTCGGGGCTAATTCAGAGGCTCACTGTTAGCATTGTGTGTTTTTTTTTAAAGAATAAATGAAAAAGATCAGTTAAATGAGTTTTTTCCGTTATATGGATATAAAATATTCATAGTTTATTAAATATTAAGGTTCCTTAGACGTTGTTTCCTGCAAATGACGCGATTTCGCATCATTTGCAGGAAACATACTCTGTTTCCTGCAAATGACAGTTGTATACAGTTATATTTGGATGGAATGAATACCTATAGTGATAATTCAAAGTACTAAAATGATTTTTACAGTGAAAAAGTTCAAATGGATCTGATGGTTCCCAAATTACCCAGAGGTGAGTCTGCCTGGACTTTATTTTTCTAAATCTGTCTAAAAAGGTCAAATTTCACTTGTTTAGCATCAATCTTGATACAGGGTAGTTATTATATGTTATAGATTCCTAAAGCTTTTAGTCTACTAACCCATCATTCAAGGGTGGTTTTCACTATAAGTAATGGGTTTTTTTTAGGCGGACATTAGAATTTACATGTTTTTACTATGTTCCATCTGAATTTATTTTAAAATATAAACATCTATATTGATTCTGACACTTCTACATCCAACTCACAGATGTAACCTTGCTTTGAGAGAAAATATTATTAATTTACCCCTTTTAGAAGTGAAGATATAGTCTTTGTTGTGTTAGTGGCATTTTCGAGCCTGAAACCTGAAAAACAGGCTCAGGGCTTAAGAGGTTAAAGTTAAAGGGAGTATGAAGGTGATGGGTTTCCTGTGAAAAAGGCACTTCTTGAGAACTGAAGGCAATTATCTGAGCTCTGGTATCCATACAACCCAGTCTCATGGCATTTCGTGTTCACCAACACGATTTTTAATCTATTGATTCGTTTTCACCAACACGATTTCCCCTTTTTTTCGTGTTGCACAGCACAATTTTAAAAGCAATGTATTTCTACTGGTAATAACGCTCATGGAAGCACGGCATTCGTTTGTGTCGGCTGCCCTTAAAGGCAATGTGAGCGTCCATTCCCATTGGATAATGGAGAATTGTACACTCGGAAGTAAGTATTCCCCTTACTGTCGATTGATTTTACAGTGATATCTGCACTACTCATCGACTAAAAAACACCAGATTATCCTTGTTAATTACACAACATTGATTGGTTTAAATCAGGGGTCGGCAACCTTTTTCATATGAAGTGCCATTTTCAAAAAAAATTGTTATCAGCGTGCCAACGATCGAGAATTATCAAGTGGGGGGGGGGGGGGGGGGGGGGTGGTGGTGAGGAGCTTGACGCTTGTCAACTATCAGCAGGAGGGCGGGGGAGCCTCTCTGCGGGGAAGCAGTGTGTGGACCTGTCAGCGCAACTTACATGATGTCGAATTTAACAAACACATTTAAATAATTGTTTTAACGGCATAATAATAAGGACGATTGTCCGTTCTGTGATTCTCCAGAACACACATGTTATGATATTAGGGTCATGCAGAGTGAGATGAGATCGCTGTCCCTTTGAGAGAGAGAGAGAGAGGTGTGGCTTGTGCATACGTGTTTGTGGATGGTAGAGCGACAGTGAGAGAACGTGTGTATGTTTCTGGAAGTGAAACGAGGAAGCAGAAAAACAGAGGTCTGCCCTCCTCGACTACGGTCTGGGAGCCGACAGGAAAGTTCAACACACAGTTGGCCAGTCCGCCCCTTTGTAGCATATTATTTCAATGAGAGATGATCAGATCGCCACTGGGCTTTCAACTAAATACACAGCCACGCAGAAACTGCGGCATTTGTACAGCTCCTTATGGGTAGGCTACTGCAATTAGTGAAGTGCTTTCCTCTCTGTGGTGAAACGATCAGCACCACGGAGGAAAGCGGCAGAAAGTCACCTGGAGTTAAAGAGAGCGGGGCTGCGCTGCGTGCATGGCTTCCTTCTGCAGGTAACGGGGAGACGCGCTCTGGCGGCGGCCTCGTTCAGGATCCCGAAATACAATTTAAATATTTTTGCACACTTAATCCACTTATTCCTAGCGTGCCACTGGTTACGGTGCCGCGTGCCAATGCTGGCACGCGTGCCAGGGGTTGCCGACCCCTGGTTTAAATTGTGTGCAATGCTTTTGTATTTTTTCCCCTTCGATTCGGAGAAACAAACATTTTTTCGGAGTAAAGGATGGCAGAAGACACTACACTACCCAGAATCGTTTAGGACTACACCATGTGCTCTGTTTGACAAACCCCGTTTTTTTCACCATTCATTCCAATGGCTGGCGTCTATGTCACGTGATCTTCAAATTTCTCACTGCAGAAAACATGGCCGAACTTCGTTTTATTCTCGGTGGAAAATGCCTATTGTAAAGTTAGTTTAAAATGCATTTTGATGTAATTTGATGCGAGAAATATGAGTTGTTATTTCAGATTATGTGTGCAGTGGATGTACATGATCTTTAGTTCGCTAGTTATTATGAAGATTACTTCAGGAAATTGTGTCCATAGAACGTTTTTATTGTTACCAAGGTGGTTGCTAGGGACGCTGCTATCGATATTATTTCTGTTATGTTGTGTAACTGTTTAATTGTGTTATCTTTATTGCTACCCCCTTCCCCGTCAATGTATAGTACATGTATAGTAATGTATAGAACCTCCACTGGCTCCCCGTCCGTCAAAGAATCAACTTCAAAGTCCTCCTCATTACCCACAAAGCCCTCAACAATCAGGCCCCCCCCTACCTCACAGACTTGCTGCACCACCACGCCCCTTCCCGCTGCCTCCGCTCATCAGATGCCAACCTCCTATCCATCCCCACCCGCACCAATCACCGGACCTGGGGGGACAGAGCCTTCTCCGTCGCTGCCCCCTCCCTCTGGAACTCACTCCCCCAACCCATCAGAGACTGCACTGACCTCACCACCTTCAAAAAACTTACAAAAACTCACCTCTTCAATCTGGCTTTTAATGTGTGATTGTTTACTATATATTTATTTGTTGTTCCTTCCTTTTCCCTTCACTATATCTGTAAAGCGTCTTTGAGCACCTGTAAAAGCGCTAACAAATTAAATCTATTATTATTATTATTATTATAGTGTTGGTCCACAGCGCAAACGTATTAGTTTAACAAAATCCGCATCTAAAGATATGTTATTTTCCCCTGTGCAATTCCAGTCTCACATCTCACAGCACATCGTCATTAACAAATACCGGAAACAGACCGAAAACATTTAAAAAAATAAAAATAATACTTTATTCCGAGTGTGCTTGCTTTTCTCTTTGAAAGTCATCACATAACGGCATTGTAATATACGGTTCGGCTGCATTAAATATTACATATCTGCCGTAGTTCTCTATTTATAGAGCCCTGATGAGAAGACTTCTAGACAAACATGAGGAACTGAAAACGTGACGTGGATCATAAATATATCAGCCATTAAACAACATCTTACATTTCTTTTCACACAATACGTCTCCTTGCAGTATCAACACTAATTCGGTCAGTAATTCTGACTTTTATATTTGATCCAATTGGTAGATAGGCTGTATTTACACCATAAATGTGCACAGCTGATATAAAGGGACAAAACGTCAGAATCATGTTCCGAATTCTACGGAGTTGGTTGGAAAAATACATTTTCACAATGCCCACCACTTTGCAAAGCGGTCCGTATGCTCTGTTTTTTCAACTGCTCCCTAGAGGTTATGCTATATGTAAATATGACTAACCCTTGTCCTCCACTTTGTTGTCTACTTCCTTTCAAAGACCTTCTCCGCCTCCCTTGTGGTTTGACAAAGACTCTTGCTTAATTGCAACCCAGTCATAGAAAAGAGAAACACAGCACCCACGCTCACAGACAAACACACAGTTATTCAGTTTGAATAGGAGCGCATGGTATTCTAAGACAGTGTCCATAGCTTCCCATAAAAAAGGTTATGCGAAACACTTTGAATTTATACCACAAATGCATTGGAATGTATCCTATTTTCCTGTGAATTAGAAAGATCAAGAAGGTAAAAAGTCCAGGTAGGGAGGAGGCAGGGGGATGGGTGGTTGCAAAAATATAGGACATGATCAAGGAGAGATTTTATTTGTCACTTCGTTACACAACTATCTGCCCTTTTCTAGTTATTTTAACTCAAGAGTTGACTTATTTGTCACATAAATGACCGACTTCTAGGAGTTATTTCAATTAAAGCTGGAGTTTCAACACTTGTCTCAAACACTGTGGACTCATGCATAACATGTGCTGTATGCCTGCAGATGAGCTTTCCGCATCTCCCCCACTGTAAAAAACTCTAGTGTCCATTCTCTGATTGCCAAGTTTCCTTTGTATCTGGATAATCTACTCCACAAAATGTTCTAAGACACTTCATAGGATCTTTCTAGCTTCAGCTGAAGTGTACCCCTATTTTCTGACCCTTTTAGCTCTGGCTGGTTGCAAGAACTTGAATCTAATGGAAGTCTTAAAGTCCAGCTTTTAAAAAAATGGCAGGTGTTCAAGATAAAAAAACACTTTTGATAACTAAAAGTTGATGTAGACCATGGATATTCTGTTTACATTAATTCTATAGGTTCCTCTATGGTAACTACAGGTTTAACTCCAAGTAAACAAGTAGTTGTATGAAGTTTCCTTCATTTTGAAACTCCAGTTAACAATACAGCACAATAAATGTGTATATCCAATGAAGAATACACATTGTCTGTTTTGCCCTTTCAAAAATGTTTTACTAGTATGCAATAGCTTAAGAGACCTAAAAGACTGATAAAGCAATAATCATCTAAATTGAATGGTTAAATCGATCCTGGCTGCACTGATGAAACTGACACACCACTCACAACCTTTTCCCCTGCAGCTAATTATAAAACAAGATAATGATGCGATACAGCCTCCTTACTCAAACCAGGCGGATGTACATGTGTATGACTTATACAAGTATCATGAATGCATACTGTGAAACATATATGCACCGGACACAACTTTAATTGACACTGAGTAAAGAGTCTAAGTTAAAATAAAGACCATACTGTACCATGTTACGGAAATCTTAGACGTAGTCAATACTGTGCAGTGTTTCCCCTAGGATGCAGTCATAGCAGCGGTGCTAAGGCACGTGGGCTCAGTATAATGTGAGCGCGGAGCGCATGGAATTTTTTAGTGCGTGCGAAGTGCACCCCGCCAATTTGTTTCTATGTGTCAGCACAAGAAAAGCTCTTGAGGCCTAGTACCAGGGCCAGTTCGAGCTAATTTGCTGTCCTAGGCGATATTTTATATGTAAAGAATAAATGAAAAATCTCTACAAAAGGCAAATACACTACAAAAAACAGAAACTTGTTGACATAGGTCATATACGTCAAAATGGCTTCAAATATATTCAGTATTGTATTGTATGAGCTTGTTTTAATTGGGGGGTGGACGTCACATCCTCTAGGGGGGTCCGGGAAGATTCCGGGAAGATTTGTTTTTAACATTTTAAAGTAAAATGCTTCAATCTGGTGCACTTTGAGCACACAATTACTAGAGACCTGATCTAGGAGGTACAACTCTAAAACACCCATATGAAAAAGATCGGTTTACATTTTAATAATCAAATAAGTATGTGAACATAACCAATAACCTACCATAGCCAATAACAAATAAATGTCACTTATTTTATTTTTGTTGTTCATTCATATCTTATTTGACCTAGTTAACATTTATTTATGCATGCGTATTTTTGTATCTCTCCAACTTTAAACGATATTTTTAGATTACTGTCCTATAGTATACATTGGAATGATTTCAAACCTGTTTTTATTTATCCTAATAATTATAAAGGAGTGCCTTGGAAATACGTGTTTACATAATTTGTGGTCAAAACGTTTGAGACCCACTGAGATAACTTAGCCTAAAATGAACTATCTAAACTATCTCAGTCTGACAGGAGAGCTCTCCTCCACCCTGGTTGTAGAAAAATCTACTTCTTATATTCGTTAGCGCAGCTAGCACCAGATTCTAATAACAACAGCGCCGGTACCGGTGCGCCCCCTCTCTCTCTCTCCCTCGCTCGTTCTCTCGCTCCCACGCTCGCACTTTGGCTGTGAGCTGCAGGCGCCTGATAAGCCAACATCCCCCACTTTCATCACTTAAAGCGCCCATCGTACAGGGCAAATGGAAAGTGTAACCGGGGTGAAAAGGGTGTTACATTTACTTAATTTTGAATGTTGTTACATCAAGGCCGAAAATTAGGATGAGCGCCAACGGTCAAAAATGTTTTTTCCCTCCCAGAGCTACCAGCGCAGCACCTCCACAGATCTGGTGCCCTATACCAAAAATCGGCCCTGCCTAGTACATACAGTGGCAATGTCTCAACATTTAGCAAAAATACACCTTTATTGAACATACAGTAACACAAATACTACAAATCCACATAACAAACAATAAAAAATGAAAAAGGGTCGCCACTTATTATTATTTTAGTAAAACATTTTTTTTTTTTTTTGGGTACCTAGTTGGCGCCCCCTAGCAACGGCGCGCATATTTCAGCAGCGGCGCTGCGCCGCCACTATTTTTATATAGGGGAAACACTGTTGTGGAGATATACAATTAGAATGATCAATCAATAAACTGGTCAACCAAACAGAGTTGTCTTTCTGGTTCTTTATTCAAAGCGCTTCAAAGGTACAAGTCTCACAGAGTACAGAGTATTCTGCAAGAGTGCACACAGAGGCAAGTGTGTGTGTAAGTTTTATAGGATCTTGACAGTTCAACAACAATTCATCACCTGTCACTGTTGCTGGGCTGGAAAGAGAGATAAGCTACGCCTTTCCAGAGGAACAGAAACTGTCCATAACTAATATAGTAAAACAGGAACTTGTTAAAAACAGATGGAAGTGAGGAAAGCAGGAACTTATTGTGGAACAGGGAACAAAAAAAGGAACTTGTTCAAGCAACACACTCTCACTCCATAATTGTTCAGGAGCGACGTTTGGTCAGGGTCCCGTGGTGTGCAGTTGTGACACTCATAGGCTCCTTCAGCTTCATAAAGGGACGCAAATAGCTTTCAACTGATTGCAATGTATTCCCATCTGCGGCGGGATTTGACGCTCATGGAAGCACAGCATTCGTTTGTGTCGGCTGCCCTTAAAGGCAATGTGAGCATCCATTCCCATTGGATAACGGAGAATTGTACACCCGGAAGTAAGTATTCCCCTTACTGTCGATTGATTTTACAGTGATATCTGCACTACTAATCGACTAAAAAACACCAGATTATCCTTGTTAATTACACAACATTGATTCGTTTAAATTGTGTGCAATGCTTTTGTATTTTTCCCCTTCGATTCGGAGAAACAAATATTTTTTCGGAGTAAAGGATGGCAGAAGACACTACACTACCCAGAATCCCCAGCTATCGTTTAGGACTACACCATGTGCTTTGTTTGACAAACCCCTTGCATTCCATATGAAAAAAAATCATACTTTATTCAGCAGTGCATGCTTTACTCTTTGAAAGTCATCACATGAACGCATTGTAATAAATGGTTCGGCTGCATTAAATATATTGCACATCTGTCGTAGTTCTTTATTTTTATTTATCTACAGCAGGGGTGCCCAACCTTTTTTGAACCGAGAGCTACTTTTAAAGTTGCCAGTCTGCCAAGATCTGCCATTAGTAGTAGGCTGCCATTACTGACAGCCTACTACCAGGTAAATACACACTACTTGTATAAAACTAACCTTTGTACGATGAATACTTCATAAAATACTGCAGATCCTTTATCTTACCTCTTTCTAATCTAAACACATAGAAGTATTTAACTGAAGTTACACAACAGTGTTGTTGATACAGAGTGTTAGAGAATATTTTAATCCTGTCTGTGTAGTTTATATGTAATTTATCTGCAAAACTTCTGTTTCTGGTTAAACTGTTGTTCCCTCAATCTGTGAAATATGATCATGCCATTCTCAGGGTCAACTCAGAGGTCAGATGCCTGGCTTTGTGGAGAAAGGGGGGCCATCCTGTCCCTCTGAGTCTCTGGGCAGTTTGGTACATCTGTTTCTAATTAGCAGAGACAGGGCGCGTAAGTCTGATAATCCGCCTTTGTTTCTATATATTGTGTGATTATTCTATGAACCTGCAGAGTGCCGTTCGGTGGAAGACTGTTAATGTGTGAAACTGAGTGTGCCCTCTCCGGCCGATACTTCAATAAATCTCCGTGTTTGATGAAAGTTATCAGTCTCCATTCCTCAACATTGGCTCTGCATTGAATCCCAGAAGATTATTTCTCACACAGAGTTGGAGTTTATTCACACTCACACTACAGTGGGTAATGTTTTCAAGAAACATTGAACAGTGCTGCCACATATGACACAGGGAAAAAAGAAAATACACTGAACCCTTTCTTTGCCATTATATAAAAATAGTGTCGCTACAAAAGTATAAATTAGGCTTACTAATAAGACAACTCAGATCTGAAGCTACACAGGAATCTGCTGCCAAAGTGCAATAAAAAAGACAAAATTAATAGAAACAAACTCTTTTTTGTTGCATTTTAGTAGAGTATAAAAGGAAATGCCTTTAAAATAGGATGCTAGCAACACTAGCTTCTTAACCTGAATTGATAATAGACTATAATCAATTTAAGTTTGCATTCTTATACCATTTTGTACAATAATTATAATGAATAAGTTCAAACAAACTAAAACTTACAGCTGATTAATAACGGTATCTAACTTGAGTTTTTATTATATCAAAAACCTGTTGAAATGCTACTGTTATTTTTACTGTCCCCCAAAAGCGCGTCGGCAGCCTCCAGGAATGCTTCTTTCACAACTTCGCCGTCTTTGAAAGACTTCATGTGTTTCGCAAGAAAAGTGACTGACACGATAAGATGCTCTGGTAGCAGCCTTGCTCTTGTTGTCGGGCCTGGTGAAAATGGACTGCTGTGCATTTAGCTGTCCTTTCAGGCCCCTCCCCTTTTCGTAGCGTAGGGCAGAATTAGGAGGGAATTCCATCTCGTAGCGTTTGTGCACTGTTTTGAAATGCCGCTCCTAAATTACCCTTCTTCGATAAAGCCACACTCGCATTGCAGATGAGACAGATGGACTTTGAATTGGAATAGATACAAAAACCCGTGGTCTACAGAGATCAGGCTCAGAATAGACCAGAAACTATTCTTTTACCGTTCAGTTAGAATTTCACAATAAAGTTAGTAATATTTTGTTTTGATATTATTGTTTTTTATTAACTACTAGACCGCTGGGTCATGTTAAGACCATCTTTTCTGTGTTGCTGTAGGTTTTTTCCATCGCTTTTGTGTTACAAATATCAAAACAATAACTAAATATATCCGTCGTAAACTAAACCAGAAACAGCAGTATATTTTATTTTGTTAACACTGTAAACTTGACAGCTTTTTAACCCAAACCACCAACTGGTTAAAGCACGTTATTACAAGTTTAGAGTAATGCAATGCAGGTAGATTGTGTTGCTTTTTAATGACTGTTTAAAATGCCTTTTTCTTAATGTCTTTTATTATTATTAACTACTTGTTACTTGTTGCTAGGGACGCTGCTATCGATATTATTTCTGTTATGTTGTGTAACTGTTTAATGGTGTTATCTTTATTTCTACCCCCTTCCCCGTCAATATATAGTGTTGGTCCACAGCGCAAACGTATTAGTTTAACAAAATCCGCATCTAAAATTGTGGCATAGATAGCCTACGTTATTTTCCCCTGTGCAATTCTCCATTTACTCAACAATAACACATCCTTGTGTTTATTTATTTGTTTGATTAATAAACACAAGTTGGAGTCCGTCAGGACCGAGGGTCGGAGCAGCTCATTTGCTTTAGAGAATATTATATCGGGAAGTAAGTTACCCGGGACGGGTGGCGCAGTGGTCTGTGCATCTGATCATCAGATCAAGGGGGGTGCTGGGGAACTCCAGTTCGAAACCCGCTCCTGCCGCCACTGCGTCAGGCCGTTGTGTCCTTGGGCAAGACACTTCACCCGGATTTGCTCCTGTGGGTAATGTCCACAGTACATGTATGATATCAATGTGTACTTGTAAAAGCGCCTCGATGACTTTGAGGCGTGAAGATGGACGGTGTGGCGCAGTGCGCTGTGCAATGATCATCAGATCAAGGGGTGAAACCCGCCGCTGCTGCGTCTGTAAAGCCGTTGTGTCCTTGGGCAAGACACTTCACCTGAACTTGCTCCTGTGGGTATTGTCCACAGTGGTGACCATTGCATGTATGATGTATGATATGTGTAATGTGTATTTGTAAAGCGCTTTGAGCATCTGGAAAAGCGCTATAATAAATGTAAGGAATTATTATTATTATTATTAAGTATTCTCTCCGCTTCGCTTGACAAACCCCGTGATCCTCAAGCTCTGTGATTGGAGAGTGTGCTCCGAGGGTTACGCCGAGCGTCGAACAGCACTTGAAATGGGATGGAACCACGGCAGACTGTCCAAAACTGGATTTGAACGGGTCCACCGCGTCCCCCCTCCCCCACCCCGTCCCCAGAACTACACATGCTGGCTATTGTGTTTCGCAACATGTTCTCTATCTATGGCTATCTACTTATTTATTTATGAGCGACTAAAAGGCCTTAGGCCTATTACAGCCGTATCCTATTGATTGATTGATTGATTGATTGATTGATTGATGGCACGTCTCTACTGGGAGTTGTAGTTTTAAAAGACGTTTTCGTTTTTCCCATAATAAGAAGTTGCCAGTATTAAACTGTGTACATCACTGGAGGTTTAGGGGATAGGAAACACTCAAATTTAAAACATATAATTAATAAATGGGTGAAAATTGCTTGTGCCCATAATGGGCAGCATTAATATATAGCTAAGGTCGGAAGAGCTTTATTTAACAGCTGGTCTTATGTCTGTGACCCCTCCTGTTGTTAATTGATAAGCCTGAAACATGCACTTGTCAAGATTCAGAGCCAAATTTTGCAAATATGGCAGTAGCCATCGATCAGCTTAAGATAAGATATACTTTATTGATCCCAAGTTGGAAACACTTGCGTTACATCAGCATGTGTAACAGTTGTAAATATGCAGTGGTGTTTATTTGTAAATCATTTAGTATAATCACACAAATTCTGTGTTTTATATTTAATAATTCTGTGTTGTTTATTTATTGATTGTTCAATACCTGACAAGACCGGAGATTAAATATCTACATACTAGGGGTGTAACGGTACACGTACCCGTACCGAAATTATTCAGTACGGGCCATTCGGTTCGTTACACGTGTGTACCGAAGTGTACCGAACAAATATAAGGTTAAACGTAAAAAATTGAGAACGTGAACAACTTCTTGGAAGTAATCTCAGGTGCTGCGTTGCAGCATTCACAGTTTAAAGGGAAAAATGGGAGAAACCTCAGGGAGAGCAACAGAGGAGGGATCCCTCTCCCAGGACGGACAGACGTGCAATAGATGCCATGTGTAAATTGAAAAGATAATACATTTGCAACATAGGTAGTCCAAATGTTTGGAAATGCATGTGTGTATAATAGGAAGATGAATCCACGAGGATATCCATCCAGGACCTATGATCCAGGACCACAGCCACGACTCAAGATCCAGGGCTCGCGATGCAGGACACAGGACCGCAGGATCATCCATGACTCCGGATCCCAGCTTTTTTTAGACACCAAAAAGAAAGACATTTGGGGAAGCTGGGTTAATCGAAACATGAGAGTACACAGGTATAGACAGAGAGAAGGAAGAAGTAAGATGTCCCCCGACAAACTAAGCCTATATCAGCAAAACTAGGGGCTGAATCTAATCAGCCCTAACTATAAGCTTTATCAAAAAGGAAGGTCTTAAGCGCACTCTTAAAAACGGATAGGGTGTCTGCCGCCCGAACACAAACTGGAAGCTGATTCCACAGATGTGGAGCTTGATAAGAAAAGGCTCTGGCTCCCATTGTACTTTTAGAGACTCTAGGAACAACCAACAACCCTGCATTCTTGGAACGCAATGCCCTAGTAGGACAGTAGGGTATAATGAGTTCTTTAAGGTAAGATGGCGCCTGCCCATTAAGGGCTTTGTAGGCGAGAAGAATAATTTTAAATTATATCCTGTGTTATATAGGGAGCCAGTGTAAGGCAGCCAGAACAGGAGTAATGTGGTCCCTTTTCCTAACTCTGGTTAGTGCACGAGCTGCAGCATTTTGAATTAGCTGAAGCGACTTGACTGACTTCTTGGTACACCCTGATAATAAAGAGTTACAATAATCCAGCCTTGAAGTAACAAATGCATGGACTAGTTTCTCTGCATCGTTTTGAGGCAAGATATGCCTGATTTTTGCAATGTTACGTAGATGGAAGTAGGCGGTCCTTGAAATTGATTTTATGTCGGCGTTAAAGGATAAATCCTGATCAAATATAACACCAAGATTCCTTACAGTCTCACTGGAGGCCAAATTAATGCCATCCATAGTTAGTATATCTTTAGATAATTTGTTTCGTAGATTCTTCGGGCCAAGTACAATAACTTCAGTTTTGGTCGTGTTTAACATCAAAAAGTTTAAGGTCATCCACGTTTTTAAGTCCTTGAGGCAGTCTTGAATTTTATTTAGATGATTAATTTCATCAGGCTTGATTGATAAATATAGTTGAGTATCATCCGCATAACAATGAAAATTTACAGAATGATTCCTTATAATATTGCCTAACGGAAGCATATATAATGTGAACAAAATAGGTCCGAGCACTGAGCCCTGTGGCACTCCGTGGCTAACTTTGGTTTGCGTGGAAGATTCATCATTGACACGTACAAACTGAGAGCGTTCAGATAGATAGGACCTAAACCAGCCTAAAGCAGTTCGCTGTATGCCAACTAAGTGCTCTAGTCTTTGCAATAAGATATCATGATCGATAGTATCAAATGCAGCACTGAGATCGAGCAAAACAAGAATAGAGACAAGTCCCTTGTCAGAGGCTATTAGAATGTCATTTGTGACTTTGACCAGAGCTGTCTCTGTGCTATGATGTGTTCTAAAGCCAGACTGAAAATCTTCAAATAAATCATTGTTTTTTAAGTAATCACACAACTGTTTTGCGACTGCTTTCTCAAGAATTTTTGAGAGGAATGGAAGATTAGAAATAGGTCTATAATTGGCTAAAACCTCTGGATCGAGGTTGTGCTTTTTAAGAAGCGGTTTTATCACTGCTACTTTGAATGATTGTGGAACATAGCCTGATAATAAAGACATATTCATAATATTTAATAAAGAAGTGCTAATTAATGGAAAAACTTCCTTCAACAGCTTAGTTGGAATTGGGTCTAATATACACGTTGATGGTTTAGAAGAGAGAATCATTGAATTTAATTGTTCAAGGTTTATGGCTGAAAAGCATTCTAGTTTACTATCTAGTGTAATATTAGAACTTACGTTTCCGGGAGTTGATAACACTATACTGGTCAAAGGCAAGAGGTCATTAATTTTGTTTCTAAGAGTAACAATTTTATCGTTAAAAAAGCACATACAATCATTACTACTGAGTGCTATGGGAATAGAAGGCTCAATCGAGCTATGGCTCTCTGTCAGCCTGGCTACAGTGCTGAAAATAAATCTTGCATTATTCTTATTCTCATCTATTAATGAAGAGTAGTAGGCTGCTCTCGCTTTACGCAGTGCTTTCTTATATTCATTGAGAGTAATATGCCAAATTATGCCAAAATCGACTAATAGTTTCTCAATTTCAATACCATAAGTCAGAACAAGGTCAAGAGTGTGATTATAGCAGTGGGTTGGTTTATTTACACTCTGACAAAAACCAACAGAATCTAATGTAGAGTTAAATGCAACAGTAAGGCTATTTTTATCATCGTCAACATGAATATTAAAGTCACCTACGATAATTACTTTATCTGTTTTAAGTACCAAAGTTGATAAAAACTCAGAGAATTCTGATAAGAATTCTGAATAAGGACCTGGTGCACGGTACACTGTAACAAATAAGATTGGCTGCAAAGTTTTCCAGGTCGGATGCGTAAGACTAAAAACGAGACTTTCAAAGGAGGTATAATTAAATGTTGGTTTAGTATTGATAAGTAAACTTGAGTCAAAGATTGCTGCAACTCCACCTCCTCGGCCCACGCCTCGGGCAATATGAGTATTGATATGGCTGGGTGGAGTGGCCTCATTTATGCTGACATATTCTTCATGTCTCAACCAAGTTTCAGTGAGACAGCATATATCAATATTATAATCTGATATTAAATCATTTTAATCAGTTTATAATCATATGGTTTGCAGAGAGCTCTCACCCCAAGCTCATCCAAAGCACGCCAAAATGCAAATCACTGCAGCCTGGTTCTAAAATGTTTTGCAAAGCCTTCCCAGCAGAGTTGGGGATGCATATTAATTATACCCATGGTCTTATAAATTACATATTTAACAGTCACATTATAGGTGAAATGTTGTTGATGTTTTTAAACCTTTTTCTCAGTGCACTGTTCAGGTCAGGAAGCCTCGTTAATTAGCCAAATAGGTACTATGTGTAGTTTCTGTAATATAACAGCCATTAAAAATGTGAATTTGTTGCCTTAGCAGTTCCCCATAGATCCTCCTATGCAGAACTAATGGGGAAGTTTCACTTGCATCACACACACATCTTTTGTCCGACAAAAGATTTCCAAACTGTAGAAAAATATACAAGAATTATTTTTCCAAAGACAAGGCAACATTATTGATGACATGCTGTGTAGAAAAATCTATAATGGGTACTGGAAAACATTCAAGTGCTTTAACCTTCTGTCATTAGTGGGATGCTGATAGCAGCACAATATTGATCGTGGCTCATCATTACTGACAGTCTTGTACGTAAGTGGTGTACCATAGAAAGACCTACATTGCATGTATCTCATGGTTCCTTCACAGGGAAACAATGGCGTGTAATCAAGTGCATATTTATTAAATTGATAACAGCGTCACTGCTTACAATCCACTGCATAACATAGCTGTATTTACAGATGAAAGCAGCCCTATGTCACTGCATGGCGAAATAACGGCCCTGCCCACTTTCCAGTAAGCGTTTGTTTCATGCCTTCACAGCTTCAGTGTTGTGTATTGCAAGTTTAACGACATTAAGATCCAAAGTTCTATACTTTGACTTAAAAAAAGGACGAAAAAATAAAATATGGGTCGTCAGGCCTCCACAGAGAGGATGGAGTTCGTAATCAATGGGAACCAATTGTCAATATTATACGCTACTATATGCTTATAAGGTCAACGTCAATCATCAAAGTAAACATTTGTAGTATCAAAAGTCAAAGTAGTAAAAGTAATTCAAATGTAAAACACTGAGAAGCCAGGGTAATACCAGTTTAAGTGTAAGCCTGCTGCCTGCCACTTGCCGGCAGACTGGCAGGAGATCGATACCCTATTGCTTTTAATTTAACTTTATATTCAACACCAATCTTCTATCTCCAATGACATTGTTTAATTGTCTTCCTGACTGATCATCATCATTTGGCTTCTTGTAGATAAAAAAAATGGAAGGTATTCTTAATTTTGTCTGTTGAGTGTTTGAATCCAAAAAGGGGCGTGTCCATGACGGGAAAGTACCCGGATGGGTTGCTCTGATGTACCGCTTATGTAAATAGGACATCTTACTGTCGCATCAGAAAGGCTTCACGTTGCAAAGTATGTGTATTTTTTTTAAGCAGTAACAAAACAAGACCATTTCTGCATTTCATTTGTCAGAAGAAGGAGCATCCAAACATCACACTTTAATGAGGTAACCAACTGATATGTGCCGTGCTGTTTCTGCTTATGCGGTGCAAAGCATGAAATTAGATCATGTTGTAATTGACTGACTTTTCTTTAGACTGTGTTTGCTTCACTGCTGATTACTCTGTATTCTGAGAGAGTGGTTGTCAGGCTTGTTGTTGCCACAGTAACCATGGCTGTTGGCACACATCAACAAACTGTACAGGGGACTGACAAAAAGACAAGGTGAGTAATATTGTCTTGCTGCTCTTTAATTTACCAAACACATTACATTTTACAATTCTCACAAACACATATATGCATAATATACTTTGTATACATATAAAACGATAAAAATTATCCATTAAAGCATAACAAAAAAGCATATATGTATTTTTGCTTTCTGTTCAACTAAAATCTTTATGATGTATTTAGGTACGAAGTTATACAACGTGCTTTTATTTTACAAGGTAATGCCAAGTTAACATTCAAACTTTTTTGTTTAACTTTTTGAATAGAGTATGAGGTACACCAAACCTTTTGCCTCATATACTTGTAGATATGAAGACTACTCTGGACAATTGACTGATCAGATCAGAGTATTTAATCATTGTGGTTCCATACAGTGCCTTCGACTGCTCCATGTTTATACTATCAAGCCTTTTAACAATATATATGCATGTGTGTATGTCATATAACCTTTTTTTTTTACCATGTAAAGAGTGTGAACGGTTTCCTACTGCACTGTTTCACCAGATGAACCCATATTGAGAAGTTATCAAGATGACTTCTCAATACATATTTGTCAATTGGAGATATTGTTATACTAACGTGTGTAACTTTCTCTTTAATTAGGTAAGGTAACAACCAAGAACAAATTAACTTGTTGATATTGGTGCATTTTCTTAACTGAATCGTCAGCTGTCTAAAAAACATTAACATCAATTGAGAAATTGTTAAGGATATTTTTGCTGTTATTAATGGTCGATTCATCAGCCTTGTTCAGATCAGGCCCTGGGGTTTCATTTGTATTTTCATATGGGATCCCGAAAAGACTGCAGATTTTCTTCAGCATCAGGTCGACAATCTCCTCCTCGTCTGAAGGCTGGGTAAGAGAGAACAGATGACACAATCACGTTTGAAGTGATAAGAAATATTGCAGAGATGGTCTTGACACCTCTAACCACTGAGAACATTAAATGTACTTCAAGACAATGTGAAAAACCAACATCGCAAAATTGGAGCGCAATTCAGTACACATAAAAGCCCACAAAGAATGACAACGGAACAATTGTGTTTCATTTACTGCAGGTGTATCATTGCTTGTGTATAAAAGGAAAACTTGTTTCATCCTGGAAATGAAGAGAGGCTTGGAAATCCATTTACAATGAAATGCAACTGAATTACAGTCATTTCATGTGTAATATCGAGCAGGGAGTGTTTATTAAAAGCTGTATTAAACATCACAGCTTTAATCTAAAACAAATTACAGAACATGAGGCATTACTAGACTAACCACACTTAGAAGAAATGTCCCCTTACTCCTCAGAAAATCACAGACCCCCAGCCTCTCAGCAGGTTCAAGAACTGCCAGATATCTTCGTAGGGTGTTGAGTTAATCTAGAGACCATCTTGCAATTGAGTCACACCATACCAGCTGTAACACCCATTTGATCAAGGGGTTTAGAGTGTGTGTGTGTGTGTGTGTGGGGGGGGGAGAAATGGTCCCTTATCCGCTTTCTACAACATCATCTTCAAAAAACTCAGCCTTCAATTTGATCTCAACTACACAACTATAAAGTTTCCTATGATGCTATCGCATTAGCTTTATCTGTCTTCAGACATATAAACCGTAGGTGAGGTACAATAGGGTTGCCAACCGTCCCGTATTAGCCGGGACGCCCCGTATTTGAGCCAAAAGGGGCGTGTCCCGTACGGGACTATGTTTGTCCCGGACTCCCGTGTAAAGGGAAAAATAAAAAATATTTTTCTGTTTGCGCGCAATTCAGTGTGTCTGGCTGCGTGCCTGTGTGTTTGTGTGCTGTATGCGAAGGGCGCTAGGACCGCTCAGTTGACAGGGCAGGCACAATGCTCGCACGTGTGTGTGTGTGTGTGTGTGTGTGTGTGTGTGTGGGGGTGTGTGTGTGTGTGTGTGTGTGTGTGTGTGAGATTTTCTCCGGTGGGCGCGGCATCATTGTTTGTGTGGCATGTCAGCCTGTTCAGTCGTGTGGGAAAATGAGCGCTGCCGGTGGAGGAGGTGATAATGAAAGAGGAGAAGATAGAGAGGATGTGGTTCTGGGCCCTGGCCCTTCTAAAAAGAAAAGACTTGTGTCTTACAACAAACAGTGGGAAGAAAAACACAGTTGGCACATGCATGTGTCCCGTTTCTCCATTTCTGGAAGTTGGCATCCCTAGGTACACAAAGCCTCCTCTGTGGAAGTCTCGATACAGCAGGTGTCTCTAGGAGAATATTTTTCCATGATAACACACAGACACACAAGGGGAAAAACAATAACAGCTAACACACCGTTGCCATAGACTATATATAGGAAATGCACATAAGAGGTTAAGTTAAGCACAATCAAATAATGAAAAAGGCATTTTAAAGTGATAGAAATGTCGCAATTAATGTTTATGAATTTTGAAACATACTTTGACGAGGAACTGCATAATGCAGTGGTCGGAACATGTCACTTATACGGTAGCAATGCCAAAACAACCTAACTTGTGATACTATTTTGTATAAATCAATAGACTTCAACACAATCAAACCTTTTTTGCAACCAGTTGAGTTGCCCCCTGCAGTGGTTACGCTTGACAGGTAAGCCACGATTGTTAAATGTAAATGTTTCTCTCGACTTATGGTAAGGTTTAGGATGTATAGCATATCATTTATCATGTTTTTAATTCATAGTGAACGCTTTGCAGCTCCATCCACAACCATCAAATGTTGCAGAATAATTTTCAGCTATGTTTCTATTTTTATATCCAATTCAACAAATGCAGAGTAAAGGTGTGCAGTGTCAACCTTCAGCCGCTTTTACAATAGCCGAGTCTTCTATAGGAATTGTCAACCTAGGACAGGACGTTAAAAGGAGTCAGATCCATTAATATGTTCACACTGTTCTCTTGGCTGTAAAGATTGACAAGGGTCTGGACTTGGCAGCATATGAACTTAGCGTGAGGAAGTATAATGAGGAAGTGAAATTGAATTTTTAATTCAGCCTTGTACCTTAGACAGCAGGATCCAGCACTAAGGAGGCACACTGAGGCAGCTGGCATTTTAGTTCAATTCATTTCCATCCCTTTCACATGGATTATGAATATGTTTGGCCTTGGTAGCATCAAAGACTGACACGTACATTTCAAAGTGATATGATATTTTGCCTCGTTGCACATACAGACGCGTGAGAGCAACAATATAATTGATCTGGAATTTATGTTTCTGACCAGATGGTGAATGTACTGAATCTCATATTGGCTCGGTTTATTGATAGATATACAGTTTATGTCCCTTAAGCTTCTTCTTTGTACGTTTTCGGGGGGAAAAACTGCATGCTAAGGCCAGAAATGACATTATTGAACTGTTTGCGAGATAAATTATTTTTTCTGTGCATTAATCTTTGTTTTATGCCCACCAGCTATTCCATCAAGGTGGCCTTAGCCTTAACTGTAAAGGGCATGCTCTTTCTTAAAAATAGGGTTCTAGGGAACTCCCTTACTAGAATATTAGCATATACCTGCTGTAAACAGTTAGCAAATTATTCTGCATGCCATAAAAAGTATAATCTGCTCTAAAATAGTTTTTTGACAAAGATATACTTTAGTCTTTTAGAATGTATTATTTCAACCTTGATTAGTTACAACAACAACAAAAACAACAACAACACATACAGTATGTGATAGGTGTTACCTTGTGATATATTTGCTCCTGGTGGAATGCAACAAGAATCACTGATAGGAGAAAATTGAGCAACACAAAGGTCATGAACACAATACAGGATCCAAAGAGTATTCCACCGAGCACGGGGGTGTTGTCCAAGACCTGGCAAACAGTGCATCAGATTCATGAATGTCAGTTTCAAATAATATAGAACAAAGCTCAATTCATGCACATGGTTAGTCATCCAGCAGTTTGCCCTCATGAGTTACAACAATTCCAAAGTTTGAATTGCCTGCATCAAAAGCTTGATTGGGTACAGTCCGATGGCCAAGAAGATATCCCCTTTTATGCTTTAAGGTTGAAATAAGTAACCCTGACAAAGATGTGTTTTTGTATAAAGGGTATGGGACCATTTAAAGGCCAGAGCGAGATAAAAAAAAACAGCATTGGTTAAATAAACTCTTTTGAATGGGACCTGTTTCAGTGTCAAGTGCAGAGTAATACATACAACCAGATGGACTGGATCGAAAGACATGTTGCACAATATAAATAGAAGGTCACTCTACACTCAACACACTCTAAATTAGATAAAGGAATTTGAGCTGAACATATTATAAAATGAAAGTTTTTTTAACCCACTCAATCTAACCACTGAGTGAACTCAGGTAATATCAGTATATTCATTGTACTACAACACTGAATCATAACGTTCTTCTTTTGGGGCTAAAACTATGTTACATTTAAGTAATACATTTGGTATCTGAATTATATTATATTATTATAAAAGTGTATAAGTGGTTATTATTATAAGAAAGAAAAACATATCTATATAAAAGGTCATTCCAAACTTTTGAACAGTATTTTGTTTGTATTTTCTATTGCAACTCTGTGAGTAGTGGGAAGAGTTTGTATACCTCGTTGTAATTAAAGATGCCTATCTGCAAACTGATGAGGGTCAGGAGAGCATCTGTCAAAGTTTTATATGAGGATACCTTCCAGCCGTAAATCACGTTGCTCTGAAGAAAGAGAAACCATTACATCAACAAAAGGAATGTCTGAAATCGTGACTTTCTGATTTAATTTAATATATACATTTAGATGTAATGGACTAATGTTTGGTCATTCATATTTAACCATAGATTTAACCATAGAAAACATTTAATGTGTCAATGTATTAAGTGCAACCTCCCAAAGCACCATCACTACACAATAACCCCAATACACACGGTCATTATTTTAATAAATGTATTTAAAATGTCAGTAGATCCAAGGAAACATATTGTACTCACCCTCCTACTGTACCGGGTGAACTAAATACAATTTAAGAATTTTAAACTGAACTCCCTTTTTTAAAGTGCCTTAATTTAGTAACAGATCCAGGGATATACAGTACTTCAAAAGTAATACAAATGTTTTAACATTTTGAGAAAAAATCCATGTCATAGTATTATTTAAACCCCACATTACTTAACATGCTTAACAGTGAATTAAATAAGAGCCAGACTTGACTCTGATCTTTTCGTGTGAGGGAAAGGTGGAGGTAAAGGGAAAATACATACTGAAATGGAGTAAGCAACGAACATGACCACAATGACCAGAAGTAATCCGGATACGTCACTCCAGGCGCGCTGCAGTGCAGCGGTGAGCATGTTCATCTTGGCGTTCAGTCTGAGCAGGTGCCACAGTTTGAAGGTGGAGAGCAGGACTAGGAAGGCGATCATATATTGGAGCAATGAGTCTGCTGAGGCTGTCTCGTAAAAATTAGCAAATCTGTGTACACAGTGAAAATGTGATCCATCACAAATAGGAGAAAAAGAGTACCTTATTATTTAAGACACTGAATCATTACAGAAGTCAAGATGAAAGCAAATAATTACACAACAAGACACTAATGGCGCATTTCCACTGCAGCGGGTAGCCCCGTTTAAGCGTCCTTAATCGGCCTCAAGCGGCCAGGCCAGTTTTTGGTGGCCTTTCCATATAGCATAGCACCGGCTAGCGGGTACTTTTTCCCTCTTTTTACGGCCCCATAAAATGGTGGTTCTATCAGGCCAGGGCCAGGGCTGAACTAGTGACGTCAACACTCTCGAATGCTGATTGGTCAGAGAGAATCGTCACAAGATCGCGCGCGAGATCATCCCTAGCGTCGCATATATATCTAGAAGCAAGCTTGCAGCATTTATACACAGCATTTTTGTAAACGGGGGAGCTACAAAAATGGCATCGTCAAAGAAAAGCACACCGTGGTCGACCGAGGAGGTGACGACGTTCCTACATCTCATTCGGGATGATAAAATCCAGCGGGAGCTCGACGGAACAACAAAGCCGATCGCCCTGCCTACACTGCGTTGCTACCCCAGGTCCTAAACTGTAATGGAAATGCGCCACGGCCTCGGACGGCCAGCGAGGCAGCCTGAGGCCTGAGCGAGGACGCTTAGGGACGCTTAAACGGGGCTACCCCGCTGCAGTGGAAATGTGCCAAAAGAGTCTACAGCCATGTTACAGGCTCTATTAAACTTGATGTGATGCTAACATGCTAGCATGCTAACATGCTCTTAAATACAAATGCTGAAAAGTTAAAGGTTTAAATTTAAATTGGTTACAACAATTTATACAGAAATGAATATTAATGCCATAGCCCTAACGCCTCTAGCATTGATAATGAGCATTAGAAAGTAAACACCTAAGCACAATATAAAGCGAACTGCATAACTTGAACGCCATTAAAGGTGTTTGCTTGACAATTGTCATAGAATACGAGATAAATGTAAGGTTGGACCTCAGGTTTTTGAGGCATGGATTATCTTACTGGTCTTTGTGATTTTGGTAGTAGGTTATGTCATGGTTCCCAAGCAGGGTCCTATTAATGTAGATGGCCAAGGTGCTCCAGCTCAGTAAGATGATAGACAGCTCAAGAAGATTCCACGTGCTCCTGAAGTAAGCACACCGCTGCTGCTTCATTAATTTGGCCTGAGAGGAAAAGAAAGAGAGATGTTCATATGGGACATTAACCTGTTTGTATGCAAGACTATGTTAATTATGAAGGCTTAACATCTTCCACTAAATACTTTCTTTATGTAGGCAAAATTATTTAAAATGATATTTGGGATTTTGTTTTCTTTTATTATATTGGTAATACAAAAGGAAAGATGAATGGCTTGTTTTGAAATCCGTCAACAGTTACTGCAATATGCATTTATTCAAACTGATTTGTATGCAGTATTTCTGAGTGACTGCTCATAATACTTTGATCTCAATGCTGTTTGATATCCAAACTTCCAAGTGATCTTCAAAGGAGTGTGACAAAAAATCTCCTGTATTAAATATTGTCAAGTGCTGTAATTAAATAAATATTGCTTTGCAGGTGTTGCTGAAACAAAACACTACTAAGTCAAGGTGTTTTCTATTCCCTGCATCCAAATACCAGTCTCAAGGGGACACACAATGTAACATTATTAGGGTTAGGGTTGGAATGGTGGATACCAGACACAAAACATTATCAAAATGGCTCTAAGATGAAGAATAATTAACTTAAGACGCAGCACTGCACAAGCTGTGCTGTAGATGAAAAATAAACAATGATTTTAAAGCCATTATAAAGAAGGAAAACACACAGAAAGATTCATGTCATTATATCCTCACCCCAACATCAGCATTGCATTGCATTGCATCAACACATGTCGTCAGTATTTATTTCCTCGAATACACTTACTACGTGGGGCAATATAGTGTTTAGATAATAAGGTGCTCCGGGTCGGCTGTGAATTGCTCTTCGGAATTAACAAGCAAATTAACATTTGCTGAGTAAACAATGTCAACACATGTAAGTATGTGGTAAAATGATGTGAATGTCAATTTTGTAATTTATTAATCTCACTATTCTCTGTCACAAACAGTCTTCAATGATGGAAAATTGTTCAAAAACCAAAAAGCAAACTAGGGTGACTGGGTTCATGTGCAGACTAATGAGCCTTGACTGCTTATTATCAGTTCAGTTTAGTGTTTGTGAATCACTTAGTGAAAATAGAAAGCCCTTGCCTGTCTTATTACCTGTAATAAAAAAGGGACATGAAAAACAAAGAGACAAGCAATTCATGGGAAGTGGAACAATATGTTGTTGTGGTCGTGTACCTGCAGGAACATGTAATAGAGGATGAAAAGCAGGTATATGATCTCAGCAGCCAAGACAAAGATGTGAAGACCACCAGTTGATTGGTAAAGACGAACACTCTGCAACTCACTATAGAATTGAAAAGCTCCTAAAAAATGATCAGAAACACCTTTATTAGTTATAATTACAGTTTGTAAGAAGCAACATAATCTGACAGTACGTTTTTAGATGCAGAGATTGGTGAAGTGTTATCTGCATTAAATTCCCCTTAGCAAAGTTATGATAGCACAATGTTTGCACCTTTTAAGGGAAGCACTCAACCTTACCTACAGCTGTTGTCTCAAGCAAGAGTGTGACAATGCAGAAGAGGTTCACATTAGCGTTGTAAACGGTAAACTCCACAAAGATTGCCCTTGTGTATGCATCCAACCAAGTGTTCCTGAACAGATACTCAAGGGTGCTGTGAATGAATGAGAACGTTATTACTGAAGGCCTTCTTACGTGATCCTATGTATGTAAAGCACAATATTTCAGCTTACATCATCCTTTGATTTATATAAACAAATGTGTATTGAAAAGTTCAGTTCATTTATGTATATCATTTCCAAACTAACAAGGTTAACCAAAGGTCTGTAAAGTGGTAAACAACATATACAATATAAAAGACACATCAAAGCCATGTAAAAACATGGCTGCCAATAACATAGAAACATCTAGAAAAATGTACAGGTAACTGTATAAAAAAGGGGGTTCACATCCATTCAAAACTTGATAACAATTGGTGGATCCGAAAATAATTATGACATGGTAGCCATTGCAGGTTGTGAAGTGCTGGTTAAGCAGCCTAGAAGCAGCCTTCACAACAAGTGGCAGGCAGGACATGAATGACTGAGAGTACAGGTCATTTCAAGATCAGTCTGTTATTGCTGAGTATTTCACGGTCAAAGCTGGCTTATGTCAATGTTAATATATTTATTTATAAAATCTAAGGGGTACTGAACCTACTTGCCAACTGAGGATAATTAAAACTTGTGGGCCAGTAAAAACGAAAAAAAAGAAATAGAGATGATCGATTGTTCTTGCAATGATTCATTCCCTTTTGCCAATGTACGTACCGGCTGGCATTCTGTGCATCTGGGCCGATCTCCGCAACAAAGCCACCTCCTCTGTACAGTACCATTTTGCCCCAGAAAGGATGAGACCTGAGCTGAGTCTGTGTTTGGTACGTCCATGGGCTGAGGGTGCTTCTAGACACATTCTCCTTAACCAAATGGTTCCAGCCAGGGTCATAGGAGCCCATATCCTCCAAGTCCCATGAATATGGAGCGTGACAGTCTGGTACAAACTGCTGCATGTAGTCTGCAATTTGACAGGAGTTCTTCTGCACTCTCAGTTGACGGAGACGGGCGTTACCTACTAGCTTGGAGTTTCCATCTGTGATAAATCCTGGAACAGAAACGTTTAAAAAAAAAGTTCATTGTTGGGAATTGTTCTGCGGCAGTGCTAAAGGAAGGTTAAGTGTGTGGTCTCTATATGTCACATATTCAAAGATTTTGACCAGTAAATTGGGTCAAAGCCAAGGACAATTTCACTATTTGTCACATGCAATTGTTACTGAATAACATTGATGATGTTACTAAGTTTACAGATAAATACAAATCTATCGGTTTGATAAAGCACTTATATTATAGTGTGCAAAGTTTAATTAATGGGTTGACCAATGTTTTGACTCAGTTTCATAGTTTGACTACTGTGTTATTTAACCAACTAAAATATTGTTGTGTTGAACAAGCTCATGTTATACCATAACACCGTCACAAATGTAATATCAGTTGTGTAAATTAATGATCATATCAAGCCGGACAGACACTTCGTATTTGTATTGATGATGTATGTCATTTTGTCAACTTGTGTTACACCTTTTATCAGATCTGTGTATGGATCATGATACTTAGATGTGGGATCTCACACTGAATGTAATAAAGTTAACAAAAGCCCAATTTTTTGTCTGAGAGTTTTGCTATTTATGGTATTAATAAATTGATATTGCAAAAGTGTTATACACTCTCTTGTACTTTCAACTGCACGTCAAATAGAAACTGATATGGCGACCAATCCAGGGCAGGTCGGGATTCATTCATGCAATATAGCAATACAAAAAACAAAGGTTACATAGAAAGTTATGAACTTGTAATACACTGTGATGTGTCTTCGAAAAGAGCCAAAGTAGATGTACAGTTAAACAAAGATAACACAAGACCTGCTTCAAAACAACTAATGTCTAAGGTGATTTTCATCTCATTTAGTACTGGGTAAAGTGAACCCAGTAAACCATTAGAGTCATGCAGTAATGTCCATTAAAAGTATGTTTTTGGTAATGAAGCATCTGGCTCCTGGTAATTGCTCCCTCTGGCATTATCCTACATGAAGAACTTCGCATATCCAACTGTCTAATCTCCTAAGAAATGAGCAAAAATAAAAAAACATCCTGCTCCTCTGCGTTGGAGGTATTTGCTATTAAATTCTAAAGCATGAGAGAAGGACGTTTTCTGGAGGGCAACCAAGGTTTATGCAGCTCACACTTTTGGAACAAAACATCCTTGGTCTTACAAAAACGCAAACAAAACAAATAAAAGCTGCTTTAACTCGAAGTGATGTTAGTTGTAAAATAATCTCTGCCCTCTGCATGAGGGAAACACCTTTACCTGGATAAACTCCAAAAAGGTTTTTTAGTAGCAATGTGTTGGCCCATGTGAACACATCTCCAGGACTCATGCTGTCTTTGGTCCCTTGACTGAAGCTATCCCGGATGTGTTGTTTCAGCAAAAAAGCATTGGGATCCTTCTCGCCGTACGCCACCAGCAGCAACATCCACATAAACCCCATGTAGGCTGCAACAAATGGGCACATCAACGTTAAACACACTCTACATCATCAACAGAATGAGGCATCGGAGGTCACTTCCAAATAATTAAAAGCAATTGCTGCGATTTTTGAGGATACATGTTTAAATTCCCAGCTGTGATGATCGTGGCCATAAAATGGTACATAATAGACGTGAAAATGTTTTAATGATGATAAGCCATGTAATAATATGATAATGGTCCATCAGTATGTAATTAAAACAACAACAAAGAGTTGTTAGCTCAATATGGTTTTGACTTACAGTTGTGTCTAGCTTTTATTTCACAGGAGACATATTTTACTTGTAACACTAATGAAGGCTTTGTACTAATTAAGAAACTCAGTAAGTCATGACGGAGAGGACCACAATGTATTGTTTTGTATCTTAATTCAATCATTTATTCAGGTATGTAATAACTTCAGTGCAATTTTTTTTGTTAATCATTAGATACATTTATTTCAGAAAGTGTGACAGGGAGCCAGCATGCAACCAGGATCCTGAAACTCAGGCTGCTAAATGGATTTCAGCTATAACTAATTGTATTATTTACACCTCTTGTTTTCATACTGTCAAACATTTCATACTGTTTTGACATAACATGTCAACACGTCTGCCCTGAAATGCCTAAAGTCCGTTGAAAATTAATTAATGACAAGGTGGCCAGTGAGTTTAATTCGACCTGTCACATTCATTCCATGCTGTTTTTTTCCATCTTTTTGTGTTTGCAAATTAATAGAAAGAGTTATAATGGGATAGCTAAAAATGAGTGTGGATTCGGGTTTGCTTTTACTAACACTGAAGCCTGTGAATGACAAATGATATAATTGCATTGTACTATTACAAATGTATAATAAAAAGTACTTATAACTTAATAAAGTCAAATAACTATGTTTTTACTTACTCAAAATCTCCTTGAGGAGGGCAAAGGCTTTTTGTTCCATAATCTTGTACCTTTTCATCTTCTCAATGTCAGCAGCAGCAGGCGGCACATATAGACTGTTATCCCGTCTGACTGTTAGTGGTTCCTTACAATCACCTGGGGATGAAGAGTTATTGTATATTTTAACACCTTAACATTTAAGGACATAATATACAACAGTATAGTGTTGGATTTTTTACTGAAAACACAGGGAAATAAAGGAATATATACACACAAATCACATGAACAAGACACAGCTGGAAAGGGCAGGCAAACACCCATAGGCAGCAGAGTGATAGGACACTGGTTGGGCAAACAATCACAAAAAGCGTGCTTTTTTCAATCATTTACCTAGATTTTTGTCATTTCTTTCAAACGCCACATTTTGATAATCTTCCTCATCCACTTTCTTTATTACGAGTGCAAAGAAGATTGCCAGAAATATCACCTGTGGTAAAATATATTAGTGAATTATGATGTTCCTTTTCAAATTAAATAGCATGTGAGCATGTGCTTATAAATAATTATCTTCATAGGAACGTTAAAACTTTGAAATAAAGTATGAAATGAACCTTTCTAAAACACAAAGATTCCAATGTAAATACTGGTGTAATAGTGAGTTATAAAGAGGGAATGGCTGCTTCTTCTCACCTTCAGTGGCTGAATGATGAGGATACTCTGAAAAAAGGAGACAATCATGGACACCAACCAGCTTGCAGAGCGTTCCTTCCCAAATTTCAACCCATAAAGCATTGTGAAATATCCTGAAACAAAACTGCTTGCGATCATAAGCGCCCAGCCAACAAAAATGAACCACCATGGAAGCCCTCTGTTACAGCACCCTCTTTTCGTCCGATTACCATCAGTGCTGTCTTCAGGGCTCAACCTGAAGGTGAAAGCAGTGAAAGAATATAATTAACTTAACTATAACCTCTCCTCTGAAGTGTATGTTCTGCATTTTAATTGAGTCACAGATGTAATTAACTGTATGTGTTAAAAAATATATACTTTACTATGTAATGGTAAGGTGAATGTAAGCCAATTATCCACAGATTGTGTATTCCTTCATGAATAGGTTTGGAGAAAAAAGTTCCTCAACATTATTGCTGCCATAGATATATATAGGATAAGAAAAAAGCAGTACCATTGTCATGTTTGTATGGTCAAGATGAAGCTACAGGTGCTAAGATTAGCTTGGCTTAGCATCAAGACAAGGAAATATTATGGGAGGGGGGGGTGACTGTTAGCCGGGATCAGTTCAAAAGTATCAATATCCGCCACCACCTTGTTAACAATACAATGTTAACATGTTTGGTGTTACGGTGGGTTTCACATTTTTGGTCTACAGCGGCTATTTCCTTTCCCCTACTTTTAGTATTTATGCTAAGTTAAGCTAACCATCTCATAACTCTAGCTTCATATTAGGCATAAAGAAAGTAAAGTTAATTTGATATTTTAACTATTTTAAAATGACTGACTGTTGTTTTCCAAACTTTACAGTCCAATATGCGATTCAATTCAATTATTTTTGACAAAACACTTTGCAGTGACATGAAATATAATATTATAATGAATAATAAACACATACAAAAAATATAAACAAGAAATAAACTTTCAGGCAAATGATAGGCAGGCAAGTGATTCTTCACACTATTCTTCACAATATTTTTAAGTGGCTGTCAATGTAAGGGATATGGAAGTAAGTTGGACCAACATTCAGAACAGAAAGTGAGGCAGGCAACTAATGAAAACGTTTAAGTAAGGGGGGCAGGCTAACGTAATAAAAAGGAAAAATGGAGCACACACAAAACAAAGACAGCAAAAGTTCCCATCAGATCGTATAATATATGGGAAACATTATTGAGAATCATTGACGGAAATCTGAAAACACTGGCAAAGAAAGGAATATATACACACATAACTAATCACATGAACAAGACACAGCTGGATAGGGCAGGCAAGGACACAAAGGCAGCAAGGTGATTAGACACAGGTGGATCGAATTAGGGCGGGGCAACAATCACAAAAGTTCGGGAAAACAGAGGCCCAATCCCAAATCACCCCCTACACCCTACCCCTACACACTCCCCCTCCGTTTGCGCGTTCGTGCGTAGGGTCCGCCATATTAAGTGCTGTTCCAAACCAACGAGTGTGGAGCGGTGTGGAGGGGGAGTGGGCTATCAAGCCCTCAAACAGTGGCCGTTTCTCAATCGCGAGGATGCTGGCTTGGTAGTCGTGTAAGTCACTTCCTTCAGAAACTAAACAAGTATACTTCCAAGCCACGGCTACGGAAAACGAAGACGAATGGAACAGGCTAACAAGTGTGCCACTCTCTCTAACAGTTTCAACATAAACTGTACCAAAAATAAATACCTCACGATGTCTATCTAATTATGAACTTGCTTTACTTTCACGGAACACATTTTTCGTGATAACAAACAAATGTAACAAAGTAACATATTTACCAACACATGTTCTACGCCATTACATACTTACATTTAAATGTGTGCTGCGTCGGTTCAGCCATTCTCCGCAAGGGTTTTTGAAATTGGTCCGTGCGCAAAGCATTGTGGGGATTTTAAGGACGCGAAGGCCCATTCCCAAACCGCCCCCTACACCCTACCCCTCCGTTTGCGCGTTCACGCGGAGGGTCCGCCATATTAAGGGCTGTTCCAAAGCAACGAATGTGGAGGGGGAGTGGGCTATCAAGCCCTCAAACAGCGAGTCTGCAGCGGTGCTGTCTCTACCTGACCGGAGTCACACTGTGTGTGTCCGTTGTTACATACAGTTACGGCATTTCCTGTTTCTGCCGGAGAGAGGGGAGTTTGTCCCAAAGCTTGCCGCTGTATTTATACCCTTAACCCTATGGAGGGAACTTCTGAAGTCAGCTGAAGCAGCTGACTTCAGTCAGCTGCGAGTGTGGCTACAGACGGAGTTCACTCCGTCACGGAGGGGTAGGGTCGAGGGCGTGATTTGGGATTGGGCCAGAGTGTTCATACACGATGAAAAAGGAAACAGAAAATGCTAACATTCAAGGCTCTGGCATACATTTAAAGATGATAGTGAATAACACTTGACAAACCACGAGGGTTGTCTTTATAACAGGTGACTTCCTTACTTCCTCTGGTTGGGTTCTTCAGGGTTGTTAAAGCCGGATGTAGAAAGCTGATCTTCAAGGAACACTTTCATGCCATGGACCTGCTGCAGAGCCCGGCTGTAGCTGTGTGGGTCGGGGAAGTCGGAGGGTCCCAGTTGACTCAGCTGTTTGTCGATGTGACAAAGCTGCCTGTATAGATACTGTTTTTTGTTGCTCTTCTTCTGAATCCCCTCCAGTGTTGACCCAGGATGCATAGTAGGACTGTACTCTGAAAATGTATATAATTTCTGATTTAGCAAACTAGTTTGCAATTGGTGTCTGATATTAGAAATGCAAACACATGCAGTATAGCTCACCTATTATGCTATATTTGAACAATATATTATAGGGCAATATCTATACAAAACATTTCTCTGAAGTGTTTTGCTCAAAATACCAAAAAGGTCACCCATTGTAGCCATGCCTCATACCCCTCTATTTCAGCCCTGTTACTAAAGTGCTGATTCTGGATCTGTAGCTTTAAATGTAACCCGAGCTGTTGCTGGCCACACTCCTTTCCTCATGCAAGCGGTGAGCGGGAAGCGAAGAGTGTCTTCTCTACCAGCAGAAACTCAAAACGCCATATTATGTTCCAAACCACATCAAGGATTATTTCTGAAACAGTATGGAGCTCAAGCGCTTTCTCTCTCGCGGGTTTACCACAAGGTGAGTACCTTTTTATATCCGGCATTTTTACACATATTCTCTCCAGTACAGTGTTAGCTCTGAGTGTTAGCGATGCTTGCTAATGTAAACAAAGACGATATTACTTTAAAAACACCAGGAGTTCAACGTAAAGCCAGCCCACATTTTAGAAATGTCATCATGACAGCAACAAATCTGGATCAGCTCAGTTGTACCCCCGTTTTTAGAGATGTGGGTAAGGAGGAGAAGAGAGAGGGTTGTATTTTGAGAATCTCCTTACACACCGGGGACACATATTTATGTATAAAAGACATAATAAAGTGCATTTTGCATGATAGGTGACTTTTAAGTTGTTTTTGGACAGAAAGTGAATTGTTTTTCCTGGAGTCATTCCGACAAATGTTCAACCATTTGTGCAGTTCCTTTTTATTTGTATTAATACATGTACAGGGTTCGTACAGGTGCTTGAAATCCTTGAAAATGCTTGAAATTTGACGTGGTGTTTTCAAGGTTGGGAAAGTGCTTACATTTTGGGAATGGTGCTTGAAATTGAGATAAAGTGCTTGAAAATGTAAATGCTTTACTTTTACAATAAATTGCTGTCTGACTGAATAGTTCGCTTTTTAGATTAAAAGAAAAGAATTGCTTTGATTCTACATAAATCAGCTCCGCTGCGGCCTTCCCGCGCTATGCCCACGACCTGCAAGTGTTTGTGTTACGTGTGACCTGGGCATTCTGATGAGAGTGATAGATGACTGTGTGCCAGGAGGTTGCAGTTTCAACGAGCGTTGGCTAGCAGAAGACAAATACAAGCCATGGCTAAGTCGAGGGTCAAGCCCACGAGTAGCCTCCTGCAAAGTTTGCAAAAATAACGATGGGAGAGTCTGCGCTGACGAGCCACATTTTTTAAGCTAATGTTAGCTAGCTGAATAGCGAACTCGATTGAGGGATAATAATAATTGCAGGGGACAATCATTTCAGAGGAGCGTACCTATGTTATGTGCGTTAAAGTCACCATTGTGTGGTGTTCAGAGGATGAAGCACTCACGGCATTTCGTGTTAGTCACGAAATATAATCTATTCATTCGACACAGAGCGATTTTGAAAGCAATGTATTTCTACTGGTAGTATGTTTCGTGCCTAAACCAATTGTGACTTGCTTTATCGAAATCAGTCACATTGACCCGAAGACACATTTTCCCGAAGACACATTTTCGTTTGTATTGTACTGGTCTGGGGGAAGTTTGCGAGTGTGTTTGTGTATTTTTGCGTTTGTGTACCGGGGAAACACTCACAAGAAACACCGGCTGTTGTTATGCTTGCTGTGATGTTACATTAGTCTGTTCTCTGCTTGTAATTATGCCGTTACAAGCTTCAAAGTTGTATTTATCATCTGAATTTGCCGAAACAAATTTAATATTCTGAAAGCCAAGACTTTGTTTATTTGAAAACAGATGAAAACAAACTGTCTTTTATATAACATCTTGAAGTATTATACAAGTAAAACTATAGGTTACTTACGTAACCCCAGTGCTCAGAGTAACATGAAGTGAGATGTCTCACTATGGGATGCGCCTCAACGCGTATGCAAACAGAAGCATCAATCTCATTACGCCAATCCTGATTGGCTGGTGATCTTGACGTCAACGTCAGGGAATCCACCCACCCTTTAAGTAGCTTGCGCTACGACGCAGCGTCATTCAAAATAAGCACCTCTTCTCGCTTCGCCTTCACAAGAAGGGCCGTCTGGTGAGACATCTCACTTCATGTTACTCTGAGAACTGGGGTTACGTAAGTAACCTATAGTTCTCATTCATAACACTCCGTTCGATGTCTCACTATGGGATATTGAAACTCCCGTATTGCTAGACATGCTTATCTCGAAAATCACCAAAAACAACCAGAACTTAACAGGTAGAACCCTGTCTCAACACAGGGCCCAGCACTGCACAGGCCACACTTGGAGCAGAGACATCTAGCCTGTAAAAGTAACGCACCCACAGCTGACTCACAATCATTGGATGTAGAGTCCAGTCTGCATATAGTGGTGCACCTGTGGACAGCAGATCCGCCCCGAGGTTCATCACTCCTGGTACGTGCGTCGCTCTCAGAGAGAGGAGAAGTCCGCAGCTCCATAAGATCAGTTTGCGTGCCAGCATGTGTAACTGGAGAGAACGCAAACCCCCTTGGCGGTTTATATACGATATTGTGGTCGTGTTGTCTGTCCTCACGAGGACATGATGTCCTCTGAGAAAAGGCAGAAAGCGTTTCAGGGTGAGGAACACCGCTAAAAGCTCCAGATAATTTATGTGTGACCGTTGGAGGTCTCAGCTCCAGAGACCCCTCACAGGTCGACCTTCGTATATATCCCCCCAGCCCGTCAGACATGCATCTGTGGTGACCACCTTCCGCGATAGGACAGCACCCATAGGCACGCCCCGTACTAGAAAAGTTGGGTGTAGCCAGTGGCGCAGAGCCATTACGCATTTCATAGTGACCATCACTCTCAATCTGAGGGCAGCTACCCAGCGCTGAAACTCCCTCATGTGTAAGCGTCCCAGTCGTACCACCAGAATGGCTGACGCCATGAGCCCCAGCAACCGCAGACATGATCTAAAGAGAGGTTCCTGCTTGGTGTCGAAGCCAGCCTCGGTTGGAGGTGGGCTGCCACCAGCGGTTCCATGGGCGGCATGCGGAGCAAGCCGAGCCTCTCCATACCGTCACAGTTTAGGGAGGAGGCACCCTGGATTGGGGCCTTGTTGCTGAAGGGACGGTCTCTCCACGAGACCGACACCTCGTCCAGCATCTCCGGAAAGACTGGAAGGAGCTGCCTCTTCGTCCTCGCTGCTTGGGGCAAGTTCTTCCCCTCGTAGCGAGATCTGGAGGTCTCCTTGGCCACTTCAGGCCATGGGATGTCCAGCCTGGACGCAGCGCGTTGACACACGGCCTGCAAGTCCATGCTTAGGACGGGCGAAGCCGGTGTGCTCTCGCCCGGGGGAGCGGACATCGCTCCCGGCTTTGCAGCCTGAGCCGATGAAACGAAGATGTCATCCCCATCCGAGTCAGACAGGAGGAACTCAGAGGTATCCTCTTCGTCCTCCATGTAGTCCAACTCCAGGACATCCTCCGCGGGTGGAACCATGGTGAGGTCCAATTGGGAGCCCCAGCTTGACACAGCGCGGGGCTCCGCTCTGGCGGCTCTTGCCGCCACCGGGTCCCAGCCTGAAACGGCGTGGGGCTCCGGTTCAGCGGCTGTCGCTGTTGTTGAGCCCCAGTCTGACACAGCGCGGGGCTCAATCTCTGCGGCGGACGCCACCATGGCTTGATTGCCGGACGGCGAATCAGCGGACATGAGGGGGTCCTGTCCCGACAAGCTAGCTTGGCGTGCTAACCGTCGGCGGAGGCTCTTCATGGTGAAGCGGGTACAATGCCCGCACGAGCCGGGGTTATCGATAGCCTCCCGGGCGTGTTCCAGCCCGAGGCAGGACGAGCAGACCTGGTGTGAGTCTGTGCCTGAGATCTTAAACCCGCAGCAGCATAGCCGAGCCTCCGAGTCCCTGACTCCTCTGGTGTGAGGGAGAGAAGGGTCCATCTTCGATCGCCGGGGTGTCGGCGTGGAGTGGATACGTTAGTAACAGGTACGTTACTGAGAAAAAATCCAACCTTGCCGTTAGTCCGAAAGGAAAAAAGGCGACGGTGTAGATTTTATTCTTTAAAGAATATTAACTGGTGTGTCAATACCTTTTTTTATCTCTGTCTCCTCTGGTGTGAGAGAGAAAAGAGAACGTCCTCTTTACCGTGGTGTCGGTGTGGAGGGAAGAACAAACTAGCAACAGGTATGTTACTAGCTTGAAGAAAAAATCAAACCTTACCGTTATTTCGACAGAAAGAACGGCGAGGCAGATTACAATATTAACTGGTGTGTTAATATTGCTCAGTCTTCTTGCAAAGCAAAAAAGTAACCGGCAAGCGCCCGTCGACCGAATGTTAGCTTTGGGTTCAGTCTGTGGACAGTTAAGCTAGCCCGGTTACTGATAAATCAAGATGTGCTCTGAAGCGAGAAGAGGTGTTTGAATGACGCTGCGTCGTAGCGCAAGCTACTTAAAGGGTGGCTGGATTCCCTGACGTAGACGTCAAGATCACCAGCCAATCAGGATTGGCGTAATGAGATTGATGCTTCTGTTTGCATACGCGTTGAGGCGCATCCCATAGTGAGACATCGAACGGAGTGTTATGAATGAGAACTACATTTTGCTTTAATCCCATGTAATTGTAGAATGAACACAGTCTTCCTTTGAAGATGTATAAGTCAGGTGTCTTGAGTAGTCAGAATTACCTACAAATCATTGTACACATTTGTAAATATTATTTTCCACTTGTTGACATTGTGAGTCTATTTTTATGCAGCTCTGCGTGATTTTGTGGCTACAATTCAGGCTAATACGCTACCAGAGGTGGTATAAGTACTCAGATATTGTAATTGAGTAAAAGTAGAAGTACTCAGATCTTGTACTTAGTAAAAGTAGAAGTACCAGAGTGTAGGAATACTCTGTTACAGTAAAAGTCCTGCATTCAAAATGTTCCTCAAGTAAAAGTAGAAAAGTATTATCATCTAAATATAGTGAAAGTAGCGACAGTAAAAGTAGTCGTTGTGCAGATTGGTCCATTTCAGAATAATATATATGATATGTTTTATAATGATTGATCATGAAAGTGTTCTCAAAGCTGGTAAAGGTGCAGCTAGTTTGAAAGACTTTGTAGACTGCAGGGTAGCTGGTGGATTTACTCCAGGTGGAACTAAAGTCTGATTTAACACTTGATTATATTTCACATCATTCATCCAGAACTGTGAAGTAACTAAAGGTATTAGATACATGCAGTGGAGCAAAAGTACACCATTTACCTCTGAATTATGTTCACTGCCAACCTAAAAGTACCTCAAAAATAGTAATCAATAGTGTATTGAAAAGTTATTTGGCTGATTGTTTTATATTGGCTCAGCCAGGTTATATGGGATGGGATGCCTAGTCTACGTACAGATCACTAATTTTGAAATATTAAACTTAGTTTTCTTTTCTTTAATTTTTCATCCT
Organism: Harpagifer antarcticus; assembly: GCA_902827135.1. Taxonomy (NCBI): domain Eukaryota; kingdom Metazoa; phylum Chordata; class Actinopteri; order Perciformes; family Harpagiferidae; genus Harpagifer; species Harpagifer antarcticus. The sequence goes on from CADEHL010001005.1 coordinate 15,434,968, forward strand.
CATGTAGAATGCTATCACGAAACACACATTTGGTTGTTTATAGCATAAAGAACATCTGATTTAATGTGAGGTAGGGAAATAATCATTTGAGTATGTGTATATGTCATTTACAACAGCTGTAAGATGCTTGAAAAGCTGGAAAATGCACCTTGAAAATGCTTGAAAAGTGCTTGAATTTGACTTTGGAAAAGGTGTAAGAACCCTGAATGTAGCAACTGGATGTTAGCTGTAAGCTCACCATCAACGGATACACCGATCCTTCATTTGGAGTGAGCTTGAGTGTTGTTCTTTTTTTCTCTTTCTCCACTTTTTCTGATCAATGTCCAAGCTGATTCATCGAGGGTTAGTGTAACGTGTAACCCTAACTTCAACCCTAACCCTTACCCTATGATACGTGCCCAAATGTTAATTAAACCCTTTTCCATTTACTTTGCAGCATTTTTGCGTTTAATTGTGGCGTTAGATCAACATTTCATGATGGGAAAACTGAATGTTGGGCTCTGTCTGAAAACAATTTAACTTTACCAAGCTGTATTTGTTGATTAGGGAACAATCTCCAGCCCTGGAATTGATTTTAGACCACTTTGTGTTTGTTTTGAAAAACACAATGTGCTTCAGCCTGTGCTTCATTTGAAACCAAAAATATATGTACTTATGTTTGTGTTACTAAAGTTTTTGGACCACTTGATTTTGATTTTGGTCATCCTGATTTTATTATCACTTTTCGTCTTCCCTCAAATTTTACAAATGACAGCTCAAAAGTCTGCACAGTGACTTATGCATCATGAAATGCATTTGCATGTATTTATGTGTATAAAAAATAACCCCATAAGCTCTCTGTAAAACACTGTACTATATCTGTCCAAAATCAAGATAGTATTACATACAATGTTGCAGACTCAGCCATCCACATCATGTACTGTACTTACCTAGCTCAGGCTGGGCGGTGTAACTGGCTTTGTTATTCATTGTGATGAAGTGCTCCACTGTAGAAAGGACAGCATTGATATCAACTTGTTGTGCAGGACCAAACTCGGACTCAGTGCATGGGATGTTGCTTTTCATGGTCTTTGATAGAGATTGGGCAATCCTTTTTATATCCTAAGGAAGAAAATATTGCGATACAAAGGTGTTTTCTATGTATTAAATGACATACAATACAATATATGGACGTAATTCACATGAATTTGAGACAAATTATTGACTCTATCACGCTATTTTGAATAGCTATACTTATCACATGAAACAAATGAAGCCCCTACCATAATGACAGTGTCCAAAGTGACATTGACACTCATGTTGTTGGTGTTACTTGGAGAGACAAACGTCTGCTCGGCATCTGGTTCTTCTGTTTTGCACTTGCAACAAGACGTTTCTCTGGGACGTGTGTTTCGGAAAATGCTTACAATAAGGATGTTAACAGGAAACATGATGAGGGAGCTTTGTACTCCGATCATGAACTGGTGCCATGTAAACTCAAAGAGACCTGAGGAGAATGAGAGCGAGAGTCAGAGATAAAGACATGTACTTGAAATTCGCATATCTTTTCAAACATTTGTTTTCATCCACAAATATATAAAGATATATTTTGTTTTAAAAATGCAGTTTATTTGGCTACTTATGTACACAGGAGTACATTAAAATACCAGGTCAGGAAAAAGTCTTCAAAGCTCTGACAGTAAACTTGACTTTATTAAAAATGTGTTGTACCCATGTCCATGGTCTGCTCAGAGGGATCTGTTGGGATGCCATAAAACATGACGCTGGTAAGCATGGTGCAGAGCAGCAGGGTGAAACAGCAGGAAACTCTCTGCACACAGGTGAAGTTGCTGCTCGGTGGTCGATTGATCACAGAGTACCAGAGGTGTCCGTCACTGAAATCCTTTGAAGTCTTCATAAAGAACAAGTTACTAAAAAATAAAGGGATAACGCTATGAAAAAAACAACCTAAAACCTTCCTTCGCATTTTGGTTAAAATGTAGAAATATATACACTTATTAACCATCAAATGCTCACCTATTGCATATTAATACCTAAAGTATTGTAAGGCACCTAAAGGCATATTCTTCATGGCCATACACCAAAGAAAACTACGCCATCAGCTAAGAGTTTTCCGCCAGTAACCTTCTCATTCCTGTTTATTGATAGTAAGTAAACAAGATGCTGTACATGAATTTAAATCTGAATGTGCTTTTCTCAATATGGGTATTATGATAATCATCATATTCTAATAATACAAAGGTAATAATAGGGTTAATTTAACAAGAGGTCTACTCTTATTAAACACAATTGAGTCCAAAAACGTTATTTAAGACTATAAGACAAATATATGTTCCCCATTCTCAGTTGAGGTCCTGGTTATATCTTGAAATGTGTTGTTTTTTTCTTTGTGCAGTGTATGAGTTTATTGAATGAATGATATGCACGTTTTTTATTCATTGTAATATGAATTTTTGGGGATAATTCTGCCTTTATTATTACAGCTAAGGAAGGAAAGTCTATGCAGCAAAGTGTCAATATAAATATATTGAGCTCGGAGCTAAAATATTTTGTAAATCCACAGAAACTTCCTGTGGTGACTAGGATTTAGATTGTGAATGTTTGTCCACCTTTTTCTCATAAATGTTTGTGTGCATTTGATTTGTACAGTCCACACTATAATTTACATGATTAATTAATAATCAAGCATTCTTACCCAGGGTCATTGAATTTCGTTTTTCTGCAGCATTTGTTGTTTTATGTGTCAAATTCAATTAGAACGGTCACCATTTTCTTTTGTTGTCTTTAAAGTATAATAGTTGATCAAATATAAGCCTGCCTTATCTTCAGCCTCTCCTGTCTCTATAAAGGCAGGAACGTGTTGTACTTGAAATCTTTCTTCTGCCATTTCATACCTTACCTTGCCATAGACATCTTTAGCACAATTCAGTTCAACTTGCCTCAATTCAGCCTCCAACAAGGCATAACATATAAAACACACACAATTCTGAAATGTTAGACTTGGTGTGTGAAGTGATTTGGTCAGGCATAACTAGCACTTGCCTTCTGTTTATTTGCATTTTCCTCATTTTAATTGCCTTTTGAATCTGAAAGGGGTTTATTTATTTAGCCTTTAAGGTTGAATTTCACTAATTGTGCATGTTAATTAACAATTAAGTCCTTGGCAATAATGCAATAAAAAAAACACAACATGTAAATCTGAGGACCACCTGGGTTAAAATTATTTTATTTTATTTTTGTATTCTGTCTGCTGGTGTGTGGGTTTTGTAATATTTCAAAAAAGAGAGCATCCTGTGAATTTGACATTATCTGATATAAAATAATTTCATTTCATTTGCAATTTATCATTCCTCTTATTCTCCAAATACAATCAAAGTTCCCTGTTTGAAAACATCAACAGTGTGTTTGCTGCTCAGTACCCTGTTGATTTAACCTCACCTGAACCTCTTTAGATCCACCTCTGTTGAAACAGGAAAGACTTGATCCAGGGAACAACCACCAATGTCTATGGCCAGCCATGAGTTGCAAAGAAAATGACATTTCTGCTCTTTCTGTAAATCCTGCAACATGACATTGCCGACATACCTGAAAAATAAGATGGAATTAAACAAACAAAATCCTCCTTTTAGCAAAGTACATAAAAAGACACTTAACAAACTGGAAAGTAATTCTCAACAACAAAAGAGTAGGAGAGAGCAAGTACTCCTTAGCAAGGTCAGTATCATTTATCATACTTATCGTACTTACATCATGTCTCATCTGCACTGTGTTCTAGGTCATAACATTCAGAGGAATTCAATGGCCTATATTACAGCTTGTAATGATGCGGAAATGACATATATTTAGGATGTCTTTTGAGTGGTCCTGACAATTGTAATTTGGCGTACCAGGAAGGATGGCTCCCTGAGTTGTTGTGCCATAGTCTGATGCTCTGCAGGTCTCCCAGAGGAAAGGGCGTAGTTAGCAGGAACAAATCCACTGCACCTCTCTCAAACACACATTTCTTCGAGTCCGTTAGATGATGCGGTTCACTGCTTCCCTCTGAACCCATCAGTGTGATTGTCACCTAAAACAGTTCAGTATGCTTTATTTAAAACTGCGAAGAACAAAAGGTGATATTCAACCACTTGGCTTCAATGCAAACAGGTTAATGGATGGTTGGGGGTTAGGGCTGCAACCCTAACCTTAATGACCAATACCATAAGATCCCAAATTGGGAAATGTATGATAAATAATGATTTATATTTTATTCTCCTACTCTTAACACAATTAGTTGAAACTACTTTCAATATGACTGGATAGACTTTAGCCTTTAAATAGATTGAAGATGTGCAATTGTTAAATGTCAGAAGGATGCAACAGCACATTGTACAGGACAAAATATAATCGATGATATTTAAAAATTCTATTTTACAAAATTCCAAAACACTCAGCATAGCCAGCCTTGAATATGGGTTGAACTTAAAAAAGTTATCAAAGAAACAAAGAGAGACAGAAGAAAACAGGTTAAAGATCTGCGGATAAAGTACTAAAAAATTAAAACATTTTAATAATAAATAAATACTTTTTAAATAATAAAGTAACATATTAGTATAATTTAGTTTAAATCCAAACTATAATTTGTTTTTTTATTTACGGTGAAAACACAACACTGACATACTAACTAAGAAGGTTCGACAAAGAAAGTTGCTACAGATAACCTGTTAGCAGCATTAGCATTCATTTGGAGAATTGTTTTCACCATCTTACAAAAGTTCAATAATCCTTTCTCACTCTCCACACGGATTGTTTACCTGTATTCAACCAAAGCCCGATCAGACGTGCTCATAATACTCTGACAATCAAACTGAAATGTATTGTCCCGTTTCCTACAGATTCTGCAATAATATTCTGAGAGAATGTAACATTTATGGTAATGTACCCTAAAAATGGGGTGTATCGCATCAGAAATCTTTATTCTATGCATAATATTTGCTTAACAGAGCCTTTTCTACTAAGCGTTACATTATTTCCTATGAACTGATGGCACTGATTTACCTTAGATGAAGTGGCGGCTCCTCTCCGATGCCCAGTGCTGACACTCAACAGGTAGCGGTACTCATCCATGGGGTCGTTGTCGTCAAGCACCGTCACTTTCACCTGCCAACCAGCCAACAACATGTTTCTTTGGGCTGGGATTACATTTTGGGAAGTTTTAATTTATTCTTGCATTTTAATCTGGTACCTTGACTGTGTCTTTTATGTCTTTCCGTCTGGCCCACAGAACCACCAAGAGATAGGCCCCAAAGAGTGACGCAACAAAGCAGACAACCAAAGGATTCTCTGCAAAAGTTGCAAACAGCTCAGCAGTGCGTGACGGGTCAACAAGGTTGGGAGTGACAAAGAAAGAGCTCCCAAAGAAGGAGAGGTGGTTGCAGAGGCACTCTGTGACCAAATGTGTGCTGTGAATACCAACCTTGAAAGACACCAACAAATATTACTGTCTTCAAAGTTTTGGAAACATTTTACACATTACAGGAAGACTGAAACACTGTACTTACCTTGCATCCATTAGTGCTCCAATCCAATTTTGATTTGTCCCAAAATCTACATGCAGCACTGATGGGCGTAATTGACAAAGTAGCATTGATGGATTTGATACCCGGTCCTACAATGGGCCTAACTACAAGATAGTGCACTCCAGTGTTTCCCTTTAAATCTTTGGGGTCTAGTAGCCAAGTGTATCTCTCCTCTGTATTAGACAAATTCAAAAGTAATCAATAAATGGATACATAATCAAATGTATAAGGCATAAAAGTCACCCATCAATAAGCAGGGATGTATTACCTTGTGTTGCACCATCGTGAGGCATCTCCGTCATCGCAACATTATTTGTTTCAGTTGGGAAGTCCATATAACCAAGGAGGATTTTGAATGGTAAAGGATCATTGGAGGGCACCATCTTTAATAGACATAGTTAGAGCATCCAGAACACGACAATCATATTTAAAACACAGTGTATTATTGTTTTACCCTTATGATATCAACATTGAAGACAAAATGCCACGACTAGCAAAAAGAACATTTGTTAAAGCAGATAGTTAGTGAAATTGTATTGGTTGCACAAAGGGGTAGTACTACAGCCACTTGAATAAAACAATTTAAGCTGTCAAAGTAAAGTGAAAATTATTTCTCATCACTCGTCTCAGAAACAAAATAAAAACATCTTAAGGCACCTTTAAAACCAGCGTAGAGTCAGCTGAAGCAACTTCTATGATTGTTGTGCTGAAGTTCCCCAGGTCTAAAAATGAGGTGTTCACCTGCTCTCCAACAGGCCTTGGCAACATAATCTGTGGACCGGAGAAATTACCAAAAAATAGATCCAAAGCATTTTAATGTGTGGTAATGAAAGAAATAAACAACATAACATGAACAAACTGTAGACTTTCTGTCCGTCTTCTATTGTAAACACTTTACTATGCAATGTTTTTTTTTATTGGCCACACTAAAGTGGCTTTATAATGGTACAAATCTGGGTTATTTTCCTTGTTATTGGAAGAAAGTTGTTATTGAAAGAACACACTGCATACTGTTTTATGGTTTGAACATGCATCAGATCAGGGTAGCACTGGATGCAAAGTAGGATGAGTAATAATCTCTTCTTTTTATGCAGCTGCCTATGTTTTGTAAAAAAATAAGGGGAGATTAAATAAATACAAGATATAAGAGAAAAACACAAGATGCCACAATTATGTATGGAGCTAAATTAACTGTTTTTAGGTCAGTTAATATGAACTACATTAACAAAGAAAAACGTACAATCTTTTTAATCATAAACCCTCTGATGTGCATATGCAATTAAACTGTTAATGATATATTCATATATGTACACACTGGTGGAAAATAACTAAGTAAATTGGCTTTTACTGTACTTATGCATAATTTGAGCTACTTGTATTTGACTTTAGTATCTCCATTTTCTACTACATTGTTCGTTAAGTCATCTACATTTCATAGGCAAGTATTATACTATTTACTCGCTACATTTAACAGCTTTTGTTACAATTACTTTACAGATTTAGACAAATACAAAATCCCAACTGATAATATGATATAAATGTATAGGTTAAGATAACACTAATACAATCAGCCTTATTTTTACTTGCTTCAACAATGGTGATGAATGCATCATTAAATATTATTAACTTCTATAATATATAAGATTCTGAAATGGGGTATTCTGCATAATACTACTATAGATTTACTTAGTAGCATTTCTCAAGTGCTGCACTGACCTTAATATTCTCACTTAAGTTCTCCACAGCGATACTAGAGCCAGTTGTTGTTGTGAGGGATAGAGCGGCTGTTACTCCACTGATGTTCCCTCCCTCATGCCAGGCAAATGGGTTCTTGTCTATACATAGCATCTGTAAATGTATAGAAAAACCATGGTTGAAACCCTGTTAGCAGGTCAGAAAGGTTAGAAAACTTGAAAAAAACATCAAATCTAACATACACACCATCTAGCCCCCTAAAACGTAGTGCTGTGCTTATATAAACCTAGTTATATAAGCACAGGCTCCGCCCTCTACTGGACTCTATGGGTACTACTCTCTATCATGCTGTGCGTGCTTTCACCTACTGAGTTACGTAAACGTAGCAGGCCAATCGGGGCGAGCCTACCTGAATGCGCGCGCAGGCCCACGCCCTGTCGTCCAACAACATCGACCCACCACACCGTCCCTGACCGGCTTTTGGCTAACATCCACTGCATCCCCACTTCCTCCCACCCGGTTGTAACCGTGGAGAAGTCGGGGCCGCAACTTGGATAAGGCACACTCACTCACGCTTACCTCGTGTAGAGTGTGCATGGAAACAATTGTGCGGAGACTCCGTCTGGAGCCTACCGCGCACCATGTTCCCCAGGGCCCTCAGGAGCATGGGAAAACATAAGTGCACCACGTCCCCCACACTCTCACACGCTCCGTGTAGAGTGGGCATGGACAATAGTGAGGAAGGCTCTCCCAGCCTGCCTCCAGCCCTGTATGGGGCTGATTGTGCACCATGTCCCCCGAGTCCCTCAGGAGCATTAGAAAACACAAGTGCTTTATGTCCAGGGGGGGGGGGGGGTCAGATACCTGCTGACCCACAGCCACCCCCCCTCTCACCAGTCATGCGTTGCCTCGGCAAGCACAGACGACGAGAAGGAGCCAGACATGTCCAGGAGATAACATTTTATGAAGGAGCCTGGCGTAGACCAATACGCCGCTGTGTATATATCTTCTACACTCACGCCGCTGAATAAGGCTGTTGACACAGCCCGTGTAGAATGTGTACAGACCCCAGTGGGGAGGGCTCTCCCCGCCCGTCCATCGGCATGTATAATGCACCCGCATAGCCATCCTGTTAGGCGCTTCTTGGAGAAAGCTTTTCTAGCCACACTATCCCCAAAGCACACAAACAGCTGTTCAGTGCGTCTAATGGCAGCCGTGCGCTCTACATAATATGCTAGCACACGCACTGGGCAGAGGAGGTGCAATTTAGCCTCCTAACTGAATAGCCCTTGACCTGAACGAACTCCTTAGGCTCTTAGGAGTAAAGGAGCTGTTCGGTCTGAGTGTCGCCCCGCTACGGTCACCCCGGATCAAAAGGCAGCTTGGTTGCACCGACAGAGCGGTCAGCTCGGACACTCTTTTGGCCGAAGTCAAGGCAAGTAGCAATGCTGTCTTCCATGACAGTGCTTTCAGGGAGGAGAGCTCCAGGGGCTCAAATGATTCTGTGACCAGAGCCTCGAGCACCAACGGCAGGTCCCACTGTGGGGCGGAGGCATGCACTACTGGGCGCTGCCTCCTGACCCCCTGCAAAAACCGCGCCATAAGCGGCTGACTGAAGGCTGACCTGCCTCCAAATCCCTCATGGCAAGACGAAATGGCTGCTGCATACACTTTAATTGTGGAATGAGCCAGCCCCCTGTCCACCAGTATCTGTAAGTAGGTAAGAATAGAGCCCAGCGTGCATGACAGAGGCTCTAGACTCCTTCCTTCACACCATCGCCGGAATCCCGCCCACTTTCGCCTGTAACAGGCTGTGGTGGTTTCTGCTCTTGCTGCTTGGATAGTCTGAATAACGTTGTCAGACAGCCCCACCTGTCTCAGCCTGTCCCTCTCAGGAGCCAAGCCTGGAGAGGTTGGCCCAGAGTGGGTAACGCCCCTATTGCACCTGTTTCCTGAGACAACGCTCCCCAGACCTGAGGAATAACCCAGGGCTGGCCCACCATCATCTGTGTTACCTCCTTGTACCACGGCACCAGGCGGCGATCTGGGGCCACCAGGATGACTGACAGCTGCTCCCGCCTCACCCTCTCCAGGAGGGGGGAGATAAGGTGCAGCGGTGGAAAGGCGTAAAGCAGCTTCCTTGGCCATGGCTCGTGTGCAATTCCGTCCACCCCCAAGGGCGGATTGTCCCACCGGGCAAGGGAGAACCACAGGGCACAGTGGCTGTTGCCGATTGGTGAACAGGTCCGCCTCTGCTCTCCCGAACTGAGTCCAGACCTGCTTCACTACCTCCGGGTGAAGCCTCCACTCGTCTGGCAGGGGTCCGCCTCTTGACATGAGGTCGGCCCCCCTGTTCTCCCGTCCCGGGATGTGCCGGGCCCTTAGAGACAACACAATCTGTGAAACCCACAACCACAGGTTCTCTGCCGCGGTCAACAAGGCTATTGAGCGGACTCCGTCCTGCCTGTTGATGTACGCCACTGTGGTGCAAATGTCGCTCCTCACTAGCACATGTTTGCCCTGTATTAAGGGTTTGAAGTGCTGTAGGACCAGCATCACTGCTTGCAGCTCCAGGAGGTTGCTGTGCCGCGCCTCTGCCAGAGGCCAGCAACCACCTACAGCTCTCTCTAGGCACGTCCCCCCCATCCTGTCACTGAAGCGTCCGTAAAGACTGTGATATAGGAGGTCACTTGCCCCAGTGGAGCTCCCCTCCGTAGATTCTCTGGGGACCCCCAGAATGTGAGGTTGCTCTCTACTGAGGGGGGGATGATCACCAGACGTCATTTGTGTCTTGAGATCTAAACGAAGGCCGGTAAGCCACCTCTGTATGTGACGTGCATGCAGGAGTCCGAGTGGCACTACGGAGTGAGCAGCCGTCATGAGACCCAAAGTCTGCATGATGATCAAAGCTGTCACTGTCGCCCCCTGACGCAGCCTGGAGACTGCCCGCAGCAGGGATGCCTGTCTGCTTTCTGTCAGGGTGGCACGTAGTCTGCCTGCATCAAGCATCACCCCAGATATTCTACCTGCTGGTGAGGTATGGGGGAGCTCTTCTTCCAATTGACCGCAACTTCTTTTTCAACCCAACTTGGTTAGGGCTGTGTGAAACATTGCCTATTCCCTGGACCTGGCCATGACTATGAGGTAGGTCCAGATAAAAGAACACCCTCATGCCATGGTCCCGCAGCGGTTGCAGCGCCGTGGCTGAACGTGCGTGGGGACAGGGAGTAGCCGAACGGTAGTCTGTTGTACTCGTAGGCAGAGATGGGGTCGTTACTAAAAAAATGTAATATATTACATATTACTTTAAAAAAAAAAAAGTAATATATTACACTACTTCGTTACTGCCTGTTTTGAATGACGAATACACACTACCGCCGCCTGCTGGTAAGGAGAGTTATTGCCAACGAATTACTTGTTACTTTACTCGCCGAGCACGTACGAACTGCGCATTCGTGAGTGGCAATAACTCTCCTTACCAGCAGGCGGCGGTAGTGTGTATTCGTCATTCAAAACAGGCAACAACCGGAAGACAGAGAAGAAGAACAGACTAAGTGATATAAACAAACAACAAGTAGCTTCACCTTAGCATGTGTTCTTTGCAGGTGCTTGTTGAGGTTTCACGTGGTGTTTACAGCAGTGGATAACAACTTCTGGCCTGGACACAGTTTGCACCTCACCGTCACATTCCTGTCAATTCTTCGGACGAACTCAAAATAATGGGCATACCTCCACCCCTCGAAAGTTATCGCTGACTCAGCCATGTTTATGCAGCACTGCACGTGGAGATGTGGACGCGCAAGTCGCGTAGATTACGTACATATAAACCTGCAGCAGAAACCCCTCTTGTCTGTCAGTGTGATTATGAATGATTTTAGGAAGTAACGAAGTAACGCGTGTCGGGGCAATGTTAGTAACTGTAGTGTGATTACTGAATTGTAAAAGTTCCGCGTTACACTACTCTGTTAACGACAAAAGTAATATTATTACAGTAACGCGTTACTTTTGTACGCGTTACACCCAACTTTGCTCGTAGGCTACACCCTGGAAGGCAAAACAAAAATACTTAGTTTTTTGGAGAAATTTCGCCATGGAAGTAAGCATCCTTCAGGTCGATGGCTGTGAGCCAATCGCCTGGCTGCACCAGTCCCAGTAACTGTTTCATAGTTAACATATGGAACTTCTTGCATGCAATGTGCTGGTTCAGCATTGAAGATCCAGAATGGGCCTGAATTCTCCTGTCTTCTTGGGAACCAGGAAGTACAGGGAATAGTGCCCCTTCTCTCTGACTTGAGAGTGCACATGCCGAGAGGAAACCTATCTCCTCCTGGGATGACAGATTTGCTGATTTGGAGGGATGCTGCAAAACTGGAGTGAATAAACCAGTCTCAGTGTCCTGCCCCTCTACTCTGTCAGTACACAGCTGGGCTTCCATTCCCCACAAAACTGTGTTCAGGGGACATGCCAGCAGCTGTGGAGCCAAAGCTAAGAAGCTGTGGTATTCTCTGGTGGCCTACTCCGCTGCCAACCTTCCATAAAAGGGAGTGTTGGCATGGGGGCTGACACAGAAAAGGGCCGATTTTCTACTGAGGTCCGTGGGGCCGCGGCTCTGTCCTAATGCCACCTCTTTGAAACGGACCTTATGGTGAAAAGTGGAAATGTGGAGAGAGATGACTCTTACTCTGGGATAAATGCAATCGTTTTCACTCAATGCATTTCTCACACACACATCACTCTCTCTTGAACCCGCACTCACTTATTCCACTCACGTACACGCGCCCACCTGCTGGCTCCTATACTGGAGTTTACAGAGGGGACGGGGAGTGTGGGACAGTGTTCGTTCCTCTGGAGATGAGCAAGAAGCAGCCACGCTGCGACTACTCCTCACCCACGTGACCAAGGAGATCGATCCAAAGGGCCCTTCCGTAAACACGGGGGCTCCCGGGAGATCAACACGGTCCTTTTGGAAAGTGCCACGCGGCGTGACCCCCCCACCGGGATATCACACGGCAGGCAACGGCGGCGGCCACACCGCCGATCAAGCTACAAATAATCACTCTGACCTGGTGAGGTGGGGGCATCTCCAGCAATGAGCGAGATGCCCAACACATCCGTGTTTATTTGCAGTCGCCCTGTCACGCGGCAGAGCTCTTTTCAGCTCTCTGCCCAGCCTGCTGCCCACTGGGAGCAGCTGCGCTCCGCCGCCATGGTCATCATCTAGGTCGGTGGACCTCCATGGACCGGACCCGGAAGTGCCCGACAACGGCAAACGGAGCCATCCGCCCCGCTGGAATGGTGAATGTGAATGGCGAACGTGAATGGCACCGCCTCGGCCATATCCTGGTCCCCCAAACACTCGAAGCAGAGGTGGTGGAGAACGGCGCCCGCTATTAAGCCAGGGCACGAAGGACAGGCCCGAGTCTCTCCATGGAGGTATGATAACTCTTTCTTCTTTCTTCTTCTTCTTTCCTCTTCTTTCAAACGTTTTACTTTCTCTGCAGTTGTTACTCGCTCGCTGAAGAGAAAAAGGATAGCGGGCGGATGGCGTAGCCGCCTTATATACTGTGGGCGCGCGCGCGCATTCAGGTAGGCTCGCCCCGATTGGCCGGCTACGTTTACGTAACTCAGTAGGTGAAAGCACGCACAGCATGATAGAGAGTATTACTCATAGAGTCCAGTAGAGGGCGGAGCCTGTGTGAAATATAACTCAATACACTCAGTCGATGAAAGGAGAAGCCAATTTATCAATCTCTCAAGGGGAAATTCAGATATCAACACACATGCGCATACATGTGTTTGTTTTTTTAATGGAGAGGTGTCGCAGCGAAGAGGCTGCCATGTTAACAGCCCAGAGTGGAACCTCTCGGGCTGCTAGTCAACACTCACATGTTGTTCTTATCGGGATTGTTATTTTTTGATTAGTGGAAATTACTTTTGTAGAGTAGTAGAGTTTTTTTTTTGCTGCTATCACACCATTGCTCTGCAGCTACCTGTTGTGCAGCAACCCCATGGCTGCATTTTTTACAGCGGGGAGAAGCTAATATGTTAAAACTGGGTAGCATGTTAGTCGGAATAACGAGAATCCCAACTAAAATCTGAAGGACACAGAGGATGCAGGATAAACTGAAGAGATGAAGTGGAGAAATTAGATAAGCCGTGTCTCCCCCGTCTCATCCTTGGCAACTTAATATCACTTGTAAGGGAATGGATGAGCTGACGGGGTGAGTTAGGAGTCAGACAGAATAATTAGAATGTAGTTGAATGTGCTTTTCAAAACATGGCTGCACCAGGATATATCTGACAACAATTTTTCCATCGACAACACTTCCACACAGTTCCTTCAATGGTTATCTACAAGGATTGCACCGAGAGCTTCACCATGTCTTCACTTCATAAACCTGAGGCCCAATCCCAAACCGCCCCCTACACCCTACCCCTACACACTACCCCTCCGTTTGCCCGTTTGCGCGGAGGGTCCGCCACATTAAGGTTTGGGATTGGGCCAAATTCTTCAGAGAGTCCCTGTGCTGTGGGGGACGTCCTGCCTTGTTCCTGTGCCTAAGGCGCTATGTCCTAAGTGGCTAAAAGGACTTTTATTGCACATTTTTACTTAATAAAATATGTATTTATGTATTCTTATATGGTGCGACCGTCACAAAACAGAATTCCTCACTGGGATTATTAAAGGTTTCCTAGCATGCTATTTTTAGGCAAATAGTATGGGTCTCAGATATATAAAACAATATAAAAAACATGTTTATGATGTGTTTTGCTCAAAATACTAGATCACCCATCAGCTCCGTCGTACCCCCGTTTTTAGAGATTTGGCTACGGAAGAAAAGAGAGGGTTTTATTTTCTGACCCTTTGTGAGTTCCCTGGCACACCGGGGACACATATTTATGTATAAAACACATCAAAAAGGGCATTTTGCACGATAGGACACCTTTAAAGCATTTTGACTGATTGATTGAATCGGCAACCCTTTGGTCCCTACAGACTGAGCAACTGCCCCCCGCACTTTTTGAACTTGACTTCTTGAGAATATTTTCACACCGTAGGCAGGGCGTATTGACAAGAGAAATTCTGCAGTAATAATGTTAATATCAAATAACATGAGTCAATGTAGCCCCTTGAGGAAAATGTGTGATATAAATAAAACTACATAAGACTTGACTTGACTACACGCACAAATGTATGTAAAAAAATACAGAAGACGATGTATCCCCCTCACCACTGAGTAGATGCATCGTTTTGAAGTGCTGTCTCTGAAAATACTGATTTGGAGACAGCCCACAATCCCACATTCACACAAAAACACACGCTGTACATAAACACATCAACATTTCTGACTTACTCGTACATCCACAGGTTCATCTGAAGGCAATATATTAGAGGGAAGTGTGGGGAAAGAAAATGTGGGACCGTAACTGTTGGGAATAGATATAGACTCTGTGTGCAAACTTCCCAGAGTTGATCTAAGGGAAAAGATGAGAGAGATAACATGCTGATATGAGTAAGTTTAGTTTATAATCAGTTATACTTCATTTCTTTTTTTTTGAGGAACATGCCCCCACAATACATATTTGATCACAAACCCACATTAATGTTATTAGCTGATAAAATGGGTGTTATTGAGGATATCGCTACCATTCTACTCAGATGATCCAAACATCAGCTACAGTTAAAGTTCAACTTCAAAAAACAATATCACTCACATCTTTTTTTACAGTTGATGACACCCCCTACTACTACACTTTAAAAAAAATCTCCCAGTACAGGCATGTACACTTATAAACAGTGGTTACAAATGCCTTAGCTGAGCTTAGCTAAGCATAAAGAAATGAAGCATGGACAAATAGCTAGCCTATCCCTTAAACTCTATCCTAAGGTAAACATTTTGTCAATCAGCAACTCTAAAATGCACGTATCAACCAGATATTTGTTTAAATCACAAGTTGAAGTGTGTTGGAGTTTTCTTCTGACTGGGTGCCTTCTAAAAAAATGTAAAATGACATACCTATTGACAAACAAACCAATATGAGCTTGTTGGATGATAGTCGGACCCTCGTTATCACCCATACATGCTAACAGTGCACTCTGTGTATTGCTCAAAGCAAGAAGAAGTGCATCAGAGACATTTTTCTGCAAAGGATAGAAGATTTATTAAATGTATGACTAAGGAGAGTTTGAAAAACAAAAAAAATCACTCATCTGCAAATTTGCATTCAGACAAGATCCCATGATGAGTGAAGAATCACTAGCCACGTTCCTGGTCTCTTAGCTCATTGTTCTTGACTGCATTTTAGCCCAAGACTAACTAATATTTTGCAGCATTATGGTATTTTTCACTTTTAGAGACAGTAATCAATGCACTCCAGTTAAACATACAGTACACACTCTTGAAGTATTAGAGAAGTGAATCCCAACAGTAACAGTCTAAGGTCAAACTCACATTGGAAGGAAAATCTAGGATATTGCTTCCTCCTTCCACAATGCAGCTGGCTGCAGCCTGCATTTCATTCACATTTTCTCCATTTTGCCACACATCCATGTGTAGGAGATATGAGCTCAGGTCTGCAAGCAATATTGATGCAGTCTCCTGGGGGTGGAAATCAATTCTCCTAATTAGATAGATATGTTTTATGTTAGAAGAAACAATTTTCTTCTGTAAACTCACTTCTATTATTCTGCCTGGAAAATTAAGTGAACCTAAGCGAAAGCAGCAGTGGACTGAGTAATTCCCACCTTCCTATCATAGCATAATTTACCCTGCATGGGTTTAACCAGACAATACCTGAGCAGAGGTGCTGAGTTCAGTGCCTCTCTGGATGAGAGCAGCAAGTCCTCTGGCTATCACCTCAATTTCTTCCGGAGTTTGGGTCGGAACTTCTTTTACTGTATCAGTAATAATGGCCATCATCTCCTCGCGAAGCTTTAACAGACAAAAGCAATCAATCATTTGTGATTTATTGTGCTATTATGATATATTTTAAACAAATGTAGAATAATTAAGCCATGTCAGGGCACACTGCATCTGTTGGTTTCTCTTAGGTTACTAACTTTCTACTTAAACAAGGCTTCAACAGGGGTTTCTGCCACAGTGACGGATTGCTGAAACACTGAACCTCAAATGTCATGACTTTACAAAAACAGTTTGGCAAGAAGATTGAAAATGTAATTCATTGGTAATTACATTAGTTTAGCGGCTCAAGTTGTTGTTATGAAATTGGCATCTGGGTAAAGTGCATGTTAGATTGATCGTTATGGTTTTCACATTGCTCAGCTCAGTTCCAGTGAAGGTTTCAGGTCACTTGTTCTGCATTTAAAATGTAATAAGACAACAAGATCTTGTACAAATTACGCAGCGTCCACACGGCGGCGTGCGTTGAACATTGCTCAACTTTTGAAGCGAGCAACACAAGCAAAGCGAAGCGACAGAACCACAATGCAGTTCGGCAAACCGTGACGTCACCCCATTCAAAGTGAATGGGCAGAAGCATTGAAGCTTCAACGCATGCCGCCGTGTGGACGGGCCGTTAAGGTTAGGGTAACTTCTACCCCTTACCCTGCTGACTGCACACAAGTCTTTAGTCTTGGCTTCAGAGGCTAATATTAGACAACTAGCTTATAATAACACACAACAAGACCCATAAATAACTTGCATTTGTTTCTTGTAAGCACAATTTGCCTTTTTGGTCAAAAGCTAAGACCAGCATTTGCAAATACAACAGCCATTTAGTGACATTGAAGACAATAACATACAATCATAATCCTGACCTAATTTGTCCCTATTTTCGAACTAATATTTAGGAGCAATTTCCTATATCCTGTGAAACATTTCTCTCTGCTTTGATGTGTTTCAGAGATGGTGAAATGTATTCAATTTAAATGTAACTGTGTACAACTTTGGACTCATGAATAATTCATCAGACATGTTTGCAGACAAGACAATGTCTACACACATTTTGTTTTTATGTGCCTGTAATCTGAGAGTGCAATTACCTTTTGCCTATTAGCTTTATTTGCTTCATCAGATTGACTGTTCAGTTTCTTTGACACAGAACTAAATATCTGTCCAACATTTTGTCCTGATAGTAGACCTTGTTTCTTAAGCAGAGCCACAGCCTTATCCACTGCAACCTTGAGACCATCTACTAAAGAGGTGTCCTTTTCTGTGTAATCCAGTACCTGGGAAGGAAAGAACATATTTGGTATTGAAACATTAAGAAAGATTATTTCTTATCTTGAGCATGATCTTTGACAAACCTCTGCAGTTATAGTGGTGTTAGCTTCATAGCTGCTATTTTTTGCAGTTGCTTTGATAATCAGGGTGAAGTTGCAACTGCTGTTTCCAAGTGGAAGAAAGACCGACTTCACTTCATTGGTATTACTGCATAGAAGGTGCTTACCTAACAATTTCAAAACAAGAAAGAAACTGTTTATCTGGTAATAACTGGAAATTAGATTATTTTGTCCTTTTGATATATAAATTGGATGACTTACCGTCTTGAGTCTTAAAACAATACTGACAGTTAGAACAAGGAATCTCCGTAGTGCAAGTTATATTGAAAGCATCAAGTATAGTTCCACTTTCCGGTGATGTAATACACTTAAGGTTATTCTTGTCGTTGATTGCTGATGGAGATGTATCACTGGGGTTAGCAGTGGTAAGTGTGGCAGTATTGTCACCCATCGTGCCAGGTAATGTTGTGGCAGGACCATCGGTGTAAGGGGTGGTAGGTGAGGTAGGGCTGGTCGGGTTGGTATTGCTGTTGCTAACAAAGCTAGCTGTTATTGAGGCAGGATCATTGGTGATTGGGTTTGTAAGTGTGGTAGGGTTGTAAGGCGTGATGGTGGTGCCACTTAAAGTGCTGGGTGATTTAGAGGCAGGACCAATGGTGGCAGCGTTGTTAGGGATGGTAGAACTCTGACCTATGGTGGCAGGACCAACGGTGGCAGCGTTGTTAGGGATGGTAGAACTCTGACCTATGGTGGCAGGACCAACGGTGGCAGCGTTGTTAGGGATGGTAGAACTCTGACCTATGGTGGCAGGACCAACGGTGGCAGCGTTGTTAGGGATGGTAGAACTCTGACCTATGGTGGAAGGTGATGTGGAGACAGAACCGACAGTGGTAGGGTTGTTAGGGATGGTAGAACTCTGACTTATGGTGGCAGGTGACGTAGAGGCAGGACCAGCAGGGTTTGTTGCACCGTCTCCATTTCCTGCTGTTGTGGCTTCTGGATTTTTGTCGTCAGGATCTGGAGTCGTTGATTTAATTACGATGAATGTTGTGTAAATGAGATGGACATCCACTGTTGTGTATAAAAAAAAGGACAATTACAAATATAGGTGGTATTTTGGGAAAACAAGTTTGTTAAATCGTCAATACTAAGAAATTAAAACCATTTTCATTAAAATAGTACTGGTGATTCTGCCATGGTGTGGAATAATTCTCTTGCATGACTTTGTTCCCAAGTTAATAAATAAACATGAGAAAACTTTTCAAACTCATTAAACCAGCGTTATGACCAATTTTTCAAAATTACGGACAAATAAACCTAAAACATAGCAGCTTTACTTTTATCTAACTGACCAATGTTTACGTACCAGAGGTTATCACCACAGTGATATCCTGTTTTTTTTTAGCTTCTTTAATAAACTCATGGTCCACAGTGTATTCAATCCCGCCTTTCTGTGGATTTATAAGTGGCTTTGTTTCTTTGTAGCACTGATGGATGTCTTTAAATTCATCCTGTCAATAAATGAACATGCACAAATACTTTACTTACAATATTTAACAGTATCTGATCTTTCTCTGAAACAATTCATAAATAATGTGTCAGACTCACTGGCCACTGGCCTTTTTCCTTTGGAGCCTCAATGTTCCACAGAACCGTTGGACACGTGGTTGTTGAGCAAGCCATTTTAATTATTGCATTCGTGTTGTCCGTTACTGGGTTACAGCCTTGAGTACAACTGAAACTGTGTCAGAATGAGAAAAACCTGGTCAACACATACCAAGAAGGATCTAAATTAAATTGCTATCTGATAAAACCATATGGTTATATTATAAAACAATAACCTATTGATACATTCGCTGTACTCTATGACTGATAATCAATTTAATTGTAGTTAATTGCTTCATATACAGTACAGTACATGATAGGGTATGTTACTATGTTCACAATGTATATAATAGACGTTTTTTAAATGTGGACATCTTAGCTTGTGATAGTGGTAAAAGCACATGGTGACTTTAGAATTGACTACATTCCATTGGACCTGAGCCTAAATAGGTTTCTTCCTACTATGACAAGTTGAAATGTCTACCGTGAAAAATATCTTCTATCTTCAACAGCTTTTGCTCTTAAACCAGTGAGGTATGTTCACTTCCTTACAAAGCAGTTTCATTTGTTCCGATACAAGTCAAAGTTGTCATAAATTAATTTCTACCTTTTTTGGCAGATTTGTATTATAAGTAAACAAGGTTCAAAATCACACGAGAGGTTAGGTGCAATGTTCTTAGTGATCAGAGCAGATCAGTTTAAAGTACCTTAACCAAGATGGATGGTTCTGCGGAAGGGTAAAGGTGACGCATATGGATTCCTTTTTCATTACATTATCATTCTTCCTATTTAGCTCCTTAAAATAATACTTATAATATTGAAAAGGGGCTGGTAGGCAGTCTCCTTGAATGGTGTATTCCAGCCCCTCAAATTCTTCTTGGCATCCACAGGGATTCACTGTGAATCAACAAGGAAAGTGATTACTCTACTGCAAATACAATTGTCATGCAGATATAAAGAAAAAGGCTGATATAGGTGTAGATATGTTGTAATAAATGACTTAGTCCAAATAAAATACAAGCCAAATCTGTCAGAAAAGTTTCAATAATGTTTACACCTTTTGTTATCTGAACATTGAAGTTCAGTACACTCAACCAACACATAAACAACCTCTCAATTTTTTTTAAAATAAATATATTCAAAACTCAATACATTTAATACCTAATATTTGACTTGAAAAGAGTAGAAAAGCGCACATTTCTCACTGCATGACCACACATATTTTCTGTTGGGGTCTTTGTACTTTGATGGATTACTTGTGAAAAGTTTGATTTTGGTAGGTATTGATTCTGAAGGTATTGCAATTTGTTGAAGTTTTTTTTCAGATCTGGCAACTCTTAAATGTTTTTTTTTCTGAAAAGAAAAATGAACACACATTATGTATAAATAATACAGTATCAGAATCAAAAATGAATTAAATATAAAACACTACCAAACAAAACTGTTTACCAGTCTCAAAAAGATGTCATTATATCCTTTTTGTGTGATGACTGACTCCTGGCCACAGAAAGCAAACGTATCCACTTCCACTTCTATAGAGGAGAAGGCGTTCCATGCTCTGATTTTCACTTGTACAGATCCTGCAAACAAAACATTGACTTTGCTTATAATATTAAAGGGCCCTTATTATGCTCTTTGGGTTTTCCCTTTCCTGTAGTGTGTTTTATAGCTTTTTGTGCACGTAAATGGTCTCTCTGCAAAGGCTAAAATGCAGATTCTTGCAGAAGGAGATTCTTTCCCAAACAATCTTCACAAACTTTGTGAAACGCCACGATTGAACTCCTTTGTTTACTTCCCAGACATAGTGACATCACTATGCAACAGTGGCGCTTCTGTTGGCTAGTGCTCCACACATTTTCGCGATGGGGGCGGAACATCTCTAACAGAGCCGGCCAGCTAACCAATCAGAGCAGAGTGGGCTCTGGTTTCAGACAGAGGGTGAAAAGAGGTGCTGCAGCACAGGCAGTATGAGAAAAATAAAGAGCTTTTTGAACATTAAAGCATGAAAATATGTCACAGTGGAGGCACAACATACAAATATGAACCTGAAAATGAGGACCGCTATAAGATCCAAAAATGAAATTACTGTAAACCTTCATTTGGTTAAAAAAAAAAAAAAAAAAAACATAGACTACCTAAGTTCTGTTTTACAAAAATGTGGTGCAATATTGGATTAAAAGTGGAATTGAACATTTAAACATATCGCACAGGCACATAATACAAATATGAACCTGAAAATGAGCATTAGATGTCCTCTTTAATTGATATAAATAACATATGCACATAATACATAGCTGAAAACTAAGTAGATTGAATACTCATCTTATTTTTATTTTGTGTTTCAAATCATCGAATCATAGTTATTCTTCCATACCTTGAATTGAAGGTCCAATGTGAAAAATGTCGCTGCCTGTATTCAATATGTTGGTCTCAGAGTATGAGCTGTAGTCTCCGGTGACATCGAATCGGAGCAGCACAGGTGTTCCTCGTTCGAGGGTAACAGCAACTGTAACATCCTTAGAGGCCAAACAATGCTCATCCTCTGTCAACACAGAGGCTTGAAGCCCGGTAATTTTCTCCAACACACACATCTGCAGTAATTGAAGAATTACAAAACACGTCAACTTCTTATTATAAATTGATCAAAACATATAAAACACTGATTAAACAGGTCTCCTACACGAAGAACACCAATGGAGAAGTAAAGCTGCTGCTCTGCTAACGTGTTGTTCACCCTATGCATGCAATCAGGTTTATGACTTGTTATTGATAATTCCCTAGAAAGCGCCAGTATAGATATCAACGACGATATTTATTTAGAACGTTTAAGAACTCTTACACCCTCTTTTCAACCAGCTATAATGTGTTTAAAACATCAACATTTGTTATATTTGATATTGACGCAGAAGGGCCTGGTATTGCGTTAAATCAAATAGGAAAGAAAAAGACCACTAGCTAGTAAACATATATGTATAACATTTACGAAAATTGGTTTTGCAAATGTTTTGTGCGAAACTAAATGCATTTAACACTGTTTTATAATTCAAGGACAAACGTAATGAACTTTGGTGTTAACATGAAAATTCCTCTGTTAGGAGAAACTGTATTTCAAAATCATCTTGAATGCAATAAACATACATTTGAATGGCTAATCCAATACTGTTTCATGAGAAAAGCCCAGTACCAGTCAAGAAACAAGAATGAGTTGTTTTATAATCATTCACTCTGTTGAACATGGCCTTTAGGCAGCATTACAGATGCAATGTCATATTGGATTAAACTTCAAATGATTTAAATGTTAACACTATGTTCCAGTGTTTAAAAGTAAAAGACTGATTAGCCTAATGGCGATACAAGTTTGAAAATAGAAGTGATACCACAAGAGGATGATTTGGATAGAATTCAGCACAGCTCTGGTGTTTAATGTGATGCCCCTAATCAAGTGATGATGCTTTTGTAGAGGACACTTCTGTGTAGAAAACAGCTTTAATTAAAGGTTACATTTAATTCCTAATATAGCGAGACCTCTTCTCAATCAACTCCTTAATCAGATGATCAAAATGTCAACTTCTAATCTTATTACACATTTGTATCACAATCAGAACACAAAAAGTGTGATGACGCACCATGTTACTGGCTAATTGGTTAAAGGCAAAATGTTTACTTGGTTGATAAGGATTTACCTGCATGTCCATGGAAACTTCAGAAGACGTGACCATGTTAGAAGCATAAAGTGTCAGACGATGGCATCCAAGGCCATGCTGCTGAATGATTTCTGGCGACACTGTAATGTTCTCCGGAACAATTCCTCTGACCACAAATGAATGTGACAACAACATTTTATCGCTTTGCATTCGGTAGGTTACATTTGTACCTGCAGAAAAAAAGGGAGAAAATGGAAAAGCATCCAAACATATACTTTAAAATAAACATTACACCAAAACATGTTTTCAAGCAGTAATATCAAATTGGACAAGACAAATAATGGTAGATTGTGGTCGTTATGGCACCTACCTGCTTTGAGCTCCATTTGAATCTGAAATGGCTCCCCATACAGGGCTTTGCAGTTAATGGCGTGAAAAGACTGTTTCCCAGCATAGCACCTTACGAATCCAAACACTGTGATGGGCTCTTGAATGGTAATTACGCTTTGAGCTGTAATGTGTATACCCTTGCTGGTGCATTCAACCTCCACAACAAATGTGCCTGTGTAAGTATATGTGTGCACTTTGGTGCTCTCTAACCTGAACAAATGAAATCAGACATAAAAAACAGTCAACAGTGAGCCCAGTATGGTTCTGTTCTTTCCTGGAGAATATTAAGTAATTCAGGTGTCATTGGTCACACACAAAGAGGTACAATTAGTTACTTTGTTACAATTCAAAGAGGACATTTGTTCCAACATGAATAACAAGGCTCTGGTCTGATTATGTGGCAGGATTGTGTCAAAGATTGTGTCTTGCTAAGTTGTGTCTTGCTAAGTTGTATAATTAAATGGAGGTTGATCTGTAATTTGATTAAAAAAAAACATTTACCTACAGTGGCCGATAGTCCTCTGAGGACAAAATGTTGAATATAACTCATATATGTAATGGAGGCAGATAGGAGATGTGTCATATAATTCAGCAAAACGGCATTGAAAAAACAAAAGCAGTGTGGCGACCTGATAACATTATCACCAGGTGCTGAACAGTTTTAAACATAGTTAAAGCAGCCCTCAGACCCAGATGAGAGAAATAATTCTGGTCATGTATTTTCACTGTGTGATCTTAATTTTGTTATCTCATATGGTTATGACATTCAGGGGGAAAATGTGTTTGCCAGGAGAATCTTCCAAGTCCCTTCGTTTTTTCCCATTAAGTGAAAGGGGTGTCAGAAAAACCTTTCCAATTGAAAATGTTTTATTTTCGTCAATATTTTGTTTCGCCAAAGTGTCTTGCTAATAAACAATATGTACCTTGTGTTAAGAGTCTATATGAAAATTAAAACTCAACTAGAGGAAAGCATGCTTTGAATCGTATTATGGACATGGGAAGTTGTGCATTTTAAACCCTTGTGGCCTAAATGAGTATTACAATAACAAACTTATTTCTGACAAGATGAACAAAAAAAAAAAAACTTCTACTAACCTGTTCTTGAGTCAAGGAAAACACTATTTAAATCTAAATTGGAAATAAATCAGCATAAACAAAGAAAACAATCGAATTGGCTCTTCATGGCTTCTATACTTTTCTGATAGAGTTTAGCCTATAACAGCTGTCTCTTGAATGTTATTAATCCTCAGAAATGCTTGTGTGAATTTGCTATTTATAACTCCTTTGGGTAGGACTACATTGTTAAGACAATAATATAAGCAAGAAGGACAGGATGGGCTAACTGCAGTGTAATAATTTAAGCTATAATTTTGAGGTAGAATTTTCTAGAATTTCATTCCTTTCATAGGTCTTTAATGAGTGTTGTTTGTTTATGTTTTAAGCCAATTATCACATCATCAGGATAATTTACCAACTTATTATACATATCTTTGCATGGTATGATTAGTACTTGTTTTAAACCTCTCCATACATAATCTCTCCAACAGCTACCACTCACCTCTCTGGAGTAGGCAGATCAATAACATGGCCATCTCCAGTACTCAGCTTGCATCTCAGGCTTTCCTCTGGTGGATATAACAGCCACTTTACCTTGACGTTGACGTCTTCAAACACAGCAGCAACAGTACTCACTGACAGCGTGAGCCCTATAGACAGATAATGAGCGAAAATAAATTAAAGTGCCTGAAACCAACAATGTTTTAGAACAAACAAGCAGGCACAGATCCTCATGATGTCAGCAGAGAGGCACAGATTCATGGATAGTTTGCTGGGGTAAATGCTTTTCTGATTTCCAAGAAAAAATACATTGTGAAATAAAAAGTAAATAAATAATGTTTAATCACCAACTTCCATTCCCATTCTTTTTTTGCATATGTATGAATGCATGAGTACTTACTCAAATCCATAATTTGCTGAGACAAGATAACCGAGCAGACAACAAAGACTCTGAGAAACATCCTATGTAAGTGTTTGAAAGGGCTTTTTAAAGCCTGGATTTAGTTTTTACTGCTTGGCACCTACTTAGTGAGTGGGGCCTGAAAAACAAATGTAGGAAAGATAGGCCTTTTTCACTGCAGGCATTATGACTTGTCATAGAAGGAATGCCCTTTGAGATTACAATATTGTGGCACAACAAATCTTTGTGTTAACATTGGGGTTTGAGGTTAGTTTAATTGGCTTAAGCTGTCACATGAGTGTTTACTTGGAATATAGGAAAAGATATAAAAGGAAAAATAAAGCAGACGTATACCTTTACAGGATGTAGAAATAGATGTAGAACTGGAACGTGATTAGCCAATTAAACATTTATGATTGCTAAGAATACCTGAGACACTGTTGGGGAAAGCATTGGAGCAAGGTGGGCCCAAATGCAGGAGACAGGCACTTCATGGAAAATACATTTCATGAATGCTTGATCCAGGCAAAGCAAGGCAAGGCAAAACTGAACAGAACTTCCACATGTACGGCAGACAACAACATACAAGGATCCGAAAGGGAACGGCAGCCTGTAGGCAGGAGGAAGGGGATCTCAGGCGGACAACCTGAGGGCCCGATAGACGGGTGGAGTCTCTACAGAGGTTGGGAAGGAGGACAACCAAGCGGGTGGGGTCGCTCTATGACCAGGTGGGCGGAGTCACATGGGAGGATGGGTAGGAGGACAAGACAAGCGGAGGAAAAGTCAGGAGGACGACCTGAACAAGGCAGAGCCACTCTGGATGACAGTGGCTGTGGTGGCGCCACCTTTTAGAGCTGAGACCAGGGCAATAACCCCTCAGACGAGCAGGACAAAGCTAGGATCGTCTCAGGCGAACAGGGGTCTGCTGCAGCTTGTTATGCCCCGTTTCCACCAAACCAGTCCCAGGGCCGGTTCCTGGCTATAGCCTGATTACAACAAGTCCTCCAACTCATACGACCAAATGGGCCGATTGTGCAAGCCCTTATTACGACCAAATGTGTCGTTTGTTCAAGCGCTTAATACGACCTATAATTACGTTTTAAAGTTTTCGCCCTCTAGTGCTCCCGTTGAATGCAAACGTTACAGATGGTCGTTTATTCACAAATAACCCTCTTTGTAAAATTCTCAATTGTAGGATAGTTTGGCCATTAAAACGCATTTTGATTAGAGTTCTAGTGAGAAGTGTATATTGTACTTATAGAATCCACGTCCAGTCGATATGTAGGATCTATAGTTTGATAGATATTACGAAGATGATTTGAGGTTTCGACAGGAGAACGTGTATATGTGGTAGCTTCCATGTAAAGTTACGGGTTGAAAACAGTATTTCCGGTCTCAACGTTTTCATAATAAAACCAATGATCAAATTATTTAACAGTGATATCTGCAGTACTCATCCACTAAATGACATCAGTTTATTCTTGTTAATTATACGACATTAATTGGTTTAAATTGTGTACAATGCTTTTGTGTTTTTCCCATAGGTTTTTCTCTTTCGATTCTAAGAAACACATTAATTTTTTTAGAGGTTTTGAAATCACGCCACAATGCACGTCGGGATATGGTGTTAATGCGATATGAAATCGGAAAACATTAAAAAATAAATAAATAATGCCTTGTAATACACGGTTCGGCTGCATTAAATATTACACATCTGTTGAAATGATGTTATATTTTCTTGAAATTATGTTATATTTGATGAAAAAAAAGGACATACTTTCATAGTGGGTAAAGTAGAAGGTCAATGATAGAAATATAGAATAGAAAATATCAAGAAGATACTGTAGTGATCTCTACAATAAATCAGTTTAGTGCAGGACGTCCAAAGATATTAATAGGAGGATGTGCAAAACAGACAACTAATAAGGCTTTATTCAAACATTAAAGAATACTTTAAGTGAAGGTCTTCTTTTGAATAAGAAAAAAACGTTGGGGGTATCCACAGATAAATATGAAGTCGGACAAAGTACAATCACCTTCCCTGAATTTGATTCAGGTATAACTAAAGGCTGATTCAAGGGTTGTTTATATTTCACATCATTAATCAGAATCTGCAAAGTAACTAAAATAAATGTAGTGGAGTAAAAATACCAGGTTAACCTCTGAATTGTAGTAGAGTAGAACAAAGTACATGCTGCTGTAACAAAAACATTTCCCAACTTGGGATCAATATTATCTTATCTTAAGATGATCGATGGCTACTGCCATATTTTCAAAATGTGCCTCTGAACCTTGACAAGTGCATGTTTCAGGCTTATCAATGAACAACAGGAGGGGTCACAGACATAAGACCAGCTGTTAAATAAAGCTCTTCTGACCTTAGCTGTCATGTGGGTATATTAATGCTGTCCATTATGGACACAAGCAATTTTCACCCATGTATTAATTATATGTTTTAAATTTGATAACACCACTGTGTTTCATATCCCCTAAACCTCCAGGTTGTACACAGTTAGATACTGGCAACTTCTAATTGTGGGAAATACGAAAACGTCTTATAAAACTACAATTGCCAGTAGAGACGTGCCATAGAACATGTTGCGAAACACACAATAACCAGCATGTGTAGTTCTGGGGGGTGGGGGGGGGGCTGGACCCGTTCAATCTAGTCTGTCGTGGTTCCATTCCATTTCAAAGAGCTGTTTGACGCTCGGCGTAACCTTGTCGCACTGCCACTCCAACATCCAATCACAGGGCTTGAGGACTAATCACGGGGTTTGTAAAGCAAGGCGGATGCTGTAGTCCCAAACGATAGCTGGGGATTCTGGGTAGTGTAGTGTCTTCGGAAACTCTGTAGTGTCTAAACTCCGAAAAAACTATTTGTTTCTCCGAATCGAAGGTTAAAAACACAAAAGCATTGTACACAATTCAAACCAATCAATATTGTGTAATTAACAAAGATAAACTGATGTTTTTTAGTGGATGAGTAATGCAGATATCACTGTGTAATCATTTGACAGTGAGGGGAATAATTCCGATTTTATTATGAAAACTTCGAGACCGGAAAAACTGTTTTCACCCCGTGAGGGTTGATGCTAATTTTACATGGAAGCTGCCGCATATATTCGTTATTCTGGCGAGACCTCAAATTATCTTCGTAATATCTATCACACTATAGATCCTACACATCGACTGGACATGGATTCTAAAAGTACAATATACACTTCTTGCTAGAAATCGAATAAAAAAGCATTTTAATGGCCAAACTATTCCACAATTTAGGATTTTCCAGAAAGGGTTATTTGTGAATAAACGTCCCTCCGGAACGTTTGCAATCAAGCATGTTGTTTCTTACATGACAACTAGAGCACCTCTAGTGGTAGTGTAAGAAACAACATACACTTTAAAACGTGTCTCTGGATCGTAATAAGGGCTTGAACAATCGGCCTATATGGTAGTTTTTTGTGGGAGGACAGGCTGCCTGATTAAGTTCTGGCTCTTCTTGTTGCCACCGCAGCGGAGCCGGCTCTAAGCACTGAAAACCGGTTCTTAGCTGGCCCCAAGTAGCACAAGTGGACTCATAATGAAAAATACGCTGGTAAAATATGCCTGTAGAAAACGGCTTATGCTACAATAGGATGGCAACAAGTAGTCAAGATAGTCAGATTAGCTTTGGTTGCTATGCTAACATCACCCATTTTATACCAGAGAAACTTTCATAACACCGTTGTGGTGCCAAACAGCATCAATTCAAACTGAAACACATTCACTTTGGGGATGGGAGATATTTATCAGCTGCTTGTGTGACAGTCAGACATTGAATAATTTCCAGCGACCGCTGCCATCTTGCGGACAGGCATCTTCCTACGCTGTCACCACTCTTCCTACGCTGTCATTGGAGGCAGTCGCAATTTCTACAGGCTCGCACTTACCTGTTAGCATCTGGCATCTGTTAGCATCTAGCATCTGTTAGCATCTAGCTCTCCTGCTTACAAACTTTTAGCCATCCCTGCTTATACAAGTAGTAGTTTTAGTTGTCTGCGATCTGCGGAGGCCTACTCCCACCTGTCGAGTACGGCTGTACTGAGGTGTTTTTCCTCCGGAGACGTCGCGAAGAGACGGAGCGGCTCCACCTGTTGCCGCATGCGATCTGCGATTTACGGAGGCCTGATCGTCGCGAAGAGACGGAGCGGCTCCACCTGTTGCTGCCTGCGATCTGCGATCTACGGAGGCCTGCTCCCACCTGTAGAATACGGCTGTACTGGAGAGGTTTTTACCCCGGAGTCGTCGCGGAGAGACGGAGTGGATCCACGCTTCGGGCTTGGCCTGCTTCCTTCCGGGCGTGTGCTGCTGTGCGGAGGAGGATTTTACCACAGCTGGGGCCTGCTTTCCACCTGTCCTGCTTTCACCCCGGGGATACCACGGAGGGACCGGAGCGCTTCCACGCTGCTGTTTTCGCCTGTCCTTTGCTGCTGTGCTGATTTTGCTCCAGGAACATCGCGGATACTGTGTGCTGGTCTGGGAAAATGGCCCATATCGGGATTCTGCTGTGCCTGTTAACTGTTTTGGACTATGAGAAGATCTCTAGTCATTCTGAGAAGTCTACTGGATTCAGGTCTGTTCTGCCACCCGCAGTGGGCATCACCTGCAAAGGTTCGGATGTGTTGCTCAAACAATTACCGGTTGCCTTGTCACAGTCAATCTGCTCGACAAAATATGTTTGTCTTTTTTGTTTTCCTGCAATGATGGTTCTTAA
This sequence comes from Harpagifer antarcticus, assembly GCA_902827135.1. Taxonomy (NCBI): domain Eukaryota; kingdom Metazoa; phylum Chordata; class Actinopteri; order Perciformes; family Harpagiferidae; genus Harpagifer; species Harpagifer antarcticus. The sequence continues at coordinate 15,464,816 of CADEHL010001005.1, forward strand.
GGACTGCTTCTTAAGCTCAAATCACACTCTCGCAGACTTTTCCGGTGTTTCTAAATTAGATAACAATGTATGTGTGTCGTTTAAGAGGAAAAGATGCCTGGTTTTTTTGTTGTTATTACTGTCAGGAAATGTACAACCTAACCCTGGTCCGCCCAGTAGTAGTAGTCAGATCGCTACTCCTGCTGATTTTAAAGCTAGGTCTGGGTTGGGTTTCATCCACTTGAATGTGCGCAGTCTGTTAGGTAAACTAGATTTAGTCCGTATCTGGGCGAGCTCGACTGACGCTGACGTCATTGTTTTATCAGAAACATGGCTAAACAAATCTATTTTGGCCTCTGACATTGCCTTAAATGGTTTTAATGTGTATCGTACCGACCGGCCTAATAAAGGTGGTGGCGTTGCCATTTATGTTAAGAATAAGTTCAGTGCAACCACATTAGTTTCCAAATCGATCAGTAAGCAATTTGAATTTTTAGCCATAAATATAGAAGTGGCAAAGGGTCAACAGGTCATGGTAGTGAGTTGTCACAGACCCCCCTCAGCTGTCAAAGACTCCTTGTCTTCACTAGCAAATCTTTTATCACAACTAGACTACAAGGAAATAGTGCTACTTGGAGATTTTAACTGGGACTGGTTAACTGCAGTGTCAGAGGATTTTAAAAACCTTTGTATCTCTTTAAATGTTACTCAGATTGTTGACAGTCCTACTCGCCCTAACATTAAGTCCCCTAATAAATCCTCCCTAATTGATCTCATTTTAACTAATGTTCCCCATAAATATTCATCTGTGGGAGTATTTGCAAATGATCTGAGTGATCACTGTGTTGTAGCCACAATTAGGGACACTAAGGTCCAAAAGGTTAAACCTCGCATTATCATTAAGAGAGACATAAAACATTTTGTGGAGCAGGGTTTTGTGTATGATCTGTTTGATTTTGATTGGGGTAAAATCGATCTGTGTGCTGATGTAGAAACCGCATGGTCTTATTTGTATCTTGGTTTTATGGAGATCATTGATAGACATGCACCCCTGCGTAAATTTAGAGTAAAGGGACGAGACAATCCTTGGTTTTCTGCTAATCTGTCCAGTCTCCTTCATGAGAGAAACAAGGCCTGGGCAAAGGCTAGGAAATCAGGCTCAGAGGTAGAATGGCTGCGTTTTAGGCAGCTAATAAATAGCTTCACTTCTCATATCAAAAGTGCTAAATCAAAGTATTATCTGTCAGTAACCACAAAGAATCTGAATAATCCTGGAAAATGTTGGAAAGCCATTAAATCGTTATCCACCGGCGATATCCGTAATGAGCGACCTCCGTGCATTACCACAGCATCTGGCACTATATCGAACAGGGCTACTATGCTAAATTGCTTTAATGAACATTTTGTGTCCTGTGGTTCTCTATTTGATTATGTCACTAACTCTGCTTCTGTGAACACTACAGTATGTGACTCTGAAAAACGTGTGTTGGAAAACCCTTTTAGTTTGACCCCTTTTACTGTTGATGTTGTTTGTGAAGCTTTAACCAAGTTAGATCCTAAGAAACCGGCCGGCCCGGACAACGTAGAACCTTTCTTTTTAAAGATAGCTGCAGATGTTATTGCTCCACCTCCCTCAGCACTAACACAATTCCAAAATTGTGTAAGTCAGCGTATGTCCTGCCTTTGCTAAAAGGAGGGGGGCCACCTTATTAAATAACTATAGGCCAATCTCTAAGTTGTCAGTTCTGGCTAAGGTTCTTGAATGCTTAGTGAGTGAACAGGTAAAGGTGTTTTTATGTACAAATGACATCCTGTCTAAACATCAGTCAGGCTTCAGAAAGCAACACAGCACCATCACTGCAACAATGAAAGTGGTGAATGATGTGGCGAGTATTTTAGATAATAAGCAGAGTAGTGCAGCTCTATTTATTGACCTTTCAAAAGCGTTTGACACCGTCGATCATCACATTTTAAAGCAGAGGCTAGCCAGAATAGGCATGTCCAGCCATGCAGTGGGGTGGTTTGTAAACTACCTCTCTGAAAGGTCCCAATGTGTTCATTTTGATGGGCTGTCTTCTGAGTGGTTGAACATTGCAAATGGTGTTCCTTAAGGTTCTGTTTTAGGTCCACTTTTATTCTCTATATATATCAACAGTTTAGGTGAAAATGTAGATGAAGCTACTTTACATTTTTATGCGGATGATACCGTGATGTACTGTGCAGGTCCCTCGATTAAGGAGGCTGGTGTTAAATTACAGGCTGTTTTTAACATTATTCAGACTCAGCTCTCTGAACTAAAGCTTCTTTTAAATGTTGAGAAAACCAAGGTAATGCTCTTTTCTAAAGCTAAAAAGACACCAGAGCCTGTTTTAGATATTGTAACTACGCAAGGAATAACACTTGAAGTGGTTACCTGTTACAAATACCTTGGTATCTGGCTTGATGATTGTCTCACTTTTAAACTTCATGTCAATAACCTGCTTAAAAAGCTGAGGGTTAGGCTAGGTTTCTTCTACAGGAACAAGTCCTGTTTCTCGCTTGAGGCCAGGAAAAGGCTCTGTGACCTTTTTACCTGTGCTGGACTATGGTGATTTGATGTATATGAATGCACCTGCCAATTGCCTGGTCAAGTTAGATGCTGCGTATCACAGTGAACTGAGATTTGTGACAAACTGTAAAGCATTAACCCATCACTGTACCCTGTATGCAAGGGCTGGTTTGCTTTCACTAACTGTACGGAGGCTCAGACACTGGTACATTTTTATATACAAAGTAGGGGTGTAACGGTTCACAGAAGTCACGGTTCGGTTCATACCTCGGTTTGTGGGTCACAGTTCGGTACGGTTTCGGTATAACAAGGAAAAGCAAAGAAAAGTCACAAATGCATAATTTCTTTTGCCGTTATTTATTTTTAACAGTAGTGCAAGTTTTGGTATGAAAATAAGGAACTCTAACATTTGGAATCATTAACTGTATTACACAGTTAAAAACAAACCACAAACAGTAACACACATACTCAGATGGCCATATTATTTATAATGGCTGATGTCAAACAAAAAGGTTAAATAAGCTGTACAACTAAAAAGAATGTCTTGAAAATATTAATATAAATAATATGAAAGTGTTTCAATCACAATCAATAAAAGGCAATACAGAACTGTATAACATCTCCTGATGTCACAATATAAAATAAATACAATGATAAATATAAAACAAAAATAAAATCTGTACCTTTAGGAGCAATGTCTAACATGTGTAATTAACTTGTGAGTGTGTGAGGCCATTATGCCTAAATAAAGGTTCTCAAGCTTTACTCTATTTTCAAGTTGTTCTTCAAAAAGATGAGTTTGTCTACGTTGTCAGCAGTGAGGGCAGATCTGTTGGAGGTAACTAAGTCACCTGCCGTCGAGAAAACCCTCTCGCTGCGGACTGAGACTGACTCGGATGTGATTGAGCATGTTTGACGTGTTACCACTAGCATACCGCACCGCTGTCAAACAACGCCGACACACCGTCCTCGTCCGATCCACAACTCGCACCCCATCATTGTTGTAGTCCACAGGGAACCCGAAATGTTCCCACACAGCTAATTTAAAAGAAGCAGGTGGGTCTTCTACCTCCTGTGTGTTGTGTGAACTCGCCATAGCTAACTTTTCTTTCTTCTTCTTGGCTTGTGTTCGTTTTGTTGTGTTTTTTTCTTGTTCTTCATTTGTTATTTACGGGCGGCTGGCTTTTAGGCGCAATACCGCCCCCTGGATTATATATAGTGTAATACTGCCCTGAGTGAAAGACTTTTTTCCCACTCGTAAAAAAAGGCGTATTCGCCATGTGACTGCATGTGCCGAACCGTGACGTCCGAACCGTGACGGTACGGGACGAATACGGATACACCCCTAATACAAAGCCATGTTAGGGAAACTTCCATCCTACATCTGCTCCCTGATCTCACGGAAAATTGTAAGTGGCTACTGCCTGAGATCGAATGCTGTGGTTTTATTAAATGTGGCAACTGCTAGGACTGTCTTAGGGAAGACAGCTTTTAGATGTGCCGCTCCTCTGTTTTGGAATAGTCAAATTAAATGGAAACTGAGCAATCTGGTGCCACTAAATGTTTTTAAAGCTCGGTTGGATGCTAGTCAATCGGAAGCTATTGGTACCTATTTATGTGGATAATTATGTAAATGATGCTGTATGATGTCCTTTTTGTTGTTCTATTTATGTGTATGTTTCATGTGGAACTACTTGAGCAGGTCTCCCTTGAAAAACAGATCAATGATCTCAATGGGATTTATCTGTATAAATAAAGGTTTATAAAAAAAAAAAAAAAAAAAAAAAAAAGAAAGGCAACTGCTCGGGGCCCCGGACCAGAAGGGGGCCCCCAAAGAAGGTAGACATGTCGGGAAAACCCCCTCAAGGCTGCCCCATGCATAGCGCGCCATAAAATGCTGCTTCTTATCTAACATTTTGTTGCCTTGCTCTGCTCCGGGGGGGAGTTAAAAGTAGACTAAACTCCGGTGGGTGAGCAGCATTGTATTGTCTTTTTATGCTGCTGCAACGCAAACATTTCCCAAATTGGGGTCAATAAAGTACTTCTTATCTTATCTTAGCACTGCAGCAGTCGGTAAATGCTGCTGAACCACATGCATAAACAATAAACCACGGCACTCTTAATCTGGCTTTGTATGATTAAAAGCAACACGATCACCGACCCGACGCAGTCCCCCATTGTTGTTGTTGTTGTTGTGAGCAGCGTTGAGGAGAAAATCAGCGACGTAAACGGTGACGTCATGACACAGCAGCGGCAGCACCAATCGGGCTCTGAGCGGTGGAAGCTCAAGTGGTGTTACAGAGAAGAACCAGTTAAGCACCCGAAAAGCACAAGAACGGATCTGGAACTGGAACTGGTTTGGTGGAAATGGGGCATTAGTGAAAACAGAGTTCTGCTCAACTGGGAGAGGTGTCTGGTAAAGCACAGACTGGACATTAGAGGCAGACACAGGAGTCGGTCAGAAAATGAAGCAGGTGTTGGATAGCGCGATGACTAGACCTGGGTAGCAGGAGCTGGGGCTTTGGCTGGTAGACTGGCTTCTGGGACTTGAGGTGTTGCATGAACATGAACTGGGACTGGGTCCAGACAGGAGGCCTGCAGACTTAAAACCCCAAGTACTACTCTGTGACTGAAAGGCTGATGGCCAGCATGCTGGCAATGGAAGTATTAATACAATTCTTTATCCATCCTGATTAGGAAATTATTAGCCAGGTTCTTGCTTTGGCTTCAAGGCCTGCCAACTTTAGAGCTGCCCCTCTGTACTCTGTCCTGTGTACTTTTTTCTACTCGCCTTACCAGCAAACAAAGGGGAGGGCCAATGATAAAGTTCTTCCTCAAACATACCCTCTGATGGGTCCATGATCTGTTGGGATTCCAATCACAGGAAGCATTGGAGCAAGGTGGTCCTAGCTAACCAGTTTATAAGGCAAGTCAAGACAAGGCAAGCCACAATCTGACAAAGACTAATAGAAGGACAGGACTTAACTACAAGTAGAACTAATCACATAGACAAGACACAGCTGGAGAGAGTAGGCAAAAACACTAGGGGAACAGAGTGATCTCACAGTGGTGGAAAGAATCAGGGCGGGGCAGACAATCACAACAGGCAGAAAACTGAGAGACAGAAAGTACAATTAAAACTAACACAGGGCGAGAAAACTTTTCGAAATAAAACAGGAAAAGGATCAACTAAAACTAGGATTATGACAGACCTACCATCTTTGCAGTGGTAATCCACGGACAGGTAGCTCCCCAGCTGAGGACAGGGTTCACCAAAGAGGTCCACAACATTAGCAATTAGATGGCAGACCTTACGGTTGTTGCAGCGAGCTGTGGGACATACAAAGAACATTGTCACCTTCCATAATATATGGCAATGATGATGACATTATGAAAAGCTTTACAAATTCCTACTTAATATTTAGCAGTTGTATTAACAAATGATTGCTAACAAAATGTGATACGAACAGTGCTGTCAGGTAACCATTGAATCAGAATCAGGATCTTTATTATAAAGTAGGCTTTCATATTATTTGCTCTGTGTTATTGGTGATCAACATAAAGATAGAAAGAAATATGTCTGAATCAAAGTGCAAGAGCTTTGCATTTGGTAATGTGCAAAAATAATGTGCAAAGATTCACAGTACATACTATAAAATAAGAAAATGCAATATACAATGATATATTCCAGTGGGGCTCAATGGACTTTTTGTTAAAGTCTGTTCTGGACGAGAATATAAAAAAAAATGTGTGAAGGGAAGAACTGGTCATGATTAAGTTTTGCTTCCAGTCGGCGAAAAAGTGTTTCAAAAAGATTGTGACCAGATCCGTTGTTGTCATGGAAATGTAATCTTTATGAAATGTTATCTTTATAAAATGTAATCCTATAGCTTTTCAGGAATCAATGAACAATCCTTTGAAAAACAGACTGACAGGTTTAAGATGTAAGGCATTGATAGCACTGAAGGTTGTGAGGATCTGGGTGGGAATGCAGATAAACAAGTTGATGTGGAGTCATCAGGGCCCAGGGCCCAAGAGTTCAAAGCTTTTAATCTCAATCAGATCCGATCAAATTTTGAAATCCCATTTTTTGTGATCCAGGATCAGACAAGTCGGCCAAATTTTGTCCCTGGAGTTCAAAGCAATTCAGGATAGGATCACCCTGATCCAGATTACGACTTTTCAAGATGACTAGATCCTGAATATCAGTGCTTTAATCCTACCGATCGCCATCTAGTGGATATGAAAATTAATACAAGGAAGACAAGAGACCACATTGCAGAGACATCTATTGTCCGCAATTACTTTTGAAAGGTGATGACAGATAATGGGCTTTTTTTTTGTTGAAGATATTTTTAATTGAATCTAAATTACATTTGTGATTGACAATCTTTGTTGTGATACTTTTATGAGCATAAACATTTATGTCATTTATGTCGTGAGCAAAAAATGGAAAAATAAAATGTATTTCCCATGAAGGCTAACAATTGTGTATTATTTCAGTTAACAAACTTTGCCATCTAATTTAAATTGAAACATATTTTAAAATAAATTGTACAGTACATTTTGCTCTGGTAATCCACTGGAAATCCACCCCTCTGGTGGGATCAGGATAATCCAGTTTGTTGGGATCAAACTGATCCCAATCCTGTGTTGTCGGTTTGAACTACCCGTTTTGAAGATTTGATCCAGATTAAAATACAAATCTGATTAAAATACAAATCTGATCAAATCAGATTTGGATTTTGGGGAGTTCAAAACCAAAAAACAGGATTAGGATTAGTTTTGATTAGGATCAAAACCAAAAAACAGGATTAGGATCACTTTGATATCCGATCAGATCAGGAAGATTTAATCTGGATCAAATCTTCAAAACGGGTAGTTCAAACCGACAACACAGGATTGGGATCAGTTTGATCCCAAACAACTGGATTATCTTGATCCCACCAGAGGGATTTCCAATGGATTACCAGAACAAAATGTACAATTTATTTGAAAATATGTTTCAATGTAAATAAGATGGCAAAGTTTGTTAACTGAAATAATACACAATGTTTAGCCTTCATGGGAAATACATTTTATTTTTCATTTTTTGGTCACGTTTGTGGTGGCCTACCAACCAACCAAATGTTGATGACGTAAATGTTTATGCTCATAAAAGTATCACAACAAAGATTGTCAAGCACAAATGTAATTTAGATTAAAGAAAAAATATCTTCAACAAAATAAAAGTCCATCATCTGTCATCACCTTTCAAAGGTAATTGCGGACAATAGATGTCTCTGCAATGTGGTCTCTTGTCTTCCTTGTATTATTTTTCATATCCACTAGATGGAGATCGGTCGGATTAAAGCACTGATATTCAAGATCTAGTAATCTGGAGAAGTCTGAATCTGGATCAGGGTCCTGAATTGCTTTGAAATACTGAGACAAAATCTGGCCGAGTTGTCTGATCCTGGATCACAAAAAATGGGATTTCAAAATCTGTTCGGATCTGATTGAGATTAAAAGTTTTGAACTACTGGGCCCAGGGTCACCATTTATGTAAATCACCTTCTGAATGTAGGTGTGGGAGTTCTTGTTCACAAAAAAGGAACAGGAAGGCTGTATATAAATGATTATAGTGTGCTAACTTCTTTGATGGACACCATGCAAGCACCATTTAAAGATCTGAAATAGTATGTGTTTGTGTTTGTGCGAATTTTTGCCTCACTTATTTCGCTGGACAGAAACTAAATTTAAGTTGCCACAAAATTATTTTTTGAGGTGCACTTGTCCATCCCAAGCATTTGATTCCCAACCTGCATTATTCATTGCTTGTTCAAGGACATTGAAAGTGAGGTGAATTTGAAAATGTGACTTTTTGATTCTTTGTGTGTTTGTGCGGCAATTGACTCAAAAAGCTAATACACATATACCTAGTACATACTGATAAAGGCTCCAGTGCTCCTGAACAAGATGAGCGAGTTTGGAAAATGAATGAATAGAAATTGTGCTTTTGCCATCAATTAAATGCATGAGTTAATGTTTACTCTAAAATGGATGGGTATCATCTATGTAACTCTATGGCCATTAAGCTTTTATTGTGTGTTTTTTCTTACATAAAAGTCCTGATGGGCAAACGTCCTTGGCAAATAATGGTTTGTATTGAGACAATATGTGCTTTATTATAATACTTCCATCAAAAGTGTATTGAGTGTCATACAGTTTCCATCCATGCAGAACCCTTTCATGAGGCATGCATGTTTGTTTTCCTATTCAGATTGTTTTCCTATTGAGTTCAACAGACACATGACAGGAACTATTATGAAGCCGAGAGTGGTTATTGTGGTGATGCTTTTACAGCTTTTGATTTGGTAATTGAATAGCACATAATAGTATAAAATCAATAATAATCAATCAGTAATTCATGAATTTATTTTATAGAATAAAACGATTTGACCATGTTTTACCTTTTATTGATTCTACAACATCCACCCAGCCGCATTGATGTTTTGTGGATGTTGATAGCGGGGATCGACAGTAATGAACGTTCCCACGACCGTAGAAGCTGCCATCTATGATTAAGACTTGACCTGAACCACACTGCAGAGTGGTGTTACGACCCCCACACACAATGGATCTCCCAGAGTCTAGAAGGAATACAAAAGCAAAGTGGTAATTAATTATAGAGTTATTCAGCATGTGTGAGTCAGAATACATACCAAACTCGCAGATAAAAGGCAGTTTTTTGTTGCAGTCTCCTGTGGCCTGCCATTGGAAGCCGGAATCTCTTAGAATGTGTCCACAACCGGCTCCTGGCTGTGGGTTGCTTGCCCAGTTTGAATAGCTGATTTGTGAGCCATCCAGCCAAGAGAGAGCACCTGAAGATGAAACAATAACTTTAAAGGAGAAGTTCCTGTAAATGTTACCAACAGTTCTGCTAACGTTCTTGGAAGGTTATGCAAGGACAAAACAATTACATTCAATGTTGGTTCCATGTTTCGCTTGATAAAAAAAAAACACAAAAGTGCTTCGCTGCTTTTGTTGGGCCGGTCCGAGCCCTTCAAGTTTAAATTATCTTCCATTTTTGGAAAAGTTCTGGTGATGACACTGTAGAAATTGCGCGCAGGCTCACAGTATATAAGGCGGCTACGCCTCCTGACTGTCATCCTTTTCTCTTCAGCTGACCAGAAAAGCATTTGAAAAAAACAACTAAAAAGTATCTTACCTCCAGGCAAGCAAATGGAGTCGCCCCTGCAGGAAACCCGTGCCTGTCCCTCATGCCCGGCTTAATAGCGGGCGCCGATCCCCACCAGCTCTGTTTCGAGTGCCTGGGACCAGACCACGCCGAAGACGAGCTCGAGGTGGTGGACATGGGAGCACCAACGTTCGCCATCCCAGCCGTGCGGGTTATGGCTCTGTTTGCTGAGGAGGAAGAAGATGACTTCGTCCCCCCACCACTGCCGCCGAAGCCGGCCGCCTCCGCCAGGGGTTTTATGGTCCAGTGTTCCGGTTTAACAGTTTTTTTAGATGAACTGGTTTATGGGCCGATGTGTCGGGGGCGTGGCCTTAGACTGAAATACACATTTTGTTTGCTTCTTCTGTCGTTTACATACATCTTTTATTATATTTGGCTCGGTAGGAAGACTTTGATGCACATTCAGTACCAGTGTGTGAGGTTGTGGTTACGATGGCGATATCCGGACGCTTACAGCGAGGACTACAAAAAGAAAAACGAGTTGACTGGGGATGTCTGTTCAAAACATTGCAAGCTCGAATAAATCATTTAAACCAGCTATTGTTGCCAGATGTATTACTGAATATCGTTCTTAATGTGATACCAAGTCCATCTGAGACCTGTGTGCAGGGATATTTAGACTTTAAAATGGGGGATGTGATGCCTATGCTGTTAAGTATTTTATTTTGGTGAGTCTGTTGCAAGACAGAAAAGACAGCCAGTATTGCTAGAATATAAACCTTTTTTTAATTGCATTCTGTTTCTAGCGCAACAGCTTTGGTCCAGATTTACATCCTATCAGCTACTGCATTAGCAGACATAGCAACAGGAAATAGGGGCCTATTTAGAAAGTTAGCGTTTAAAAATATCTAGGCTAAATATTATATTGTATAGCATAATGTTGCATGGCAATTATATATATAACGAAACACATGGCCTGATTTGCATATTGGAACTTTATGTGTGCACTAGAACACATTTATATGTAAAATTAACACTTATCACAACATAATGTGGGCTCGCAGGCTGATAAACTAGGATATCTGATCTCTATGGGTCTTAATGAGGCTTAGACCTCAGTCAGTATACTATTTCCAAGCAAATGCCTAATATAATATATATATATATTATGTATTACATGGCTTAACAATATTAGGAATCCTCTATTCCAGTGCTTCTCAAACTTTTTTCAATAATGTACCCCCTTTGAAAAAAAAATGCTGCCAAGTACCGCCTGATCAGCGCAAAAACAATTTGTTGAGGAAAAAATGCCAATAAAGAGGTACAGTACAGCGCTGCACCATCAGTGTCTGATTTATTAAAACAACAACATTGTAATTGTAGAAACACTTAAATGCTACATTTCAAATGTTTACAATCCATCCATCCATCCATCTTCTTCCGCTTATCCGTGGTCGGGTCGCGGGGGTAGCAGTTCCAGCAGAGAGCCCCAAACTTCCTTTTCCCTGGCGACATCAACCAGCTCTGACTGGGGGATCCCAAGGCGCTCCCAGGCCAGCGAAGAGATATAATCCCTCCACCTGGTCCTAGGTCTACCCCTTGGTCTCTTCCCAGCTGGACGTGCCTGGAACACCTCCCTAGGGAGGCGCCCAGGTGGCATCCTAACTAGGTGCCCGAACCACCTCAACTGGCTCCTTTCGACGCGAAGGAGGAGCGGCTCAACTCCGAGTCCCTCCCGGATGACCGAACTTCTCACCTTATCCCTAAGGGAGACACCAGCCACCCTGCGGAGAAAACCCATCTCGGCCGCTTGTATCCGCGATCTCGTTCTTTCGGTCATGACCCATCCTTCATGACCATAGGTGAGGGTAGGAACGAAAATGGCCCGGTAGACAGAGAGCTTTGCCTTCTGGCTCAGCTCCCTTTTCGTCACAACGGTGCGGTAAAGCGACTGCAGTACCGCTCCCGCTGCTCCGATTCTCCGGCCCATCTCACGCTCCATTGTTCCCTCACTCGAGAACAAGACCCCGAGATACTTCAACTCCTTCACTTGGGGTAAGGACTCATTCCCTACTTGGAGTGGACAATCCATCAGTTTCCTGCTGAAAACCATGGCCTCAGATTTGGAGGTGCTGATCCTCATCCCAGCCGCTTCACACTCGGTTGCGAACCGATCCAGTGAGTGCTGAAGGTCGCAGACCGATGAAGCCATCAGAACCACATCATCTGCAAAAAGCAGTGGTGCAAACCGAACTGCAGACCCCCCCCCCCCCCCCCCATGACTACGCCTCGAAATCCGATCCATGTATATTACAAACAGGATTGGTGACAAAGCGCAGCCTTGGCGGAGGCCAACCCTCACCGGAAATGGGTCCGACTTACTGCCGAGGACCCGGACACAGCTCTCGCTTTGGGAGTACAGAGATTGGATGGCCCTGAGTAGAGACCCTCTCACCCCATACTCCCGCAGCACCTCCCACAGTAACTCCCTGGGAACCCGGTCATACGCCTTCTCCAAGTCCACAAAACACATGTAGACCGGATAAGCGTACTCCCAAGCCCCCTCCAGGATCCTTGCGAGAGTAAAAAGCTGATCCGTCGTTCCACGACCAGGACGGAATCCGCATTGTTCCTCCTCAATCTGAGGTTCGACAATCGGCCTGACCCTCCTTTCGAGTACCTTAGAGTAAACTTTCCCGGGGAGGCTGAGTAGTGTGATGCCTCTGTAATTGGCACACACCCTCTGGTCCCCCTTTTTAAAAAGGGGAACCACCACCCCGGTCTGCCACTCCTTCGGTACCGTTTCCGACTTCCACGCAATGTTGATAAGACGTGTCAACCAAGACAGTCCCTCAACACCCAGAGCCTTCAGCATTTCTGGGCGGATCTCATCCACCCCCGGGGCTTTGCCACTGTGGAGTTGTTTAACAACCTCAGTGACCTCCCCCCGGGAGATTGGTGTTGATCCCCCGTCATACTCCAGCTCTGCCTCTAACATAGAGGACGGAGTTGTCGGGTTCAGGAGTTCCTCAAAGTGCTCCTTCCAACGCCCTAACACTCCATCAGTTGAGGTCAACAACGTCCCATCCTTACTGTACACAGCTTGGATGGTTCCCTGCTTCCCCCTCCTGAGGTGTTGGACAGTTTTCCAGAACAACTTTGGTGCCGCCCGAAAGTCCTTTTCCATGTCCTCTCCGAACTTCTCCCACACCCGCTGCTTTGCCTCGGCCACGGCTGAGGCTGCTGCCCTTCGGGCCTGTCGGTACCTTGCAACTGCCTCGGGAGTCCCCCGGGATAACAAATCCCTGAAGGCCTCCTTCTTCAGTCGGACGGCTTCCCTGACCACCGGTGTCCACCAGGAGGTTCGAGGGTTACCGCCCCTTGAGGCACCTAGGACCTTGAGACCACAGCTCCCCGCCGCGGCTTCGGCAATAGAGGCTTTGAACACCGACCACTCTGGTTCAATGTCCCCAACCTCCACAGGAATGCCCGAAAAGCTCCGCCGGAGGTGTGAGTTGAAGGCCTCCTGAACCTGGGCCTCCTCCAGACGTTCCCAGTTCACCCGAACTACACGTTTGGGCTTACCAGGTCTATCCAGAGGCTTCCCCTGCCACTCGACCCAACTCACCACCAGATGGTGATCAATTGACAACTCCGCCCCTCTCTTTACCCGAGTGTCCAAAACATACGGCCTCAGGTCCGATGATACGATAACGAAATCGATCATGGACCTTCTGCCTAGGGTGCTCTGGTACCACGTACACTTATGAGCATCCCTATGTTCGAACATGGTGTTTGTTATGGCCAATCCATGACTAGCACAGAAGTCCAGTAACAAACCACCACTCCGGTTCAGATCAGGGGGGCCGTTCCTCCCAATCACGCCCCTCCAAGTGTCTCCATCATTGCCCACATGTGCGTTGAAGTCTCCCAGCAAGATTAAAGAGTCCCCTTCAGGAGCCCCATACAGGACTCTTTCCAGGGTCTCCAAGATGGCTGTATACTCTGAACTGCTGTTGGGTGCATAAGCACACACAACAGTCAGAGTTTTCCCCCCCATAACCCGCAGGCGTAGGGAGGCAACTCTCTCGTCCACTGGGGTAGACTCCAACAACGAAGCACCCAACCGGGGACTTGTGAGTATCCCCACACCCGCCCGGCGCCTCACACATTGAGCAACTCCGGAGAAGAATAGAGTCCAACCCCTATCCAGAAGTAAGGTTCCAGAGCCGACGCTGTGCGTAGAGGTGAGCCCAACCAGATCCAACTGGTACCGCTCCACCTCCCGCACAAGCTCCGACTCCTTCCCCCCCAGAGAGGTGACGTTCCACGTCCCCAAAGCCAGCTTCTGTCGCCCGGGTCTGGTCCGTCGAGACCCTCCGCTTTCACTGCCACCCTTCTGGCAGCGCACCCGATCCCATCGTTGTTTCCCGTAGGTGGTGGGCCCGCGGGACGGAGAAGCGGAGGTGTTGCCCACGTTGCCTTTTCGGGCTGGGCCCGGCCGGGCTCCGTGGCAAGCCCGGCCACCAGACGCTCGCCGACGAGTCCTCCTTCTGGGCCTGGCTCCAGAAAGGGACCCCGGGCTTCCTCCGGGCCGGGTATCCTCACTTCTTGTGTCGTCTTTCATGAGGTCTTTTTGAACCTTTTTACAATCCATCACTAAATTCACGGCAAACCAATTTTAACATCATGCAATAACACTGAGACGACATTAGTTGCATTGCACTGATCTTTTTAATAAGTTGTACTTACAATTTAGTGAGAAACATGGGCTTGTGCTTCACTGAGGATCTGTCATTCTGACAGAGAGGCAAACTGCAGTTATTAAACTTCGCGTTTTGAAATGTGTAACTCTGTTAATATAAAACCCACACTGCTCAAACTTCGTTACTTTTCCTAAAATTGGTATATTTATTTATTTATTTTGGGGCGTGGGGAATGAAGATAAAAAAATATATGAGCATTTTATGAGCAATGGATTTTGACCCCTCATATAAACATATGCATAATGCTGTGCTATACTTTGCGGCCACACGCCGTTGCCAGGCAACGCTTATTGTTTAAGCAGGCAGTCATATCATTAGCTAGAATCAGCTAGATCTGACAGATTTGGACATAAACGCGAGTGAAGTATAACTGGACGTGAGAGAGAGATCAGATCAGCTGCTGCTGACGGAGAACACGCAGCTCTTCCGGATCAAAGCTCCCCCGCTGTGACAGACCATTGAGCAGAGCAAAATACACTAATGCTGCGTTCACACCGGACGCGATGCGATGTTTGGGGGCGGCGCGATTACATGTAAAGTCAATGCAGAGACGCGGGCAGACGCGAATCCGCTCCGACGACGAACATGAAGCGGTGGATGTGGCGCGAATCACGCGATTGAACTGTGCCGCGTAAAACGCGAGAGTTACATTTTTTCAACTCGAGCGTCAAATTCACGTGACGAGTTCTTGCGGAAGCGAATCAGCGGTTAGCAGTTAGCACACAGAGATCACAGCTCCTCATATCTGTTCAGAAACTGTACAAAAGTTAAACAAGTACAAACCACAGACTGTCTGTGTCATGGCGAATACAGTAGCTGGTTTATTTATGTCTGTAGGCCGTTGTTATGAGTGTGGAGTGAGCATATACAACCTTAGCTTAGCCTGGTCGACCCAAATTCCATTCAGAAAACAAGCATTTTAATGCTGCGTTCAGACCGGACGCAATGCAATGTTTTGGGGCAGCGTGATTACATGTAAAGTCAATGCAGAGACGCGATCAGACGCGAATTTGCTCCGACGGCGCGCATGAAGCGGTGGACGCAGCGCGAGTCACACGATTGAGGCGATTGAAGGGGGCCGCGTCAAACGCGAGAGTTCAATTTTTTCAACTCGGGCGTCAAATTCACGTGACGCGTTCTCGCGGAAGCCAATCAGCGGTGAGGATCTCAGCCTGCCGTCACTGACGTTCAAACAGAAAACATCAGCCATTAGCTGTTAGCAGTTAGCACACAGAGATCACAGCTCCTCATATCTGTTCAGAAACTTTACAAAAGTTAAACAAGTACAAACCACAGACTGCCTGTGTCATGGCGAATACAGTCACTGGTTTATTTATGTCTGTAGGCCGTTGTTATGAGTGTGGAGTGAGCATATACAGCGTTAGCTTAGCCTGGTCGACCCAATCTCCATTCAGAAAACAAGCATTTTAAAAGGTTTTTCGACTGCCGTCTGTCTGCAGACTTGTCAAAGCATTAATTCATGGTTTTTACTAACCGGTATCAGTATGTTGTTACGTCGGCATCATTTAGAAACGTGTATTACAATTTAATCACGGCAAAATATGTTCATTTTGTTGTAGCTCCCGAGCCAGCGCGTCTTGTTTGAATGATGCTAGTAAACACAGCTGGAAGCCGCGGTGAAACTCGAGCGACTAGAGCGATGCGATAGGAGCGTTTAGAGCGAAGCGAATATTCGGATCGCGTCCGGTCTGAACGCAGCATAAAAGGTTTTTCGCCTGCCGTCTTGTCTGCAGACTTGTCAAGCATTAGTTCATGGTTTTTACTAACCGGTATCAGTATGTTGTTACGTCGGCATCATTTAGAAACATGTATTACAATTTAATCACGGTAAAATATGTTCATTTTGTTGTAGTTGTAGCTCCCGAGCCAGCGCGTCTTGTTTGAATGATGCGAGTAAACACAGCTGGCAGCCGCGGTGAAACTCGAGCGATTAGAGCGAAGCGAATATTCGCATCGCGTCCGGTGTGAACACAGCATAAGAGTTAGACCTAACACACTTAGCTAGTTTTATCTATTTATAACTAGATAAACTAGTTATAAATATATGTATTCTTTCCTGTCGGGTCACTTATTACAGGTTCAGCGAGCTGCACGAGCCTGACGGGCTGTCAGGAGAGGGAGAGGAAAAGAGAGCATCCCTTTTATTTTTCCCATTTTATTATCCAGAATTACTGTAAACTTTTGAATAAAGTAGTTAATCTAGTATTAGTAGTTTGTTTAAATGCATTAATTATGCTTTTTTTTTCATTAACATAAAAAACATATATAACGTATCCCCTGCAGTACTCCAAAGTACCCCTAGGGGTCCCTGTACCCCCATTTGAGAACCACTGCTCTATTCTAACATAATATTCAGTGTCCATCGACATGAAAATAACAAAAAAGTTCATACTGGACTCAAACCCGAGTCCCAACAGCAAATATTACTCAAGCCCTGCGCATTATGAATGCACCACGGATTAACACAAGATATTAGACCACCATAGCTGAATTTGTTAGATTAACATTGTTAAAAAGTTCCAGAAAAATGCAACCCGACCATAATTTAGAATGTGAGCGAATGTATGCACACTTTAAAGTCTAAATATCTCTGCACATGCAGCAATGACATTTATGCTGCTATCTTTGCAAAACCAGTTAACAGTCACATTTCATCTGGATGAGTGCTGCAGAATACCGTTTTTATAAGGGATACATACATGTGTGTGTAGTCTTTCATATCAAACATGATCGCTGGTGTAGCCACAGAAGTCGTAACACAGTTTAACCTGGGCGGATCCCAGTTTACCCTGGGCGGATCCCAGTTCCCTGGGCGGATCGCTGTTTACCTGAGCGGATCACAGCTTACCACAGCTGAAGACTTCTCCACGCTGCTTTCAAACTGTGAGTTAACAACGTACGCTTCACTTGGAGGCTGTCTGAAGGTGTACACATGTCTCAGATGGACTTGGTATCACATTAAGAACGATATTCAGTAATAAATATGGCAACAATAGCTGGTTTAAATGATATATTCGAGCTCGCAATGTTTTGAACAGACATGACCAAGTCACCTCGTTTATCTTTTTGTAGTCCTCGCCATCGTAACTGTTGGGGAAATAATTTCCAAGGCCCATAACTTTGACACAGTTTATCAGTTCATACTGTCCTGACTGAGCACACATACCTGTAACCTTGGCTGCTGTGCTCTCAGTGTTTTGTCTCCCTGTTCCTGCCTGTTGGCGTCAGCTGATAGAGGTGATTCTATCTTGATATGCACAATGTTGATTATTCTCTCTGAACTAGCAAAATACATGGGTCTGGGGTAGAGTTCTTCAGAATTGACGTGGCATGTTGTGGCAGCCGCTGCTGACGGATGTTGTCCCAGGCCACAGTGGGCCGCCAGAGAGTACCACAGCGTATTAGCTGCAGCTCCACAGCTGCTTGCATGTCCCCTAACACCGTTTTAGGGGGAATGGAAGCTCAGTTGTGTACTGGCAGAATGGATGGACAGGACACTGAGACTGGGTTACTTACTCCAATTCTGCAGCGTCCCTCCTCCATTCAGGGGTATAAGAGAGGCAAATATAGCATCCCAGGAGGAGATAGGTTTCCTTTCAACAGAGATTCAGGCCCTGTTGCAAAAAATGGGCTGTGTCTGTCATGCACTCTCAGGACAGAGAAAAGGGGCTTCACTCCATGTACTTCCTGGTTTCCAAGAAGACAGGAGAATTCAGACCCATTCTGGATCTTCGCATCCTGAATCAGCACATTGCCTGCAAAAGGTTCCATATGTTAACCATAACATATTTAATGGAACTGGTGCAGCTGGGTGATTGGTTCACAGCCATCGACCTGAAGGACGCTTACTTTCATGTCAAAATTGCTCCAAAGCACAGAAAGTATTTGCGTTTTGCCTTCCAGGGGGTAGCCTACGAGTACAACAGACTACCGTTTGGCTACTCCCTGTCCCCATGCACATTCAGTGTATGCCCCCATCGAGGGAGAGGTGTACACCCCAATGAGAAAGAGGGCAGGCTACGTGCCACTCTGTCAGAGAACAGACAGATGTCCCTGCTTCAGGCAGTTTTCAGACTGTGACGGGGGGCGACGGTGACAGCCCTGACCATCATGCAGACCTTGGGTCTCATGGCGGCTGCTCACCACGTGTGTCGCCTACAGATGTGGTTTGCCAGCCTTCGTTTAGATCCCAAGAGGTACAAACGACGTCTGGTGACCATACTCCCCTTCAGTGGAGGGCAACCCCCGATACTGGGGGTCCCCAAAGCATTTGCTGAACGGGAGGGACTTGCCTAGAGACAACTATAGGTGGTGGCTGGCCTCTGACAGAGACCCAACATCAACCTTCTCAAGCTACAGGCAGTAGTACTGGTCCTTCAGCACTTCAAACCCTTACTACAGGGAAAATATGTGCTGGTGAGGAGCGACAACCGCACCACAGTGGCTTACATCAACAGGCAGGACAGAGTCAGCTCCACCACCTTGTTGAGAGCAGCGGAGAACCTTTGGTTGTGGGCCTCAAAGAATGTTTTTATCTCTAAAGGCCCCCCACATTCCGGGACTGAAGAACAGGGGGGCCGGCCTCATGTCAAGAGGCGGGCCCCTGCCAGACGAATGGTGGTTCTCCCTGGCTCAGCGGGACAATCCACCCTTGGGGGAAGACACGTTTGCACACGAGCCATGGCCAAGATAGCTGCTCTACACCTTTCCACCGCAGGTGCAATAGGGGCGTTACCCACTCTGGGCCACCTCTCCAGGCTTGGCTCCTGTGAGGGACAGGCTGAGAAGGGGTGGACTCTCTGACAAAGTTATACACACTGTCCAGGCAGCAAGAGTGGGACCCACCACAGCCTGTTACAGGACGAAGTGGTTGGGATTCCTACAGTTACTGGAACTGCTACAGCCGGGCGATAGGTTCACAAACCATCGACCTGAGGGACGCTTACTTTCATGTAAAATTGCTAGAAAGCCAAAACAAAGGAAGAATTTGCATTTTGCCTTCCAGGGGATAGCCTACAGGTACAACAGACTACCGTTCGGCTACTCCCTGTCCCCACGCACGTTCAGCAAATGTGTGGCCACAGCGCCTCAGCCACTTCACAACCATGGCAAGAGGGTTTTATTTTATCTCAACAACCTCATAGTCATGGCCAGGTCCAGGGAATGGACAGATGTTCCACACAGCCCAATTGATCTTACACCTAACCAAGTTGGGGGTTTGCGGTCAATTGGAAGAAGAGCAGTCCCATACCTCACCAGCAGGTGGGATATCTGGGGATTTTGCTCAATGCAGCCCCCATCGAGAGCGAGGTGTACGCCCCCATCGAGAAGGAGGTCAGGCTCTGTGCAACTCTGTCAGAGGACAGACAGACGTCCCTGCTTCAGGCAGTTTGCGGACGGAACGTTGGTGCGAGGAAAGGAGTCTAGAGCCTCTGTCCGGTACATTGGGCTCTATTCTATCCAAGCTATAGCTACTGGTGGAAAAGGGGCTTGCTCATGCCACAGTCAAGGTGTATGCAGCAGCCATCTTGTCCTGTCATGCAGGATTTGGCGGCAGACCAGTCTTAAGCCAACCGCTTATGAAGCGTTTTTTGCAGGGGATCAGGAGACAGCGCCCAGTGGTGTATGTCTCCACCCTGCAATGGGAACTGCCATTGGTGCTCGAGGCTTTGGTCACAGAACCATTGAGCCTCTGGAGCTCTCCTCCCTGAAGGCGCTATCATTGAAAACAGCTTTGCTTCTTGCCTTGACTTCGGCCAAGAGAGTATGCGAGCTGACCTCTCTGTCGGTGCACCCGAGACACTCAGACCGAACCCCTCCTTTGTTCCCAAGAGCCTATGGAGTTCATTCAGGTCGAGGGCTATACAGTTAGACGGCTTTAGTCTTCCACCCCATACTGGGGACAGGGAGGAGAAATTGCACCTCCTCTGCCCAGTTTGTGCGCTGGCATGTTATGTAGGGTGCACGGCTTCCATTAGGCGTACTGAACAGCTGTTTGTGTGCTTTGGGGATGGTGTGGCGGTAAAGCTCTGTCCAAGAAACGCCTGACAGTATGGCTCTGCGAGTGTATTTCACATGCCTATGGGCAGGCGGGGAGAGCCTTCCCCACTGGGGTCTGTGCACACTCTACACGTGGTATGGCTGTGTCAACGGCCTTGTTCAACGGCGTGAGTGTGGAGGACATATACACGGCGGTGTCTAGGTCTACACCAGGCCCCTTCATAAGGTTTTATCTCTTGGACATGTCTGGCTCCCTTGCACATAATGCACTTATGTTTTCCCATGCTCCTTAGGGACCCGGGAGACATGGTGCGCAGTAAGCCCCATACAGGGCTGGAAGACTCTCCCCCGCTAGGGTCCATGCACACTCTACACGAGGTAAGCGTGTGAGTGTGGGGGACATAGTACACCTAAGATCTCCCCATGCTCCTTAGGGACCTGTGAAACGTAGTGTGCAGTGTATAGTCACTTGCGCTGGCACCTGCAGGGTGGAGCTATGGGCTTATTCAGACCAATTAGGCTCTACCCAGCCAAGTAAGCTGCGGCTCCGACTTCTCCACGGTCACAACCGGATGATAGGAATTTGGGGTGCGGTGGCTGTTAACCAAAGGCCGGTCAGGGGCAGTGTGGCGGGTCGATGTTTTAGGACGTCAGGGCGTTTATCCATTGGGGCTCCACCCACTGTACCCATAGAGTCCAGTAGAGGGCGGGGCCTGTGTGAGATAGACCAGTGGGTTACGTATTGTAACCCTAGTACTATAAGCACAGGCGGAGCCCTCTACCTAGGGGCCCTGTCTTTCCTATGCCACTTGCTGAAGAGGGTGTAGGATGACAGTCAGGAGGCGTAGCAGCCTTATATACTGTGAGCCTGCGCGCATTCAGGTAGGCTCGTCCTGATTGGCCGGCTATGTTTATACAACTTCAGTGTGTGAACGCTCGCGTATAATTGATGAGAGTAGAACTAGGGTTACAATACGTAACCCACCGTTTTACCTTTACAGTTTGAGATTGGGAGAATATTCTATATGTTGCACGATTAATGTGATACTCTGCACTAAGCAACCACCTCTTTAGTAAGTAAAGACTAAAAGAAACATTGGAAGGTAACAAGCCTTTTCTTTTGAACCTTGACATTTATATATATATATCTTTTTTTGTATTTCTCGAAATAATATGTGAATGTGTGAAGTCGTTTCTCAATACCCTGAGGGTAAAGAAAATACTTTGCACCAGTCAAAAGGCTGTATTCACGGAACATAAAAGTCAGAAAATCCAGGAATGGAATACATTTGACACAATTGCACCTATTTACCACAGATTGCAAGATTATTGATCATCAACTCAATCACTACAGTTGAACTGTTATCTTCTGCACAAAGAAGCAGCATTTGATGAATTAAATCAAATATGTAAGGGAAAACCCTTAACAATGAGCAATCATATGCTCATTTAATTGACTTATAAATTAAATCGTATAGTAGCTTTATTCCTCCGTGTAAGGTGAATAGAAAGCAACATGACATCTGAATGAGAGCAGACTATCACAGTTTATTATTTAGCATTTGCCTTTATTCCAAATCTTGTTCTTCTTACCTTCAACAGTTGGAGAATATTTCAGGTTTGTAGAGGGCGAGGGTGCCATTCCAACCCACACATCCTTCTTGGGGTTCAAAAGTATTTGAAGAAAGTATTGGGTTTCTTTATCTAGGATTAATCCAAGGTGTCCACCACGCTGCTCACACCAAGCCTGCGCACTGAAAAATGTATGCTGGAGATCCACAAATTCATAGCAAGAGCCTCCAAAGTCCCTCTGGTATTCCAGACAGGAAACAGTCAACTTTGTCTTATCCTTAGAGCCAGACATACAGCTGAGTGTCGTCAGGAACAATAGGTGCACTATAGTCCAACACATTCTTTCTGTTGTGTCTGCAAAAAAAGAAAGTTTGTCTCACATCACTTTTTTGATCCTCTTAGTGCTTTTTACGACAGAGGTAAAAGTGACACTGTTTCAGGCTTTCATCTCATGTTCTTATATACTCTCAGACCTGGCCTTATCCTCCCTTTAAATGGGTCTGACATGAGCCTTGTCACCACTTTGCTCTGGGTTCACTGGAACATTGTTGACCTAAGCCATCTCTCTTTTGAAAACCAATGGATGCATTACCTATGTACACAGAGCTGAAACAAAGGAAACGTTAGTGAATAGGTTCAACCAGATGGAATGGTTGCTTGAGGTTATGGGTTTATCAGAAATTCATATAGCAAAGGATTAATGGATTTATATTGTCAAAATAGATATCTCATTTCAAATTGGGAATGGTTTTGTTGTATGTGACAAGTGCTGGTTTATACGTGGAGTCAAAATGATCCTGAAGATGGTAAATTATGTCGACAAAGAAAAAGGCAGACAAACTATTGCTGCCCTTGTCAGATTAAAGATTTAATATCACCCATTATTCTGGTATTAAATTGCATGCTGTTTAACCACCAAGTGTATTTCAAAAGATAAAAGACACTAAATCCTTGTAAATATTCTCATTAAAATGAAAAATAAATTCCATATTAGTTTTAAAACTGTCTTCAATAAAGTCATTTTTTCACAAAGTAAACATTGGCTAAATATAAAGTATAGTTTAGAATACTTATGGCACACACACACACACACACACACACACACACACACACACACACACACACACACACACACACACACACACACACACACACACACACACACACACACACACACACACACACACACACAAAGGATCCAATTGGTTGCTAGGTTCAAGCACTTCAGCAAAATAAACTAATAAACCAAGTGTTACCAACAACAAGAAGGCACATAAAAATAAGTTTTGCTTTGTAAGAATTACAAAGTGTATTGTGTGAAATAAATTAGGCCTAAATCCTACAGAAGTATCATTGGTATAAGTTAATACTGTCACAAACGAGCTGAGGACCAAAATGCAGAACACGGGAAACCAGAGATAGTCGGTAACCAGCTTTATTGAAGGCAATAGGCTGGTAGGAGACAAAACGGCAGATAGTAGGCAAAGGGCTGGTCGAGGACAGGCGAGGGTTCCAGGAGACAGCAGGACGGGAGTCGCAGGTACAGAACGGGTCAGGGAGCAGGCGAAGCAGGCTGGTCAGGGACAGGCAGGGTCGAAACCGGGAGAGCAATCTGAAGGGTAATTCGGGAAAGACTGGCATGCTGCAAATTACGATCTGGCACTGAGGTGAAAGTGAAGTGGGCCTAAATACTAATGGAGCTGATGGGTGTAACATAGTGAGATAGAGACAGGGTGTGACTACCAGGTGACTAAGGAATGTTATTGCAGAAAATAGGTGAGTGAGAAAGCAGACTGTGACAGAACCCCCTCCTTAATGGACGGCTCCAGACGTCTAAGACATTTCTATCAAGAAGAAAAGAGAAAAAAAAAAAGAGAAGAATCAAGAAAAAACCCTACAGACACAGGGTGGAAGGTGGAGGTATGGGAAAGGTCAGTACTCATCTGAGAATGCTCTCTCGGCCTCTCCCTCCTGGAAATCCTCGTCCTCCTCGACTGATGACGCTTCCCCCTCCTCCTCGACGAAGCCTCTGATCTGTCGCGGACGAGTGCCCCCTTGCTTAACGCCTGGTTGAGCGTGGGTCCTAGAAGGCTGCTCCGGGTAACGCAGGTGGAAGTCTCGGATGAGTCTCGAGTTGAGGATATGCCGAGCAGGAATCCACTGCCTTTCCTCAGGACCATAGCCCTCCCAGTCCACCAAATATTGAACCCCTCTTCCTCTATGACGGGAACGGAGTAGACGACGAAGGGTGTAGGTAGGACCCCCATCGATCATCCTAGGGGGTGGTGGTGGAGGGGCGGCAGAAATCATAGGACTCTCCCGGACAGGTTTAATCCTAGAAACGTGGAAGGTGGGATGGATCTTCATGTTCCGGGGCAAACTCAGTCGAACTGCTGCAGGATTAATGACCTTGACAATCTTGAAGGGTCCAATAAACCTGGGCGCTAACTTCTTAGACTCCACCCGAAGGGGAATGTTCTGAGTGGAAAGCCACACCCTCTGGCCTACCTGGTACACAGGTGCCTTGGTGCGTCGGCGGTTCGCTGATGTGGCGTACCGGTTAGCAGACTGAAGCAGAGTTGTTCGAGCCTGCCTCCAAGTCCTCCGACAACGTCTGATGAAGGCCTGGACAGACGGACAGGTAACCTCCTTCTCCAATGCAGAGAACAATGGGGGTTGAAAACCGTATGCACACTGAAAAGGGGAAAGACCAGTAGCGGAACTGATGAGGGTGTTGTGGGCATACTCCACCCACAGGAGTTGTTTTGACCAGGTCGTGGGATGATCGGAAGCCATGCAGCGGAGAGTGGTCTCCATCTCCTGATTCTTCCTGTCACGGTTGAGTGAAGGAAGCAGGACCCAAGCGCAGATAACTTTGGTAAACCTTTATTTCAAGGCTAAAATGGAACGAATACAGCCAAACACAGAACACTCACCGGTGAAGTCCGTCACCAACAAAAGAAGCACCGACACTGAACACAGCACGAGACAAGACTAAATACAGGGAGGGCTAATTACCAGACACAGGTGAACACAATCGGTAAACGAGACACAGGTGAGGAGGGAGGAGAAAAACACAAGAGCCACAGGTGAACACAATTAGCTAAACGAGACACAGGTGAGGAGGGAGGAGAACACACAGGGACACTAACGACAGGAGGAAAACATGACAGAGAACAGTGAAAACACCCAAACTTAGACAGAACTGTGACAGAACCCCCCCCTCAAGGGACGGATTCCAGACGTCCCTAAACCCCAACACAAAAATCCAAAAAAAATCCAGCAGGGTGGGTGGAGGGGGTCCGGAGGAGGGACGTATCCCTAGGCCACCAGGGTGGGTGGAGGGGGTCCGGAGGACGGGACTAAGCTGACCGCCCAGGAGCCCAGTAGGGGACCAGGAAGGGATCTCGGGCGGACGGCCCGGGGGCACGGCAGAAGCCGAGAAGGGGGACTCGGGCGGACGGCCTAGTGGCAAGGCAGAGTCCATGGTGGGGCGTAGGCCACAGCGGGCGAACTCAGGGGGCCGAGCATGAGGGCGAAGGCAGCGGCAGGAAGAGTCAGGGGGCCGGGCTCGAGGACGAGGGCAGCGGCAGGAAGAGTCAGGGGGCCGGGCCCGCGGACGAAGACCGCGGCTCACAGAGGGTCGGGATCGAGGGCGAAGACCACGGCAGGAAAAGTCAGGGGGCCGGGCCCGAGGACGAGGGCAGCGGCAGGAAGAGTCAGGAGGCAGGGCCCGCGGACGAAGACCGCGGCTCACAGAGGGTCGGGATCGAGGGCGAAGACCAGACAGCTCCGGAGGCCGGGCAGGACCCGGTGTCGGCCGGACAGGAACCGGAGCCGGCGGGACAGGCTTCGGCAGGATCCCCCACGGAAGAGGACCAGGAGTTGGCAGGACCCCCAGCAGGAGAGCGGTTGGCGGGACCTCCGACGAGACAGGACAAAAGGTTGGCAGTACCCCCGGCAGGAGAGTAGACGGCGGGACCTCCAACGGCACAGGACACAGGGTTGGCAGTACCCCCGGCAGGTGAGTAGACGGCGGGACCTCCAACGGAACAGGACATAGGATTGGCAGGACCCCCGGCAGGAGAGTAGTCGGCGGGACCTCCAACGGGACAGGACATGGGGTTGGCAGGAACCCCGGCAGGAGAGTAGTCGGCGGGGCCTCCAACGGGACAGGACATGGGGTTGGCAGGACCCCCGGCAGGAGAGTAGTCGGCGGGGCCTCCAACGGGACAGGACATAGGGTTGGCAGGACCCCCGGCAGGAGAGTAGTCGGCGGGGCCTCCAACGGGACAGGACACAGGGTTGGCAGGACCCCCGGCAGGAGAGTAGTCGGCGGGGCCTCCAACGGAACAGGACATAGGGTTGGCAGGACCCCCGGCAGGAGAGTAGTCGGCGGGGCCTCCAACGGGACAGGAAACAGGGTTGGCAGGACCCCCGGCAGGAGAGTAGTCGGCGGGGCCTCCAACGGGACAGGACATAGGGTTGGCAGGACCCCCGGCAGGAGAGTAGTCGGCGGGGCCTCCAACGGGACAGGACGCAGGGTTGGCAGGACCCCCGGCAGGAGAGTAGTCGGCGGGGCCTCCAACGGGACAGGACACAGGGTTGGCAGGACCCCCGGCAGGAGAGTAGTCGGCGGGGCCTCCAACGGAACAGGACATAGGGTTGGCAGGACCCCCGGCAGGAGAGTAGTCGGCGGGGCCTCCAACGGGACAGGACACAGGGTTGGCAGGACCCCCGGCAGGAGAGTAGTCGGCGGGGCCTCCAACGGGACAGGACACTGGGTTGGCAGGACCCCCGGCAGGAGAGTAGTCGGCGGGGCCTCCAACGGAACAGGACATAGGGTTGGCAGGACCCCCGGCAGGAGAGTAGTCGGCGGGGCCTCCAACGGGACAGGACACAGGGTTGGCAGGACCCCCGGCAGGAGAGTAGTCGGCGGGGCCTCCAACGAGACCGGACAAAGGGTTGGCAGGAACCCCGGCAGGAGAGTAGTCGGCGGGGCCTCCAACGGGACAAGACATGGGGTTGGCAGGACCCCCGGCAGAGGGCTAGTCTGCGGGACCTCCAACTGGACAAGACATGGGGTTGGCAGGACCCCCGGCAGAGGGCTAGTCTGCGGGACCTCCCACTGGACGGGACATGGGGTTGGCAGGACCCCCGGCAGAAGACTAGTCTGCGGGACCTCCAACTGGACAGGACATGAGGTTGGCAGGACCCCCAGCGGAACCTCCAACGGTACAGGACATGGGGTTGGCAGGACCCCCGGCAGAAGACTAGTCTGCGGGACCTCCAACTGGACATGAGTAGGGGCTTGAGTGGGGACTCGAGAGAGGGCTTGAGAGGGAACTTGAGAGGAAACTGGAGAGTGGACTCGAGAAGGAACTCGAGAGGTAACTCGAGAGGGGACCTGAGAGGGGACTTGAGAGGGGACCTGAGAGGGGACTTGAGAGGGAACTCGAGAGGAGACCTGAGGGGAAACTTGAGAGGTGACTCGAGAGGGAACTAGAGAGGGGACTTGAGAGGGAACTCGAGAGGAGACCTGAGGGGAAACTTGAGAGGTGACTCGAGAGGACACTGGAGAGTTGACTTGGGAGGTGACTCGAGAGGACACTGGGGAGTTGACTTGAGAGGGGACTCGAGAAAAGACTCGAGAGGGAACTCGAGAGGGGACCTGAGAGGGGACTTGAGAAAAGACTCGAGAGGGAACTTGAGATGGGATGAGGGAAGGGACTAGAGAAGTGACTCGAGGAGGGACTTGAGAAGTGACTAGAGGTGGGACTGGAGAAGGGACTAGAGAAGGGACTAGGAAAGTGACCTGAGGAGGGACTAGGGAAGGGACAAGAGGAGAGACTAGAGAAGGGTCCAGGGAGGGGACTATGGCAGCTGGGGCCAGAACTGGGGCTGGAACCATGGCTGCTGGGGCCGGGACCATGGCTGCTGGGGCCAGAACTAGGTCTGGAACCATGGCTGCTGGGGCCAGAACTGGGGCCGGAATGATGGCTGCTGGGGCCAGAACTGGGGCTGGAACCATGGCTGTGTGGGCCGGTTCTGTAGCCGGAACCATGGCTCTTGGGGCTCGGATTGCTAGCCTGGACTTGCGACTCCTTCTCTTAGAAGCCGCCTGAAGGCTCCGTGGACCTCCAAAAGCCAGCCGAGTTCCAGAAAACGCCTCTTGGACAGGAGCAGGAACTGGGGCGGAAGCACTGGTTGACTCCAGACGGAACACACCGAGACGTTTATAGTCCGCAGGCTGGAAATCACACGCCCAGATGAAGTTCAACATCCAGTCAGGTAAGAACTTCACCAAGTCCGGTTTCTCCATAGCCAACCGGTGCGCCTCTACCAGAGCGGCCTCCTTCTGCCGAACACTGGACGCTCCCCTCCACCAATCATAGCAGCAAGCCAAAGCAAATGAAAAATGCTGTAATTCCTCCTCAAATGGGTCAACTGCTGGGTCCATCTCTGGTCGGTGCTTTCTGTCACGGTTGAGTGAAGGAAGCAGGACCCAAGCGCAGATAACTTTGGTAAACCTTTATTTCAAGGCTAAAATGGAACGAATACAGCCAAACACAGAACACTCACCGGTGAAGTCCGTCACCAACAAAAGAAGCACCGACACTGAACACAGCACGAGACAAGACTAAATACAGGGAGGGCTAATTACCAGACACAGGTGAACACAATCGGTAAACGAGACACAGGTGAGGAGGGAGGAGAAAAACACAAGAGCCACAGGTGAACACAATTAGCTAAACGAGACACAGGTGAGGAGGGAGGAGAACACACAGGGACACTAACGACAGGAGGAAAACATGACAGAGAACAGTGAAAACACCCAAACTTAGACAGAACTGTGACACTTCCGTTCGGTCTGGCCATTGGCCTGTGGGTGGAAACCGGAGGTGAGACTGACCGTCGCCCCGATCAGTTCACAAAACTCCCTCCAAAACACAGAGGTGAATTGGGGCCCCCGGTCGGAAACCACATCAGTCGCCAGTCCGTGAATGCGAAAAACGTGGAGAAGAATCAGTTCTGCCGTCTCCTTAGCTGACGGGATCTTAGGCAAGGGTACGAAATGAGCCATCTTACTAAACCGATCTACCACTGTCAAGATGGCAGTATGTCCGTGGGACGGTGGTAGACCAGTCACAAAGTCCAATGAAATATGTGACCAAGGGCGATGTGGGACCGGTAATGGATGAAGGAGGCCAGCTGGCGCTTGGTGAGATGGTTTGTGCCGATTGCACACAGGACAGGCGTTCACAAACTGCCGGGTGTCAGCCTCCAGCGTGGCCCATCAGAACCGTTGTAGGACCATCCCTTTGGTACGTTGAATTCCAGGGTGGCAGGAAAGTCTGGAGCTATGAGCCCACTGAAGCACCTCAGCCCTCAAAACCTGAGGCATAAACAAGCGGTTAAGAGGACAAGAACTAGGCCAACATATTTCACCGTTTGTAAAGGAAGGGCTGAGAGAAGGGTATTTCAGTTGGTTGCTATCTGCAACTGCACCACTAGTTGCCACTAAATTCTACAAAGTAGCGCTCTAAGAAAAGTTTGTAAAAAGGGAGGAATACAAACATCTGAATCTGATTCTGATTCTGATCTAAAACTTAGCATTTATTTTGAGTCAGTTGTTGAGGTTCTTCAAGCCAGTTTCCGAATAAATCATAAACTTTGCCTTCACAGTAAGTTTGATTAGGGATAGGAAAAATATTGTGGATGACCTTAACTTCAGTGACAAACAAGGCATATGACGAAATATTAATGTGACATTTGTGTATACACTGGACACTAAAAAGCAGGCTCCTCTGCATTTAACCCATCCTAGTACCAGGAGTCTAGTACTAGGAGCAGTGGGCAGCTATTGTACAGCGCCCGGGGAGTAATGGGAGTGGGGGTTGTCTTGTGCTATGCTCAAGGGCACCACGGCAGGGCAGGAGGTGAACTGGGTCCTCTCCAAGTAGCAGTCCACACTCCATATTTAGGTCTATTCAGGGTCTTGAACCGGTGCCCCTACGGCTCACAGTCCAAGCCCCTACTGACTGAGCCACTGCTTATCTTTCACATATCAAACACAGACAATCACGCTATTTATGTTATGGCATTAGCGCTGCACATCTAATAAGGCCGCAGTGTTTTCCACATCAGGATTTGATGCGCTGGAAGTAAGAATGGGTTGCTCCAAGATTGGAGTAAATAAAATGTGTTCAACTTGTGGTGTTAGATATGTTTCTTAGTTATTTCAAGCTTTGTTTTGTCCATCCATATGTCTTGGTTGAAATGCTAAAAAAGTATTTCTCAGTCCATCTCTACAGTAGATGCTAAAGGTATGGACTGAAATATCTGTCTTCCGGTGGTTAATGGCTTTTCATTATACAAACTGTATATTCAAGACTGAAGCCCTGTACCAGCAGCCTTGTTAATGGTGATCCAGTGTAAGATAAAGACACACATTCACATCAGACCGGGCGTAGCAGCAACAACGGAACAGCTGCAACCACTTTGTTTTGTAAAAGGCTTTTTAGATAACAAAAGAGGGTGGCCTTGTGATCAAAACATGATAACAGGCTGGTGTTCCTCAGTGATGGGCTCTACAGAAAAATGTCAAAAGTCTCTATGAAAATGCTGGCTACTCTAAATGTAGTGTGTGTTGTTTTTATTGTATGCTTTTATTGTATTATGTTTTATTTATTTATTATCTGAATAGCCTTGTGAGTAAAAATCAGAGCATTTAAAAAATAAATCATATTAGAGGGAATTTCTATAATTTTCCATCAAGATATTTCACTAATCTGGCTTCTTTTTGTCCGATTGTGTAACACTCTTCATACTTCAATAGTATTCTGAAGGGATTGACATTTGATTATCATTCTAGGGGTATTGTAAAATAACCTATATTGATTGCACATGCTGTTTTGTGCTCTAATGTTTGTTAGTTGACACAGTTTGCACCAAAATGTTATACAGAATAATGAAGGAAGACAAATCTGTGAATCGTTATAACTCGGCACATTTAACAAGTTCATCACAGTTAGAAGAGCAAGCAACAATTTGACATTTCATTACAAAAACCACTTTAAATACGAAAGGTTTAAGATGGAATATCATGAAACACACTAGTAAGATAAGTAACTTTGACCATAAAACAGGCGTAGGCCTATTCATATTTAAATCAACAACTATTTAAAATGTCAGCCATGCTAACGTCACACCTAATAGCCTTTTGGAGCCTACTTCAGATATGAGTGACAGTAATAAGGACTGCTCGGAAATGTCAATTGACATTTGGATTAGAATACTCTGAGTTTGATACTAAACCTGGAGTTTGGCCTGGTGAGGTCATCAATCCCTCCCAATCTATTCTGTCCAGGGCTCGACATTAACGACTGCCCGATGGCCCGATGGCCATCTAGTATTTAGCTCGGGCAATGAAGCCTCACCTGCTGGTTGCCCGATCGAGCAATCTATTATGCCAGTATCATGCAGCTCGGGATCAGTAATGAGTGACCCGACAGTAAAACTAAACATATCTATAACTAGTTTAGGTAGTTTGAGAGGTTATTAAAATATCTACGTGTGATATTCTAACCTGAAGTGTGTGTTTTGTCCGCTCACCGCTGCATGTGATCATGCAGAGCTGTGTGTCGACTCGTCAGCAGCAGCTGATCTCTCTCTCCCGTCAGATTAGACTTCACTCGCGTTTATGTCCATATCGATCAGATCCAGCTAGTTCTAGCTAATGATATGACTACCTGCTTATTAAAAGACACCTTGTAGAGCCGATGAATGGGAGTCGGAGGCGGGGTGTTCAGTATAGAACTCCACATTTTATTGTCTTGAAACATCAGACAGGTAATGCTTTGCTGTTACTGCATGTGAAGCTAGCATGAATCAGCGCCATATAGACTGAGAGTTATGTCATCTCCGTTCACTCCAATGGACCACTTTTTTACAGCAATGGCGGATTGTGGAGCCATCCCCCAAGGGAGTGCAGTCAGTCCAATATTATTTAACGTCATGATTAATGATATATGTACATGCTTAGACACAGGCATACAATCGGCTCTGTATGCAGATGATGGGGCTATTTGGATGAGAGGAAGAAATGCCCCATACGTAATGGAGAATATAGCTAGAGCGATTAAAAAAGTGGAGAGGTGGTCATTTAACTGGGGATTCAAAATGTCAGAAAGCAAGTCACATGGTATTTACAAACAAACGCAAGATTGATGGCCAACAGCTAACACTATATGATCGTCCAATGACAAAGGTGAATGAGTTCAAATACCTAGGACTGTGGTTTGGTAGCAAAATGCATATTAATCAAGTGGAAACAAAATGCAAAAAAGTATTACATTTATTGCGAGCTGTAGCTGGATGCAACTGGGGCGCAGATAAACAAGCATTAATAGACATTTACAGATCAATTATGAGGTCCACAATAGACTATGGTTGTATAGTGTATGGAGCAGCAGCAAAAACATCGCATTTAAAAATAGATAGAATACAATATAAAGCATTGCGGCTGTGTATTGGAGCGATAAAGTCATCCCCTATCAATGCAGTTCTGATAGAAGCAGGAGAGACACCACTGGAGATCAGAAGAGAGAAACTTGCTCTGTCATACTGGGTCAGACTACAAGGAAGTGGAGAGGAACATATCACAAACGGAATATTACAGGATTGCTGGGAATATACAGAATTCCAGGGACGTGGGTTTGGCTGGACAAGTAAGGAAAGAACGAGGGCATATGGAGTGGAGAATATCACATTTGCCAAAGCAATCCCATTTAGCAGTGTTCCCCCATGGTTGTTCTCAGAAGCTAAAATAGATATGAGTATCGTAGAAAGGAAAACAGAGTGGCAAATAAATGAAGTGGGAATTAAAACAAGTATGTATCAGAACGAAAAGTACTACAATTTCCTACAAATGTATACAGATGGTTCTAAGAACAAGGAAGAGTGTGTTGGAGTTGGCATACATCCCAGACTTTAAAATATCTATTTTAAAAAGAGAATCTGATCAATTATCAGTGTATACAGCAGAAATGCTTGCTGTAATAATAGGATTGCAGTGGGTTGAAGAGGTCAGACCAGATAGGGTGGTCATATGTACAGATTCATTGTCCATATTACAAAGCATACAATCAACAACAACTACTAGAGAAGACATTCTCATAGAACTGAATCATAGCCTGTTAAGACTGCACAGAAGCGGCATAGATCTACAGTTCTGCTGGGTGCCTGCACATGAGGGGGTGAAAGGGAACGAGTGTGCTGATAAAGTAGCAAAAAGTGCACTACAAAAGCAAATAACATTACCAGTTCAACTTGGTAAAGGAGAAGGAAGAGCAAAAGAACCAACGACGTACTGTAGGAAAGCCCGCTGGGCTGTTGCCGACCAGGGAGCCGATGTATTAGGGAGGAAATCCCCAGGAACCCTCAGCGGCTGACCGTACACCATCTCAGCCGTAGAGCACTGCAGATCCTCTTTAGGCACAGTCCTCAGGCCCAACATCACCCAAGGCAGCTTGTCGACCCAATTACCGTCCGTAAGGCCGGCCTTGAGGGCCGCCTTCATGGAGCGATGGAACCGCTCACAAAGGCCGTTAGCCTGAGATTGATAAGCGGTAGTCCTGTGCAGCTTAACCCCCAGACCACTCGCCACGGCGTTCCAGAGCTCGGACCTGAACTGTGAGCCCCTGTCCAAGGAAATGTCTGACGGGGTGCCAAAACGACACACCCACGTCGCAATGAAAGCCCGGGCAATGTCTGCGGCTGACACGAGAGGAACCGCCTCCGGCCAACGGGTCGTCCTGTCCACCATGGTGAGGAGGTAGGAAAAGCCCTGAAAGAAGGGCAATGGACCAACCAGGTCGATATTGACGTGGTCAAACCTCCTCTCAGGCACCAGGAAACGCTCCAAAGGGGCCTTCGTGTGGTGGTGCACCTTAGCGCGCTGACAAGCCACACACTCACCAGCCACACACTCACCAGCCCAAGTCTTCACGTCCTTCTTCAGCCCATGCCAGACGAACTTCACGGCCACCAAGCGCACCGAAGGCTTAACACCGGGGTGTGACAGTCCGTGCACTGCCTCGAACACAGAGCGCCTCCAGCTGGCGGGAACGACTGGCCGCGACAGGCCCGTGGAAACGTCGGACAGGAGGGTAACGCCCGAGTTGCCGAACTCCACGTCCTTCAAGCGCAGCCCCGCGCCCTCCACCTTCAGAGCCTGGACGCCGGGGTCTGCGACCTGGTCCACCGCCATGCGAGTGTAGTCCAGGCCCAACTGGACTGCTCCGATAACGACCCTAGAGAGGCAATCTGCAACCAGGTTCGACTTGCCAGCCACGTGTTTAATGTCTGTGGTCAACTCCGAGATGTAGGAAAGCTGCTGCTGTTGACGTGCCGACCAAGGCTCCGCCACTTTAGACATGGCGACAGTGAGCGGCTTGTGGTCGACAAACGCCCTAAATTCACGGCCCTCCAGCAAAAAACGGAAATGCCGCACGGCCAAATAAAGTCCAAGGAGCTCTCGGTCAGAGGCGCTGTACCTGCGTTCTCTGGGCGTCAGCTGGCGGCTGAAAAAGGCGAGTGGCTGCCAAGCGCCCTCCACCCACTGCTCGTGCACCGCACCAACAGCGTAGTCCGATGCGTCTGTGGTATTGGAGATGGGAGCCGTGGATGATGGATCCACCAACAGGGCCGCCTGAGCCAACGCGGTCTTGACCTTGTTGAGAGCTTCATAGTATGTTGAATACTTAAAACGAAGGTTAGTTATAATTGTTAGGGAAATATTTTAATCATGTCTGTCTCCTTATATGGAATTAGGACCCAATCTGCAGAGCTTCTTCTCTGGTTAAGAGTGTTGTTCTTCAATCTGTGGAATATCATCATGTCGTTCTCAGGGTCAACTCAAAGGTCGGACGCCTGGCTTTCTGAAGAAAGGGGGGCTTTCCCGTGCCTCTAAGTTGCCCTGCAGTGTGTACATTATGTTTTATGGTTAGCAGAGACAGGCGCATAAATCTCAGATCCGCTTGTTTCAATATATATTGGGTGTATTTTGTTCAACCTTTTCAGAGAGTCCGCTCGGTGGAAGACAGTTAACTGTATGAAACTGAGTGTATCCTCTCCGGCCGTTACTTCAATAAATCTCCGTGTTTGATGAAAGATTCTCCGTCTCCAATTCTTCAACATTGGCTCTGCATTGAATCCCAGAAGATTATTCTTCACAATAATCAAATATAATCAATTATATTCTTGTATAACCCACAATGAAAATGCTTCATATTTTAGGTTTTTCTATATTTACAGTATAAACAAAACCAAGTGGTTTGTTAAGTTGAGTGTAAGACCTATAATAATGTATGGGTGTCAGTGATAAGGGAGAAGGCCGTTTCTTCCCTCTCCTCTCACAGCAGTACACAGGGAGGGGGACTCCGGACTTAAGGAGTAATGCATTGAGGCCTCAAAAAGGTGGTTATGTCATAGCCATAGAATATGTCTGGTCATAGGCCGTATAGGCCGTAATTCATACTGGTCCTCTCACGCACATACATTCTCCTTATACATACATACATTTTCACTCTTACACTATATATTCTCCTTTTACATACATACATTTTCACTCTTACACTATATATTCTCCTTTTACATACATACATTTTCACTCTTACACACATACATTCTCCTTTCACATACATACATTTTCACTCTCACACACGTATATATTTACACTCACACATTCATACATTTTGCTCTCATATTATCATATTTCAATGCACACATTCAAATATTGTCACTCACACATTCATGCATTTTGTTCTCATATTCATATATTTTAATGCTCATATTTATACATTTTGCTCTCATGCACATTCATTCAATGTTTACATTTAATATTATAAATAATATATGCATGTATGAAGACAATGTATGTATGCAAGAGAAGAATGTATGTATGTATGAAGACAATGTATGTATGCAAGAGAAGAATGTGTGTATGTATGAAGACAATATATGTATGTGTGAGAGAAAGTATAGTGGAAACTGAAGGAGTATGGTTGAAACGGAAGGCAGGTCATTATCGCGCTGTGATTGGCTCAGAAGGTCGAGCGGGGCGGGATCATGTTCAGAACTTCGGATTCAAATCCACATGATGGAGGGAGATGAATCCGTGCATCTACGGACCATTTGTTTTCATTTATTAAACAAGTAAACGGAAGAGCGGCTGAGAGGCGTTTTTGCCGTTTTGCTTTTTTCCTTACTAAATGGTCATTGGAGCGAGGGGGGATGGGGGAGGGGGGCCGCGAAACTCGCTGAAGTGATTTCAAAACAAAAAGCACTCGTTTGCTTGGAACGGTGATATTATAAACAAGGGGAAACTAGGGGAATTTAGCGATCACAACGAAAACGGCCAAGACACACATTGAGCCCAGAAAATGAACGTTATTAAGGGCTGTAAATATAATAAGCCTGTGTCTAAAATGGACAACATTGTTAGGAGATTTAAACTATACAGCGGTTCTGCACTGTGGTCACTCAGCCGTCTCACGAGTTTTTTTTTCAAATCAGCAGCTCTTTCCCTGCTATATTTGATGATCGATACAAATATTTGTTACCACAAGTTCTTAATAAAAGTGACACTGTTGGACTCGGTACTAGTTTGACTGCTACCAAAAATAAAATGAATTACTTTTACTGTGTAGGCCTACTTTTCCTTCCGGGAAAAGATTATCCCACTCTTGACCTGACGATCAACGTTTCCCCGACTCAGACTGCAAGGAATCTGGGTGTGATCCTAGATAACAACCTGTCCTTCACTGCAAACATCGCTGCTACAACCCGTTGCTGCAGATATACGCTGTACAACATCAGGAAGATTCGTCCCCAGCTGACCCAGAAAGCCACGCAGGTCCTGGTCCAGGCTCTCGTCACCTCACGCCTAGACTACTGCAACTCCCTCCTGGCTGGTCTAGCTGCATGTGCCATCCGACCTCTGCAGCTCATCCAGAATGCAGCGGCTCGTCTGGTCTTCAACCTTCCTAAATTCTCCCACACCACTCCGCTCCTCCGCTCCCTTCACTGGCTTCCGGTAACTGCTAGAATCCACTTCAAGACAATGGTACTTGCGTACCATGCTGCGAATGGATCTGGCCCTTCCTACATCCAGGACATGGTTAAACTGTACACCCCAGCGCGTGCACTCTGCTCTGCATCAGCCAAACGACTCGCTGCACCCTCGCTGCGAGGGGGACCCAAGTTCCTATCAGCAAAAACACGTGGGTTTGCTATCCTGGCTCCAAAATGGTGGAATGAGCTCCCCATTGACATCAGGACAGCAGAAAGCCTGCACACCTTCCGGCGCAGACTGAAAACTCATCTCTTTCGACTCCACTTCGAGCGATAGAATTACTAACAAGGCACTTATATACTAATAAAGGACTGGCTTATCTATAGCCAGTTGAGTAGCACTTGTTTGGCTCTATGATACCTGATGTACTTATATGATTCTGTTTTCGTCAAGTTTGTATCTTCCTGGTCGAATGTACTTATTGTATGTCACTTTGGATAAAAGCGTCAGCTAAATGCAATGTAATGTAATAGCGTCTTTACGGTAATTGCAGAGAAGCGGCGCTGGCGGTAATAAAAGAGCTTATGCCATATTTGATCAGGGATCAAATGATTTTTAGCCATAAGTTCTTAATAAAATTGGCACCGTTGGACTCAGTACTTGTTAAACTACCACAAATACAATGAAGTACTTTTACTGTGTACTATTTGAGTAATACTCTGTCAAACTCCCCTCCAGAGTACAATAATGCATGTTTTCTGCCCTCTTTGATGAAAGATAAAATGATTTTTTGTACTCATGGGTGGAGTTTGACAAATGATTACTCAAAAAAGTACACACTACAAGTAGGTTACTTGATTGTACTTGTGGTTGGAGTCCAACAGTGTCACTTTTATTGAGAACTTGTGGTAACAAATATTTGTATCGATCATCAAATATAGCAGGGGTAAAAAGAGCGGCTGATTTGAAAAAAAAACTCGAGAGACGGCTGAGGTGACCGCAGTGCAGAACCGCTGTATAACATTCATTCAAATAACATTCATTTTCTGGGCTCAATGTGTGTCTTGGCCGTTTTCGTTGTGATCGCTAAATTCCCCTAGTTTCCCCTTGTTTATAATATCACCGTTCCAAGCAAACGAGTGCTTTTTGTTTTGAAATCACTTCCGCGAGTTCCGCGAGTTCTGCGAGTTCCGCGGCTCCCCCCCCCCCCACTGACCATTAGACCATTTAGTAAGGTAAAAAGCAAAAGGGCAAAAACGCCTCTCAGACGCTCTTCCGTTTACTTGTTTAATAAATAAAAACAAATGGTCCGTAGATACACGGGCCCTTTCTCATTTCTCTAACTCCCCTCCTCGACTCCTATCCTCGAGACTTAGTCCCGCCCACAGGAGATGCGAGCGGAAGAGCCGAGGAGGGGAGCCGAGGAAAGAGGAGGGGAAGCAGCAGGCGGTTAGAGAAATGAGAACTCCTCTCCTCTGTGCGGTCATTTTAAAGAGACGTACATTAATGATGACAGGAGGCACAGCAGCCCTCTGTCTGATGGACAGATGTGTTCATGATGACTTATATATTTACTTTGATTCATTCACAGTGCGGTATAATGAGACAATAACAGGCTACAGATGCGGGGACACACACACACATATATATATGTATATATTTATATAAATATATACAATTTCAGAATCAAACAGAGCACTCATAATAACGTAACACTATCAGAGACTGGATATACCCCCCCCCCCCTCTCTGGTCGCTACAATGAGGAAAATAAATTACGGGCCAAAAGTTTTATTTACAAGTAGGCCTATTAAAAGTAAGCAGAGGACACCAAACCAACTGAGACCTGTCTGTCCGCTGCATCTACACACACACTGTACCACACACACCTACACATAATCAGGCTACAGCTGTTGAGTATTTTATTATGTGAAGCACTGAATGGTTTTAGAAAAATATTGACTTTTTGTTTGTAGATATCTACTAAACTAAAGCAAATAAAGAGAGTAGGCCTGTTATACGGAGTGATATTATACACACTGCTCTGGACCTCACAGCTGTTCTCACTGTAAACATGGTGTCGTGATGAAAGCAGTAATAGAGAGGCGAAGTCACGCCCATCTACTTCCGGCCCATGGGACCCCGGAAGCGAAAAATAATACATTGAATTCAATGGAGAGAGAAAACGTATCTTTTGATCCCGTTTGAATTGTGCTACGAACTACACATATGATGTTTGTCAATCTTAAACAATCATTTCCATGTAAAAAAAGTCACATTTTGTCGTAAAACTGCTGAAATATAAGACTATGAAAAATACGCGACTACAAAGACTACAAATCCCAAATCCCATTCTGGGTCGCGTAAGTGATGTCATAGGCGATAATGCTCCAAGACTGGTTGCGACCTTTATATATACAGTCTATGGTTGCGACTCGCAATTAAAGCAAAGAAGAAGAAGAAGAAACTGATTTATTCCCTCCAATAAATATAAGAGATTGCTCCAATAAATTCACTTTCACAAGATGCCTGTGTGCTTTGTACCAGGTTGCAATCACAAAAGTGAGCATACCACTTGCTCGTTCTATCGCTTCCCGTCTGATGAAAGGACCAGGAGTCGCTGGACCAAACATATCAGGTAATACACATGTTTTGCATGAAACATAGTCAAGTTAGCTACCTAGCTAGTAGCGAGCACGTTAGTTAGCATCACATTACTTAGCGTTGTCATTTGTATTAGCCTTAACATGAAGTAAACCAACATGTTAAACAGTAAGGGTAGTCATGATGGTAAGTATTTTGTGAAACATTTGAAGAGTAGCCTATCGCCCCCTCCACCAGGTGCCAAGGGGGCGGGAGGTAGGCTAACGCCACATTAGCATCGGCGATCTTTTCTACTTAATGCTATCTGCACAAATGGTTAACATTGAACATTAAAAGATCAGGCAGTTCAGGGAGAGTCGAAGGCAGGCAGGCAGCTTTGCATGACATTCTTCTGGACGTGTTTCATTATGATGACAGTGAGGATGAGTCAATCTGTTTGTTGGAAAGACAGTAGTTGAGTGATTACTGAGAGATAATTATTATAATATAATATAAAGTGTTGTTACTTTAAAGTGTTGTTACTGACCTTTTTCTCTTTTATTTTCTTCACCTCACCTGTAACTGCTGAGACCCTGAGGAACATGCACACTGGACTGACCTGCTCTGACAACCTGATTTCCACTGTACTTAATAGTATTTGGTTATGGTATATTATTTATATACATCAAAGGCACAATGCACCCCCCAGAGACACACATGTATTGAGTGTGATAGTTTGCATAGGTCATGTGAAATCATCTTTACACACTAGAAAACTGTAGGAGCTGCAACTTCTTTTGAAAATTGAATTTTTAATATCCGATAATAAAGTTGATCTGTTTTCTTCTTCTCTCTTCCCAGCTCCATCCATCACCGTGCTCTGTTCCTGCAGGTCCTGCTTGCTAATCAATGCTTATATGTTTTTACACAATTACAAATAAAGTCAATGTATTGTATGACATGAAGTTGTGCTTCATTCTGAGTCAATCATAAAATCATTCTGCCTTCAACTGCAAAATGACTGTGGACTGCACCGACATCCATGTAGCTCCCCCCAGTAAGATGAACCAAGCAAAGAGGGTCACCATCATGCCCAAGGACATCCAGCTGAGAGAGGGCTTAGACTGACCTGGGACCAGCACACCCAAACACAACGGCTCTTTTAAGAGCCACCTACAGTTTCAAAGAGTTGCAATCCTACGTTATTATAATGATTAAACTGGTTCATGCATCACTTAGTTTACTGAACCGTGATGAATGAAAGAAATTAGTGAGGTAGTGGTTTACTGAAGTTACAAAGACATTAATATATGAATATATGATATAACAGGTCAGTGTAAACACATGCTTCTGTCAATTATGGATCATTCAAACTATTTATATAAAAATATGTAATAAAGTTCTAAAACAAGTATTCGGTATATTCCTTGATAGCTTTTGGAGAAGGTTGTTTTTAAGTTTACTAAAATCTATCGTTTCAACTGTTTCACTTTATAAAAAGGGAACAGGTGAGTAGAGCATCATCGAGTTTCTTATTCTGTCGGTAAATTATCCAAATGAATGTTTTTCATTATTTTAGTCAACCCTAAACAAATTGATTGTACCTTTTAATAATGACCTTACATGGTCGGCAAAGTTAAATTAACTTCAGAAAATCAAATCTGTTCTGAGAAAAAACTAATACATTTTTAAAGATAGGAACTTGCCATCCCACTGAAAAACAGTCCGTAGAGACTAAAAGGCGTAGTTGTAGTTCAGTCCTACGTTTCATTTGGATTCATTTCTCCAACAGGCAACTATTTTCATAAAGAATATATATATTTTTCAAAGTCAACTTTATTGTCAATCTTACTCAGTTTGTGTTTATAGACAGAGAGATCAAAAAGACGTTTAAATAAAATTATACAATTTACAGATATGTATACAAATATATATATCTTATATACACCATCATGTATAATGATGGTGTATGATGTAGAAGGAAGTGTGGTAGATGACAGGTAAATATAGAGTTACATACAGATCCATGTTACACCAAAAGATGGAATAACTAAGAAGCACGCAGTATAATAATAATTACATGCAACAATTAAATAACTGCTCAGCATCTCCACCACAATCCCAATCTGCTGTGTCCTGTTTTCCTCCCCTCTGCATAACACCCCATCACACATAGGAAACACAACGCAGAGTCCGAGGGTGTTAAGAGTATGTTTATTTAAATGTCCTCCTCTCTACTGGCCAACACAGGGAGTATATGCTGGAGGAGGAGATTTCCATGCCATGCAGGGTCTTTGGGGATGATGATCGCCTCCTTTGTGGTCCACACAACAAAGTAGCAGAGACTCCGGTCTGTGATGTGCAGCTGCCCTTGGACCTGGTGCCAGTATGGGTGATTCTCCTTGAGAATATAAGACCCACCCTCCTCACGGAGACAGAAGGATGGTAACTGGACTGCCTCCGCAATGGTCATGTTCCTCTGGCTGTGTGGACACTTCACCTCCAGCAGGGCAGATGGCTGCACAAGTCCATCGGGGGATTGCTCCCAGAACACAGACTCACTCACAAAGAGACCAGTTTCGAACACTGTCACTTGATAGGCCTGCACAAAGGCCTTCACCCCTTCGGCCTCGTTTACAACCCCCCAGTTGACAGTTAGCGATGTCTCTGGCCAGTGGGTTGTATGTCTCCTCTCGCTGTTGGTAAAGTTGAGACACCGGCTGGACTACTTTGGAAGTGCCAGGCTTCCTCCACTGGCACTCAACATCTGTGGAGCTGATCTGCCACTTGGCAAATATTGCCAATGCTGCAGCGTGGCTGCATTTGTACATCCCCCGTGCACAATCACAGACAGCGCTCTGCATCGCGCCATCCTCTCCCATGCAGATCTGTAAAAATAAAGTAAGTACCATTTATTAGCATGCTATAATAGATTGAATGAGCAATAATACAAGGATGGTCCGCATCTGGGGGGGGGGGGGGGAGGGTTTATTTTTCCATAGTTTTGTCCTCTTGTCTGATTGTTGTATTGGTTGTGATTGTACATTGTATTTTTCTAAATGTGTATACATTTTTGAAAAACATTTGATCAACAATAAAAAAGGATTTGGTCAGGATCTAGACTCGGTGTGTAGTTTATTAATGAATCAATGCTCTCTACATTAGGAACACATACTAGTGTACCAGAGGGAGTCACACACAGCTGTGCCGAGATAACCAAAATCCTTGAATCGACACACAGCAAATAAACTCAAATGACACAACGAGATGTAAAAGGAGATCACACATACAGTATAGTCGATATAAAACTGGCCGCTTCAATCTGAAGAGCAACTAAAACAAGACACGGGAGTGTACCTTGTTCTTGTGAACACTAATGTTATCCACAGCATCCACAGAGACCACGAAGTTCTTAAGGAGAAAACTAGTTACTAAAACAAAACACGTTAGTGTACCTTGTTAGCTAATGTTAGCTAGCTGACATTAACGTTACACATTGCACTCATATTACTCACCGAAACCTTGTAAAGCCGGTCCCGCTGCTCTTACAGAACCGACGAACTCCCCTTTCGTGTATATACAGCTCTCAACATGCCCAGACTTGGAGTGATGTTCACCTCGTTTTATACTTTTCGCCTCATTCTGAAAGAAACAGGTGAAATGTGCTAACGTGACGGCCGTCTTTGTGATGGTGACGCGTATTGTGCGAGACCAGAGACCTGTAGTTCACTGAGCGGTTTCACACAAAAAAATGTGTAACTTCACAGTTTTACGACACATTTTTATTTTTTTGACTTGCAAAATGTTCTTTTAAATTGACAAACATCATATGTGTCATTCGTGGCACAATTCAGACGGGATCAAAAGATAACTTTTCTCTCTCCATTGACTTCAATGTATAATTTTCCGCTTCCGGGATCCCATGGAGGCTCCCGGAAGGGGTGGGAGGCTCCCCTCCTTCCTTTCAGAATGAGGCGGAAAGTATAAAACGAGGTGAACATCACTACAAGTCTGGGCATGTTGAGAGCTGTACATACACGAAAGGGGAGTTAATCGGTTCTGTAATAGCCAGCATGCGGGACCGGCTTTACAAGGTTTCGGTGAGTAATATGTGTGCAATGTGTAACGTTAATGTCAGCTAGCTAACATTAGCTAACAAGGTACACTAACGTGTTTTGTTTTAGCAACTAGTTTTCTACTTCGAGGTCTCTCTGTATGCTGTGGATAACATTAGTGTTCACAAGAACAAGGTACACTCCCGTGTTTTGTTTTAGTTGCTCTTCAGATTGAAGCGGACAGTTTTATATCGACTATACTGTATGTGTGATCTCCTTTTACATCTCGTTGTGTCATTTGAGTTTATCTGCTGTGTGTAGATTCAAGGGTTTGGTTATCTAGGCCCAGCTGTGTGTGACTCCCTCTGGTGCACCGGTATGTGTTTTCCTAATGTAGAGAGCATTGATTAATTAATAAACTACACACTGAGTCTAGATCCTGACCAAATCCTTTTTTATTGTTGATTAAATGTTTTTAAAAAATGTATTCATACACATTTAGAAAAATACAATGTACAATCACAACTAATACAACAATCAGACAAGAGGACAACACTATGGAAAAATAAACCCTCCCACCCCCCCAGATGTGGACCATCCTTGTATTATTGCTCATTCAATCTATTATAGCATGCTAACAAATGGTACTTACTTTATGTTTACAGATCTGCATGGGAGACGATGGCGCGATGCAGAGCGCTGTCTGTGATTGGGCACGGGGGATGTACAAATGCAGCCACGCTGCAGCATTGGCAATATTGATCAGCTCCACAGATGTCGAGTGCCAGTGGAGGAAGCCTGGCACTTAAAAACTAGTCCAGCCGGTGTCTCAACTTTACCAACAGCGAGAGGAGACATACAACCCACTGGCCAGAGACATCGCCACTGAGGATGTAGACTGGTTCAGGTCTGCACTGAGGGGCGCACAGTGTGGCATGGCATGGCTTTTGTCACCTGAGCCAGAGCCGCGGCCTCAACATCAGGCCATTGTCACCGAGCTGGTGAAGGAGCATGGGGGTCGGGGGCTCAATGCGACTGAGCAGAGACTAGCAAGCTGCCATCCAGACAGCCACCGTAGGACAGCGGGC
The DNA here is from genome assembly GCA_902827135.1 of Harpagifer antarcticus. Lineage (NCBI taxonomy): Eukaryota > Metazoa > Chordata > Actinopteri > Perciformes > Harpagiferidae > Harpagifer > Harpagifer antarcticus. The sequence goes on from CADEHL010001005.1 coordinate 15,509,684, forward strand.
AAATCCTCAGTGGCAGTTACACAGGCAGGGCAGGTTGACAGCCAGCAATGTTGGTGCAGTGCTGCGGTCGGGACTTTCATCTACTCCATGCGCGTCCTTCATGAAGAGGGTGCTTGGGGGGTACAACTTGGACGGAGTCATGGCTAACTTGACTGTGTTTCATGCAAAACATGTGTATTACCTGATATGTTTGGTCCAGCGACTCCTGGTCCTTTCATCAGACGGGAAGCGATAGAACGAGCAAGTGGTATGATCACTTTTTGTGATTACAACCTGGTACAACAAAGCACACAGGCATCTTGTAAAAGTTCATTTATTGGAGCAATCTCTTATATTTATTGGAGGGAATAAATCAGTTATGAGATCTTCTTCTTCTTCTTCTTTGCTTTAATTGCGAGTCGCAACCAGTCTTGGAGCATTATCGCCTATGACATCACTTACGCGACCCAGAATGGGATTTGGGATTTGTAGTCTTTGTAGTCGCGTATTTTTCATAGTCTTATATTTCAGCAGTTTTACGACAAAATGTGACTTTTTTGACATGGAAATTATTGTTTAAGATTGACAAACATCATATGTGTAGTTCGTGGCACAATTCAAACGGGATCAAAAGATACGTTTTCTCTCTCCATTGAATTCAATGTATAATTTTTCGCTTCCGGGGTCCCATGGACCGGAAGTAGATGGGCGTGACTTCGCCTCTCTATAATATCCAGGGGATGCATGCAGAGCTGTCATTGGCTGAGATAAGTCGTCACGACTTGCGTCCCGACTCTTTGAAACATCTCTGTTCCCGGAAATGCATCCGCGAAGGAGCCGTGGAGGACCGTGGAGGACCCATCAGTGTATCCTCGGTTATAGCTCCTCGATGCTCGATGCTCGGTCCTCGACGTGCATTTAGAGAAATGAGATGTCCTTCAACATGGCGCGCTAAAATTCATTTCCGTTTCAACCATACTCCTTCCGTTTCCACTATACTTTCTCTCACACATACATATATTGTCTTCATACATACATACATTCTTCTCTTGCATACATTCATTGTCTTCATACATGCATATATTATTTATAATATTAAATGTAAACATTGAATGAATGTGCATGAGAGCAAAATGTATGAGCATTAAAATATATGAATATGAGAACAAAATGCATGAATGTGTGAGTGACAATATATGAATGTGTGAATTGAAATATGATAATATGAGAGCAAAATGTATGAATGTGTGAGTGTAAATATATACGTGTGTGAGTGTGAAAATGTATGTATGTGAAAGGAGAATATATGTGTGTAAGAGTGAAAATATATGTATGTAAAAGGAGAATATATGTGTGTAAGAGTGAAAATGTATGTATAAGGAGAATGTATGTGCGTGAGACGACCAGTATGAATTACGGCCTGCACGGCCCCTCATAAGCCGTCGTCAACCGCGGTCCATGTCCCCCACGAGCGATGTCTTCCCTCGAAGCAGGAACTACACTCCGTTGAGCTCCCGTGTCACACAAAAACAAGCTTCCCGAGACTCTGTCGCTGAAGAAGAGAAGCCTGCTCCTGCCGCCAACGCACAGGGCCACTACCGAGTGCTGGCTCCTCCGTTTCCCGGAGGCTTGTAGCTGCAGGGAGCGACACACTTCTTTGTGCTGGTCCCGAACCGCGCAGGGTAAAAACACTCTGTTTTAACACTCCTGTGTCTCCACGCAGGCTTGCTGCTGTCGCATCCAGTCTCCCCCAAGCCTTCTTAACTGTTGTGGGGGCGCTGAGCGTCACAGCTAACGCCTCTACACCGGACTGCTGGGTAGCCAGGAAAAAACGGTCGGCCTCTTCAGCCAAGGCACGGGGCTCTGTAATGGACGTGTTGGCTAGCGCCGTCTGGACCCGGGAAGGCAAGTGGCACAGGAACGTCTCCATGAACAACACAAGGCAATTCAAAGTGCTTTACAACAAATGAAAGACATTAAGAAAATGGCATTTAATATCAGTCATTAAAAAGAAAAGCTAATAAAATAAACATTAAAAGAAGAAATACATGGATAAAAGTTACAGTGCAGTCTAAGATATGAATAGTTCAATTAAAAGCAGCGACAAAAAGAAAAGTCTTCAGCCTGGATTTAAAAGTAGTCAGAGTTGCAGCGGACCTGCAGGTTTCTGGGAGTTTGTTCCAGATATTTGGAGCATAATAACTGAACGCTGCTTTACCATGTTTAGTTCTGACTCTGGGGACAGAAAGCTGACCAGTCCCTGAAGACCTGAGAGATCTGGATGGTTCATAATTTAGCAGGAGCTCAGAAATGTATTTTGGGCCTAAACCATTCAGTGCTTTATAAACCAGCAGCAGTATTTTGAAATCTATTCTTTGACACACAGGAAGCCAGTGTAAAGACTTCAGAACAGGAGTGATGTGATCCACTTTCTTAGTGTTAGTGAGGACTCGAGCAGCAGCATTCTGAATCAGCTGCAGCTTCCGAATAGATTTTTTAGTGAGACCTGTGAAGACACCATTGCAGTAGTCGAGTCTACTGAAGATAAAAGCATGGACAAGTTTTTCCAAATCCTGCTGTGACATTAGTCTTTTAATCCTAGATATGTTCTTTAGGTGATAGTAGGCTGATTTAGTAACTGTTTTAATGTGACTGTTGAAACTCAGGTCAGAGTCCATGACTACACCTCGATTTCTGGCTTTATCTGTTGTTTTGAACATTGCAGACTGAAGCTCAGCGCTAACTTTTATACGTTCTGCCTTGGCTCCAAAAACCATTACCTCAGTTTTATCTTTGTTTAATTGGAGAAAGTTCTGACACATCCAGTCATTGATTTGTTCAATGCACTTACTCAGTGTTTGAATTGGAGCATAGTCTCCTGGTGAAACTGTTACGTAAATGTGTGTGTCATCTGCATAGCTATGGTAACTTATGTTGTTGTTTTTCATTATCTGAGCAAGTGGTAGCATTTACCAAAAAAAACAAAAAAACTTGCTGCAGTGATGTGGGTTAACAGGTTAGGTGGCTTAATCATGTGTTTCAGGTTTAGCAGGCTATTTGCATATGAGAGATAATACCAGAGGACATGTAGTTTATAGTATGCTATTCAGTAAGGATATCCTAGCAGTCAAGAGGTAAGTTGGAAAGTTATTTGTCATTATTGTGGAGAGAGTTCAAGCTGATAGTTGAAAAATCATTGTGTAATTTACTCAAGTAATGTACCTTAGTAAGCCTACCTGAAATATTTACTTAAGTCGTTTCATGTTCACATTACAGGGACTCTTCTTCTGTCTGTCTACTAAAAACAATGTAACTACAGATTTTAAATGTCTATGTTGAATTGAAGGAGTAAGTGTTTATTTATGTTTTGAGAAAATATTGCTATTTCTTATGTTATATAAACTATTTAACCATCTAGGGTTAAAATGCCTATTGTATAATCTGGAAAATGTGTGGTCCAAAGCTAAAAACAGGACGTTTTTTCCTAATTTTAAAGTCTCTGTTTTGAAACCATGAGCTGCAAAATGAGCGCCTTACCCCACTGATCTGAACTGGTTGTTTTAACCATTTTCTGATGTCCATCACTGACTGCTGTGTAAGCACCTTGCAGATGACGCACACCTGACATAACGTTACTTACCGTTTAAATTTACCAAATAAATGCAGCAGACAATGTTATTTAACCACAATTACAATTTATTTTATTTCAACTAACTACTTTTTTTCACTTTTAATTTTTTTAATGAGGGTGCATAACAACTCAACTGAGGGTGCAATGCACCCTTATACACCCCCGTAGAACCGAGCCTGCGAGGAGGGGAGCCGAGGAGAGAGGAGGACACTTACAATGTCACATACTGTATGCAGAAGTATTATTTTAAGCAACACATTAAGTTGACAAAACACTCGAGTCAAATGTAATTAAAGTCAGATCGTATCTCACAACGGGGCAGTGATATCATAAACCTTTAATGTACGCATTCAAACACTTTTTCTTTTATCAGCTGTATTCACCTTGCAGGTGCAACTATGTGGCTTTTATCCTGGATAAAGTGTTTAAGTCATGGAAGTTTAAAGTTTAACTTCTTCATATGTCTAATATTATAGTTGACTTTTCATTCAGGAAGTATGACGCACTGCGCTGTCAGTACGCGGCTTGTCCATGTTTGTGATTGGTCGATCGCTCCAAATACCACCCCTTTTACAGTATGTGAATGCGCACCTAACTAGATAGGACACGGCGCGTTTGAGCGATCGAGTTGATAACCAGCACCGTAGGACAGTAAAGCGAGAGCGCGTTTGTTTTGGATTAGGTAGGCCGGGTAACACAAACATATCCAGGGTATGTTGAACCGGCTTCGTAGTACAGGCCTCTGGTCCCGGTTTGTTTGTTTCTCTTTTGTTCCCCGTTGCCTGCTCCTGTTGTTTTTTTATATTGCAACAGCTTTTTATTTTATAAAAAGCTCGCTTTAATTTATATCCCCTTACCTGCCATCTTATTTATACTGCTGTCCGGAACCTTGCCAAACCTGACAGTAAGAATATAATGAATTGCTGTAAACGTACCTACCCATAAGTATATACAGGTGTTTAAATGAGGATAACAACAATAAAATACGACACAATGGGGCAGTATTACTATTAAGTAAGTAAAACACTGACAGTAATAATACTGATAATTGTTACGGTTGAGTGAAGGAAGCAGGACCCAAATGCAGATAACTCTGATTAACCTTTATTTCAAGGATAATGAAAATAACTTTGACAAAACAGAACACTCACCGGTGAACTCAGTCACCAACAAAAGACGAACCAACATTGAACACAGGAAGAGACTAAATTCAGGGAGGGGTAACCACAGGACGAGAAACAGCCGAGCAGGGGAGGAGAAACACAAGGGCAACAGGTGAACACAATCAGACAATTAGACACACCAGGGAAACTAACGACAGGAGGAAAAACACAGAGAGAGGGACCAGACAATAAACAAGGAGGAAAACAAGACAGGGAGAACCGAACAGCAAAATAAACCCAAACATACAAAACTACAAACGTGACATAACATGAGAATCGTGACGGATAATACTTTTACAGATTGAGGATTTTAAATGCAGGAACTTTACTTGTAAGTTTACTAAAAAGTCCTTACGACACTGTTTTTAATCTAAAATATATTATTTTGTTGAAAACAAGGCCCATGTCTCCAAACATCCAACTCTACATCATCCGGCTGAAGCTATTTGAATCATGAGGAAAACAACAGACACCCTCTGGAAGACCATGTGTCTGCTAATGGGCATTTGTTTCATCTGGTGCCTGAGTTTGCCATATTTAATGCTGGTGTGTATCTTTACTCATTCATTCATTGACCTCACATATCAAATTTCAGTTTAATCATTGTCCGAACCCTAACCCTAACCCATGTACCAGCATCGTCTATCTGATATTCAATTGATTATTAGACGTTTTCTTACCAATTTCCCTATAATGTTTTCTCTCTAAACTTCTTTTAGAGCCAAGCTGACCAGGACATCACCAGCATGGCCACTATCAACAGACTTGGGCGGGATGACAATGTGGGGGAGGGAACAGGTAGGCCTGAAGGTGACGAGAGAGCAAAGAGATAATGATAGGAGTTAAGCTTGGGGTCGTGATGGAGCAGCAGAACATAACATTGAAAAATAGATGCGGGGTAAAGATTTTATTGGTGTAAGATAATGATCTCAGCGAGTGTCACACTCACTCTTCCTCACATAGCCTTTAAACAGTGGAGCACATTTGGTAAAATGAATGTAGAGTAGTGAATAAAGGATGATTATGCCTCATTTTTTTTAATTATAGAGGATGAACGGAGATATTGAAGACATGTGATTTAGCCACAGTAGCCGGAAAAAGTACATTCATATTTGAGCAATTCATAATAAGGGTGCAGGATGTAAAATGGAGGGCGACAATAAGATAAAACGGGTTCAGATTATCTTTTTCCTCCTGGCTTATAACTGCTCCATACATCTCTTAATTTCCCACGACTTTTCTGTTCAACTCTGTCCTTCAATCTAATTTTTTGTAATATTGTACTCCTCTAGAAAAAATGAAGAGAATTATCAAGATCGTCAATGATCTCCTGATCATCGCAGAATCCTCTGACAATCGTGAGCAAACTCTCATACAAGACTTGTTTTTTCTGCCATGTTTGTGTCAGAGCTCTCATGTTCTTCAGTGAAGTAGCACCACATTCAAATTAATATGGGTCATTGGTGATAATTGCCTAATGAATATTCTATAATAAAGTATGTCTTTCACAGCTCTATTCAGATGCAACCTCTTGAAAATATGTTCAAAGTAGATGGATGGCTACTCTAATTCACAGCACAATCTCTCTCTCTCAGCTCATGGCCTACCTGGCTTGAAGGACTACAAAGAAGAATTACAGTCAGTCCAGATTCACATGGAGGCAGAAAAAGTGAAAGGACAACTGAAGGATGAAATGATTAAGGAAATGCATTTGGATAAAATACAAATACAGCGACACGTGGCTTACATGGAGGAACTCCTAAAGCTACAATTAGAGAAGGAGGAGAAGAAAATCCAACAGTTAAAATCTGGTAAGATCACAAATTAAGGTGTACAAGCCAAAACTCAACAATACCAATACAGTTTATATAATCATAAGGAATAAACATCAGTATACAAATGTGTAATGATCATATCACAAATGTGTAATGTAATACATATAACTTGAACTAACAGCTTGGCACTGCATTTTTTTGGCAATGTATAACATGTGCTGTAATGTAGGGACTATTTTCAGCAGTGGATTTAGACGCACACAGCACACAGCACACATAGGTGCTCTTGTGTTTTTCCAGTAGTAAGACCGTCTAAGTATAATTCAGTCAAAAATAACAGTGCAAGTGTGATGGCCGTAGTATCCCTGTGGCCAAGGTGTGCAAGCCAAAAGTGACATCATCAGGTTATTTGCGTACCGAAGGCAATGTGTAGAAGCCACAAATAGCCTACTGATATACTGTAAGTGTATAGCTCAAATTAAAAAGTATAATAATGGATTTATTTTCAATATTAACAATGTAAAATTGAACTTTTTACCAGCATATTCAACCATCCTTTGTTTAATTATAAGATTGTAGTTTTTTAAATACTTTAATACTCCACTGCTTTCTCTACAGGAATTGTATAAAGGGTATCCTCGAAAGGACTTGGAATTCATTCGTCCTTGGCATTAAGGGGATCACGTTAAGATTCATTGACTTCTTCACTGAATCATTAGTTTGTATGCCCTTTCGCGATTCGGAGGATACTTAAACAAACGACTTGTTAAACATACAAGCATTTGTACATGCTCGTAACTCGCAAAACATCTTGCAGGGCTGCCTAACAGCGCATTGTTTGTTTGTATAAACCAGGCTCAAAGAAAAACATGTCACACATGTGGGTTTTTAGAAAACAATGTTGCTCAATGCAGAGACATTAATACAAAGACAATACTGGTCATATGGATAAGACATTGTCAATTTAGTTCTTTTCATGGATTATTTACTGCCAATCAAATACACAATTTTGTCACACTTCTGATTTGATATAATACAATTATTTTATCAAAAATGCATGTTCCTATTCCTATTGATATTTGCTAAGGCTGGCGTCACACTGTCCCGAAATTGACACCAGATGGACACACGAATATGGAATTGTGAATTTCACACGAAGATGGCCCCGAACTTGGTCAACAGCCAAGCAACAGCCGAAGCAAGTATGATGCCTACAGAAGGCCACACGATGGCACCCGAACCACACACGAAGGCCACACGAAGATGTGAATTTTTATTGTAGTTTATACCCGCAGGACACACAAAGGCCACACGATGGCTACACGACATCGTATTGAGAGTACGATGTGTTCGAACTAGGTCGCGAAGGCGTCACGTGACCTCCCGATGGTATAAAACCTTCGGCCGCACGTGGGAAATTAAATTGCTGATCGGAGATTATTGGGAGCAGAACACACAGTAAATTCAACTTTAATTCAACTTGAACATGCCACCCAAGGCAGGGAGAGGCAGATGGAAGAAGCTGGCTGGTAAATACAGAACTCAGAAGAGGAAAGCAGAGGAAACTGAGGATTTAGAGGTCCAAGAAGACAGCACTGAGTCTCCAACCAGAGAGCGAAAGGGGAGGAAATGCAAGAAAGATTGAAGCTTTGGGAGTTACACACGCCTCTGCTCTGTAGAGTTGCTCAGGACTGACTGAGGAAGATGCTCTGAGGCTGGCCTTTTATATGTCCACGTTACCATGACACATGGGAAACGCTTGAGCTACTTAAATTTGGCTGTCTTCGCCGACACCGTGGTCCCATCTCGATGTCATCGTACTATAATACGATGGCTACACAACGGCATTGCGAGGGCTTCACCTAGTCGTGTTGCCTTCCTAAGACAATCGGGCAGCTTCTTGTTTCCTTCGTATTGTCTTCGTGAGGCGAAAAATGCCGGATGGCACCGATGATCACACGAAGTAAAAACGAAGATGACACGATTTGACAAGATGCCCTCACGATGGCCTTACAAAGGGCAAAATGGACACACGAATTCAACACGAAAATGAACCTTCGCAAGGTCTTTCGGCAATATTTTGGCATGTCAAAGATTTTGACACCGCTCACGAAGTTGCTGCCGGAGCCTGAGAAACTCATACGATGGCTTAAGATGCCCTCACAAATGGACCGATGTTGTTACGATCAGAGCCGAATTTGAACATTTCCTTTATCGTGTGTCCATCTGGTGTCAATTTCGGGACAGTGTGACGCGGGCTTTACTGAATATTCGACTAGTAATACTTGTAAAGTATGGCTGGTTGCTTACACAGATATTTTCAGATGCTAGCCTCTTGAAAATATAAGGGATCATTTCTCAAATTAACACTTCTATCTCTATTTCAGTCCCTCCCCCGCCTCCTTTAAAGGACTGCAAAGCAGAAATGCAGTTATTTCTATTTCAAATTGACTTGAAAGAAAAACTGAAAGATGAGATGATTAAGGAACTGCGTGCGGATAAGCTCCGACTGCAACTGGCACACATGGAGAAAGCCCCGCCTCTAATGAAAAAGAAGGAGGAGATGGTGGAGAAGGTTCAACCATTAGAACCTGGTAAATGTACTCTTTATTGAAAGTAGAATGGCAACTGTATTCCCACAATGCCTTATTTTAACATGCATACATTCTAACGTAAAATGCATGAATAATGTTAAGAACAAAAACCTTGTTTAGCATTGACTAAAAAACAATATGCATTAAGGATAATGTATTTTCTCTTATTTGATCTTTCTCAGTATAATGAGGCCACATCTCAGGCCATTATAATTATTATAATGTTGTATTCGTATACATTTTCTCTTTGTGCTTTTATTTAAGGATTATGTATGTTATGCATGCTGAGATATACACAGATATCTTGCTACATGATTGTATTAAGGTTATTTTTAACTAGTCTGCACAAATGTGCGGGTCTATGTTTTATGTATGTTATGTCTGAATGTTTTTAAAAAAGGACAATAAAAAGAGTATTCAACACAAAAAACAAAGTAGAAGAATTTGCTCACCGTTTCACAATGTAGCTTCAGGGGGATTGAACACAATGGAGAGGAACGCAATCTCCACATACACTACAAGGCTCAGTCTTTACCAATCATGCAATGAGAACTTGTTAAACCACTCCTGTGCACAGTTGGTGGAAATTTGAAGGTTGTCTTATTGACCTTTGCCTTGAATTTTATGAAGACATTCTATAATGACATCACCAATTGGAATGATAGAAATTAAGGAATAAACTAACAGATGTAAAATAACACATTTTAATCAATAGAGCATCTCTGAAAAAACAAATGTGCTGTTTTTTGTGTGTTTTTGTAGACAAGAAATTTGAAGAGGACACAAACTGCCCTCTACCACCTATGGATAACCACCCAGAATGTATGGGGAAATTGAAAGTAACTGATTTTCTTTCTTCTCGTCAAAATATTTTTCATACAAACTCCTAACAATATATTATCACTTAAAACAAGTCATTTTCTCCACACATATTGAAGTGATGAAAATAGGCATACATGGAAGATACACAACATTGCTAATTGTTGTAATTGACTTGAAGCATTTTGTGTTGATTGTGTTTTCAGTGGCTGAGTCAGATGTGGAAGAGTCAACCTTGCTACGCGGATTACGGGGTCAACGGATCTGTGTGCTCCTTCTTGATCTACCTCAGTGAGGTACCAAAGTAGTTTAAAGCTCTTATATCGCACAGTAACACTGAGTAACACTACATTTTGTAATTGCAAAAAGAAGAAAAAGTGTATGGTTGGTGCTGACATAACCTCTTTTTGTGTGTGCTGCATTTAGGTAGAGAAGTGGTGTCCTGTACTTCCATGCAGAGTACCTCTATCTAAAAAAGCAGAGGTAAAGGTGTGTGTGTGTGTGTGTGTGCGCGTGTGTGTGTGTGTGTGTGTGTGTGTGTGTGTGTGTGTGTGTTTCTGTGACAGCAAATACTCTCGAAATTACTGTAAGATTATTTCTCTAAACTATTTCTAGGACACTTGATCATCCGAAAAGAGTATTGTTTAGTCTCAAGTATTCTAATAGTGTGAAAATCAAACAGCTTTTATTATTATACATGTTGTTGTTCTGGATGTTAAAAACCTCAAAGACACTGGATATTTACTTAAAAGGTTGTGTTACTACATTTCATTAATTGATGGAAAACAAGCCATGGATGTTAGTTTTACATCTGTCGTTTAGTGTCTGTGTGTAACATTCCGTATTGTAGATATGACATGTTGGTTATATTTTCACTTACACTTTCAATAAGGGAGATTTTTGAAATGAAAATGTGAACAGACTTGGACAGTTACAGAAAACCTCGTTCATTGCTGCCATCAATTTAAGTTACGCTATTTTTGCTGGGTGTTCTTTTTTCATTAATGACTGCCTCGTTGCACATTATCCCTTACATATTCACATGTATTATTTGCAGGTTTTAAAGGTCTAGATGCGTTAGATTATAAAGTGCACTATATAATTATATAACTATAAAAGCTTAATTGTGTTGAACCATTTAATGGAAATGTACATGATCAATGCATCTGAAGACTTTTCCTCATGACAGAGGCCATTGAGTCCACTTTGAGAATCACTGCTTTCAGTGGCATTCATGGTCCAAATGTAACTAAGTGCTTATCAAGATGTGATATAATTGACACAAATGTGAGTGTATTATTGAGAATTCTGACATTCTGACTGAGGAGATTTGGTTGTCCAACTTGAATCTACAAAAAAGTCAATAATAGAGAATAAGCCTTGTGGTTTCTTCTTTTTTATAGGCGGGATCTGACTACGCAGTGGTAAGGGAAAATCTTACAGATCTGTATCCATCTCTGGAAAAGAGATCCCAGTTTCGTTGGATTGAGCAAAGAATTCGCAGTATGGAAAGGGTTTGGGTCGAGGCTGGGCGCTCTCTTTCAGCCAAATATAACCTGAAGGAGAGGAAAGCTAAACAGGTAATGCAAACAATTTTTTTTTTTTATATTTCAAAAAGCCTTGCCTCATTAGTTACTGTTGCCTTGCCTACTTTTGAACACACGTAGTCCTTAATTATGATGGAGGGGACATCATTTCCACCCAAATTACAGTCATTTATTAAACAAAGGCCACTCTCCATTTCTCTTCCTGTGACATATACATTGTCACAAACGAGCTTAGGACCAAAATGCAGAACACAGGAAACCAGGGATAGTCGGTAACCAGCTTTATTGAAGGCAATAGGCTGGTAGGAGACAAAACGGCAGATAGTAGGCAAAGGGCTGGTCGGGGACAGGCGAGGGTTCCAGGAGACAGCAGGACGGGAGTCGCAGGTACAGAACGGGTCAGGGAGCAGGCGAGGCAGGCTGGTCAGGGACAGGCAGGGTCGAAACCGGGAGAGCAATCCGAAGGGTAGTGCGGGAAAGACTGGCATGCTGCAAAGTACGATCTGGCACTGAGGTGAAAGTGAAGTGGGCCTAAATACTAATGGAGCTGATGGGTGTAACAGAGTGAGAGAGAGACAGGGTGTCTCTCTCTCTCTCTCGCTAGTTTGATTGGCAGTTGGTTCAACTTGCAAACCACTTAAGAACCAGTTTGCTTTTCCACAAACAAGAGCCCAAAAGGGGCCAAACATGGCGTCACCGTTTACGTTGCTACAGTGCTAATTGTTTATATCACTCACAATTACAACAATGGCAGTCTAAGGTGGTGATGTGTTCATGTTGCTATTAAACGTACGAAGCGAGAATTGAATTGCAAGCAGGACTTTAATCTCTTCTTGAGAGTGGCGTGGCAAAAGGTGTGCCTCAATGGAATAGTGCCATTGGCTAACCACTACAGTGGTGTGATGCTCGTGCTCCAACCGCTCATAACCATCGCCTAACGCCAGCTGCGACTTTAAAGTACTTATTCTCTGTATGACTGTCTATCCCTAACACCAGTAACTCCCCCTTGTGCCTATTACGCCATGAAACCATTTTTGTTTTACTCAATAGAAAATGTTTGGAAACCCAGCACCATGAATAAAGGATTTTTAAATATAAAGACTTGAATGATGTTATTGATTATTTACCTTCTTAATCTATCATTAAGAAGGGGCATTTGTTACCACAATGATAGAAAAGGGGTTGTAAGGTGAATGATAACTCAATGTTGCAACCTGTTTAGATACAGTATATTTTTGTATTGATATTAGAATGGTATCAGATCAAACAATTATTTTGGTTTGAGTTTTGATGAATTCTGGCAACAAAAAAGTATGAAACAAAAGAGAGAGAGGATATTTTGTTGCATGTTGTCCATGGAATTCTAACTTTGATCTAGATTCTGGTGCATCCTGGATTGGTGACAGATGAATCTAAAGCTAGGATAGCGGAGGCTGCCTTCAATGGGGGGCCCCTTGGGGAACTGGTCCAGTGGAGTGACCTCCTCTCCACACTTCACATCCTGGGTCACCATGTTTACCTAACTGCCTCCTTACCTGACCTCCGGCAGTGAGTGTGCACACAAAAATAGCCTTATTTTGCACTACGTTTAATAATAATGCCTCTAACAATGCTCATGTTTATCTCTCTGTCTAGTTACTTTGGGGTGGAAACAGGTGGCTGCCCACCTTTTCATTCAAATCCGAATCTGATCTACACAGACATTATCGGCCTTAGGCAGATCCAGAGTGTACTAGGGGGACCTTGGTTCAAATACAGGTGAGTATCAGGATCCCAGTTCCTGATTATTGTTACGCACGTGTGAGTTACATGTGCGGCACATATGTGTGTAATGTGTCTATATGGGGGTTATTCCCTATCTTTATTCAAGTTTTGTGCAACAATCCTGTCAAAATCCCACAACCATTAGGAGGCCAGGTGTCCTTGCGGGTGAGTTCGCTTTACTTATTACAGCATCCCGTAAGGGCGGTTACTCTTTGGTTTATAAATTCCCGCCCTCCACGGCTTTATAACATAACATGTACACTGTACAACTTTTTTTTGTGGGGGGTAAGCACAGTTTGTAGGCCTATATGTTTATAAAACGGACAAGTCAAATCAAGCAATCTGATGTTTCTTAGCCGTGATATAATGAGCGTATATTAGGGTGACCAGACGTCCCCGTTTTTTAATATACGTTAAAAACACATAGCAAAGTGAAATAAAACGTTTCATGTCAGGAAACACTGGGGAAACAGACTGTGGTCAAGCCAGCCCCCACTTCGTAAAAAACAGTCAAGCCAGCCTGCACGTTGTATTGCGGTGCGCGAATATCCTATGATTACGGTAGAGGCCTGTAAAAACTGCCTTCAAAATAAAAGCGTTTACTCGGTCAATAACAAATACACCTAAAAAACACACCACACATATTCATATATACTGGAGCTTAAATTAAGAAATATGTACTATATAATGTGATCAATTCTAACTTAAAACAAACTATATAACTACCACATTATAACTTATAATTATAATGAGTAAAATGTAAGTATACAGTTATGAAGACATATCTGACATTTCCACTGGGTGACTAATTTCAATTGATGTGGACACCATCTCACAACACTCCTAAAATAACATTACTTTCTGAAACACAATGCAGGGGTAAAGTGCTATTTTTTTAAAGTAGGGGGTGGACCGAAAATCCTTTAGGGGGGTCGTAGCCTACTCTAGGGGGGTCCGGTGGGATTTTTTTTTAAATATTGAAGTTAAGAGCATCAATCTGGTGCACTTTGAGAGCAACATTAACCCTACCTTAATAATACCTTAAAGCAGACAAAAGGCACTGGAGAACACTTATTCATTAACACCCTTTAATGAAGCAAACTAATGCCTTAACTCACTCAAATACAGTCGTTTACTTATTTCGGTGAAACGAATGTTCGTAGAGTTTTAAAGGATGCGGATAGTCTCCCCTTGATTCTGGCGCATTGTTTCTGGTTTTATAGATCTATTCTCATCCACCATCTTGTTTGTGACGTAAAGAGTGTAACGGCCCGTCCACACAGCGGCGTTGGAAGCTTCTTCCCATTCACTTTGAATGGGGTGCCGTCACTTTTCGCCGAACTGCATTGTCGGAAGCAGAGCGGAGCTTTCCTGGCGTTTCAGGCTGCAAAAGTTGAGCAGTGTTTAACTTTTGAAGATTCTGAAGCTTACGGTGGAAGCATCAGCCAATCAAATCATATGCCAGTACAAGCTCTAGTACTGCACATTACTCCCGAGACATTTAAAAAAAAATACATATTTCTTTTAAAAAAAATTTTTCTTTAAGTGAAACATCCGGGGCTTTTCAGAAAACATCCGGGGCTTGAGCCCAAGTAGCCACCCCCTAGCGCCGCCACTGCAGAAGACCCCATCTAGTCACTCAGAGAGAATCTGGACAATCTGATGTACAGTTTCAAAATAAAAGACCTTTGAAGTCTCATATATGAGCTATCTTCCTTCTGTGTGTGTCCAATACTTCAAATGTTATGGTTAACTTCGACCTCCGGGGTGGCATTCACCACTCCTCCTATATAGAGGAGTGGATTGAGAAATGCCCAAAGTGCCTATCTCCAGAAAAAAGCACCTAAACGACGACAATGCTGTCTGTCTAATATGTTCGCTAGCTGTTATGTTTTCTGCAGAAGGCACGATTTTATTTTATTCCCGGGCTGATTTTTTGTCCCAGTCCGCCACTGAACGTAGCTATTATGTAAAGTGCTGGTATATATATACTAACTGTGCTCACCCCCCCCCCCCCCCCCCCAAAGTTGTAAATCAAAAAAGTGAAGCACATGCTATGTTATAAAGCCGTGGAGGGCGGTAGTTTATAAACCAAAGAGTAACTGCCCTTACGGTACGCTGTAATAAGTAAAGCCAACGCACCCGCAAGGAGAACCTGGCCTCCTATTGGTTGAGGGATTTGGACAGGATTGTTGCACAAAAGTTTCGAGCGCGCACAGAATAATTCTGAGAGCAGAAACCATGTACCTGTGTCTGTTCTTCAGGTGCATTATACGGGTGTTGGATACTTTCGGTACTGAGCCAGACTTCAATCATATATCTTGGGCCAATAAGCAGCTTGCGGGTCCATTCGGCGGACTGAACATGATCCCACTGCAATTCTACACCATGTTCCGTATGTATCTGCTTCATTTCCAACAGCTATTTTACACATGTTGCTTTAGGAACAGATATGCGTATTCTTTCTGTCTCTATCAGAATACATGTGTCTTCTCTTCCTGTGAGCAGCTCATACACCGGACAACACATTCCTGGGTTTTGTGGTGCAGAACCAGCTGATGTCGGAACAAAGTGAGCAGTTTAAGTCTAACAAAAGACAAAACCAGGCACTTGTATACGGAAAGAGAGCCGAGTTTTGGAAGGTACTGTAACAATGCGCAAAAAAACTAACATTGTAAAAGGCCAGAAGATATTTAAGGGAACCAACAGAGGTTGAGGAAATACACATATCTTTACTGTAGTTAAGTTATACAACAATGTAGGAATTCTCGGTTATGTCAAAGTTTGGCATTGGTACATTTCACTTAAGTAAAAGTAAAAAAGTATTTCCATCAAATGATACCTAAACCACCAAATCTGAAAGTTCTCATTATGCTGAATGTCAATTTTTGGAATACTATACATGACATCACTGGATTATAATAGTGATCTTTTAATGTGAACATATTTTTCATTTTGCAGCTGGTTAAGGTGGAGCTTATCTTAGTCATTTATTTTTTATTTAAATTTAATTTAAAGTTATTTTCTGTTTCTTAATCCATAATAGTGTATTCATTAGTCAAAGTAACGAGTAAAACGTACAATACTTTCTTCCAATTTGTAGTGGAGTAGAAGTATGAGGAAGCATGCATTGGAGAAAAGTACAAGTACTGCTTTAATGAACTTAGTTACTTCCCACTAATGAGCACCCATATTGTTAAGATGGTGTGTATTTAGTAGTCTGTTGGCTCTGTCTTTTATTCATGGTCCCCATCGAAAAGGGGCATGTGTATTTTGTGACACAACCGCTTCTTTATCCAGCAAGTCACCCTTTGCTTTTTCTGCTGTCACACTGCAGGGTAAAACGGCATATCTGGATGTCATCCACAAGTACTTAGAGATCCATGGGACAGTTAACAACAGAAACACTCTTCCAAATTATGTGAAAAACCATGGCATTGTGAAAGGCACTGATGTCCAGGCCCTGTTGAGACAAAGCAAGGTAAGTGGAGGCGTGTGGTGTAGTGGGTTGTGCATTTGGTGTTCGGATCAGGGGAACACAGGTTCAAACCCCACTGCAGCATGTCGTTGTGTCCCTGGGCAAGACACTTCACCCCAAATTGCTCCTGTGGGATTGTCCACAGTATTGAGTATGTAAGTCGCTTTGGATAAAAGCGTCTAACAAGTGACATGTAAGTGTGTCTCCTCTAAGTTTTTGTTGACTTTGGCTTTACTTCGTCCTCACACTGCTGCAATAACAAGGGCTGTCAACGTTAACGCATTAACACTTGTGATTGGTCTGGAAACCTTAACTTTCTTGTAAAATAAATAAACAAAAATGAGTCACATAATCACGTTTTGACCGTAATTTCAGCGCTGTAGGAACATATATTGTACATAGTCCTCTCAACATGATAGCAGCAGTAGAATAATACCATAGGAGCCTAGGTCTTGTGTACATTATACATTATTATTACAGCGACTCAACGTGACAGCAGGTTTGAAAATGCTTTGCCTAATAAGAAAGTATCCAAACTAAGGTGAGATATTATAATGAACTGAAAAAAACCATGTCATGATTTCATGCATTTCTTTATTACAACCCCTAACTTGTATTTGTTTTATCTCCCCCAAAATTCAATTAAACACAAGTATTTTAAACCTGTGATGATTAACAGGAGATTATTGTGATTAATGCAATACATTTTTTGAATGGATTTACACAACTAGTAACAACAATAATACATATATTGTCTCTTCTACATTAGCGTATATTACATTACATACACACTATTTCATGTCTTAATTTGACACAAAGAAGAATGAGATGGACGCAGGTTTTCCAATTACTTTGACCATATTTTGAACTGGCAAAAGTTTTATTTGAGTGTGGTTCTACCTTTATATATAAAGTCTATGGGTCCTACACAGCATTCGTTTGTGATGACGACCCTCCCTGTGCGGCACACTGGAGCTGAATGTATCTGTTTTTGTAGGCTGGCACCGTGTGGCGACAGTAAAGCAGTGCATGTGGGAACCATATAACTGTTGGTGTGTTGGAAATAATGTGAAGGAAATACTAATCTGTTTGTATCTGTTGTAGGTTTTTGTTGGATTATCTTTCCCATATGAAGGCCCCGCCCCATTGGAGGCGTTAGCCAATGGCTGTGCTTTCCTGAACCCCAAGTTAAACCCTCCGCAGAGCAGTCTGAACACCAAGTTCTTCAAGGGAAAGCCCAACATCAGAGAGGTCAGCACTCATTTTAAACTGAATCACTTACCATGGTCTGACAAACAAGTTAAACACCTGTAGATTCTACGGAAGCCCTGAGAGGCAAGTGATCTGGTGATTTATGTTTGTTCTTAATGGTTTTCCCAACTGTTATTATGTCTAAAGAGTAGGTGAAACATTTTCTTGCCACGATAATCTTTCTAAGCCCCCCTTTTTCATCTGCAAAACTGGTTTGAACAAAGTCATTTTTTTCTATGCAGCTTTTTTTTTTCTAAATGTATTACTGTGAATCTGCAATGAGAACTATTGCCATAAAGGATATTGTTCCTTTTTCCTTCCCCATCTTTGAAAACAGGTGAAGAAAAAGTCACATTTTGTCTGCCCATTTTGTTGTTATTGTAATGCTAACTTCTGCCACAAACTTCCAGCAATCTTATTCAACCTCAAAACAATGAACAAGCAAATAATGACCTAGTTGATTTAACAGGGAGATTAATTTAATATCCTTATTTAATAAACGTATAATGTATGTTTTTATGGTGGTATTCTATATTGTTCAGTTTCACTGTAATGTGTTTGTGTTGCAGATAACATCCCAGCATCCTTATGCTGAGGCCATCGGAGAGCCCTACGTATGGACGGTGGACATGAACAACTTAACAGAAGTGGAAAGAGCTCTTAATGCTATTCTCAAGCAGACGGTAGGAACCTTCTAGATGGTGTCAAATCTACCTATTTCTCAAAATCGACAGTTCATTTATGGAAGCTCGTGTTTCTTTAATTGTTTATTACATTTCAGATTGAGCCCTATCTTCCCTATGAGTTTTCGTGTGAAGGGATGCTCCAAAGGGTCAACGTCCTGATAGAAAAACAGGTTGGAGGAATGTTGGTTTAGGAGATGGAAAATAGATCAGATTTGTGACAATTAGAGAAAGAATTTACCTTCTCATTATGTTCACATTTTTACCTCAGGATTTGTGCAGCAGTACAGTGAGCTGGCCCCCACTGAGCGCACTCCAGGTTGTAAAGTCGCAGATGTCCTGTAAAACTGCCTGCCAGAAGGCGGGGCTGATTTGTGAACCGGCATTTTTCCCACACCTTAACAATGCAAATACTCTTGCAAAGTAAGTATTCAGTTCACGTCACTTTGCATACACATGAATGCGATTTGGTTAGTATCACCTCTGTAGTCATGTGTCTTCATAGTATCGTTGGAGAGCTGTCTCCCTTTTATTGGATACAGAAAAGAAAGTTCACATAAAACTATAAACATATAATTTAAATTGGAAATGGTTAGAATACAAGTGCTAATGGAATAAGAAAATGATAATGCTATCATGATATGTTCAAATGTAATCTAGTTTTCGCCAAGAATAAATCATTTCTTTGAATGAGAGGTTTTCACAGCAATATAACAAAAAACAGTATGAAATAAAGAAGTCTATGTTGAAGCATATCGTATATTTTGATTTGGTATAGAAAATAGTGGAATTTTACTGGTGGATTATAGCCAACTCAATTTCTGGTATTGTGACATCCCTGTCTCGAGTAGAGTCTTTTAGAGGTCCCCATTGGTAGGGTTTACAGAACCCAGTATTGGTCTAAATCCAGACAACTCATACCAAAATGAACATACTTTGAATAATTTGGGGCTCACATGCTTGATTCTATGGAAATTTGCCAATAGCAGTATGGAGGATATTTGCATCTACTCCCGGTTTGAATCCTCTGTAACCAATTAAATGACATACTTTGAATAATTGGATTAACAGCTTCCTCTTTTTTTTTTCCAGGAACAATGTAGATTGTAAAACATCCGAGTTCTCTGCCAGTGGCTTGGTGTTTCCTGCCTACAACAGCACTCAGCACTGTTGGTTCCAGTCCGACCCCCTCCTCTTCAGCTGTGTCCGATCAGACGAGTCTTTGACGCGCGTCTGCCCCTGTAGAGACTTCATTAAGGACCAGATAGCTTTATGCAAAGATTGTATCTAACTTATGGTAGAAAACAGAACATGTCATTGCCTAATTAATGTCATTACAAAGTATACTTTCTCTAATTAAACAAAGATAAAACTGAGGTAATGGTTTTTGGAGCCAAGGCAGAACGTATAAAAGTTAGCGCTGAGCTTCAGTCTGCAATGTTCAAAACAACAGATAAAGCCAGAAATCGAGGTGTAGTCATGGACTCTGACCTGAGTTTCAACAGTCACATTAAAACAGTTACTAAATCAGCCTACTATCACCTAAAGAACATATCTAGGATTAAAAGACTAATGTCACAGCAGGATTTGGAAAAACTTGTCCATGCTTTTATCTTCAGTAGACTCGACTACTGCAATGGTGTCTTCACAGGTCTCACTAAAAAATCTATTAGGAAGCTGCAGCTGATTCAGAACGCCGCTGCTCGAGTCCTCACTAACACTAAGAAAGTGGATCACATCACTCCTGTTCTGAAGTCTTTACACTGGCTTCCTGTGTGTCAAAGAATAGATTTCAAAATACTGCTGCTGGTTTATAAAGCTTTGAATGGTTTAGGCCCAAAATACATTTCTGATCTCCTGCTAAATTATGAACCATCCAGATCTCTCAGGTCTTCAGGGACTGGTCAGCTTTCTGTCCCCAGAGTCAGAACTAAACATGGTAAAGCAGCATTCAGTTATTATGCTCCAAATATCTGGAACAAACTCCCAGAAACCTGCAGGTCCGCTGCAACTCTGACTACTTTTAATTCCAGGCTGAAGACTTTTCTTTTTGTCGCTGCTTTTAATTGAACTATTCACATCTTAAACTGCACTGTAACTTTTATCCATGTATTTTTTCTTTTCTTTTTCTTTTATTATCTTTTCTTTTTAATGACTGATTTTAAATGCCATTTTCTTAGTGTCGTTTGTTTTTTGTAAAGCACTTTGAATTGCCTTGTGTTGAAAGGTGCTATATAAATAAACTTGCCTTGCCTTGTCTAGCCTTGTCTGAATAGTCACAACTCATACTCCCTTGTGTACTTTCTGCAAGGTTTCTGTCATCCTCACAAACAAACCAAAGGTGTCATGATATCACATGTTGCCTGGATAAAGGACCACCAATGTTTCATTTGAAATAATCATTTGGACTACATGCCGTTTTTAATGTTTGTACAAAATTATTGGGTTTGTAAAACCCGTCAAGGTTGGTCTTTAACGTTTTACGGGGAACACAGATGTTATTTGTAGCCATTTGACAGCTGGCCACTAACCAGCTTAGCATTTACAAGCTTACCTCTGACAAGGAATATAAATCACAACGGTGCAGTTTCAGATACGTTTCTGATGAAGCATTCATTTATAGTTTAGTCCACATAGTGTTCAGGCACTCCTCGACTTATACTGGGTACTTCATTTGCCAAGTAACGGGGCATTTGTCCGTAAAGCATTACATTCAGCCAATGTCTGTCTGATGGAAATAGAAGTCAAGGATTATTCACAGTCTCCTGTGTATCTCCAGCACACACACTTGATGCAAACAGGTTGTCATGAAGAGTGAACCAGGTGGAGCCAATAGCAGGAGGAAATAGTAAACGGGAGCTTATAGAAGATATTCTTTGGTTTCGGTTTGTGCAGACAAGGATCCAATAACAACTGACCTGAAACCTTACTGTACTAAGAAACAAGATTTAGGGTTAGGTTAATATGACAGTCACCCTTGTTAGGGAAATAATTGTCCTCGACTCCTAGATATGACGTGCATGACTAACCCTGACGTCTGTTTATCTCCTTTAAGGACATAGGCTGCTTCAGCCATAAAGTTATTGTTCCCATTCTGTGACCGGTCAACACTAGGTCACAGATGGTCTGTTGTTGTGGGTGCACTGGGACACTTCCTTCTTTGTTGTTTGTGGACTCCAAGGTATGAAATCTTCGAGGCCATAGGTGACGGATGCAAGTGACACAGTGTGCCCAACTGTCTAAACTATCTTATCAAAATATGTTGATCACTCTCTGTGAAACCAGTTAAATGGGCTAACGAGAGAGAGGCGCTTCAGAATTGACGTGGCAACCCACCCGTGCAGTCTCACCGTGACTGCTGTGATTTGTGATGTGAATCTCTCCGGCCGTAACTCCAAATAAACCATCAGTGTTTGACATCAAAAGCTCCTGCTCTACCGTGTCTCCTTCCTGAGTCGGTGACTCCTACTGCATTGCTACACAGAAGTTTCCTCCACAACCCTGTCATTGCTGACAGTGGTACCCTTATTACCGGGGCATCGCCATTGGTAACTTACATACCTGACTTTCTTCAGGGCAGATAATCTTCAAAAAGGGGACTGCCGAATGAAAAGCATTATTAGTCCCATGTGCAGACCACCACTACCATTACAAATATATTTAATAGTTTATCCCAAAGCTCTCTCTGTGCTCGCTGACACCATCTCATCATCCAGAGCCTCCTGAGAAATCAAGACATGTAATTGGTCTATTTATTCCATTATACTTTTTCTTTCATAATGCATAATTGTGATGCGTAACTTCCCCATTTACTCCCCCATGACAGTTGCGTGGTTGGAAAAAAAACAAGAAAAACTTTACTGAACATTAAGCAGGATAACACTTTATTAATCAATAAAACTTTGCTCTTTGACAAAGAGATACCTCATAGTTATTTTACATAAATAAATGGTGTTCACATCATCTGTAATACCACTGATGTCATTACTGTACAAACAGATAAATAAGAACTCTGTTAGTGAGATTTATTGGAAATTCAGTTACAGTTGTCCATGTATGTTATGTTTCGTGTGTGTGTGTGTGTGTGTGTGTGTATGTGTGTGTGTGTGTGTGTGTGTGTGTGTGTGTGTGTGTGTGTGTGTGTGTAGTGTGTGGCTGGCTGCAATGCACCTGTAACCACTGAAGCTATGCCAAGCTGTAAGCAACAGAGAAGTGGTTAGCATTGCTATCATAATGTTGTGAAATGAAGTCAAAGTAATGATTTGATGTCTCTTCTTGGGGCACTAATAATAATACATATATTCATCCATACAATACACAGTATAATTTAATGAAACACACATCAGAAGAGAGGAACTGGTGTTTTCAATGTTTTGGCACGAGCTGCAGAAATTGGACATGTTTCTGAGCTATTTCAATGGAACAAAACAATGGATTAGATATCATACTGCCCGGCAAATGAATATGGAGGTTATGTTTGTGCAATTTGATAGTGAGTGTGAAAGTTCAAACATGTCTTTAGGCAGAGAGAACAAAAATCCCATTATAGATGAATGAAAAGCAACTGCAATTGTTGGTGATCGTAGAATTACAGCTATATCCAACATATATGACTATTTATTTTGGTATTCAGCTGTTGCACTGACCTGATTCACAGTGAGTGCAACAGCTTCAAAGATCACCCATTACCAAGGAGTAAGGGGCCACAATCCCAGCACCCGGCCTACATTTTAAATAGCATGAAAAAAAAAGCATGAAAAAACAAAAAAATGCAAAGAGGTAGAAAGGATTTCGCTGCTAAAATCAACGCAGTATAGTTATCCATATGAGCAACAGCGCAAGTAGAGTGTAGCATTATTAAGAGTTTGTTCTGTGGTTATTTGCAAGTAAACACTGTGCTTTGCTAGTAAAAGTCGTTGAAAAGATTGTCTTTTATGCATCAGAGGGGAAACATTACAAATCAGTGTGCTGTTGGTGAGTTGAAGTGGTGCGAGAGGATTCACACCTTTCAGTTATAGCTATTCACAAAATAAAATATCATAGCAATAATGTTGCACTTTGTCCAGTGTTTCAACTGAGAGTTGATAGTTACAGTGTAGAGTGGATGTAGGCGTCATCAGAATCACTGTCCTTGGATATGCTACTGCTCGGAATAAATGTAGACTATTTTCCTAGATAGTAATTGCAACTTTTGTCATGTGGCTTTTTAACACAAGGGGGCATAGAAGCACTCTCAATCCTCATTCTGTCATGTAGACAGGGAAAATGTATTATGGGTCAAGGGTAAAAAGCTCATGCAAATCTGTTTGTGCTTAGCAAAGGGTCTCTGGGTTAGTTATGTGAATTTATTTCTATACTTTATTAATCAAAACAAATGTTGCCTCAAATTTGCCTCAAGTTTCATGAGTGAAATAGCTCATTTGGAGGAGAGGATGACAATGGAGGTATATCTCTCAATTGTGTGACGCAATTCATAGCCTTTCAACTTTTTTGAAATAAACGTTCTGGTTGAAGTTATGACACCCATAGTTTATCATTATGAAGTCATTTGTGATGCATAATTGTGTAGCGATTCATTTTCAATGTTCAATTATGATTTGCTTGACAATCAGCTCCTATTTTGAAATGAAAGGATCCTTGGACAGTCGCCTTCATCCGCTCTAATATTTTTAATTTAAAGTGCAAAATGTACAGTAAGACTTATGTCATTTCACCAATAATTTACAGTAATATGTAAAACAACATTTACAATATAAGCACTATAGAGTAAGGATTCATAACTATATGCAACATTGATCATTCTGTACTTGAATTATATGCTGTCTAATCTGAAAAGCCTATTATGTAAATTACTACGACTATATTTATGACTTAATTTTAACCGATGTACCTGAACAGTGTAATAAACATATTTACAGACCGTGTGGTTTGTATTTACATTCAGTTCATTGCACATAATGGTTGATAACAATGGTAACATGCAGAACAAATGACTAATACACTGGTATGCAGATGCAGGATTGGAAGAAACAGCATCTCTGAAAATGATATTCCCTCAGGCTGCTTATCTTTGTGCTTTGTTTCGTCTTAGGTCTGAGACTTTGTCTTATCCAACTTTCCACATTCAAATGTGCAGGCAAAACAACGAGAACAAGTAAAAAGAAACGTGAATAAAATCAGATTCATTACAAAATTCCATAGAGAAAATTATAAATCAAAAGGATTGTAGAAAATCGTACCAGAGGCTTTCTGGTAGTGCCTTTGACTCTAATCATAGTTTTAACGTGATGAGGTGTTAAAACCGAAACATATTACGTTTTATTTCTCATCTTACCCATAAAGAACTTGGGATTTATGAGCACTCATCAGTTTCAGTACATTTGTAGTTATTGCATGTGTTTGTAAAAAAACAAAAAACAAAACACTATACACTCCATGGCAATGGAACATATGTAAAGTCAGTTACAGCAGGTAAGACAAAACTGACTAAATACCCTCAAATCATTTTTGAATACGTTATCGCCCATTGTGCTAAACCTGGCACTGTGCTGAAATGTGCTTGGATACATTACACACAGTATAGTAGTCATCAATGTTTATCCTTAGTGTCTTATGTGCTTCTGTTTGCTTTTAGTTGAGTTCCTAGATCGAGGCTGACCTCATTGTGTTTGCTGATGCCTTTGAGCAGCATTGTTCGCTGACTCAGGACTGCACATGTGCTCTTCTACTTTCCCTCTCTTCCTCTTTCAGCAACAAATTAGCATCTAAGGTTGCTGCTTTGAAGAGAGGAGGCTGCTGGGGTTTTGAAACAATTTGTGTCTGATTAAGGACAGAGTCACCTGTACTTAATAATAATTACAAATAATAATAGGAAACCTTAAATTGACGAGCAGACTTCGACTTGGAGTTTGTCTCTTCCAAATCTCATTATACATTTTCAAACAATATAACGTGGGAGAACATTTCTGTTTGTAAAATGTTGACCATTTAGTAATTTAGACTGAATATATCCACTATGACGAATCAATATACTGTAGTCTTGATTGTGTATATGTCATTCGAGCAACTAGTGTTATCTCCATGTCAGACAAATACTGCTAAAAGGCAGGAATCTCAGGTCTTGTGGCTTTCCTTATTCTAGGGGCCTTTTTTAAACTGGTTTTATGGACAGAAAGTGACAAAGTAAGTATTTAGGTGTTTTCTCTCAATGATTTGGTCTTCAAACAAGTCCTTCTCTGTCAAAGTGTATCAGATGTCTCCCTTTGTCTGTGCATTAATGTGTGTTTCTTGATGTCTGAATGCACTATGTACAGTATTCACAGCGTGTGTTGTGCTGCATGTTCAGGTAAAATGTGTAGGAAAGTGTGTAATAAAGACAGAGAGAAGAGGGCGGGGGAAGTGTACGTGTTTGAACCTGCCCAACACACATTCACTCAAAGCGCTCGTAGTTCCTCGTCTGCCTCACGCGGGGCACCATGTCCACCAGGAGTCTGTGGGCAAAGAAACAAGGTCTCATTGTATGTAAATGTGCAGAAATATATTCTCCAAGGTGGCGCAGATCGTGCTGATTTAGCACTCAGCATGAATGACAAAAGGATAGGCCTAATATAAATTATGAAATAATTTATATTAATTATAATAATATATTATTATTATTTGAGCTTACTTGATGCCATAGGCCATGATGATGAGTCCAATGAGAACTCCGAGGGTGCCATCCAAAAACCAGACGTCAACGTGGTCCTTGTAGACTTCAGCGCTGATCAGAATGGAAAATCCCATGATAGAACCAACAATAGAGTTAAACCCTGAAAAAAACACAGAGGTGTGGAAAATGTAATCAAGAAGTACTGAATCAGAAGAAGGCCGGATAATAAGTTCCCAAACATATAAAGAAACAACATTTTACTTGGAAAAACAAAACACAAATGATTTCACAATGAGAAATGCGTCCTTAATAATGTTGAAAGGTTTCATTTGGACTTAGAATAAATGCCTTTTAAATTATAATAAAACAACTTGTTTAAAAAAGGAAGTATGTATAGTATATTATGTTGCATTGTCAATTGCTATTGGAAAAGACACCATTCAAAGTCAGCTCTGCATACCCGTCCTAAAAATCGAGAGAAAAAGAGTTTAAATGAGAACACGTGAAATAGAAAAATACAATTGTATTTTCTATTAAGTCCTCATCTTGCTGCATGGTCTGTGTTCTAGGGAACTCCTGCATACATTAACTTTAAAAGCAGACCAAGCCTACTAAATAATAATTGAATGCCTCTTTGATCACAAAGAAATATATGTATGGTGTTTATATGAAAATAATCCAATAAACAGAAGAAAGTCTGCAAACGTTAGGTTATCATAAGTGTGAATGAATTGCACTAAGATCTGCCCTGATTCAGGTCACCTTGTGGAAATGTGTTCAGAATACTGAACATGTCCATCAAACAGGAAAGTTTCGTCAGCAAAGAAGTCTCAAAGGGACTAAAGACCTATGGCTCATAATATCTGATTAAATTAGGTCTGCATTACGTTAAAGCTTTAAAGGAAGGACCAAAAGAGTCATTTCGGTCTGTTTATGAATTGTTTGTCTGAGTAATGAAGTAGTCTAAGTAGTGGTAGTTGCAGTTTCAAATATGCTTCAATAATCCTGATTATGACCAATTTAAGAATTTAGGTGAGAAAGTGGTAAATACATTTAAACAAACATCTCTTTATCTGAGGCAACAATCTTTTGGTTATGAAAGAAAAGTTTGACGTTTTGAATGTGGAACTTATTTGGAATTAGACGAGAATATTGATGCTGCTCTAGTGACTGCACAGTAGAAATGAAGCTACAGCAAGCAGCCGGTTAGCTTGGCATAAAGACTGGAAACAGTGGGAAACAGCCCACCAGAACCTTTAAAGGTCCCCTATTATACTGTTTTTCATCAATATATTATAGGTCTCAGATATATACAAAACATGTCTCTGAAGTGTTTGCCTCCAAATACCAAACAGATCATGCATTGCAGCATCCCATAATCCCCTCTGTTTCGGCCCTGTTTTCCAAAGTGCTGATTTTCTGTCTGTTACTATGAAAATAAGGAGCCACTCCCCACGCCCCTCTGAGAGATATTTGGTTATAAAACACACAATGGTGCTCTAGGAGGAGATTCAGGTGATAAGGGGGGTTACCTTGGTTGGTAATTGGCTAATGGTTACACAAGCCAAAAAATCGTTATGTCATCATAAAGGCCAAAATCTGATCAGCTCATTTTCAGACAGGTTTTTATATAAATGGATCAGGACAAAAAGAGAGAGAATCTTTTTTCCTGAAACTTTCAGTATCTCTTTACACGGAGGGGACACATGGTGATGTATAAAAGACATGAGAAAGTGGATTTTGCATAATACAGTAGGTGACCTTTAACATGTTGTTTCTCAAATGTTTGAGCTGTACAACAGTGCAAGTTTAAGGGTGAGGGTTGGGGTCAGGGGTAAGAAGACCAATTGTAGTTTTACAGAGGGTTAAATCTTGGATCTTATTTGTCAGCCAATGTCCCTCTGGAGTTCCATCGTCATCATGAGATTGCCTGTCATACAACTTTTAAGGTGCTAAAAGGCTAATTTATTCTTAAATCCTTTGCATAGAACCTGACTAGCTATTCCCCCCCCCCCCCCCTATTTACCACATAAATATGAAAGTTGTATTAGACCATTCATGAAACTCTATCAAGAGCAATTGTACTTTTCCATACAAGAACTTTCCTGGCAATATCATTCTTGAATACATTTACTGTATTTGAGTTACCCCAAATAGTGTTACGGTTGAGTGAAGGAAGCAGGACCCAAATGCAGATAACTCTGATTAACCTTTATTTCAAGGATAATGAAAAAATAACTTTGACAAAACAGAACACTAACCGGTGAACTCAGTCACAAACAAAAGACGAACCAACACTGAACACAGGAAGAGACAAGACTAAATAGGAGTAATCACAGGACGAGAAACAGCCGGGCAGGGGAGGAGAAACAAAAGGGCCACAGGTGAACACAATCAGACAAACCAGGGAAACTAACGACAGGGAGGAAAAACACAGGGAGAGGGACCAGACAATACACAAGGAGGAAAACAAGACCGGGAGAACCAAACAGCAAAATAAACCCAAACATACAAAACTACAAACGTGACATAACATGAGAATCGTGACAGAACGCCCCCCTCAAGGGACGGAATCCAGACGTCCCTAAAAAAAGTCCAAAACCTCAAGCAGGGTGGGTGGAGGGGGTCCGGAGGAGGGACACAAAACTAGGGCCACCAGGGTGGGTGGAGGGGGTCTGGAGGACGGGTTTTGGGCTGACAGCCAAGGAGCACAGCGGAGGGCCCGGAAGGGATCTCTGGCGGACGGCCCGGGGGCAAGGCAGAAGCCGAGAAGGGGGACTCGGGCAGATAGCCCGGGGGCAAGGCAGAAGCCGAGAAGAGGGACTCGGGCGGACGGCCCGGGGGCAAGGCAGAGTCCATGGTGGGGGTCTCGGGCGGACGGCCCTGGGGCAAGGCAGAGACCATGGAGGGGCGAAGACCACAGCGGGCAAACTCAGGGGGCCGAGCATGAGGGTGACGGCAGTGGCAGGAAGAGTCAGGGGGCCGGGCCCGAGGGCGAGGACCGCGGCTCTCAGGGGGCCGGGCTCGAGGGCGAAGACGGCGGCTCTCAGGGGGCAGGGCTCGAGGGCGAAGACCACGGTACTCAGGGGGCCGGGCTCGAAGGCGAAGACCGCGGCTCTCAGGGGGTCGGCTCGAGGGCGAAGCAGGCGGCGACGGAACAACTCCGGAGGACGGGCAGGAAGGCGCTGACGGGACAGCTCCAGAGGCCAGGCAGGAACCGGAGCCGGTGGGACAGGCTTCGGCAGGATCCCCCACGGAAGAGAACCTGGAGTTGGCAGAACCCCCGGCGAGACAAGTGGCGGCGGGACCTCCAACGGAACAGGACAAGGGGTCACTGAGGTTGTTAAACAACTCCACAGTGGCAAAGCCCCGGGGGTGGATGAGATCCGCCCAGAAATGCTGAAGGCTCTGGGTGTTGAGGGACTGTCTTGGTTGACACGTCTCATCAACATTGAGTGGAAGTCGGACAACAGTACCGAAGGAGTGGCAGACCGGGGTGGATGTTCCCCTTTTTAAAAAGGGGGATCAGAGGCCGAGGGAAATAACTCTCAGAATAACGTTATTAGCACATTTTTACAACTTGAGGAACGAATGTTTTTAATAAGGGCTATACAAACGTTCATACTGGGTAGTTTATTTAGTTTAAAAAAATTATCCAACGAGTTACAGACTACTCTTTCCCAATGTAAGTCAATGGGAAAAAGTGTTTCCGGGCCCAACAACCTAAAGGAAGTGTAGTACCGCCATTTGACCACAACGAATATTCTCCGGCGCACTTCCTGGGGGCTTGGTTGTTTCCCATCAAGCATTTCGCTTCCGCAGCCCGTGGAGAGGAACAGCGCCGCCGCGCCTCGCTCTCAAGGCTGCGGGCGTCTTTGTCCCGCGAGATTTCAACATCTCATCTAGGCGAGCCTCCAGAGCAAGTCGGACAAAATGACTAACCATCATGCAACGCACTAGCAAGACGTTGATCGCAACTGCGCAGGTCTCGCTTGTCTCAAACAAGCCTAATAAAATAATATCCAGGGGATGCATGCAGAGCTGTCATTGGCTGAGATAAGTCCGGCCATGCGTCATGACTCTTTGAAACATCTCTGTTCCCGGAAATGCATCCACGAAGGAGCTGTGGAGGACCCATCAGTGTATACTCGGTTATAGCTCCTCCAGAGAGCCTCCTCGACGCTCGATCCTCGGTCCTCGAAGTGCATTTAGAGAAATTAGATGTCCTTCAACATGACGCGTTGAAATTCATTTCCGGGTCACTACCGGAGGACCGAGGAGTCGAGGAGCCGAGGAGGGGGATTTGATTAAATGAGAAAGGGCCCGGGAGAACCAAACAACAAAATAAACCCAAACAAACAAAACTACAAACGTGACATAACATGAGAATCGTGACAAATACTGTAGGGGCTTATGCATTTTTTATAATTACATTTCTCCTTGTGTGAAAACTACTGCAGTAGGTTATTATCTCGCCCACAGTAAGTGTATGGTCTTGTGGGAAATAAATCCAGTCTCCGGATTCAGCAACCTAAGGCTTATTGGATTGATGCCCTGTGCGTTCTGAGACCTGGGAATAGCAGTGTGTGTACGCTGTGCTTTTGTTCACGTGCACGTGTCTAGCAGCTAGTGAGTCATGACCAGGTGGCGGCGCCAGGGGGAGCCTAAGCACCCCCAAGAAATATGTTTTTTTTTTTTTCGAAAATTATTATTATTATTATTTTTATTAAATTAGAAACATTATTGATTACATCAATGCAAATGTGAAACAAACACATTTTTACAGGTGATATGATTAGGCCAATGGCCAGCACCCATTCGATTTTTAGGCTAAATTTCTTTGACACTTGAGTGACATCCTGTTAGCTAGAGCACCAAATTATTTTCTAATAGCAAAGTGAAAGATGGATCTTTTTTTACTCCTTAAACGTCCATGTGGACACTCAATCAAAACCACCTGAAAGCGAGAGGGATTCTGCACATAATAGCCTTGCGTCGTGAGTAGCCTACAAGTAGCTTCTCTGGTCTCTGTGTTTCATTCAAGCTCTGCTCTGTGTGCGTGTGTGTGTGTGTGTGTGTGTGTGTGTGTGTGTGTGTGTGTGTGGCACGAGCCATTTTGTGTGCGTGCGCGAGCGAGAGAGAGAGAGAGCTCGCCTCGCGCACCGGTGGGTATCTACCGGAGATCGTTGTGGTTAGCATCTGGTGCTAACGGATATAAGGAGCTTTTTCAACAACAAGGTGGAGCGAGAACTCTCTCCTGTCAGACGGAGAGTCTCAGATAACCTCACCTCAGGTGAAGTAAAGGGCTCTCAGTGTTTAGATAGTTAACTTTAGTCTAGTTATCTCAGTGGGTCTCAAACGGTTTGTTTTAAAAGGGTGTGTGATTTGTAAAATATCTATGAAGAAATAGAAAATCTGTCCCAGACCCCACTAGAGGAGGTGAGGACCCCCCCTAGAGGAGGTGAGGTCCACCCCCCACTTGTAAAAATAGCACTTTACCCCTGCTTACACCTATATGCCGTGAGCTGATTATCGAGCCTTCATTGTAACAGTCGCGGGTACACTGTGTGTGCGTGTGGGGAGTGTTGCAGTAGAAAATTCAACTGTAGCGCTGGTGCATTAATGGGAAACCCTTAATGTTTGAGCACCCTCAATGAAACGTCAAGCTACCCCACAGCACCCCCTAGAGAAAATCTCTGGCGCCGCCACTGGTCATGACCTCTTCTTTCAATCAAGTTATTATAAGAGCAACTTTCTCTGTAACAGAAAAATACACGCAAAATCTGTTTTTGGTTAGGTTCAAATAAACCCTGGCTCTTTACACATAGATCAGGACTAGGGAACAGTCTTTTGATGATAATCTACTAAATCTGCCACACTACATTTCAAAGAATTAGTTCTGGACCGACTTAAATTCTAGAATGCAGGCTCGAAAATGACATGCCCAGAACAAATGACTATAACTTAACTTCTAAAAGGGGTAAATTAATAATCTTTTTTCTCAAAGCAATGATAAACCTGTGAGCTGGATGTAGAAGAGTCAGAATCAATATACCATTTTTTTATTTTAAAGTAAAGTCAGATTCAACATAGTGAAAAAATGTAAATTATAGTGTCCGTCCAAAGAAAACCCATTACTTATAGTGAAAACCACCCTTGAATTATGGGATAGAAGACTATAAGCTTAAATAATCCAAACTATAACATATAATAAGTACCCTGTATCAAGATTGATGCAAAACAAGTGAGATTTTACCTTTTTAGAGAGATTTAGCATAAAAACAAACACTTCTAGCGTCATTTGGGTAGATTTGCCAAATCTCTGGCCCCCCTCGGTCGATGTCGATGATTGACATCTCCTTTGAGCCGTTAGAGCCAATAGAATCGAAGGGGGGGTTCCTAAATCCACCTACACATTACCATTGAGGAATGAGAGTGATGCGCACGCAGCTTGCCCAAACTGAAAGCTATGTTACGCTCTGAAAACTGAAAACTAGGTTATAGCCATGATGATGGATTATCAGGAATCATTTTTAAAGGGACACAGAGACATTGGATTAACCTTCAGCAGCGTTTTTATCATTTTAATGCCATTGAACACAACTATTGATCAGAAAACAGCAAAGGTAAGACATATTTGCCGTTTTGGCTCCGTAAAGCTATGTGGTGTGTTGTCTGGGTTTGCATTCGCTGCCCTGAGTTTTGGTTGCACAGTGATGATACTTATACCGCTAGAATCTATGGAATCTCAGCTTTAATCTGATATCTTGTTTGTGCAGATCCGATAAGTAATAAAGTATTTTTACCGTGAGTTCTGTGCGTTAGCATTTTTTCGCTCAGGGCTAATTCAGAGGCTCGCCGTTAAACTTGTGTTTTGATTCGGTAAAAATGGTTCAAATCGTCAGTTAGCTGAGTTTCTTCCCGTTAAGTAGGTATGACACATTAATAGGTTGTTAAATGTTAAGAAGCCCTGAGACTCAACTTTGTGAGAGAAAAGCCCGCAGCCGGGTTTAACAGGTTAACAAGTCTATGCAAAAAAAGTAAAAACCAATCATAATTTTAAAACATTATGGCATTTTAACCTTTTATTTTGATAACTTCATCAAATAATGATTGGTTAAAAAAACAACCCCAATTAACCAGCAAATGTTGAGATTTTTATCATTAATCGATCAGAACAACGACGATCTTGTCTGCATTGCAGTACTTTAGGTTCCTAGCTATGCTGTTAGAGTGGGATGTCCAACGAGGGAATCCTCTCACACCAATCCAGATACATTAAGATTAATCCCATGGTCAGGCGTGGACCTCATCCAGTGAGAGGTGTAAAATGTTTTGGGTTCATTATGAAAGTGTGGAAAAACCCTAAGTCAGAAGAAACTTTCTACCTTCGGCCCTGCTTTTTGCACCAAGTTAGTGAATAACCAAGGTTGAGTTGTGACGTTTTTCTCTACGGTTGAAAGATCTAATGGAGTTACAAGATGTAATCGACAGCTCTTTTGAATACTTTTCATTGGTTAAGCATTGTGAAAACCAACAAAGACTCAAAAAGGGTAACCAATGGCATTGATTCAAGACAATGATGGCGTTACAAAGGTACAGACAGCGACATTTTGTACTTTTACATTGAAATACTTCTAGTTTTTCGTAAGTAAGCAGTATGTTACAAAATATATTTTACCACTCTTACGCCTGTTTTTGTTTCCCGCTCAATAGATAGGATTATTCAACTCTATCCCCTGTTAACTTCCCCTCTTCCGTAAATGCAAAGTACATTTTTAAGGATTTATTTTTCTCCATGAAAACAAATATTGCCACAGCAGGAAAGTCTGTTTTGTAACTGTTTTGGTTGAACTACTTCTCATTAGCAGAAGAGATACACAGACATTGATCCTCAACACTAAAGGCTAAAGAAATCACCAATGAGAGATGTAACACCAGAGAGTTTTCGTGGGCATTTATTGAGCAAAATACTATTTCCTTTGCCAATTTTACACGCTTTGTTAAGACCTCTTAAATTGGGGAACTTTTCATTTATTTATGTGTGTGTGCGGTTGCTTGTGTACCCTACCGTCAGTGATAAGTGCCCGGCTAGTCAGCACCCTTCCCAGCATGAACTTGGCCACAGCTAGCACAGCACATGTGATTCCGCTCACTATAGACACACTGTAGAGGAAGTCGTCCTGTGGAAAGACAGGAAAGAGAACATGAAACATTATTTGAATGATTTCGTTTCTGGTAAACCGTGTGTGTAGAAACAAACAGAGAGAAAGCTACAAACTGTCTGTAGAGCAAACATTCAAAAGCACCAACAACGTCAGTCAGACATAACCAACCACCAATATTTCCTCAGCTCAACCATAAATAATATATATACAGGCTTGACTTGGTGCATCAAGCCAAGGTTATTCAGATGGCACCTCTAAGTGATGTGAGGGTCTGGTGTTTTTAAGTTTCAGCAAAAAAACAGCACTTGACCCCAACATGTCTCTCTAACAGATTTCACAGGGCCAACAGGGGGTACTGAAGAGGAAAAAAGAAAATGGGACTATAAAAGATACATGAGAGAATAACCAAACTTTTGTTTTTGACAGACTTTACCCTGCTTCACCAGACTTGGGTCTTTTGTGTTTTTAATATAGATGGAGAAAAAAGACATCATGACAAATACACCAAACTGAATAAACCCGCTTTTAAACTAGATCTTCTAGAACTAATATTAGTGACTTATTTATTATGTCAGATTTGTTTAGAAACAGATTTTGGTAGACTGCTGATGTTAAATACCAGAAAATGTTCTGGCAAAATTCACTTGTTTCTGGGGACAGGAAATGCATCGTACATATTGGAGTGTTAAGTGTTTTAGGAGCAAGGGGGCACTAGCATCCTTTAAATGATCTGAATAAAGGACTTATTAGAATGTTAAGGGTATTGAACATTGAAACAGTCCTTCTGTGGGACTTGATTGCGTAGAATTCCTGAAATTCTAAAGTCTTTCAACAATACTTCCTAAAACAAATCCGTTGGGTGGATGTATATTGGGTTTAAATTCTTACACAAGTTCTAGTTTGAGGCTGATCTGCAAGTGTTCTTGTTGGACTTCCAATATGCCATATACTTCCATCTGTTGGTGAAGTTCAAGATGCAACGTACTAAAATCAGATATGGTAATAGTTTGCCTTTAGTCAAGGCACTGCAAAGTCACGGTTCATCCACTCACTTTATTTGCCTGAGACTCGTTGTCAGGATTGGATAACCTGATCCATAGCCTCTAGTCCAACCTGATCGACACGATTCATGAGCATATGCTGCTTCTTTGCCTAATTTACATGGGACAATAACTAAAGATATTAACTTCCTCCTTTAGTGAATAAGAATTAAAAATACCAATACAAAATCTCATCAGGTAACTTGAGTCATTTTTCTCATAGACTTCTACACAATTAGACATATTTTTGCAACCAGTGAAGTCGTCCCCTGCTGGCCATTAGAAGGAATGCAGGTTTAGGATCCTTCTGTCTATCATTGCAGAATCAACACACTCTCACTCCATAATCGTCCAGGAGTGACGTTTGGTCAGTGTCCGTGGCGTGCAGTTGTGACGCTCCTAAGCTCCTTCAGCTTCATAAAGGGACGCAAATAGCTTTCAACTGATTGCAATGTATTCCCATCTGCGGCGGGATTTGATGCTCATGGAAGCACGGCATTCGTTTGTGTCGGCTGCCCTTAAAGGCAATGTGAGCGTCCATTCTCATTGGATAACGGAGAATTGAATTCCCCTTACTGTCGATTGATTTTACAGTGATATCTGCACTACTCATCGACTAAAAAACACCAGATTATCCTTGTTAATTATACAACATTGATTGGTTTAAATTGTGTGCAATGCTTTTGTATTTTTCCCCTTCGATTCGGAGAAACAAATATTTTTTCGGAGTAAAGGATGGCAGAAGACACTACACTATCCAGCATCCCCAGCTATCGTTTGGACTACACCATGTGCTCTGTTTGACAAACCCCATTGTTTTTCACCATTCATTCCAATGGCTGGCATCTATGTCACGTGATCTTCAAATTTCTCCCTGCAGAAAAAAAAAAACATGGCCGAACTTCGTTTTATTCTCGGTGGAAAATGCCTATTTTAAAGTTACTTTGGCCATTAAAATGTGTTTTGATGTCATTTGATGCGAGAAATATGAGTTGTTATTTCAGATTATGTGTGCAGTGGATGTACATGATCTTTAGTTTGCTAGTTATTAAGAAGATTACTTCAGGAAATTGCATCGATCGAACGTTTTCATTGTTACCAAGGTGGTTGCTAGGGACGCTGCTATCGATATTATTTCTGTTATGTTGTGTAACTGTTTAATGGTGTTATCTTTATTGCTACCCCCTTCCCCGTCAATGTATAGTGTTGGTCCACAGCGCAAACATATTAGTTTAACAACATTTGCATCTAAAGATAGCCTACGTTATTTTCCCCTATGCAATTCCAGTCTCACATCTCACAGCACATCGTTATTAACAAATACCGGAAACAGACCGAAAACATTTTAAGAAAATAAAATAATACTTTATTCCGAGTGTGCTTGCTTTTCTCTTTGAAAGTCATCACATAACGGCATTGTAATACACGGTTCGGCTGCTTTAAATATTACATATCTGCCGTAGTTCTGTATTTATAGAGCACTGATGAGAAGACTTCTAGAAAAACATGAGGAACTGAAAACGTGACGTGGATCATAAATATATCAGCCATTAAACAACATCTTACATTTCTTTTCACACAATATGTCTCCTTTCAGTATCAACACTAATTCGGCTGACTTTTATATTTGATCCAATTGGTAGATAGGCTGTATTTACACCATAAAGGTGCACAGCTGATGTAAAGGGACACCTAGTGGTTAAAGCATGTTATTGAATGTCATTATTTTTATTATTAGATATTAATAGGATCCCTATAAAGTATATTCATTACTCGTTATTCTCTACTAATAGTTAATTAAAGACTGTATATAATGACTATTTTGCACATCCCTTTCAAGATTTCAAGATTTTCTAAGGTTTATTGACATATCATATAGGCCTACACAACTATGGTGTAGTTATGCATTGAATTAAAAACTTGGGTGCAGGTTCCTCAATAGTGCATTACAAGACATCTATCAATATTTGTGCATACCTCCAGCAATGTTAACTATGTTGAAGCACTTATTTTAACTGATATTATAATGTATTATACTGTTATAAGATCTATGTCGATATTTCATCTCCGGCCTTGTCAGGTATTGAACAATCAATAAATAAAGAACACAGAATTGTTAAATATAAAACACAGAATTTGTGTGATTATACTAAATGATTAACAAATAAACACCACTGCATATTTACAACTGTTACACATGCTGATGTAACGCAAATGTTCCAACTTGGGATCAATAAAGTATATCTTATCTTAAACTGATCGATGGCTACTGCCATATTTGCAAAATTTGCCTCTGAACCTTGACAAGTGCATGTTTCAGGCTTATCAATTAATGTAATGTAATGTTATCAATTAACAACAGGTGTCACAAACATAAGACCAGCTGTTAAATAAAGCTCTTCTGACCTTAGCTGGCATGTGTGTATAATGCTGCCCATTATGGGCACAAGCAATTTTCACCCATTTATTAATTATATGTTTTAAATTTGAGTGTTTCCTATCCCCTAAACCTCCAGGGATGTACACAGTTTAATACTGGCAACTTCTTATTATGGGAAATATGAAAACGTCTTTTAAAACTACAACTCCCAGTAGAGACGTGCCATAGATAGAGAACATGTTGCGAAACAGAATAGCCAGCATGTTTAGTTCTGGGGACGGGGTTGGGGAGGGGGGGATGCGGTGGACCCGTTCAAATCCAGTTTTGGACAGTCTGCCGTGGTTCCATCCCATTTCAAGTGCTGTTCGAGGCTCAGCGTAACCCTCGGAGCACACTCTCCAATCACAGAGCTTGAGGACTATCACAGGGTTTGTCAAACAGAGCACATGGTGTAGTCCTAAACGATAGCTGGGGATTCTGGGTAGTGTAGTGTCTTCTGCCATCCTTTACTCCGAAAAAATATTTGTTTCTCCGAATCGAAGGGGAAAAATACAAAAGCATTGCACACAATTTAAACCAATCAATGTTGTGTAATTAACAAGGATAATCTGGTGTTTTTTAGTCGATGAGTAGTGCAGATATCACTGTAAAATCAATCGACAGTAAGGGGAATACTTACTTCCGGGTGTACAATTCTCCGTTATCCAATGAGAATGGATGCTCACATTGCCTTTAAGGGCAGCCGACACAAACAAATGTCGTGCTTCCATGAGCGTCAAATCCCGCCGCAGATGGGAATACATTGCAATCAGTTGAAAGCTATTTGCGTCCCTTTATGACGCTGAAGGAGCCTAGGAGCGTCACAACTGCACGCCACGGACACTGACCAAACGTCGCTCCTGGACGATTATGGAGTGAGAGTGTGTTGGCAGAATGGTTAACCTGGGCTTTGTATAAACCATTCTGTGACACAAGCACACACGATATATCGTCACGTAAACCAAAATGCACTAGCTTTCAGTGTGAGCTCTTTATTCGCGGGTCAGCGAAACACTTATTATTCCCTTGCTTTGTTTTCACTCCCATTAAACTTGAATTAGATAGAGGCTTTAATTTCACAAGTCTATCCTTCATTGGCTGACTGCTTCTTATGTCAGAATATCGCAGTTGTCAACAGTATTCTCTCTGCTTTACAGTATTGTGGAACACTCTATCCATGCTGTGTTTTTTTCAAAAGAATAAAGGAGCAAACAAGGGACACTTTTTAGGATTTTACTGGCGAGTATTTCTCAGATAGTTTAGCTTTGTTTATTGCGAAAGACTCTTTGAGCTCAAGATCAGAGAACAAACAAGTGTGTCACAGCATGCTAGTACTCTATGTGTTGCATCAGTGTGTGCTGCCTTCTCTCCACCCTCACATTGGCAGGGAGAGCCAATTTCAGCTCTGTGTGTTTAATCAGGCACTCGACACAGACAGCCTGCCATGGGAGCAGCGACCCGGGACGTGACGCGAATCAGGATTCCAGATTTTCTCCACCCTCTGTCTGCGCAATGTGATTTTATGGCCTGATATTTCAAGGTAGCAAGATGAAACTGTACTCTCAGTGTGTGTTGCTGTTGTTAATTTTTGGCTGTTAAATTTAAAGGGAACCGGAGAATATCTCAGAAGAATTAATCCCTGAATCAATGGCGCCATCAGCCCAGAAACAGACATCATATTCAGCCTGCAGATTTGACTTTTCCTTCTTAAAATTCAATTTTTCTCCCTTTTTATAATCCTTATCTTGACCTTCTTGTCACACGCTGTTCCGCAGATACAAACGTTAGAGCACATGTTAAATCACCACAGACTTCTGTGTAATGAAGACTTCAGAGAAAATATCTATTTCAGCCACACACCAGAAACCAAAGGTAGAACATACAAAAATACAAATGGCAAAAATATGAGACACAAATGACAAAAATACGACACAAAAAACAATAAATCAGTGAAAGAAGACATGGTAATGGAGTAAGACAAACTATGAAGTTGTTGGGTGAAATGAAGGAAGAGGGGTGAGGAAACAAGGAAAGGGGTAGGGGACAGAAAGAGAGTAGAACAAGATAATGAATGAGGAAGTGAGGAAAGGAAAAAGAGAGACCTTATAAATGGCAGATATTGAGATTAAAATATTCTTCAAACTCTACAATGTTAAATAATTTTCTGTTGCCCCTTATTAAATCAAATAATTATTGATTTCAAACAAAGCAATGTGTGTTCTTGTATTTGATATCTTCTTGTCTAGTTTTTCTTAGGTAATGGCTCCTTTGAGACCTAATACCCCCAGTGCCCTAATCTGGGGCTGTAGTGCTTGTTGATGCTTGGCGATTGGTAAATTGGTAAACCTTCACTCTCACTGGAAACGTACCTAAAATTGTAGTTGCTTTGACATTGTGATTTCATGATTCCTTCCGATATTATTGCAGATATGCTGTAAGCTATAGCTAACGTAGCTCATTTCAAATATACTAACGCTTGCAATAATGAAACAAACTAACTCTGCGAGAGTGACAGTTGGCTAACTTTATAATCCCTGAAGCTTGTCGAGCTTGTTTTTCTCTTGTTTTATTTTTTCATATAAGTGGCTGTATTTTTGTATGTATACATCATTTTAACAGGTGTTTATTTAGCTATTGATGCTTACGATGTTTTTGTATAGCACGTTGAATTGGTTGTTAGAATGTGCAATTCAAATAAACTTTCTTAACCTTGTTTGCCTTACAAAATCTAGCCAAACCAAGTAGCCGTCGAAAGACTGTTACATAAAAAAAATGGATAAACAAACTGATAATCAATCTGATGCAGGTAAAGACAGAGAAACCCAGATTAAAAGAGAAGATACTGTTCAAAGAAGGTCGAAAGGCTGGTGAAGAAAAGAGAGAATGTAAAAGGGACGGACAGAGGTAAAGGGCTCATGCTGGTGCCAGGAAACCAACCCAGTCTTATAAAAAGCGTAGTATTTCTACAAAAACGGCTCTGAAATGGTAAGATCCCTACGTTTTTTTTCACCATTAATTCCAATGGCTGGCGTCTATGTCACGTGCAGAAAAAAAAAAACATGTCCGAACTTCGTTTTGTTCTCGGTGGAAAATGCCTATTTTAAAGTTAGTTTGGCCATTAAAATGCCTTTTGATGTCATTTGATGCGAGAAATATGAGTTGTTATTTCAGATAATGTGTGCAGTGGATGGACATGATCTTTATTACTTCAGTAAATTGTGTCGATACAACGTTTTCATTGTTACCAAGGTGATTGCTAGGGACGCTGCTATCGATATTGTTATGTTGTGTAACTGTTTAATGGTGTTATGTTTATTGCTACCCCCTTCCCCGTCAATGTATAGTGTTGGTCCACAGCGCAAACGTATTAGTTTAACAAAATCCGCATCTAAAATTGTGGCATAGATACGTTATTTTCCCCTGAGCAATTCCAGTCTCACATCTCACATCACATCGTCATAAACAAATACCGGAAACAGACCGAAAACACTTTATTCCGAGTGTGCTTGCTTTTCTCTTTGAAAGTCATCACATAACGGCATTGTAATACACGGTTTGGCTGCATTAAATATTACATATCTGCCGTAGTTCTGTATTTATAGAGCCCTGATGAGAAAACTTCTAGACAAACATGAGGAACTGAAAACGTGACGTGGATCATAA
The DNA here is from genome assembly GCA_902827135.1 of Harpagifer antarcticus. Lineage (NCBI taxonomy): Eukaryota > Metazoa > Chordata > Actinopteri > Perciformes > Harpagiferidae > Harpagifer > Harpagifer antarcticus. The sequence goes on from CADEHL010001005.1 coordinate 15,551,306, forward strand.
ATATATCAGCCATTAAACAACATCTTACATTTCTTTTCACACAATACGTCTCCTTGCAGTATCAACACTAATTCGGCTGACTTTTATATTTGATCCAATTGGTAGATAGGCTGTATTTACACCATAAAGGTGCACAGCTGATATAAAGGGACATCTAGTGGTTAAAGCATGTTATTGAATGTCATTATTTTTATTATTAGATATTAATAGGATCCCTATAAAGTATATTCATTACTCGTTATTCTCTACTAATAGTTAATTAAAGACTGTATATACTGACTATTTTGCACATCCCTTTCAAGATTTCAAGAGTTTCTAAGGTTTATTGACATATCATATGCCTACACAACTATGGTGTAGTTATGCAATGAATGAAAGACTTTGTGTATACCTCCAGCAATGTTAACTATGTTGAAGCACTTATTTTAACTGATATTGTACATATGTATTATACTCATATATAAGATGTATGTAGATAGTATAAGAAATGTGCAGAATACGAATTAATGGTGGAGGTATACACACATATTGATAGATGTCTTGTAATGCACTGTTGAGGAACCTGCGACCAAAGTATTTCATCTCCGGCCTTGTCAGGTATTGAACAATCAATAAATAAAGAACACAGAATTATTAAATATAAAACACAGAATTTGTGTGATTATACTAAATAATTTACAAATAAACACCACTGCATATTTACAACTGTTACACATGCTGATGTAACGCAAATGTTTCCAACTTGGGATTAATAAAGTATATCTTATCTTAAGCTGATCGATGGCTACTGCCATATTTGCAAAAAGGGCCTCTGAACCTTGACAAGTGCATGTTTCAGGCTTATCAATTAATGTAATGTTATCAATTAACAACAGGAGGGGTCACAAACATAAGACCAGCTGTTAAATAAAGCTCTTCTGACCTTAGCTGGCATGTGGGTATATATCATAGGTATATACTGTATATTAATGCTGCCCATTATGGACACAAGCCATTTTCACCCATTTATTAGTTATATGTTTTAAATTTGAGTGTTTCCTATCCCGTAAACCTCCAGGGATGTACACAGTTTAATACTGGCAACTTCTTATTATGGGAAATACGAAAATGTCTTTTAAAACTACAACTCCCAGTAGAGACGTGCCATAGATAGAGAACATGTTGCGAAACACACAATAGCCAGCATGTGTAGTTTTGGGGACGGGGTGGGGGAGGGGGGAGGGGGGGGACGGGGTGGACCCGTTCAAATCCAGTTTTGGACAGTCTGCCGTGGTTCCATCCCATTTCAAGTGCTGTTCGACGCTCGGCGAAACCCTCGGAGCACACTCTCCAATCACAGAGCTTGAGGACTATCACGGGGTTTGTCAAGCGAAGCGGAGAGAATACTTACTTCCCGGTGTAATATTCTCTAAAGCAAATGAGCTGCTCCGACCCTCGGTCCTGACGGACTCCAACTTGTGTTTATTAATCAAACAAATAAATAAACACAAGGATATTCATGTGTTATTGTTGAGTAAATGGAGAATTGCACAGGGGGAAATAACGTATCTATGCCACAATTTTAGATGCTGATTTTGTTAAACTAATAAGTTTGCGCTGTGGACCAACACTACACATTGACGGGGAAGGGGGTAGCAATAAAGATAACACCATTAAACAGTTACACAACATAACAAAAATAATATCGATAGCAGCGTCCCTAGCAACCATCTTGGTAACAATGAAAACGTTGTATAGACACAATTTCCTGAAGTAATCTTCGTAATAACTAGCAAACTAAAGATCATGTACATCCACTGCCCACATAATCTGAAGTAACAACTCATATTTCTCGCATCAAATGACATCAAAACACATTTTAATGGCCAAACTAACCTTAAAATAGGCATTTTACACCGAAGGGAGAAGTGTGAAGATCACGTGACATAGACGCCAGCCATTGGAATGAATGGTGAAAAAAAACGTAGGGATCTTACAATTTCAGAGGCGTTTTTGTAGAAATACTACGTCCCAAGTTGTGGACCAACGTAGTTATTACACGTTTTTTTGTGAGACTGGGTTGAAGAAGCTCCTTTGAGACCTAACACTCCAGTTTCTATTAACACAATGGCAGTGGAGCATCAAACACAGTCTCTGCTCGCTTCTCTACCAACTTCAGTCTCTCGGCTTTAGATTTGTGGTCAAAGGGGCCTCACTGACTCATTTTTACCCCATCAAACATGCACTTAAAGAAGATTAAAAAGACTCACATTTACTGTCTGGTACAGATATTTATAGATTGTCACATCCAATGTTATTTCTTCCTGTTTTCTCCATAACCCATATCTATTCTTAATCTTTAGATCCTCCCTTTGTGGAATGTATTGTAAAAAAACCTCTTTCTAAAAAGTATTTATACTCATGCTGTGCATTTAAATCTTCTTTTGGTCTTCTGCTACCTTTTTCTTGTAGCTAGTTAATTTATTGAAGTATAGCTAAGCTTTGGTAGACATAAAGTGGATATTTTGACCAAATATGGGAAGGCTAGACCCAGTACATTTGCAATTAAAGATGCAATTGGGAGCAAGGAGGTGCAAATGTACCAAGATCAGTCCCCACATCATAACATTGATTTAATCTGCTTCATAAACATACAGCAAGAAGAGGAACAATGAAAGAAAATGAGAAGGTGTATGCGAAGGTTGGCGCATCCAATGCTAGCTAGTGTGATAACATCTGTACAGTTAAAGAGGTCCTATTATGCTTTTGGGGGTTTCCCTTACCTGTAGTGTGTTGTATAGGTTTCCATGCATGTAAACAGTCTGCTAAAGGCGACATTCAGAAAGGTCATGCCAGAGGGAGTTTCTCTCATGCCCATACCCCCTCGCTTGAAACGACTCGATTGGGCTCCTTTGTTTACTTCCGTAACATTATGACATCACTAGGAACACTTGCGCTTCTATTGGCTAGCGCTCCGACACATTGTAGTGATAGGGTGAGGTGTGGGACATTTCCGACACAACTCTAAGAAGTTAACCTATCACAACAGAGACGGCCAGCTAACCAATCAGAGCAGATGGGCTCTGGTTTCAGACAGAGAGTGAAAAGAGGTGCTGCAGCACAGGCAGTATGAGAAGAATAAAGAGCTTTTTGAACATTAGTAATGTTAACATGTCACAGTAAAGGCACAAAATACAAATATGAACCTGGAAATTAGCATAATATGTCCTGTTAACATTGGTTGTTTTGGCCGATAAACAGAACAGTGCAACATTTGCAAAAATACTGCAAAGCATATATTTGCTTTAACATTATGCCAAACGGTTTAAGACAAACGACCACATTTCTGCTGCTTCAAGTTGAGACAAAAGCATTTTGAGGCATTTTCTAGAAAATCTCACGGACAAAGCTCCGCCTCATGGTTTTTAAAAGGTCCAAATAGGCCAATAAGTCCAACATTTTGTCTCAACTGAAGGCTGTTTTCAATTCAACTGTGAAATTAATTTTGTTAACGGTAAAACACTGAGATATGTTTGTTTTTGATCGAGCTGCTGGATATAGAACAAAATCTAAAAGTGCATCTGACAGCTTCGAAAATACAAGGCTAGGAATTTTAAAGAGGAGCTTTGTGTTTTGGGAGTGTATTCATGTCTCTTGGCTTCACTGGTTATTGAAATGGACAGATGGTGGAGGTTAAATCATTTACAAACCCAAATAGGAGGGTTCGAAGCACAGAGCTGGAAAAGATGCGATGGGCTCTCCCCGGCGACACAAACATGAGACTATTTTGGGACCTCATTCACAGTCTTAACACCTCAAGAGAGATGTGGACAGGGAAGTGGAGTGTTGAAACTAAATGTGTGTGCATGTATGTGCCTGTCTGTATCAAAGAGAAAAAAGAGAAGAATAGTCAGGGGGACTGAGACAAAAACTCTGACATCAGAGCAGCTACAGCAGGAGGCTATTAAAAGACACGCACTCCAAACCATAAATTATGTGTGTGTGTTTTTTTGTATTGCTCTGTGTGTAGATGTGCTCAATGAGCCCATATGTAACTCAATGCTCAATTATCATACTCAGAGCAACCTTGTCAGAAAACACACACATGCACCTGTTTGCCACTTTTCTCATAAATTAGATGTCTATAATGTTGATGGAAAAACGAGGAGCATCTAATGAGCTATGTCTTTGTCTTAAAATACTGTAGGCTATCACAAAGTCCAAGGTTAGGTATATACTACTAGACTGTCATGGCATATGCAATCATTGAAAATATATACATTTTCTTGTATCAAAGATAACTTATTAATTAGATACACCTTGCCCTTACAGAACTGCAAAATGTGATACAAATACATTATTATTGTCAAAAATAATCAGATTATTCCCTTTTTATAACACATTATTTTACAGTTGTGTTCAGTTTTAAAATTCTAAATTAACACCTTATACTACTGTATAGTATATATAGTATACTATATACTATACTATACTTAGTATACTTATACTCTACTTGGTCACTTCACTGACTACTATTAGTATGAACAAATACACTGACTGTGAACATAGTTTGAAATCTATGTAATGCTCTTAAGTAGCTTGAAACATTTCAAAAAATCTTTAAACTGGTGATATTAATTCTCTATCTAACTTTCTATTTGACAGCAGTTATCTCACAATACATAGAAGCCAAGAATTACCACCAATGTACCATGGTTCTTGTTTTAGCATGGACATCAATTATAAGATATTGTTCGATATGAACACAACTCCATTAAGGATTTTTTTCTTTATGCTGTGTGTGTGTGTGTGTGTGTGTGTGTGTGTGTGTGTGTGTGTGTGTGTGTGTGTGTGTGTGTGTGTGTGTGTGTGTGTCTTACCACTTCAGGAGGCTCCCTGGTAGCCAGATTATGGATGGCCTTCCCAAGGATGCACAAGGAGGAGAGGACGAACACCACCCCGAGGACCACACATGCTCTGCAGACAGACAGAGAGAAGAGTTTAGGAGAGTCAGCTTTAGTGACTATCATGTCTTTGGTAAACTTGCCAAGTTACATACAGTTGAACCAAAGCAATAACACAAAGACTCGAGAGCAGTCAAACTGTCTTCAATTTCTTTAACAATTTATATTCTGTTCATTAAATCCCAGCCAGTGTATCCAAACAGACCCCCATCACCCTAACAACACACTGTGCTGGCTGCTGCCGTCTGGCAATGTTAACACAACTAGAACCTTTAAAGGGCACCTATCATGCTAAATGCACCTTTGTACGTCTTTTATACATGATTATGTGTCCCCGGTGTTCCAGGGAACTCGCCAAGTGTCAGAAAACACAACCCTCTCTATTTTCCTCCTTCGCCAAATCTCTAAAAAAGGGGCTGCAACGGATCTGAAAAAAATGGATCCACATTCCGACACTTTTCTACGTCACAAAGACGTACTCCGCTTATTGGTCAACTCTCCACCTATCAGGGGAATGAGCCACGGCCACGTGCATTGCCAAACCTCTCATTCGCATATAGGCTATCGGCAGGCTACCCCAGTCACATCTGTGTTTTTGCCTGCTCTTGGCAGGATGTCTAAGCCAGTTAAACCACGGACATGTTTATGAACTTCTCTCAAGTCCAACACGGATATGCCTCCAAACTAATGCTACACCCGGGATCAATACCAACCATCCGGGACCAGGCCAGTGAGGACACATCCAACTCTGAAGCTGTAAGTTTTTATTTAGCTGTGTTTTTCCTGATAAAGCTATCTCTTGCTTGTAGCATGTAGCATGTAGCTTAGCCGTATCAATGTCGCCTCAACCCCAACTAGTAATCGGTTAGGTGTTTATATGTTCTTGTAACATTTTATTTTGTACGCTCCGCAGTCTTTGCTTTGTCTTTTATTTTAATTATCAGGCATTTGCGAACATGTTCAGACTGCCGTAATGGCGATCTGTGTGAAGGCTGTAAAGCCACGCCTAGCCTAGCCGATAACACAAGTATTTATTCTCCTATGTATTAGTATTTTGTATCCTCTAAAAAATCATATTGAGTAAGTTATAATAACAAACGTAATCTTCTGGAGGTAAGTGCCGTTTTTTCCAGCGTTATGTAAAAGCTTTTGTGATTGTAGTCTGTAAGAACGATCATATATCATCGATCTGTAAGCTAAGCTACGCTACGCTAATGAGACATGCCGTTTTTTGCAGCGTTATATGGAAAAGCTTTTGCATGTTTACTTGTTTGCGCACATGAATATAAATGGGGGTGTGTTAGGATACAACACTGTATGTATGTATGCGAGGGGACACACACCACGAGTAAAACGGAGCTAAAGCCCTGGTATGTTGTTGTTGACGACATGCATATACTAATCTAAGCCACTTTTTTTTGTTGTGCTTTTTTTAACATTGCACAGGCTACGTGGCCAACTTGATGGACCTCATCTTCGACCAAGTCTTTGTGGACCCTGCATCATTATGAGCAACCTGACAGGGAGGAGGTCATCGCCGGGTATGCCACACGGTTCAGTTTGGCTGCTGTCTGAACCTAACATAGACATTTCACGGATCAGAGGACAACGCAGGCCGGAATCACCACTCTGCTCCTCTCTCCAAGGAAGCCCCAGCACCAGCTCACAAAGCTCCTGTTTTTTATGGGTTCAAATAACCGTTGATTTTGACAATAAAGTTCCGAGTTGATATCAAGTGTGTCGTGATTATTCATGTTGGGATGGGTAAAGAATATTCTGATTTCACAAGCATAAGGTTGTGTGTGAACTTTCCAACGGTTGTTGCACGATGTTGGAAGAAAAGGACTGTAAACTATTAAACGCAATGAGTCCATTGTATATATGCTGAAAATATGAATGAAAAAAATAAATAGGGACAACAGCTTGTCAACTAACCATTCAGAAACGTCCTGCTGCAACCGAGATGTTTGCACCTCCACCAAAACCTCCGCTGCTTCAGTTTCTGGATCAAATTGATAATATGCTTGAACACATGCATTGCTCTGAGATTACATGTGTATTCCACACTCGTAATCACAGCAAGCATGGTAACGTGACTCTCGCCGGCTCTTCTGCTGGGGGCGTGGTCAGCTGCTGCTCAGAATTTTCATAGGCAGGTTTGGAATAAAGCGAAAATGAGCGAAACGAGGCATGGCTAAAAAATGATCTGTTTGGTATTTTGAAAAATAAAATGTATAAATATACCTTATATAGGTATGGTCATACACTATATCATTTAAATATAGCATGATAGGTCACCTTTAAGTTCCTGACATGTGTTATAGTTGATTTCATATGCCTTACGTGCACATTGGTCTTGCAACATAATCTGCACTATTTATTCTAATCTATTTTACTCTGTTCTTCTTGTACTATTTTAATTGTATTTGTTTGTTTTATGTCCTATATAACTATGTTGCATTGTTGGAGGAGCTTGGGACTTAACATTTCTACACTGTGGCCACTGTGTATATGACAATAAAGCCTTTGAATACTTAGACTTTTGAAAATGACTTATGTCAATAATAAATCATATGCATGTGTTGTGGTAATGATGCATCCCTTCAATTACACTATTTAATGAAGTTAATTTAACAGACTAATGAGTGAATAAGCCATATATCAGTGTGTCTGGCACAATGCATGATGGATCATTCTGCAGAAAAAAGCATTGAAAAGAAAAATGTGCCTGATATTGCATATAAGATCACTACCAAATGTATCACTGTTGCAGTGTGTTTGGGTGTGTCAGAAAAGGGTTTACATTGTATTGAGGGCACTGTGTGCTACCAGAATAAACAAGTTGCATTTGAGGGCGGCACTTTGTGATGTTGGATCATTCAAACAATATCCGGGATAATGAGGTGAATGTTTTGGAGTGAAGGGCTACAGGATGCTTGTATACCCACAATTCCTTGCTCTGGCAGCAGTGGAGTAAGATGTAGTTATTCCACACCACTGCAATGCACAACAAATCAATCACATTTCACTGAGAAAACATCGAGGTCTGCATATGTTTTAGTTATCATTATCTCCAATGCACACTTGTCATTGGAGATCATGATTACTAAATCCTCATTAGCTCAAAATGACTTGGAGGTCAAATAGCTGAAAAAATATAATGTTAAAAAAGTTGACATACAATTAAGAAATGCTATTGTATATCAATGCAGCCTTAATATACTCTCCATCAAAGATAATATATATCTATTATCATCCTCTTAATTCAAAATGGGTGTTAATAAACCCCCTGAATATCTTTCTCTTTTGCCTCTGTAACTAATCTTTCAGACACACACACTGTAACTTGAATGTCTCCTTCTGCCTAATTCCTATTCTACTTTCTTATTTTGTTTATGTATATGTATTAGCCGAAGATGTACAAATAGGAACTCTAAAGCTTTCCCCTCCTCTAACTGAGGGCAAAAACCTACTTGGTCAAACATTAAGGGTCCTGTTCACATCTGTTACAGAAAAAACATATCTATCCCTGACCCTAACTCAACCCTAACCCAACCCTAACCCTAACCCTAACCCTCTTGTTTATGTGTATTTATGCATCTCATGCCTACTCAGGATAGCTTTTTATGTGTATCTTTTTTTTTCCACTTTTACCGTCATTACATAGTACAGGTACTATATAACAAAATGGTTTCATCCTAGTGTTAGGAGCAGTGGGCTGCCATTATGAACCGCCCCCGGGGAGCAGTGTAGGAAACGATGCAATTTTTCGGGGTAAAATAAACTACGGACATACAGTAATATCATGTTACTCATTGACGTCGTAAAGGTAGCTTTTGTTGAACCAATAATGAGGCGAATGGGTTTACATTGGAATTACCTGAAAGTGCATTAGTAAAGTGTGTCTTCTGCATTAGTACCAAGACGCCAGCGCCTTACCGAAGAGTCCGGGAGTGAGACAAGGATGGAATATGTGTTGTATGTGTTTAGGTACATTTTAAGTACACAACTTTTTGTGTGCTCATGATTCTGATTCTATTATTGGATGGAGAGTGGCAGCTCAGTCCTTTATCACCTCTGAGTGGAGCAGAGGTGCTGCTGTAAGGCTCTGTGCAACCTGACAGCCAGTTAATGGACTCAGCTGAAGGATTAATAGGCTTCTGTTTAGCTGTGATGTACAGTGACATACTGAACAGCAAGTGACCATGAAATGTATTGTTCCACTCCCTTCTATGTCAAATGTGACTTAAACAGATTACAGAGGTTCACACCCTTAAAGGTGTCAGAAATATTATAATATATTTAGTAAAAATTGAATGTTCACACCCAATGACGTAATATCTTCAAATAGATTGGGATTACATGGATAATCTATTATATAGAGCAATGAAGTTTGCATGTCCTTTTTATATTGGTTTCTTCCATTGTAATTCATTTGTAGTTTTTCCAACCTCTACTTTTATCGTCACCATTTGATCCAACTTCGAATTACAAACAAATGTGAAAATAATAATTTTTTTGATTTAAATCGTGTCAATGAAACAGCATTAGAAAACATTATAAATCGTTAAAAATAGTGGTTCATTTAGCATCTTTGCTTATCAAGATCACAGGGGGTTGCAGAAATAAATATCTAAATTTAAACATGACATATGATGGATGAACACTTAATGCAATAGCTCTCTTAATGTAATGAAGGTAGAGAAGCCAAAACCAAATTGCATCACACCCACTCATGTATCATTTATCACACTTTAATTCAACTTAGAAAAACGTTTGCTACTCACATGTACTCTCTGTGTGCAGAGTGCACAGCTGCTGCGTTGCTGTAGCGCCAAAGGACAATGAATGATGAGAGGATATCCAGCGTAGCATTAAACTACAACAAAAACACAACCATAGACACAAATAAAGGGAGGAAAGGGTCTACAGTTGTTATAGTAGTTGCATCTTACTTATTACAACAGCTGCAGCATTGTAATGACAGAGTGCAGTGATAAGATACTATAGATCTCTAAAATAGTATAGGCCTACATACAAAATAGAATATATTTAGGAGGGACATCAAAGGTCAATAGTATAAAAACCTCAACTTCTAAATATAATTATGATATTCCCCACTTGATTACTTACATTAAGACATTTCCTTTTTGTATTTGTTGTGACTCGACAGATATGTTAGGTTTAGTTATGTTTTGACTCTAGTTTTGTGTTTTGATCTTGTCACTTCCTGTTTTTATTTTGAAAGTAATCTTTCCTGTCATTCCAGATCCCACATTTCCTGCCTTTGTGTGTTTCCCGCCCGTGAGATTGCTTGGCCCTGCCCTGATTGTTGTCACCTGTGCCCATCCCCCTCACCTATATATATATATACAGGACTATCTCAGAAAATTAGAATATTGTGATAAAGTTCTTTATTTTCTGTAATGCAATTAAAAAAACAAAAATGTCATACATTCTGGATTCATTACAAATCAACTGAAATATTGCAAGCCTTTTATTATTTTAATATTGCTGATTATGGCATAGAGCTTAAGAAAACTCAAATATCCTATCTCTAAATATTAGAATATCATGAAAAAGTATACTAGTAGGGTGTTCAACGAATCACTTGAATCGTCTAATTAACTCGAAACACCTGCAAGGGTTTCCTGAGCCTTGAAAAACACTCAGCTTGGTTCAGTAAACTAAATCACAAGTATGGGGAAGACTGCTGATCTGACTGCTGTCCAGAGGACCGTCATTGACACCCTCCATCAGGAGGGTAAGACACAAAAAGAAATTTCTCAAAGAGCAAGCTGTTCACAGAGTGCAGTTTCAAAGCACATCCACAAAAAGTCTGTTGGAAGGGGGAAATGTGGCAGGAAACGCTGCACAACCAAGAGAGATGACCGCAGCCTTAACAGCATTGTGAAGAAGAGTCGCTTCCAGAATTTGGGGGAGCTTCAAAGACAGTGGACTGAAGCTGGAGTCCAGGTATCAAAAGTCACTGTTCACAGACGTATCCGGGAAATGGGCTACAATAGCCGTATTCCCATGGTCAAGCCACTTCTGAACTCAAGACAACGGAAGAGGCGTCTGACTTGGGCTAAGGAAAAGAAGCACTGGACAGTTGCACAGTGGTCCAAAGTCCTCTTTTCAGACGAAAGCAAGTTTTGTATTTCATTTGGAAGTCAAGGCGCCAGAGTCTGGAGAAAGGCTGGAGAGGAGCAAAATCCAAGTTGCTTGAAATCCAGTGTGAAGTTCCCACAGTCAGCGATGGTTTGGGGAGCCATGTCAGCTGCTGGTGTTGGTCCACTGTGTTTCATCAAGCCCAGAGTAAATGCAGCTGTGTACCAAGAGATTTTAGAGCACTACATGCTTCCGTCTGCTGAAAAGCTCTATGGAGATGAGGAATTCATTTTCCAGCATGATCTGGCACCTGCCCACAGTGCCAAAACCACCAGTAACTGGTGTACTGACCATGGCATTACTGTCCTCGATTGGCCTGCAAATTCCCCTGACCTGAACCCCATAGAGAATATGTGGGGTATTGTGAAGAAGAAGCTGAAAGACACCAGACCCAACAATGCTAATGAGCTAAAGGCCGCTATTGAAGCATCCTGGGCATCCATAACACCTCAGCAATGCCACAGGCTGATTGCCTCCATGCCACGCCGCATTGATGCAGTAATCCGTGCAAAAGGATTCCCAACCAAGTACTGAGTGCATTAATGGACATTTTCAAATGTTTGATTGTGTTTTGCTGTTATAAATCTTTTTTTTTTACTTGGTCTGAGGAACTATTCTAATTTTTTGAAATAGGATTTTTGAGTTTTCTTAAGCTGTATGCCATAATCAGCAATATTAAAATAATAAAAGGCTTGCAATATTTCAGTTGATTTGTAATGAATCCAGAATGTATGACATTTTTGTTTTTTTAATTGCATTACAGAAAATAAAGAACTTTATCACAATATTCTAATTTTCTGAGACAGTCCTGTAGCCCTGGTGTTTCTTTGTTCCTTTGTCAGTTCGTTATGTTTCATGTCGTGAGCACCTAGGCCTTTTGACTCCTGATACCTACCTTAAGATTTAGACATTTTGCCAAGTGAGTTTTTGTGTTGCTGTATAACTTAGTTTTGGCTGTTTAACTACTTTCTATTTTTTGAAAGTACGATTTAGTTTGTGTTATTAAAGAACATTCTATTTTTGGACAACTGTCTCCGAGTCCTGCTTTTGGGTCCTGCGTCCTGTGTCTCGGTTCTTAACAGTATTTCACATTTTCTGAACATGTTTTAGATATGTAAATCAGGCAATTTTCTAATGCTAAATTTGGGTGAATTTTGAATAAATCTGCAGACACAAATAGACAAAGTTAGTAATAGGTACTTTGATGGTTATTTTAGCGCTTATCTGAAAGAAAACATGTTCTGTAAGCAAAATAGCCAGAAATCTCAAAATTGAGAAATGCATGTAGTGCCTTGCCTGCTATTGTCTGTTAAAATAATATGTCATATGATATGTTGTGTTACATCAAGGTGTATCAATGCTGACAGTCAAGGTAGATTATTTCACATTAACCCTCCTATTACCCCCCCTTACTTTGGTGTTCGTGGTCAAATTTGACCGGTCCTGTTTTAACTGCTATTACATTAACACCAAAACCATTAATCATCACCAAATTTCATTTAACACCCTTTCAAACTGTAAATATTGTATCAGACTACTGGTATAGATGAGAAACTGCAGTAAATATACAAAGAACAGACACTGAACATGTATTGCCTGTGCCAGGTGTGATCCATGTGGGGGGATGGGCACATACGAGAGGTAAATGTGTAAAATTGTTCTGTGTGTGTGTGTGTGCGTGTGTGTGCGTGCGTGTGTGTATGTGTGTATGTGTGCGTGTGTGTGTGTGTGTGTGTGTGTGTGTGTGTGTGTGTGTTTGTGAGTGCCAGGTGTGCTTCACATGGGGGGATTGGGCACATAAGGGGACGACGACACATCTAGAGTATGTGTGTGTGTGTGTGTGTGCGTGTGTGTGCGTGCGTGCGTGTGTGTGCGTGTGTGCGTGTGTGTGTGTGTGTGTGTGTGTGTGTTCAAATTCAATGAAAGTGGTGATCAGCAATTTCATATGTTCAAATGTCTACTGTGAAGTCAGATTTGACCCGAAGACAACAGGAGGGATAATATGAATCCTGTGTTGTGCACTTAATACAATATGGGCACATTATCTTATGGGCATGCATATCAATAAGATGTGTCAGTTGTATTGAAGGGTTGTTGTTACATGTTTTATTGCAACATGGGAATCAAGATGATACAACATATTATGAATATTATAGTATTTGACTAAGTGCATTAGTCCTCTATTAGCTAGAAATGCAATAAGGTCATATCTGCCCTCTAGCTGTATCATAAAATATGCTGATTATCATGCTCATTTAATTTTTGGTTTACATAATGTACCTGTAAAAACTTGAAACATCATAGCAGCTAATGCTACCCACGATCAGCTGCTTTGATCTGTGCCGGCTTATATCAACTTATCGTCTTTTTGCTATGTTATTAGAATTGCCATAGATAGACCAGCACTTTTAATTAAAACCCAATCTCCAATAAAAAGATATCCAGCACAGCAGATTATGATTTATAATGTTCTAATTACATTATGCTAATCACATTTGCGCTCACGGAGGATTTCATTTCCACTTAACTCTTATTAAGTCTTATTTTTTAAACCAATTACATTCAATCACTTTCCCTAAATAACGAGAAGTAATAGGAAGCTTTTTGGGTAAAAGCTGGAAGACATGTTTAGCAAACACAAAATGCTTTTTGATATTCAACCTGAGCTCTATGCCCAGCCCCTTCTTCTCTGCCCTGTTACCTTGGAGACAAAGGGACCAATAACACCTTGGTAACAGGATTCATTAATAAATCACAGAAACCCAAGTAATGACTAATTGATTAATGCAAATGGAGGGGGAGAAGGGAGGCGGAAACTCACGGCAAATCCGAAGGCTGACGCACTGTGTCTCATGAATGATACAGCTGTGGAGAGAAAAAGGGAGAGAGAGAGAGAGCAGTTAGCCATGTTTGTTTTTATTTCACTTTAGTTACGTGACATAAGTCGTTTGCACCGATTCCCAGGCGCATTAGTGATGCACTTTCATATGTTAACCTGCACCTACATGGTATCATTTGTAATAATGACGTGTTTTGTGTGCAAAATAAACAATAACATGATGAACCATCACATCATTATTAAGTGTTTGAACCTCAGGGGGACTTTCTTTATGAGTCCACCATGATATACAGAACAATGTAGGACATTTAAAACACATAAGTTGTTAACAAAGGGATTTTAAGGTCCATGAAAAGACTGTTTGATAAGTGATTGGTTTAGTTTATTGCTGGTTCACATTTCAAGCAGTTTATTTAATGGCTGGTCTTTCAAATGTTCTTGCTGTGTACGTGAGTTAACCGGATTGTTAACATTTAAAAAACCATGGTGATAAGAGCAGTGAACTGAAACCGTAAACAACATGCTTAAAGACACTAAATGACTCCATTGAGCTGAGGGAACTGCAGAACGTGCATCACAATCTTAACCAATAATGCTTAACCAATCTTAACCAACAACAATTAGCCAATCCTAACCAATAGCCTCTAACCAATCTTGACCAATAGCTTTTAACGAATCATAACACTTAACCAATTTCAACCAATAACACTTAGCCAATCCTAATCAGCATCGTAACAGTGGCATTACAATGATGTAGATGCATGAAGGTTTCCTGGCTGGGATTGAAGCTATTGTACATTCAGTACAGTTCTCGTCTGGCACACCTCTGCTTTTTTGCCCTTCTGTTCCTGTCTTTCTCTGTCTCCCCCTGTGTTTTCAGGACCGAGTCTCAGGGGATAGCCTATCGACCGTCACCATGGTAACAAGTCGGAGTTGGGTTGAAACACAGAGCTTTCATATCCTTGCCCCCATTCTCCTCTCTTTATTCTTTGTCTTTGGCTCCTTCAAAATGTTTTCTCCTAGATGTTCTTTTCTCTCAGACTCTGATTTTGTATGTCACCTATCTCCTCCTTTCTTTTCCTTTCTTGCTATATTTCAGGGTCTCTTGACATATGTTTCAGTGTTGGCCATATTTTTCTTGCTCTACAGACATGAAATGACACACGTTTTGCCAGGCACTTATACATATTCAAACACACTTTACAACAAACTTTCTATTTATTACAATGCTTAAAGCATCACTTCAGTCTGAATTACAGTTATATTTACAACAAGGCAGAAAGAAAGGGGACTACAAAAGCTCAACGGGAGGGTAAAAAATAAGGAGTGAAGTTAAAAATGGAGGACATAAAGAGAGATAAGAGGGCAATCCTAGACAGGCCCTTGGTACAATTTAGATGGTACTAGTCTGGGAGGGTGTGTGACACTGCCCACACACACTCACACACACATATGCTGTCACTCTGTCTGGGATACTGTCACCCTCTTTATCCTACATGACCTCTCCCTTGATTGTCTTCTCGTTCACGTGCAAATTATTTTTCACACACACAGGCTGAGCTGAATCCTCCGGAGCTCGACTGGGGCCTCGTGTCCATCTGGAGAGTTTAAAGGCTTTAACGAAAATTGAAGAAACAACCACAGGATCATTGGGCGATTCGAGATTTCCGAGATGTTCCCTTTCCAAAGGAAAGAGTATTATCTTCAACATCTAATACAAGGAATGTTTGGTGACATTGTGCTTCATTCAGTAGCAATATAAAAAAACTTTTCCCCCTTTTTTCTGATTTGTTAGTACACATTAATTTGTGGAATTACAATACATTTGTTCATAGAAGTGACAGTGGTTTTTTCTACATTGGCATGCTATTTACAGTGACTAATGCCATCAATACAAATAATCTGTATTTTTTTTTTGATTGAGCTAATCATATTTGGTTAATCTGCTAATCTCCGCCAGGAATAAACCTGTAGAGAGTGAATGTGTATGTTCATGTGTGTGTATGTGTCTCCGCCTGTCTGTGGCTAACCTCTCATACTACTGGACCCTTCAGCCTGATATGTTTGTCCTCATCTATGATTGTATGCTCAAGGACCTCTCATGGTTAGGATGATTCACAGCACAAAATATATTCTATTGAATGTTTTTTACCATCGTTGACTGCTGACACTTCACTCCAGTTAACAAAAGAAACGTGATCAACAACAGCTCAGTAGCAAAAGGTATTTCTGCCAATTGGCCTAGATATAACAGTGTGTGTGATTCAACGCACCTTTGTTTGGGAGAAGTGTTGGAACCACATGTGAAGGTCTGAACTAAAGTGACCCTTTATTGTTATGATACGCTTTGTGTCAAGCTTTTGCCTGGATGTCACATCCATTGAATATTGTTGTATACTGATGAAATCTCATAGAAAAATTGTTTTCTTTACTCTTCAGTTTACATTTGTTTTTAGCTAATGCTTATCCATTTAATTAGCATGAAAATAAAATGTCAAGAATCCAGCGAGTAGTTAAGTGCTATGTACAGAAGTTAGTTTTTTCTCTCTTTTACAACAAGTCCTCCAACTCATACGACCAAATAGGTCGATTGTTCAAGCGCTTATTACGACCTATAGTCACGCTTTAAAGTTTTCCACCTCTAGCGCTCCCGTTGACTGCAAACGCTCCGGTGGGTCGTATATTCACAAATATCCCTCTCCTAAATTGTAGGATAATTTGGCCATTAAAATGCTTTTTGATTAGACTAGCGAGAAGTGTATATTGTACTTTTAGAATCCACGTCCAATATATATATATACGTTGTAATATCTATCAAACTATAGATAGATATTACGAAGATTATTTGAGGTCTCGCCAGGAGAACGTGTATATATACTACGTCTTTCCCCCTATTCATTTCTATTGACGGCAGCTTCCATGTAAAGTTAGCGTCAACCCTCACGGGGTGAATACAGTATTTCCGATCTTGAAGTTTTAATAATAAATAAAACTGTTACAGGTCTATACAGGTTCATGGTACAATGCATAAGCTCCAAATCGAGAGACTGAAACTGTATTTTTCTTTACTGTTCTGTTTTAATTTCACAATAAAGTTAATAGTAATATTATGTTTCATATTATTATGTTTTATTAACTAGACCACTGGGTCATGTTAAGACCATCTTTTCTGTCGGTTTGGTGTTACAAATATCAAAATATATATGTGTGGATAACAAAATAAATCCGTCATAAACTAAACTGGAAACTTATACTGGAAAGTATACATTATTGTGTTAACACTGTAAACTTGACAGTTTTTAACCCGTACCGCCTAGTGGTTAAAGCACGTTATTTAATTTTTTAGTTTTTTGATAAAAAAATTCAAATATTAAGAGTATCCTACAGACAAAATTGGGGGAAAGTAGAAGGTCAATGATAGAAATATAGAATAGAAAATATCAAGAAGATGATGATAGTGATCTCTACAATAAAACAGTTTAGTGCAGGACGTCCAAAGAAATTAACAGGAGGATGTGCAAAACAGACAAACTAATAAGGCTTTATTTAAACATTAAATAATATTTGAAGTTAAGGTCTTCTTTTGAATAAGAAAAAAACGTTGGGGCTATCCGCAGATAAATATGAAGTCTGACAAAGTACGTCTAATATATTGCATAGTTGATTTTGGCACTTAACAATCACCTTCCATGAATTTGACTCAGGTGTAACTAAAGTCTGCTTTAAGGGTTGTTTATATTTCACATCATTAATCAGAATCTGCAAAGTAACTAAAATAAATGTAGTGGAGTACAAATGCCAGGTTAACCTCTGAATTGTAGTGGAGCAGAATTACAAAGTAATAATAAATTGCATGTACATGCTGCTGTAACATTTCCCAACTTGGGATCAATAATGTATATCTTATCTTATCTTAAGATGATCGATGACTACTGCCATATTTTCAAAATGTGCCTCTGAACCTTGACAAGTGCATGTTTCAGGCTTATCAAAGAACAACAGGAGGGGTCACAGACATAAGACCAGCTCTTTTAACCTTAGCTGTCATGCGGGTATATTAATGCTGCCCATTATGGACGCAAGCAATTTTCACCCATGTATTATTATATGTTTTAAATTTGATAACACCACTGTGTTTCCCATCCCCTAAATCTCCAGGGATGTACACCGTTTAATACTGGCAACTTCTAATTATGGGAAATTACGAAAACTACAATTCCCAGAAGAGATGTACCATAGAACATGTTGCGAACATGTGGCGAACATGGTTGCGAAACACAAGTAGCCAGCATGTGTAGTTCCGGGGGGCGCTGGACCCGTTTGAATCCAGTTTTGGATAGTCTGCCGTGGTTTCATTCCATTTCAAAGAGCTGTTTGATGCTTGGCGTAACCTTGGCGCACTGCCACTCCAACATCCAATCACAGAGCTTGAGGACTAATCACAGGGTTTGTCAAGCAAAGCGGATGTTGTAGTCCCAAATGATAGCTGAGGATTATGAGTAGTGTAGTGTCTTCGGCCATCCTAAACTCCGAAAAAACTATTTGTTTCTCTGAATCGAAGGTTAAAAACACAAAAGCATTGTACACCATTTAAACCAATCAATATTGTGTAATTAACAAGGATAAACTGATGTTTTTTAGTGGATGAGTACTGCAGATATATCACTGTGAAATCATTTGACAGTGAGGGGAATACTTCCGGTTTTATTATGAAAACTTCGAGACCGGAAATACTGTTTTCACCCTGTGAGGGTTGTCACCAACTTTAAATGGACGCTGCCGTCAATAGAAATGAATAATAATTAATATCTATCAAACTATAGATCCTACACATCCACTGGAAGTGGATTCTAAAAGTACAATATACACTTCTCCCTAGAAATCAAATCAAAAAGCATTTTAATGGCCAAACTATTCTACAATTTAGGATTTTCCAGAGAGGGTTATTTGTGAATATACGACCCTCCGGAGCATTTGCAATCAACAAATTGTTGTTTCTTACACGACTACTAGAGGTGCTAAACTTTAAAACATGACTATAGGTTGTAATAAGCTGCTGAACAATCAACCTATTTGGTCGTTTTTTGGAGGAGTACAGGCTGCTCTTTTAATTGGCCAAAGTTCTGTCAAAACAGGTGGGTTTTAAGTCTGCAGCCAGAATGGCGAAACGCAACCTCCATTCCATGTTATGTAACAATAGGGTCATCTACCCTCCTGTTCTGTTACAGCTAAGTTTACTCTTATGTGCATTGTCTGGGCTATTCTTTGTGTGCCTAGTCGTGGTCCCTTTAAGAATCAGGATAACATCATCAGATGGGTGTGTCAGGTGATCATTAGAGAGGAAATAGGCAAAGCATGGCTCTGTGAGCAATGTGCTATTGTTTGTAAGAAATCCAGCTACATCTGCATACGTCTTTTAATGCCTTTGATCGCATCGTATGTAAGTATTGTTTATGTTTATGTTATTAACAATTACAGATGATTATTTTTAGAAAATATTGTATTCTGTGGTGTTTAATGCTGGAGATCTTCCGAGTTGTCTCAATATTGTACAAGGCTAATGCAAGGAGAGTTAAATGAATACATGTACAAATGGTTGATTATATGTTTAAAATATGATGCCATTTCTAACTGTTTGAGTTCTAGAATTACAATAAATACATTAAAAAGCTTACAGTAAATATAACAAGGCAATTCAATTAATGTTAAAGCTGTGGTGATTTATATACATTGTGCATATTTGTGTATATAGAAATGATCATATAATTGATTATATTTTGTCTTGTTTATTTTTTGTTTCACACCTTCCTTATATCATTAAACCTGTGGGCAAAGGATTCACGTCTTCAGAGTCTTGGTGTACGGAGGGAGTTTATCTGGCTGTTAAGCTATATACACTACATATACCGGGGACAGCACACCTCCATATGCGCATGACATGGATTGACCCATTCAGAAAGTAGCAAGTAGCACATAAGCATTGCAGTATGCATGTAGCAA
Organism: Harpagifer antarcticus; assembly: GCA_902827135.1. Taxonomy (NCBI): domain Eukaryota; kingdom Metazoa; phylum Chordata; class Actinopteri; order Perciformes; family Harpagiferidae; genus Harpagifer; species Harpagifer antarcticus. The sequence goes on from CADEHL010001005.1 coordinate 15,571,259, forward strand.
CAGTACTAGAGAGTATTTTGATGCCATCACTCCACAAAAATGGTATTCAGGGGTAGACATTAAGGGTAAAAAGCCACTGGCCCTCCGGGCCGGTGGAATTGTATAATCACTGGCCCCACCATTGTAACCACTGGCCCGGAGCATTCGTCCAAAAAAAAAATATCGACTAATAATGAAGAAAATAAACACATTTGTTGCTATAGTAATGTATGCACTTACTACTTGTACTACAACATTTGAACAATCAGTTCTTCCTCATTTTCCTCAATTGTTCATATTTGGTTTATTAAAATAATGATATTGTGGTCATTGTTAAAAAATGTCTGCTATTATGAGTATTATTATTTGTATAATGCGCTTTCTGCCTTCCTGTCATTAGGAGTTAGACATGTAATGGCTATAGATTAGATTAGATCCTTCATTATCCTAAACTGCTGGGACATTTCCCTATAGCCAATACCTTTATATTGTCTACTCTTCACTTGCTTGTCAGCATAGGTCGGCATTGATGTACAGAGCCGACAGAAGACCTTGTTTATATTGGCATCATATTGAGAGGTGCAGTGACGCGTCCTAAAACCAGGAAGTAAGCTGCTGGTTCCCTCGACAAAAAGTAATGGGATTTCTCAACAGGGTTTTGAAAAATAGCTGGAAAAAAGGTCTGTGGAAAACAAACCTGATAAATGCACGTTTTGTTCAACCGGATAATCTCCACATGTCTACCCTACTTTTATAATTTTCGAATCATAAATCTAATCGATAGATTATAAAAGGGTTTAGGACGCGTCACTGCACCACTAGAAGCCAACTCCATCGATCAAGCTGGCTGAAACTTCCTCTCCCTCTTCTTCTCATGCTCCCTGTCACTCTCCTTTAACTCCTCCGGTGACTTTCTTTTATTTGAAGATTGTTTTTTGCACGGCGCTTGGCCGGTTACCGCTGGTATTAAAAACATTTTGGCGAATGGTTAGGTGGCGCGATAGTCTGTCGTGAAGGAGCGCGCTCACGGGAGCCTGCTCGTGCTGCGCTCCGCAGCAAACAGCTGTTTGCTTTTCACCCAACAACGACAAGCGACTCACGGAACGCTATGTTATAGCGTTAATAAACGAAACAATTTAACAAAATTGCTTGTCAAAATACCAATACCACAGGAAACATTTTTTTTTAAACAATATTTGTAGTGGCCCGACCGGGCAAGTGGAAAGTACGTTATGCTGGCCCGGGGTGTATAAATAGTGCTTCCGGGCCAGCGGGCCAATTATAATGTCGAGCCCTGGTATTGAATAATTTCTAGCCCGACATGTCTAACTAGTTGCTCAAGAGAGCTGCCTTTGAGATCTATTGTCCCACTGGTCATTTTTTTAATAGGTGGTGTTTTTCTCAGGGGCACTTGATCCCTAGTTCAGTAGCCCCCACTTTTATAATTTGTTAGACGAGTAAAGCTTGTACTTTCTTAACCCTTGTGTGGTGTTTCGGGTCAAATTGACCCGATTTCCATTTTCAATGAATACAAAAATATATAAGGATATTTTCGTTCAACCTGAAACTCAATGGCCGGGGCTTATTTATTGTGAATTGTATGCATAGAGAAGCTGTTTGATCCTGTTTTCCCTTGATCTTTACCCTTTGTAGTGTGTACAAAAAACTATCCTAGAACATTATAAACATTTTAGATCTTCCAGAAATGTATAAACATTTTCTCGCACTGTCCCCCTCGCACCTGCATGTCGGAGGAGGGACTAAACAGAGACATAACCTCAGTGTAGTAACAGTGTAGTGCAGAACTACAATTATCTACCAACAAAAGGGCCAAAAGATATTCTGCTCAGAGAGCCTTGGAGCTAATAATGGATGAGAGTGAGTGGAATGCATTAGAAGAACACGGTGAAGTGGGACAGGAAGACATTTCTGAAGATGAGGATAATGTGGAAGTAAACTCAGAATTTGACAGCAAATTGGAAGATGAACTTGACTCATAGCCAGCTGCTGGAAGACCCCCACAGCCAGCCGCAAGAAGACCCCCACAGTCAGCTTCTGGAAGACCCCCACAGCCAGCCGCAAGAAGACCCCCACAGTCAGCTTCTGGAAGACCCCCACAGCCAGCTGTGTGGTCTGTGGACCCTCAAAGGACTCCAAGACACAGACTACATGCAGCAACTGCAACAAGTACATCTGTGCTATACACACGAAGAAGTTCTGTACATCATGTGTTTCCTAAACAGACTTGCCCATTGACTCACATGATGTTCTGCAGCGTCACTTCATCAATATATTTTTCGTATATACTGTATTTTATGAATAGTGACTGTTAATTGTTTTTATTTGCTTTGTGTTTATATCTGTTCTATGTAATTTATATGGATGTTTCATTCTCTCTATTTCACAGCCAAATACTTTTGGATGTGTGGTTCTTGTGTTCCAATTTCTGATAAATTGCTTTATTTCCTTCAGGGCTTTGATTATTATATGACAGATTAAAAATAATAAACATTAATGAAAAAATGTTTCATTTTACAAATGTTTTGCTCGCATGACATCTACAATCGGACCCTCAGGAGGATGTACCAGTCCCCCACTCTGCTTTGACAGTTCAGGTGAGGAACAGGGGATATGTTCACTTTTATTCATCTTGAAAGCAAAGTAAAAAACTCCTGGACCAACATTTCAAAAACTAAACTATCTTTGAGAAACGACTGGTCTCTACACGGACCACTATTGCCGTAAGCATGTTGTAACTTCCGGTTGTTGTTGTTGTCATTGTCATCTCCGGGTATCCCGTGTGCCTGTCCGTGTGCCTGTTCTGTTGCTGATAGCTTATTAACTTAACTTAATCGATCGTTTTAAAACTCTTGATCACGGCAACTGCCTGACGTTGTAATCACACGTTACTACAGCTTAAGCACTCACAACTCTCCTTCTCTTAGCGACTATAACTCCACAGTTGCCTACACTCTTTTCTGGTTTGCTAACGGTAGCTACTTTAGCTTGATAGCTAGCCATGGCTCTTTCCCCACCCTTGGGTGTTATTTCCTGCTCTTCCTGTCTCATGTTTGGTTACTTCCCTACCTCCTTTACTGGTACCGATACATGTGTTAAATGTAGTATAGTTGTTAGGTTGAAGGCGGGAATCATAGCCATAGAAGCCTGGCTCCGCATCTTAGAAAGTAACTCAGCTACAGTAAAGCCCATGTTAGCCGGTGCGGACCGGCAACAGGGTGCTCCTATTAGCCGTCCCCCGGCAACTCCCGAGCAGCAGGGAGACTGGGTGACTGTTCAGAAGGGGCATAACGCGAAACCCGCAGGTCCCCACCAACCCGTTCACGTATCTAACAGATATTCCCCACTCAGCGAGACACCCGCTGAGAAGCCAACTCTGGTTATTGGTAGCTCTATTATGAGACACGTGAATTTAGAGACCAAAGCTTCCACAGTCACATGCATTCCGGGGGCCAGAGCGGGCGACGTTGAGGCGCATCTTAAACTGCTGGCTAAAAATAAACGTAAATACAGTAGGATTGTTATTCACGTCGGTGGTAATGATGTTCGTTTACGCCAATCAGAATGCACCAAACTTAATGTGGAGTCGGTGTGTAGTTATGCTAAAACAATGTCGGACACCGTAATCTTCTCTGGTCCCCTCCCCAATCTGATCAATGATGACATGTATAGCCGCATGTCATCATTTCAGCGCTGGTTGTCTTGGTGGTGCCCAGCAAACAATGTGGGCTTCGTAAATAATTGGACAGCCTTCTGGGGAAAACCTGGTCTGATAAAGAGAGACGGCATTCATCCTACTTTGGAAGGTGCAAATCTCATTTCGGCAAACATTTCAGGGCTTTGTGGACTTAATCCATGACAAACTGGAGTTGAGACCAGGAGGCGGAGTCGCAGTCTTACAGGCTTCTCTGCGCTCTCTCCTAGGCAGTCATCCATAGGAATCCCGAACCCAATAAAATACCCAATATTAGCGGTGTGTGTGTCTGCCCAAGGACAATTTAAGGTAAAACCTAATAGAGGTGTCATACATAATAACCTAATAAAAGTAAATGTAACAACTACTACAGTGCAACAAAACAGGAATATTAAATGTGGTCTCTTAAACATAAGATCTCTAGCATCTAAAGCAATATTGGTAAATGATTTAATATCAGATTATAATATTGATATATGCTGTCTCACTGAAACTTGGTTGAGACATGAAGAATATGTCAGCATAAATGAGGCCACTCCACCCAGCCATATCAATACTCATATTGCCTGAGGCGTGGGCCGAGGAGGTGGAGTTGCAGCAATCTTTGACTCAAGTTTACTTATCAATACTAAACCAAAATTAAATTATACCTCCTTTGAAAATCTCATTTTTAGTCTTACGCATCCGACCTGGAAAACTTTGCAGCCAATCTTATTTGTTACAGTGTACCGTGCACCAGGTCCTTATTCAGAATTCTTATCAGAATTCTCTGAGTTTTTATCAACTTTGGTTCTTAAAACAGATAAAGTAATTATCGTAGGTGACTTTAATATTCATGTTGACGATGATAAAAATAGCCTTACTGTTGCATTTAACTCTATATTAGATTCTGTTGGTTTTTGTCAGAGTGTAAATAAACCAACCCACTGCTATAATCACACTCTCGACCTTGTTCTGACTTATGGTATTGAAATTGAGCAACTATTAGTCGAACCGCAAAATCCTGCTTTATCCGACCATTTCTTGGTAACTTTTGAAGTACTGTTACTAGACTACAAAGCGTTAGTCAAAAGCTCTTGCAGCAGAAACCTATCTGTTAGTGCTATAGCCAAATTTAAGGAAGAGATTCCACCAATACTTAACTCGATAGCATGTCTGCATGTAGGGGAGGAAACTTATACAAAATGTCCACCACCCCAAATTGATCATGTTGTTGATAGTGCTACAGATGCGCTGCGAATAAAATTAGACTCTGTTGCTCCTTTGAAAAAGAAGAAAATAAAACAACATAGATTAGCTCCATGGCATAATGCAGAAACCCGCAAAATAAAGCAAAAGTCCAGACAACTTGAAAGGATATGGCGTTCCACTAAACTTGAAGAATCTCATTTAATTTGGCATATTACTCTCAATGAATATAAGAAAGCACTGCGTAAAGCGAGAGCAGCCTACTACTCTTCATTAATAGATGAGAATAAGAATAATGCATGATTTCTTTTCAGCACTGTAGCTAGGCTGACAGAGAGCCATAGCTCGATTGAGCCTTCTATTCCCATAGAACTCAGTAGTAATGATTTTATGTGCTTTTTTAACGATAAAATTGTTACTCTTAGAAACAAAATTAATGACCTCTTGCCTTTGACCAGTATAGTGTTATCAACTCCCGGAAACGTAAGTTCTAATATTACACTAGATAGTAAACTAGAATGCTTTTCAGCCATAAACCTTGAACAATTAAATTCAATGATTCTCTCTTCTAAACCATCAACGTGTATGTTAGACCCAATTCCAACTAAGCTGTTGAAGGAAGTTTTTCCATTAATTAGCACTTCTTTATTAAATATTATGAATATGTCTTTATTATCAGGCTATGTTCCACAGTCATTCAAAGTAGCAGTGATAAAACCGCTTCTTAAAAAGCACAACCTCGATCCAGAGGTTTTAGCCAATTATAGACCTATTTCTAATCTTCCGTTCCTCTCAAAAATTCTTGAGAAAGCAGTCGCAAAACAGTTGTGTGATTACTTAAAAAACAATGATTTATTTGAAGATTTTTAGTCTGGCTTTAGAACACATCATATCACAGAGACAGCTCTGGTTAAAGTCACAAATGATATTCTAATAGCCTCTGACAAGGGACTTGTCTCTATTCTTGTTTTGCTCGATCTCAGTGCTGCATTTGATACTATCGATCATGATATGTTATTGCAAAGACTAAAGCACTTAGTTGGCATACAGGGAACTGGTTTAGGTCCTATCTATCTGAACGCTCTCAGTTTGTACGTGTCAATGATGAATCGTCCACGCAAACCAAAGTTAGCCATGGAGTGCCACAGGGCTCAGTGCTCGGACCTATTTTGTTCACATTATATATGCTTCTGTTAGGCAATATTATAAGGAATCATTCTGTACATTTTCATTGTTATGCGGATGATACTCAACTATATTTATCAATCAAGCCTGATGAAATTAATCATCTAAATAAAATTCAAGACTGCCTCAAGAACTTAAAAACGTGGATGACCTTAAACTTTTTGATGTTAAACACGACCAAAACTGAAGTTATTGTACTTGGCCCGAAGAATCTACGAAACAAATTATCTAAAGATATACTAACTATGGATGGCATTCATTTGGACTCCAGTGAGACTGTAAGGAATCTTGGTGTTATATTTGATCAGGATTTATCCTTTAACGGCCACATAAAATCAATTTCAAGGACCGCCTACTTCCATCTACGTAACATTGCAAAAATCAGGCACATCTTGCCTCAAAACGATGCAGAGAAACTAGTCCATGCATTTGTTACTTCAAGGCTGGATTATTGTAACTCTTTATTATCAGGGTGTACCAAGAAGTCAGTCAAGTCGCTTCAGCTGATTCAAAATGCTGCAGCTCGTGTACTAACCAGAGTTAGGAAAAGGGACCACATTACTCCTGTTCTGGCTGTCTTACACTGGCTCCCTATAGAACACAGGATAGAATTTAAAATTCTTCTTCTCGCCTACAAAGCCCTTAATGGGCAGGCGCCATCTTACCTTAAAGAACTCATTATACCCTACTGTCCTACTAGGGCATTGCGTTCCAAGAATGCAGGGTTGCTGGTTGTTCCTAGAGTCTCTAAAAGTACAATGGGAGCCAGAGCCTTTTCTTATCAAGCTCCACATTTGTGGAATCAGCTTCCAGTTTGTGTTCGGGCGGCAGACACCCTATCCGTTTTTAAGAGTGCGCTTAAGACCTTCCTTTTTGATAAAGCTTATAGTTAGGGCTGATTAGATTCAGCCCCTAGTTTTGCTGATATAGGCTTAGTTTGTCGGGGGACATCTTACTTCTTCTTTCTCTCTGTCTATACCTGTGTACTCCCATGTACCGATTAACCCAGCTTCCCCAAATGTCTTTCTTTTTGGTGTCTATATATGCTGGGATCCGGAGTCATGGATGATCCTGCGGTCCTGTGTCCTGCATCGCGAGCCCTGGATCTTGAGTCGTGGCTGTGGTCCTGGATCATAGGTCCTGGATGGATATCCTCGTGGATTCATCTTCCTATTATACACACATGCATTTCCAAACATTTGGACTACCTATGTTGCAAATGTATTATCTTTTCAATTTACACACGGCATCTATTGCACGTCTGTCCTTCCTGGGAGAGGGATCCCTCCTCTGTTGCTCTCCCTGAGGTTTCTCCCATTTTTCCCTTTAAACTGTGGGTTTTCTTCGGAAGTTTTTCCTTGTACGATGTGAGGGTCTAAGGACAGAGGGTGTCGTATTGTCATACTGATATTTTGTACAAACTGTGAAGTCCACTGAGACAAATGTAACATTTGTGATATTGGGCTATATAAATAAACATTGATTGATTGATTGATTGATTTACATGTGTCCTAGAAAAGCATGAGGAAAAAAATGTAAACTTAGTTTTTATTACAGTGTATTTTTGTTAACATAAATTACATTTGTATCACATACAACGATGGACACTTCCATTGTTAAATTTGATCTAGCAAAGAGTATTTTCAAAAACTAATCATATATTTCATTTATATTGTTGGAGAATGAGTTAAAGACAATATATATAAGGAATTGTGTATGTTGAATTTAATTCTGTATTTTTTTAAACCCTGAAATATGTCCCGGGTCAATATGACCCGAACATTACCAAAGGGTGCGAAATGTGAACATAACGCAAGGGTTCAATTCAAACCCTAACCCCAACCCTAGCCCAAACAGTAAAGTAAGAGGTTTCTCTTTTCTTTCTTCCTTCAAAACTATCTGTAATGTCTGTTTTCTTTGCTGTGGTTTAAGGTTAACAGGTACACATCCGGTGATGTGGGGGGTTGTGATCTTGAAGATGATCGCCTCTTGGATCTAAAAGCCTCCTTGTGTGACCGTTGACATTCCACAAGGGCCTCTGAGAAGAGTTCAGAGCTGAGCCCTGCTGTTTGAAGCACTGACGCATAAACTGCCATGGGTTTAGCCTAGTTTTGTGGATTTCATCTGTTATAATGCACATATCTATAAACTCTTCGAACTCTTAGTTATGCCTTTTTGTAAGTTTAATTATAGGCAGATATCATTGGGTTAATGCCAAGTAAGTAGGATTTCCTTTACAGAGAAATGTCAATCTTGATAATGCTTACAAATGTCAAAATGTAGATTCTAAACTTGTGACTAGAGCCTACAAGGGAACATCAGGTCATCCTTTGGCAACTTCCAAGCCATGTGTAATAAGATATCATGTTACCGTGTCATTTAAAGCAGATAGTATACATACAAAGTCAACAGTCCCAGGAAATTGCTTGAATTGATTATATAAAGTGAATATGCTGAAACTATTGCATATTCAGAAACAATAATTTGGACACAGACTATGTGAGTTGCATGTACAAGTGCAAAGAAGAAAAAATAAACAAAGCGAAAATGTAATTTTAATAAAAATGAGTGTACTGCTACTCTGGTCAAATCTGTCAATGTGAGGTCCAACTGCTTATTCATCCATGTGTAATAAATCGATGATTTGAACCTCTGTCTTCAAATGCATTGCAGTGAGTCAGCTGGAATGTAATGATGGAGGCACTTTAAGCGCACACATACATGGCTTTGTTTAATATTCAGTTCCCAAAAGAACAGATGTCCTCTCTCTGTGTCTGTGTCATCTGTCTAGAATCTCATTAGGGAAGCATCCCTCAGCTTCACCAGCATCCCTTCATTGAGCCTATTTCTAGTGTCTGCCTGCAAACATTAAACACACGTAGCATTCAAACACATTTTTAGTGTATCTGGTCAGTTGGCCAATAAAACAATTCTTCCCTTGATACCATTTCGGCAACTAATATTTAAACAGTGGGTGTTGTCTCCTGTTAGCCATTCATTTATCCAGTTTCTGCTCTCAAGCTCATTTGGATGTGGCAGCCGTCTGCGTAGTTAGCGCCTGCCAGCAAATCGATGCCTCTTGAGGCAGCATACAGTGTGCGGTGTTACATCCTTTGGGTTGCTACTTAATCAGGGAGGCAGGCATGTGTGACCAGTGCTAACAAGACTGAGAAAACTGGAGAAAAAGGGGAAAGGAGGTGGAATGGAGTGGTAAAAGGGAGGATACAAATAAGAGAAAGGGAATTCAAAGACAAGTAGGAGGATTGGAAGAAGCAGAACTTGAGAGATTGGACCAGCAAGAAATGAAAAGGAAACAGTCGAATAGCGTTTGATGTGTCTCCAAACAAGGTGATTCTTTGCTGTTTTTCTACAATGATTCTAATCCATGAAACATGAGGTTGCCTTTTTGGACTATTTCTAGTCCACTCAGATGTCCTGCCAATACCTGCATAGCCATAGCAACGGTTAACACTTGGCAGCAATAAAACTCTAATTATCGGTGAGTTATGTAAGATGTGGGGCTCAAGCCAGCACTTAACATCCATACTCTCTCTCCTCAGTGATCACTTGGCACTGATTATAATTCCATGATAGATGAAGAAGTATCCAATCGGACATTAATGTCAGACCAGACATTGAACTGTTGTGGGTGTTTAGAACCAAAGCAACGCAAAGCATTTTAAATACCCATGGGATAAGTGGTGATATTTATTGAGGTTTTCTGTCCTCTGCTTAATACAGCATTAAATTATAGGCTTCATGCTTACATGTGTTTTAGATGTGTTCAAGCTTACAAAGTACAAGTACACAAATGTTTATGAAAGTGACCATAAAAATGTCAGGGAAAAGTTGATTTTACAACAGGTTTTTATAGGTGCTGCTCTAGGAGAATTCCATAAACATAATTGCTTATTATATGGGACTTTCATATTAGTTTTGCAAAGTTAGCAAGCGAGCACTACATAGCAAAACGCATGTCAATGAGGTAGATTGGATTTGCATCTTTAGCAATGGAGGTCCTTTTTGACATATTTTTGTATCAGATAAACCCTGAGCCATCCTTCTTTACTCTTCATAATGGTCTTTATGGCCCCACTTAAGGACAAATTAGAGAAAGAGAGGGATGATGTGCTAAGTATACCCCAAATAAATAACCAACCCTACAACTGCACTGATGTAAACACTATCTGTCACAGGAAGCGGAGCACGTTTAACCCAAATGCATGACACTTCACCGGAAGACTTAACAGAAATATACCTGTTATTTCAAGAAGCCAGCGCAGGACAAGACAAGGCAAGACAAGGCAAAACCAAACAGAACTTTCTGAGGGACTACATGCAAGGATATGAAAAGGACTAACAAGGACCAGGAACTAAAAACTATCAGAAGAGACAGCTGGAGAGGGCAGGCAATAACACAGGTGGGAAAACACAAGACCGGACCTAAACTAGACAAAAGACAAGGAGAATAAAACAATAGGGAAACACTATGACAGATTATGACACTATCAGTCTCTTAAACTAAACTATTTGCAACTCAAACGGCTATATTTTTCAGTTTTTCAGCTGCTCTAAATCAAAAAACCGAAGTAAGCTAACTGAAATGTGAAACCATAAATCAGTAGCCAAGATCTAGACTGATAAACTGGGCTCATGCTTACAGATGTAGCACTCTAGAATGGACTCCACCCAACGGATTCCAGTGCTGGAAATGTAAAACTATTTCCTGAGAGGGCGTTGCCAGATTTTCAATTTCAGGATTTAACCATGAGATGGCACTTCATTCACAAATATACAAAGACATTCAGTTTGTTTCATGGACTTTCAATACTTCAGTAATGTTTGCAGCTCTGCAGTTGTGTTTGCTGAAGAGCATTTAAACAAATATTTGTTATGGTTTTCACAGGCTGGATTCCATGGAATATAACAAAAAGTGTATCTCAAGCCGGTTTCTCAAACGTACCTATCCCACCTTTAATTGTAATTCAATAATATATAGTCTTTATATATTAAATAATCATAATAATAATGTAAATGTTTATACTTCTTTGTTTTGTATGCTCATACTTTTACCTTTACAATAGTTTGCTTTAATATGCAGTATAATTGTTGTTATATTGTTGTGGTGTTTTTACACAGTACAGTAGATCGTAGTAAATCAATATATACATTAAGATAAGATAAGATGGACCTTTATTAATCCCCGTGGGGAAATTCAGTTGTTCAAACAGCAACAGGGTAAGAGTGAAAAACAGGATAGCACAGATTCATAAAATAAAAAATAATAGTAATGACAAACTATGAAATAAGAAATGAATAACATTTAAATTAAATGATCATATCATATATTATAATGTATTGTATTATTAAGTAATATCATACATTAACCCCATTATACCAGATGACACATTGAATGGATGAACACATTTATGCATCAATAATTATATTTAAGAGTATTTCTAAATATAAGTTGTAAAACTACTTATATGCATTTAATACTAATAACATAATGATTCATTTTACTTTCAGATGATAATACTTTTCACTTGGGCAATTGACAATTTTGAATGCAGGACATTTACTTCTAACACGTATTTTTACCTGGGTAAATAATCTGAATACTTCTTCCACCTTTGGACCCCGTCACTGTTTTTAAAACTTTAATTAAATGTTTGACATTCCAGAGACCTTTTTAGACCGGCAATGCTGTCCTGCATGTGTTGATCACCTTGAGGGGGACTGTCGAGCCTACAGTATTTCATTTGTATTAAAGCCATATATTTTTAAATATAACTGTCTGATTTTGTCATTGCACCACAGTTGTGAATAAACTCAATTTGTGATTGTTATGGCAATAATATTACAAACATTTTCACAGCCTCAGCTTGCAATGTTTTGCGACTTTCTTTGTCGGCGGGAGGTGTGAGAATGTGCCGTAAAGCAACGACGGTGCGGGACACACCAACCTGAGTAGGGCGCCGCAAATGTCCGACTGCCTCTGACGGCCTCTGACTCCCAAACTCGGGTAGGTGTGTCAGGGCCTTTAGGAGCAGTGTGCTGCCATTTTGAACGGTGCCCGGGGAGCAGTGCATCGGTAGCACTTGGTCTTGCCGGGACTTGAACTGGTGACCTTCCAGTTGCCAAGCCACCTTTCAGCTGTTTATTTCACATGAGTTCCAGTGTGGCAGCTTTTTAATCACTGCTCCCCCTGGTGGATCCATGATCCATTGCAGCTGGTTTCATTATAGTTTAATTAATTTATCAAGGGGGCGTATCAAGTCATGCAGGGGTTTTCGTTTTAGCGAGGGCCGACCCCGTGCTGAAATGAGGTGCTACATCTGTAAGTCTTTGTCCAATAGAGTGCCACTGTGACGTGTCCTAAAACCCGGAAATAAACTCCTTCCGGTTCCTTCGACAAAAAAGCAATACAATTTCTCCATAGGATTTTGGAAATAAGGTCTGCGGTTGACAAACATTTAAGAGACGGATCACCTTTTGTTCAGCCGGGTAATATCCACATGTCTACCCTATATATTATAATTTTCTCATCATAAATCTAATCGCCAGAAGCAAAATGCTAACGTTATGCTATAAAGGAACTACAGCAGGGTCGCTGCTTCAACCTCACGCCAACTTAAGATCTGTATTCAAAACTACGGATTCAAAATTGTACAAGTTGAAGTGTTTGCTTTAACAGTTTGCAGGAGGCAGGTACTTGCTTTCAAATCAAATCAAATCAAATCAAGTTTTATTTATAGAGCACATTTAAAAACGATGTTTGGTCGAGCCAAAGTGCTGTACATGTAATAAAAACATTTTACTGCAGTGCAATTGTAACAAGAGACAGTCATTTTGCAACAGCAAATATAAAAACAATACACAGGTAAATGTCAGAAGTCGTGCTCCTCTCTAGCTAGAAAGCCTGAGAGAAGAAGTGCGTTTTGAGAGAGGATTTAAAAACCCCTAGGGTCTGGGCCGACCTCACATGGAGGGGCAGAGTGTTCCAGAGCCTCGGGCCAGCTGCTGCGAAGGCTCGGTGCCCTCGGGTTTTGAGCCTAGTCTTCGGCACTACCAGCAGCAGCTGGTCAGCAGACCTTAAAGCTCTGGCTGGGGTGTAGCGCTGGAGGAGTTCAACTATATAGGAAGGAGCCAGCCCATTTAGAGCTTTAAAAACAAATAAAAGGATTTTAAAATCAATTCTGAACTGAACTGGAAGCCAGTGTAGTGAGGCCAGAATTGGGGTGATGTGGTCGCGCTTTTTGTGTCCAGTCAGCAAACGTGCAGCTGCATTTTGGACCAGCTGCAGGCGTTTAATTGACGCGTGGTCCATACCCACATACAGAGCGTTGCAAAAGTCCAGCCTTGAGGTAACAAAGGCGTTGATGACCCTTTCCATGTCTTTAAAAGATAAATAGGACTTGGTTTTGGCCAATAGTCTTATTTTAAAAAAGCAGGATTTGACTACGCTGCTGACCTGCTTATCGAATTTAAAAGTGTTCGTCAAGGTCACGCCAAGGTTCATGACCGAGGGGAGGATGTTTAGTTGGAGGGAGCCCAGAATATCAACCTGAGAGGCTGGAGGTTGTGGTCCAAAAAAGATGACCTCCGTCTTGCCCTCGTTAAGAGTCAGGAAGTTGTTGCTCAGCCAGGATTTGATCTCCGTTAAGCAGTCCATCAGCTGCTGTAGTGACTGTTTGATGTTTGCTTTGAGCGGGAGATATATCTGGACGTCGTCAGCGTAGCAGTGGAAGGGAATATTGTGTTTTGTTAGAATAGAACCTAGGGGCAGTATGTACAGTAGGAACAGGATGGGGCCCAGAATCGAGCCTTGGGGGACCCCACAGGTAAGAGGGGCTTTGGCAGAGGAGAAGGCACCTAGCTGCACTGAAAAGCTACGGTCCTTAAGGTAGGACCTGAACCATGCGAGGGCAGAGCCTGTGATGCCAGCGGACTGTTCAAGCCGTGACAGCAGGATGCCATGGTCCACGGTGTCGAAGGCAGCTGTCAGGTCCAACAGCACCAAGACAGCTGGGCTACCTGAGTCGGCGGCTAGGAGCAGATCGTTAAAAACTCTTAAAAGGGCTGTTTCAGTGCTGTGCATGGGTTTGAAGCCAGACTGAAACTTTTCAAGGATGCCATGAAGGATTAAAAAAGACTGCAGCTGGGCGTAGACTACGCGCTCCAGGGCTTTTGATAAAAACGGTAGCTGGGAGATGGGCCTAAAATTTGCGAGAGTGGAGGGGTCGAGACTTTTCTTTTTTAGTAGTGGCGTAACCACGGCATGTTTAAAGGCAGCTGGGACACATCCTGAGGTAAGAGAAGTGTTTAAAAGTAATAAAATACTTGCTCCAACTGAATGAAAAACCTCTTTGAGAAGGCGTGAGGGAATGCTGTCAGAGGAGCAGCTTGTCGGTCGCAGGTGCTCCACTATGTCCGAGAGAGAAGAGAGGGAAATAGGCTCAAAGTGGTCGAGGACAGCAGGGCACAGAGAGGGAGCAGGATCGGGGGTAGCACTAGTGTGAGCTAGCCTAAGAGCAGATATTTTTCCAATAAAAAATTTAAGAAACTTATCGCAGAGAGCAGGCGATGGCACAACAGAAGAAACATCACGGGGATTAATGATGGAGTTGAGGACATTAAAAAGAACCTGAGGTTTGTGGCTGTTTTTAGAGATGAACAGAGAAATGTGCTCTGTTTTGGCTGCTTTGACTGCCGTCTGGTAGTCAGAGAGGGTAGCACGAAGGATTTCCAGGGAGACATGGAGTTTATCCTTTTTCCACTTTCTCTCAGCACGCCTGCAAGCGCGTCTGAGAGCACGAGTACAGTCATTGAGCCACGGTTCTGATAGAACTTTGTTGCGTCTAAGCGTAAAAGGAGCAACAGAATCCAGTATTGGTGTGCATGTCAAGTCAAACATAGAGAGAAGCTCATCAGCATTAAAAGCACAGTCCACATCTAATTTACAGATAGGAGAAGCATTAAAAACATCAGAGAACTGTGAGGCAGTCAAGGGGTTAATCGAACGCAGACGACGCGCAGGGGCACGTGATTCGACTCCTGCGGAAGGGATGGAGGTTGTAAACAGAACCGGTAAATGGTCTGAGATACGCGTTGCTGCACATATTTCATCCACAGATACAGACAGTCCAAACGACAATACCAAGTCCAAAGTGTGTCCTTTTTCGTGTGTTGGGCCAGCCACGGACTGAACAAGACCAAAAGAATCAAGGAGATTTAAAAAGTCCCTAACCAGAGGTTTGGACTCACAACACACATGGACATTGAAATCTCCGGAGATCAAAACACGATCATAATTCACCATGATCCCGGACAGAAAGTCAGAAAAGTCATTTATGAAATCCTTATTGTGCTTTGGCGGACGATACACGACTGCGCAGAGTATAGGCGAGGCCGGATTCAGTTCAAAAAGCTGCAACTCAAAGCTAGCATAGCTAGTGACATGGTGTAGCAATCGGCACTGGAGGCTAGCTCTAAACACCGAAGCTATGCCCCCGCCATGGCCGGTGGCACGGGGGGAGCTGAAGAATGTACAGTCAGGAGGAAGAAGATCAAAGAATGATGTGTACTCGCCAGCGTGTGCTTTCAAGCAGAACAGGGCAAACAAACTTAGCGGGAGTGTTTTACGTGTTCGGTATAATGACGTACAAAGTCCTCGACAACTTCTGTAGTCCTATTCAGCCACTTGTTAACAACCATCGTTTTTCAGACACGTCAACTCTTCAGAAATCACCAGTGGAGTCACTGCTGATGTATTTAATGTCGTAGAACAAAACGTGATCTGTCTCTTCAATTTGTGTCAAACAAAGACCTTATTTCCAGCTATTTTCCAAAATCCTATGGAGAAATTGCATTGCTTTTTGGCGAAGGAACCGGAAGTGGTAAAATGCTAACTTACTTCCGTGTTTTAGGACGTGTCACTGTGGCACTCTATCGTCTGGTGATAGTCACAGTTGGTCCAGACAAGCAATTTCCACACCACACTTTCCTTTTAATGACCAATTCAAAACCCCTGCTGTTGTACTGTATGAGAAACCCGTCCATATCACGTTAGAAGAATCATCGCAGCCAAACAGAAATGTAATTACGTCCTCCTCTCTGTTCCTCAAGGGCAGGAGCTCAACTCACGGTTGTGTGAAACTCAATTACTTCACAAGGAGAAAAGGAATAATGTAGGAGGGGAGGGAATGAGAAGGAGGGAGACGAAAGCAAGAGACAGACGGAACAGCAGATGGACAGACGGACACAGAGCCAGACTGGGAGGAAGTGTATGTGAGAGGGCAGCAGTGAGAGGATGGATAAAGTGAGAGAAAGAGAAAGAGAAGACATGAGAGAGATTATAGGAGCCGTTTTCATACTGACAATCAGTGACTCTCTGAGCCTCCAAACCGATTGAGGTTGACTCATCTGCATTAGTGCTCTGAAAAGGCTCCCAATAGACACATTTATCGAAGTTGAGGAAAACCACTTAGCAGTCCCAAGATGAGGCAAGGGATGCAAAGTGTTAGGAGGATGGTGGTGCAGTTCAAAGGCAGTTCATTATATTTTTGTATAGCTGTAACCTCCATAATGTAATGATGAGAATGTTAATGATAAGCAGAGGCGGGTAAGTAAGCCAGGTCTTTTAAAAATGGCTTTATCTACAACGAAACTGCACAGACAATAACGTTTTAAGGGAAAGATCATTGGTTCTGGATTATGGTTGTTTTAAGCGTATCACAAATACATTTCTAATAAAAGTCAACCGAAGTCCGCGTATGGAGGAGTTCAGGTTGTATGTGTGAGTCAAGTAAACATAGGATTTTACCCGAGGAGAACATTGTTTGTTTCCTGTAGGAGATCAACAATTTTTTTTAAATATAGATCCATAACATTGATAATTTATTTTAAGCCAAACTGCAATATTTTTTCCAAATGTAACCAAGTAGTTTTGATGCATTTTTGTTTTGTTTAAAGTGTTAGCCATGTCTTTAAAACGTCAACAGTAATGTTGGAAAAAATATGTTTCTGTGAAAACATAGTAACAGTTTAGTTACATGGGAATGCAATTATATAGGAGAGAGGGATGGATGAAAATAAGGGAGGGAAGAGGTTAAGAGAGAGGAGGAAGGGGCATGTGGGAGCAGACAATGAGGAGAAATTATGCATCATTAAAGCCAGAATAAACAAGATTTGTATGCAAATACAACTGTCAGGCCTGGAATGGAAAATAACATCCCCTTAGACACTGTAGGTTACGAGACTTCATTGGTGGAAAACGAAATGCGGTAGTAATACCACTTTCTCTATGCTATATTTGAAAATGCAATGTGACCTTATGCACTTTATAAAATTTGAATAGGTCAATTCAAGGATTCAAATTAAATATGAAAATAAGTAATGTTAAACTATTGATGTGAGTCCCTTTGGTTAAGTGTCAGCTGAATGAATTTGAAATGTAATGTTATCATGACATTTCAATGTCCACACACAATTAAATTGTGACGCATATTTTTTTAAAGAAATATATTTACATACGAATAACAATCACTATTAAAGGGGCTCTATAATTTAAATATTCTGGTTCATATTTGTATTCTGTGCGTTTGTTTACATGCTTTTAATGTTCGAAAAGTGCTTTCTTTTTCTCAAACTGCCTGTGCTGCACTATTCACCCTCTGATTGGTTAGCTGGACCAGCTCTGTTGTGATTGGTCAACTGCTTAGAGATGTGTCTCACCTAGTGGGAGAGAAACTATTTTCACCCTCAGTCTGCTCTGATTGGTTAGCGAGCCGGCTCTTTTGTGACAGGTCAACAACTTAGAGATATCCCGCCCCTTAGCAAATCACGTACCATATGTTGGAGAGCTAGCCAATAGAAGCACGAGTGTTACGTAGGGATGCCACTCAGTTTAGGAGAGTAAACAAAGGTGTCCAACTGAGGCATTTCAGGCAATTAGTTTTATGATTATGTTAACAAGATAGTGGCCATGGTTATGGCCAGGGGAGGATTGTTTCCTGCTTCAAAACATGAAGAACAGAGTGACTTGAAAGACGTATGATGTGCTTATTAACATTTAACCGCATACACCATCTTTCCCAAAACATAACCAAGAGCTTTTGTTGCCTAACCACAGACAAGAGTCTGCCAATGAACCGCATACTGGTGTCAAAGGTCTGATTTGTTTACCCACAATCCACCCCTCTCTGTGGCTCCTATTCATTCAAAAAGTCATTGCCTCTGAATATAATGCCAGCAGCCATCATGTTGTGGACTAAAAACCGATAAGAAAAATAATGTTGAGGAGATATGTTTGAACGACCAGTATGTGTGTGTCTGTGTGTGTGTGTGTGTGTGTGTGTGTGTGTGTGTGTGTGTGTGTGTGTGTGTGTGTGTGTGTGTGTGTGTGTGTGTGTGTGTGTGTATGTGTCTATATTGGGGGGGGGTTCTGTTATTTTGCACTACACTTGGGCAAGGAGTTAACACAAAGGCCCTCATGATTCATTCATTCCACCTCATTAATTAGTGGCTGTTAATGGGTCTACACTCCCTTTGATGGCCACACATACACACAAACTCACACAATATTTAATTAAAACACACATCTGAGCACATGTAAGTACTTGTATATCATCAGCAATGCACTTCCAACACAAATGCACACACACACACACACACACACACACACACACACACACACACACACACACAATCCTTGCCCCCTCAGCAGACACATCCTGCGACCGTTTGCTGCAAAATATTGCGTTTAATAATTCAGGACCAACTGCTCAGCTCTGCAGTGAGCCTGGCACTCTGGCTGAGTTCACCCTGCAGAAACTCCTACTGGGATACTTCCTCTTTCAATACCTCCCCCCCCCCCCTTCTCCTCCTCCTCCTAACTCCCCCTTTTTTCTGTCCTGCTTCCTCTTTCTGTCCTCCGTAGACAGCCCTTTGTAGTCCCTGCTTTTGAAAGATAAATCCTCAATCTTACCTTTTCTGACTTTCCTACCAGCTCTCTCTATCTGTTCTGTCTCCGTCTTCTCATCCTTCCTCCCTAATCATGCATCCTATAGCTTAGCTCTTACCTGCCCCTCCCTGCCCATTTCCATCCCTTTCATTTAGCTCCTCAATATGTCTCTTCTGTTTCCGCCCTCTCTCATCTTCTCCTACATTAACACCACTATATGTGTAACCCCCCCTCCTTCTCGTTCCTCCCTTCTGGGCTTCCTTACTCTTTTGCTCCATCAGCTCTCTCCCCTATAACAGAAGCCCAGCAGTATTGATTTGTAGCTGGGCAGACGTGCACGGCGAGGGAGGTGCCATCTGCCCCCGGCTTGGCACTGGGGACCAGCCTTGGTTGGTGCAGAGCTTCGAGAAACACACGGCTGATTGAAATAATGCTTCCTAGTTACCTCCCGGTTTAAAGAGCTTCATTCTAGAAAAGTTTTAACAGCTTAGGAAAATGCAAGGTTTTTTTTCAAGATGTAGCTCAACTTAGAACATGGGGGTAGGTGTTTATACAGTGTCTAATAACAATTCAAGTAAAATCGGATCTGACTGTAGATATGCCTTCAACCAATGAAGCCCAACAATTCTCAAACTTGTCCCTTTCAAGTCTCACAACAGAAGTCAGTTTATCCATTACATATATGTCATGAATAACATCAAAACAGTCCTCAACCTTAGGAGCCTCCATTGTCAACCATTTCCTAGTCAGGGCTTTTTTACTTGCTATTAATAGGATATTGAACATATATTTGCTTGTTTATCCCTTGACGGTGTCTGGTCTCAAGCCCAGGTAGTGTCTCAAAGTTAAATAGGATCCCGACTCCAAGTATCTTTTCCATAAAGGACTTGATTTATTTCCAGTTCAGGAGGACAGGGCACTGCCAGAACACATGGTAATGATTCGCCTTTTTCTCACCACATGACCTCCAACATGAAGTGTTTCTATTTATGAAAACCTGTTGTGCTACCCTACTTTCGTTTTAAAAAACCCAAATTCCCTCCAGGTCATGGCGGAAGTATCTCCATTGTTGCTGAATCAGTTTTTCCCATATTTCCAAGTCTTGAGTAAGATTTCCTTCCTTTTCCCATTTTTCCTTTACATATGTTGTGTCTTGTGCATTTAACTCATTTAGTCCATTGTATAACTTTGAGATATTTTTGAGACCTTGATCTGATATGTAACCTTTTAAAAAAAATTTCAGAATTCACAAGTTTGTCTTTTCTAAGTCTCCCGTTTCTATACATTTCCTTATGTAGTGGCTAAGCTGCAAATACCTATAGAAGTCTTGTTTGGTAAGGTCCTATTGAACTTTTGAATCCTGAAAGTTTTTGAGTGCTCCACCAACAAAGAGATCACTATATTTTATCAGCCCCTTTTCTGCCCATTTTTTTAAATCCTGTGTCTGTCCTATTGGGTATAAAATCCAAATCATATGCTATCCATCTCAACATATGAAAAGGTTCCTTATTCTCATGTTCTCTTATCACCTGTGACCATATTTTGAGTGATGACGCCACCCACGGATTTGACTCCCATTCATGTTTTTTTGAAAAACCCCCACCTATTACCACCTTTAGTGGGACATAGCTCGAAGTCCGGCATTCTATCTCCTTCCATCGTGCAATATACGTAGCAAGGATTGCATATATCGACCAGAGGTTTTATCTGAGCTGCTTTGTAATAATTCTTAAAATTAGGAAGAGAGAGACCCCATCTCTCTTTAGGTAGCTGGAGGGTCTTGAGCCTAATCCGAGGCTGTTTTCCCTGCCAGATAAATCTAGAAATTGCCCTGTCCAGATCTAGAAAATGTCCGTTCGGTAGTTCAGCTTGGATGGATTGATACAAATATAAGACTCTTGGGAGAATGTTCATCTTTATAGCTTCCACCCTCTGTGCTAAACTGAGGAATGATACTACATTCCATCGGGACTAACTAATTAGGGCAGTGGTTCTCAAACTTTTTCTGTCAGGCCCCCCCTTTGGAGAAAGGGCCCAACACAAGTCAGGCTCAGTGGCAGCGCCAGAGATTTCTCTAGGGGGTGCTGTGGGGTAGCTTGACGTTTCATAGAGGGTGCTCAAACATTTAGGGTTTCCCATTAATGTACCGGTCGCAAATACACAGTGTGACAGTTACAATGAAGGCTCGAGGCATATAGGTGTAAGCAGGGGTAAAGTGCTATTTTATAGGTGGTGTGTGGACCTCACATAGGTCCGGGGGCAAGCTCCCCCGGGAAGATTTATTTTTAAATATTGAAGTTAAATGCATCAATCTGGTGCACTTTGAGAGCTAAATTAAGAGATCTATGGATACATCTCTCAACACCCATATGAAACATAACTGTAAACAGATTTACTATTTCTTTATGGATATTTTACAAATCACCCTTTTAAACTTTATCCTTGTTTTACTGTCATATAGTATTTCATACCTGTTTTTCATGTATTCTCCTATTTTTTTATAACTATAATGATCATTATAAACGTGTGTGTCGGAATTAATTGTTTTCATTAATGGTGACCAAAACGTTTGAGACCCACTGAGATAACACTGAGAGAGTCCTTTAGCTCACTGAGTCTCTCAGTCTGACAGGAGAGGACTCTCCTCCACTTTGTTGTTGAAAAAACTCCTTATATCCGTTAGCGTAGCTCGCTAGCACCATAAGCTAA
The DNA here is from genome assembly GCA_902827135.1 of Harpagifer antarcticus. Classification (NCBI taxonomy): domain Eukaryota; kingdom Metazoa; phylum Chordata; class Actinopteri; order Perciformes; family Harpagiferidae; genus Harpagifer; species Harpagifer antarcticus. Next base: position 15,592,996 of record CADEHL010001005.1, read on the forward strand.
CAACAACGATCTCTGGCACCGGTGCGCTCTCTCTCTCGCTCGCGCACACACACACACAGAGCCAAGCTTTAAATATAACACAGAGACCCAGACGTAATAGTACTGCATCATATTATTTTCGAATCGATAATTTTTCAATTTATGATTTTTTTTTTTTGTGCCATTTTTCCTCCTGGTCTCTCCTGGTCCCCCCCTGGGGGGCGCAGAGGCATCCCAGGGGGGGCCCTGGCATGCCTCTGCGCCCCCTAGAGGGGGCGCACCCCCACTTTGAGAACCACTGAATTAGGGGGTCATATATACCCAGTGGCGGCTGGTGGAAAAATGTTTTGGTGGGGCTGTTGATATAGTGAGTAAAAACATTTCTTTTAGGGAGAAATGACCCCTTAAATTAGGACTTCTGCTGATGTAATGGCACGTTTCCAGTGCAGCGCGGAGCTCGCTTTAATGCTGCGTTCAGACCGGACGCGATGCGAATATTCGCTTCGCTCTAAACGCTCCTATCGCATCGCTCTAGTCGCACGAGTTTCACCACGGCTGCCAGCTGTGTTTACTCGCATCATTCAAACAAGACGCGCTGGCTCGGGAGCTACAACAAAATGAACATATTTTACCATGATTAAATTGTAACACACGTTTCTAAATGATGCCAACGTAACAACATACTGATACCGGTTAGTAAAAACCATGAATTAATGCTTTGACAAGTCTACAGACAGACGGCAGGCGAAAAACCTTTTAGAATGCTTGTTTTCTGAATGGAGCTTGGCTAAGCTAACGTTATATATGCTCCGACCGTCCACACTCACAACAACGGCCTATACAGACATAAATAAACCAGCGACTGTATTCTCCATGACACAGACAGTCTGTGGTTTGTACTTGTTTAACTTTTGTCTAGCTTCTGAACAGATCGTATCTGTTGCTGTCTGAAGAGCAAGCATGGGAAACAAAAGACAGCATTTACCTGTTTGCATCCAGCTAGCCATGCCTTTCTGGTGTACCAGCTACGTGAGAAGCCTCGTTGATACGTTTTGTCTTTTTCACGAGCTTGCTGTGATATATACAAATCGGGTTGGTCTGGTCCAAGGTCTTTAAGTATCAATTTATCTCCCAAACTTCTCCTTTCGAAAGGATTGGAGAGTAGCTCTTGCACGGAATTGGGTGCGGACCGAGGTCCGGCGACTCCACCTGCACACCATTCTCATCCAACTACTGCGTCACCTTGGTCACTCACGAGTCTAAAAAACGTGGGCGCCAACGTGGGCGCCAACGTGAGCGCCCTCGTGACCAAAATATTTGACGGCGCTGATTGGCTGAAATTATGTTTCGGCGGCACAGTTTACTATTGAGACTTTTGCAACATGCTGGTTGCTGCTGTTTGGGTTAGGGGCTCCGCCCGGTAATGATAAACTAATGCCATGGGCAAGGCCAGGCAGGAAACATGTGACTTATCAGTAACTTTAGACATCGTAACACAATTTTAAACGAGATTTATCGTAGATTATACATTTTACTGATACCAATTGTATGATATTTACCTTGTTCATTAAAAATAAAAATATAAAATATATATTTTTTTAAATATTTTTTTTTTAAATATTTTTTTTTAATTTAAAGGTGACCTATCATGCTATATTTAAATGATATAGTGTATGACCATACCTATATAAGGTATATTTATACATTTTATTTTCCAAAATACCAAACAGATCATTTTTTAGCCATGCCTCGTTTCGCTCATTTTCGCTTTATTCCAAACCTGCCTATGAAAATTCTGAGCAGCAGCTGACCACGCCCACTGCAGAAGAGCCGGCGAGAATCACGTTACCATGCTTGCTGTGTTTACGAGTGTGGAATACACATGTAATCTCAGAGCAATGCATGTGTTCAAGCATATTATCAATTTGATCCAGAAACTGAAGCAGCGGAGGTTTTGGTGGAGGTGCAAACATCTCAGTTGTCAGCAATGTGTGTTTCATGTGTTTTAAAAGCTCAGTTATTGACTTCTTTCTAAAGGGGTACATGTGCAACTTGCGCCACGATGCCTTCTGAACCGGAGCATGTGCTGCATGGAGATACCACACGTAACATTAGCTTCACTAAGTTGTCTGTTTAGAGAATACATTTTTCACATGTCATTCAATATATGTTTATCACACTAGGTGTAAAGACGGATGCAGGAACTTGAGGACTCTAACCTGTGTGGTGGATCATCCTGGATTGTGTGCCTAAATGTGTTTTCCCTGCAGAATGCATTGAATATTTACAGAGCTGAACACAGTTGGACTACAGTTGAGCAAATAGAGCACTGAGTGGTTTGTTTTGACTGAAATTGTAAAACGAATGCTAATATTGTTCATGGAAATAAATACTGGTGTATATGGCTTTATGCAATCTTTCATTCTGTCATTGTACTATTATATACTACACAGCAATGGCATAACGCACCCATGTGTATGACAAAAAAAGTCCACACACAACCTTATGCTTTTGAAATCAGAATATTCTTTACCCATCCAAACATGAATAATCACGACACATTTGATATCAACTCGGAACTTTATTGTCAAAATCAACGGTTATTTGAACCCATGGAGAGAGGATCAGAGTGGTGATTCCGGCCTGCGTTGTCCTCTGATCCGTGAAATGTCTATGTTAGGTTCAGACAGCAGCCAAATTGAACCGTGTGGCATACCCGGCGATGACCTCCTCCCTGTCAGGTTGCTCATAATGGTGCAGGGTCCACAAAGACTCGATCGAAGATGAGGTCCATCAAGTTGGCCACGTAGCCTGTGCAATGTTAAAAAAGCACAACAAAAAAAGTGGTTGAGATTAGTAAATGCATGTCGTCAACAACAACATACCAGGGCTTTAGCTCCGTTTTTACTCGTGGTGTGTGTCCCCTCGCATACATACATACAGTGTTGTATCCTAACACACCCCCATTTATATTCATGTGTGCAAACAAGTAAACATGCAAAAGCTTTTACATATAACGCTGCAAAAAACGGCATGTCTCATTAGCTTAGCTTAGCTTAGCTTACAGGTCGATGATATCTGATCGTTCTTACAGACTACAATCACAAAAGCTTTTACATAACGCTGGAAAAAACGGCACTTACCTCCAGAAGATTACGTTTGTTATTATAACTTACTCAATATGTTTTTTAGAGGATACAAAATACTAATACATAGGAGAATAAATACTTGTGTTATCGGCTAGGCCAGGCGTGGCTTTACAGCCTTTACACAGATCACCATTACGGCAGTCTGAACATGTTCGCAAATGCCTGATAATTAAAATAAAAGACAAAGCAAAGACTGCGGAGCGTACAAAATAAAATGTTACAAGAACATATAAACACCTAACGATTACTAGTTGGGGTTGAGGCGACATTGATACGGCTAAGCTACATGCTACCAGCTAGAGATAGCTTTATCAGGAAAAACACTGCTAAATAAAAACTTACAGCTTCAGAATTGGATGTGTCCTCACTGGCCTGGTCCCGGATGGTTGGTATTGATCCCGGGTGTAGCATTAGTTTGGAGGCATATCCGTGTTGGACTTGAGAGAAGTTCATAAACATGTCCGTGGTTTAACTGGCTTAGACATCCTGCCAAGAGCAGGCAGAAACACAGATGTGACTGGGGTTGATTTAGCCTGCCGATAGCCTATATGCGAATGAGAGGTTTGGCAATGCACGGCCGTGGCTCATTCCCCTGATAGGTGGAGAGTTGACCAATAAGCGGAGTACGTCTTTGTGACGTAGAAAGTGTCGGAATGTGGATCCATTTTTTTCAGATCCGTTGCAGCCCCTTTTTTAGAGATTTGGCGAAGGAGGAAAATAGAGAGGGTTGTGTTTTCTGACACTTGGTGAGTTCCCCGGAACACCGGGGACACATAATCATGTATACAAGACGTACAAAGGTGCATTTTGCATGATAGGTGCCCTTTAATATTTAATTTTTTTTTTTTTTTTTGTATGTGGGAAGAGGTGGGGCGGTGCCCCTAGCGCCCCAATGGGCCGGCCGCCACTAATATACCTCATAGTTTCAGCCTCCCATTTAACTTTTAACACATCTCTGATGGGCTGACTAGGAGTGTAATTAAACGTCAGTATTTGAGATTTGTGGGTATTTAGTCGATAACAGATAAAACATCCATATTCTGTTAAGGTTGTTAATAAACATGGGAGGGAAGAACTGGGGCACCCAAGTAGATTAAAATATCGTCCGCGAACAAGGCTATCTTTTGTTCACCTCCAGCCATAATTCCCTGTATTTCCTCACTCTGTTTTACCCACTGGCTTAATGGCTCTATGAAAATGGCAAAGAGAAGTGGGGACTTGGGACATCCCTGCCGACAACCCTGTTCTAATTCAAAGGCGTTAGTTAATGAGCCATTCATCCTAATCTTTGCCGTAGGTCTGTTGTATAGTGTTTCTATTGTCTTAATATATTTTTAATGAAAACCGAACCTGAACAGCACTCTGTATAAAAAGGATCATTCCACTGAGTCAAAAGCCTTCTCTGCATCCAGACCCAGTACCGCTTCCATATCTGTTTGTTTAATGTGATTGATTATATGCAGAGTACGTCTGATTTATCAAGTGTTTGCCTCTGTCTAATAAAACCTGTCTGGTCGAGATTTATAATATCAGAGGAGAAAAGTCTCCAACCTCCTGGCTAATATGGAGGGCAAACAGCTTGTAATCCTGGTTTAGGCTGATTGGCCTGTAATTGGAGCAGTTCAATCTGTCCTTCCCTTCCTTGGGGAAAACTGAGATAACTGCTTCCCGCCACGATGGAGGAGTTTCCCCATTTACCAGTACCCAGTTAAATGTGTGTTAGTAAGGGCGGTGATAACAAGTCCCTAAAGGTTTTGTAACATTCAGCGGAAAACCGTCTGATCCAGGTGGATTTATTTGTTTTGAGTCGTTTTATGTGCGGTCTCTAGTTAATCCGCGGTTATATTAGCTGTCACGGCCTGTCCACACTACAGCTTCGACAGCTTCAAAAACGGTTTATAACGCTTCTGCCCATTCACTTTGAATGGGGTGACGTCACTTTTCGCCGAACTGCATTGTGGGAAGCAGAGGCGGAGCTTTCCTGGCGTTTCAGGCTGCAAAAGTTGAGCAATGTTCAACTTTTGAAGCTTCTAAAGCCTTCGGTGGAAGCCTCAGCCAATCAAATCATATGCCAGTACAAGCTCTAGCCAATCAAAAACCGCTGCTTGTGTGTCAGGGGCGGGAGATTCATGTGATTGGTTGTTGTTTGTGCTTCAGACACGCCCAGCTCCAAGCTTTTTTTTAAGCTGTAGTGTGGACGGGCCGTCAGAGTTGAATTCTGGTAACAGCAGATTTCTATTTCACCCTTTTCTCCCTCTTTTTTTTCTTGTTCAACATTCACTGACGCCTGTCCCTCTCTATTGTCAGCCCATACTCTCACTCATTCTCATCCTCGACCCCACCCTCACTTTCCTCCCTCACGTCAAGCAGGTCACAAAAAACGCATTCTTCCATTTAAAGAACATCGCCCGCATTAGACCCTCCCTCTCATCGACCGCTGCTGGAACTCTGATCCATGCCTTTATAACATCCCGACTGGATTACTGCAACAGCATACTTTTTTGGATCACCTGCATTCACACTAAAAAAAAACCCACCCGTCGCCTCAGGTCTGCTGAAGCTAACCTACTGCAGCCCATCAGGACAAAGCTCCGGACCTGGGGTGACAGGGCCTTCGCAGCAGCCTCCCCCACACTCTGGAACTCCCTCCCCAGCCACGTCAGATCCGCCAACACTCTCACACCATTCAAACAATCCCTCAAAACTCACCTTTCACTCTTGCCTTCAACTCCTAATCACTAACCCCTTGCCCTTATTCCTCCTAGCTTAGCACTTTCTACTTTTGTTGTTATTTTGTTTTACTTGCTTGTAAGCGCTTTGAGCACCAGGAAAAGCGCTTTATAACTGTAATTTATTATTATTATTATTTAATTGCAACAGAAAAATCATTCAACTATAGAGTTGCGAGTGCTTCCTCTGGGGTCCATCAGAGCTCCTGCGGGCTGAAGCATAATAACCTCCCCACTGTTTACTGTTTACCTTACTAATTTATTTGCTTTGATACATTTCAAGACTTCCAGCGCTCCCTAGCAGGAATACAGTGAGCATTAATTAGCACAAATCAAGACGCTTCATTATCCAAACTAGACAGCTGCTGCGGCTAACTCTGAGCAGTAAGGAGTGTGCTAAACAGCTTCAGTGAGGTGTGCGGGTAACAAACCACAGGTCTGAGGAGGCACGATGACACACACTCACATACACACTAACAGGTACTCCTGACAATACATCTAGCTCATGGCTAATGGATTCATCTGAGTCTGTTTTAGCACTGCCGTGAGGAGTTCTGTGAGAAACCTGAGTCACTACACTGCCATGTATCTCTCTATCTATTCATCATCAATGATGCTTTTTATGCACTTGACGGTTACAGTAATTCCGCAGTCTCTCTTTGTATCACTATCTGTCAATTTCCCACGACACCTCAGACTGAAAGCTTTTTTCTTCTCTTCTGTAGAAACTGCCTACAATATCCTTTTTAAAGTCTTTTACATTTGAGATCTAACTTGATTGTGTTCCAATCTGAAGCGACATTTTCAAAGCTCTAATTACAAGTAGCACAACATCCGTCAAGTTATGGACCTTATGAACGACACAAATAGTGTGGTAATCATAGAATCTAAAAGGCTCACATTTTCTAATACCAAAGGAGTACATCTATTTGATCTCTTTACAAATGCCAACCATAAAATCATCATATGCAAAACATTAAACCTGGTATCAACGTTCTGCTTTTGCACCTAGAGCAGCTAAAAAGCTATAGGAAACAACTATCGTTTTGAATAATCATTGAAACTTTGAGAACAAGCTGAAGTACAGCAAGTTATGTTAAATAGCAATGTGTCAAAGTCATTTTTGCATTTTATTTGTGGAGTACAACACAGAGTGCCACACAGCAAAAAAGATGTCTGTAGGAGGGAGAGCAGAAGCTGGACATTTGGTCAAACGGTGAAGATCATATAGATTAGAACCAGACAGATCATTGTGTGTTTTTCATCCTTCTGTGCCCTGTTTATTGCATTTTTATATTTTACTTTTATACACTTGGATCAATGTCAGCAATTGCATGTTTTATATATATATTGCCAGATTGCTTATGAAGTATAGCGTTTGAGTTAATGCATGCTTTCATTGTTTAGCTTGTAAGATGATGCTTGTTGCCTGTGGTCTCTAAATCAAGCTTAACTTATTTGTATTCTCACTTTCTGATCTCAATGCATTCTACAGTCTGCTGTACATCCTCATCTCTGACTCTCACTGTTAGTGTATTGAGTAGGTCGCTGTATCTCTGACCTTGAGCAAGTGCTGATTCAGACATAACTCCAGTGAGGATATATGTTTGGCATAAAGAGTTATATCAAGGGAAAGTGAGAGATTGAGATGTGAGGACGTGTTTCTTTACAGTATTATACATCCTTATAACAGACACATGCGTGTGAGAAGTGTAAGGCAAGCAGTGTTTAATAATGAGCTGCTGCATAATGAGACATGCAGACAGTAAGAGGTGCCTGGGACACATATACCGTATAAGTGGGCACACAATAGTACACACACACACACACACACACACACACACACACACACACACACAACACACACACACACACACATACGTGAATTGTATGCATAGAGAAGCTGTTTGATCCTGTTTTCCCTTGATCTTTACCCTTTGTAGTGTGTACAAAAAACTATCCTAGAACATTATAAACATTTTAGATCTTCCAGAAATGTATAAACATTTTCTCGCACTGTCCCCCTCGCACCTGCATGTCGGAGGAGGGACTAAACAGAGACATAACCTCAGTGTAGTAACAGTGTAGTGCAGAACTACAATTATCTACCAACAAAAGGCCAAAAGATATTCTGCTCAGAGAGCCTTGGAGCTAATAATGGATGAGAGTGAGTGGAATGCATTAGAAGAACACGGTGAAGTGGGACAGGAAGACATTTCTGAAGATGAGGATAATGTGGAAGTAAACTCAGAATTTGACAGCAAATTGGAAGATGAACTTGACTCATAGCCAGCTTCTGGAAGACCCCCACAGCCAGCCGCAAGAAGACCCCCACAGTCAGCTTCTGGAAGACCCCCACAGCCAGCCACAAGAAGACCCCCACAGTCAGCTTCTGGAAGACCCCCACAGCCAGCTGTGTGGTCTGTGGACCCTCAAAGGACTCCAAGACACAGACTACATGCAGCAACTGCAACAAGTACATCTGTGCTATACACACGAAGAAGTTCTGTACATCATGTGTTTCCTAAACAGACTTGCCCATTGACTCACATGATGTTCTGCAGCGTCACTTCATCAATATATTTTTCGTATATACTGTATTTTATGAATAGTGACTGTTAATTGTTTTTATTTGCTTTGTGTTTATATCTGTTCTATGTAATTTATATGGATGTTTCATTCTCTCTATTTCACAGCCAAATACTTTGGATGTGTGGTTCTTGTGTTCCAATTTCTGATAAATTGCTTTATTTCCTTCAGGGCTTTGATTATTATATGACAGATTAAAAATAATAAACATTAATGAAAAAATGTTTCATTTTACAAATGTTTTGCTCGCATGACATCTACAATCGGACCCTCAGGAGGATGTACCAGTCCCCCACTCTGCTTTGACAGTTCAGGTGAGGAACAGGGGATATGTTCACTTTTATTCATCTTGAAAGCAAAGTAAAAAACTCCTGGACCAACATTTCAAAAACTAAACTATCTTTGAGAAACGACTGGTCTCTACACGGACCACTATTGCCGTAAGCATGTTGTAACTTCCGGTTGTTGTTGTTGTCATTGTCATCTCCGGGTATCCCGTGTGCCTGTCCGTGTGCCTGTTCTGTTGCTGATAGCTTATTAACTTAACTTAATCGATCGTTTTAAAACTCTTGATCACGGCAACTGCCTGACGTTGTAATCACACGTTACTACAGCTTAAGCACTCACAACTCTCCTTCTCTTAGCGACTATAACTCCACAGTTGCCTACACTCTTTTCTGGTTTGCTAACGGTAGCTACTTTAGCTTGATAGCTAGCCATGGCTCTTTCCCCACCCTTGGGTGTTATTTCCTGCTCTTCCTGTCTCATGTTTGGTTACTTCCCTACCTCCTTTACTGGTACCGATACATGTGTTAAATGTAGTATAGTTGTTAGGTTGAAGGCGGGAATCATAGCCATAGAAGCCTGGCTCCGCATCTTAGAAAGTAACTCAGCTACAGTAAAGCCCATGTTAGCCGGTGCGGACCGGCAACAGGGTGCTCCTATTAGCCGTCCCCCGGCAACTCCCGAGCAGCAGGGAGACTGGGTGACTGTTCAGAAGGGGCATAACGCGAAACCCGCAGGTCCCCACCAACCCGTTCACGTATCTAACAGATATTCCCCACTCAGCGAGACACCCGCTGAGAAGCCAACTCTGGTTATTGGTAGCTCTATTATGAGACACGTGAATTTAGAGACCAAAGCTTCCACAGTCACATGCATTCCGGGGGCCAGAGCGGGCGACGTTGAGGCGCATCTTAAACTGCTGGCTAAAAATAAACGTAAATACAGTAGGATTGTTATTCACGTCGGTGGTAATGATGTTCGTTTACGCCAATCAGAATGCACCAAACTTAATGTGGAGTCGGTGTGTAGTTATGCTAAAACAATGTCGGACACCGTAATCTTCTCTGGTCCCCTCCCCAATCTGATCAATGATGACATGTAGCCGCATGTCATCATTTCAGCGCTGGTTGTCTTGGTGGTGCCCAGCAAACAATGTGGGCTTCGTAAATAATTGGACAGCCTTCTGGGGAAAACCTGGTCTGATAAAGAGAGACGGCATTCATCCTACTTTGGAAGGTGCAAATCTCATTTCGGCAAACATTTCAGGGCTTTGTGGACTTAATCCATGACAAACTGGAGTTGAGACCAGGAGGCGGAGTCGCAGTCTTACAGGCTTCTCTGCGCTCTCTCCTAGGCAGTCATCCATAGGAATCCCGAACCCAATAAAATACCCAATATTAGCGGTGTGTGTGTCTGCCCAAGGACAATTTAAGGTAAAACCTAATAGAGGTGTCATACATAATAACCTAATAAAAGTAAATGTAACAACTACTACAGTGCAACAAAACAGGAATATTAAATGTGGTCTCTTAAACATAAGATCTCTAGCATCTAAAGCAATATTGGTAAATGATTTAATATCAGATTATAATATTGATATATGCTGTCTCACTGAAACTTGGTTGAGACATGAAGAATATGTCAGCATAAATGAGGCCACTCCACCCAGCCATATCAATACTCATATTGCCTGAGGCGTGGGCCGAGGAGGTGGAGTTGCAGCAATCTTTGACTCAAGTTTACTTATCAATACTAAACCAAAATTAAATTATACCTCCTTTGAAAATCTCATTTTAGTCTTACGCATCCGACCTGGAAAACTTTGCAGCCAATCTTATTTGTTACAGTGTACCGTGCACCAGGTCCTTATTCAGAATTCTTATCAGAATTCTCTGAGTTTTTATCAACTTTGGTTCTTAAAACAGATAAAGTAATTATCGTAGGTGACTTTAATATTCATGTTGACGATGATAAAAATAGCCTTACTGTTGCATTTAACTCTATATTAGATTCTGTTGGTTTTTGTCAGAGTGTAAATAAACCAACCCACTGCTATAATCACACTCTCGACCTTGTTCTGACTTATGGTATTGAAATTGAGCAACTATTAGTCGAACCGCAAAATCCTGCTTTATTATAAATCCGACCATTCTTGGTAACTTTTGAAGTACTGTTACTAGACTACAAAGCGTTAGTCAAAAGCTCTTGCAGCAGAAACCTATCTGTTAGTGCTATAGCCAAATTTAAGGAAGAGATTCCACCAATACTTAACTCGATAGCATGTCTGCATGTAGGGGAGGAAACTTATACAAAATGTCCACCACCCCAAATTGATCATGTTGTTGATAGTGCTACAGATGCGCTGCGAATAAAATTAGACTCTGTTGCTCCTTTGAAAAAGAAGAAAATAAAACAACATAGATTAGCTCCATGGCATAATGCAGAAACCCGCAAAATAAAGCAAAAGTCCAGACAACTTGAAAGGATATGGCGTTCCACTAAACTTGAAGAATCTCATTTAATTTGGCATATTACTCTCAATGAATATAAGAAAGCACTGCGTAAAGCGAGAGCAGCCTACTACTCTTCATTAATAGATGAGAATAAGAATAATGCATGATTTCTTTTCAGCACTGTAGCTAGGCTGACAGAGAGCCATAGCTCGATTGAGCCTTCTATTCCCATAGAACTCAGTAGTAATGATTTTATGTGCTTTTTTAACGATAAAATTGTTACTCTTAGAAACAAAATTAATGACCTCTTGCCTTTGACCAGTATAGTGTTATCAACTCCCGGAAACGTAAGTTCTAATATTACACTAGATAGTAAACTAGAATGCTTTTCAGCCATAAACCTTGAACAATTAAATTCAATGATTCTCTCTTCTAAACCATCAACGTGTATGTTAGACCCAATTCCAACTAAGCTGTTGAAGGAAGTTTTTCCATTAATTAGCACTTCTTTATTAAATATTATGAATATGTCTTTATTATCAGGCTATGTTCCACAGTCATTCAAAGTAGCAGTGATAAAACCGCTTCTTAAAAAGCACAACCTCGATCCAGAGGTTTTAGCCAATTATAGACCTATTTCTAATCTTCCGTTCCTCTCAAAAATTCTTGAGAAAGCAGTCGCAAAACAGTTGTGTGATTACTAAAAAACAATGATTTATTTGAAGATTTTTAGTCTGGCTTTAGAACACATCATATCACAGAGACAGCTCTGGTTAAAGTCACAAATGACATTCTAATAGCCTCTGACAAGGGACTTGTCTCTATTCTTGTTTTGCTCGATCTCAGTGCTGCATTTGATACTATCGATCATGATATGTTATTGCAAAGACTAAAGCACTTAGTTGGCATACAGGGAACTGGTTTAGGTCCTATCTATCTGAACGCTCTCAGTTTGTACGTGTCAATGATGAATCGTCCACGCAAACCAAAGTTAGCCATGGAGTGCCACAGGGCTCAGTGCTCGGACCTATTTTGTTCACATTATATATGCTTCTGTTAGGCAATATTATAAGGAATCATTCTGTACATTTTCATTGTTATGCGGATGATACTCAACTATATTTATCAATCAAGCCTGATGAAATTAATCATCTAAATAAAATTCAAGACTGCCTCAAGAACTTAAAAACGTGGATGACCTTAAACTTTTTGATGTTAAACACGACCAAAACTGAAGTTATTGTACTTGGCCCGAAGAATCTACGAAACAAATTATCTAAAGATATACTAACTATGGATGGCATTCATTTGGACTCCAGTGAGACTGTAAGGAATCTTGGTGTTATATTTGATCAGGATTTATCCTTTAACGGCCACATAAAATCAATTTCAAGGACCGCCTACTTCCATCTACGTAACATTGCAAAAATCAGGCACATCTTGCCTCAAAACGATGCAGAGAAACTAGTCCATGCATTTGTTACTTCAAGGCTGGATTATTGTAACTCTTTATTATCAGGGTGTACCAAGAAGTCAGTCAAGTCGCTTCAGCTGATTCAAAATGCTGCAGCTCGTGTACTAACCAGAGTTAGGAAAAGGGACCACATTACTCCTGTTTGGCTGTCTTACACTGGCTCCCTATAGAACACAGGATAGAATTTAAAATTCTTCTTCTCGCCTACAAAGCCCTTAATGGGCAGGCGCCATCTTACCTTAAAGAACTCATTATACCCTACTGTCCTACTAGGGCATTGCGTTCCAAGAATGCAGGGTTGCTGGTTGTTCCTAGAGTCTCTAAAAGTACAATGGGAGCCAGAGCCTTTTCTTATCAAGCTCCACATTTGTGGAATCAGCTTCCAGTTTGTGTTCGGGCGGCAGACACCCTATCCGTTTTTAAGAGTGCGCTTAAGACCTTCCTTTTTGATAAAGCTTATAGTTAGGGCTGATTAGATTCAGCCCCTAGTTTTGCTGATATAGGCTTAGTTTGTCGGGGGACATCTTACTTCTTCTTTCTCTCTGTCTATACCTGTGTACTCCCATGTACCGATTAACCCAGCTTCCCCAAATGTCTTTCTTTTTGGTGTCTATTATGCTGGGATCCGGAGTCATGGATGATCCTGCGGTCCTGTGTCCTGCATCGCGAGCCCTGGATCTTGAGTCGTGGCTGTGGTCCTGGATCATAGGTCCTGGATGGATATCCTCGTGGATTCATCTTCCTATTATACACACATGCATTTCCAAACATTTGGACTACCTATGTTGCAAATGTATTATCTTTTCAATTTACACACGGCATCTATTGCACGTCTGTCCTTCCTGGGAGAGGGTTCCCTCCTCTGTTGCTCTGCCTGAGGTTTCTCCCATTTTTCCCTTTAAACTGTGGGTTTTCTTCGGAAGTTTTTCCTTGACGATGTGAGGGTCTAAGGACAGAGGGTGTCGTATTGTCATACTGATATTTTGTACAACTGTGAAGTCCACTGAGACAAATGTAACATTTGATATTGGGCTATATAATAAACATTGATTGATTGATTGATTGATTTACATGTGTCCTAGAAAAGCATGAGGAAAAAAAGTAAACTTAGTTTTTATTACAGTGTATTTTTGTTAACATAAATTACATTTGTATCACATACAACGATGGACACTTCCATTGTTAAATTTGATCTAGCAAAGAGTATTTTCAAAACTAATCATATATTTCATTTATTGTTGGAGAATGAGTTAAAGACAATATATATAAGGAATTGTGTATGTTGAATTTAATTCTGTATTTTTTTAAACCCTGAAATATGTCCCGGGTCAATATGACCCGAACATTACCAAAGGGTGCGAAATGTGAACATAACGCAAGGGTTCAATTCAAACCCTAACCCCAACCCTAGCCCAAACAGTAAAGTAAGAGGTTTCTCTTTTCTTTCTTCCTTCAAAACTATCTGTAATCTCTGTTTTCTTTGCTGTGGTTTAAGGTTAACAGGTACACATCCGGTGATGTGGGGGGTTGTGATCTTGAAGATGATCGCCTCTTGGATCTAAAAGCCTCCTTGTGTGACCGTTGACATTCCACAAGGGCCTCTGAGAAGAGTTCAGAGCTGAGCCCTGCTGTTTGAAGCACTGACGCATAAACTGCCATGGGTTTAGCCTAGTTTTGTGGATTTCATCTGTTATAATGCACATATCTATAAACTCTTCGAACTCTTAGTTATGCCTTTTTGTAAGTTTAATTATAGGCAGATATCATTGGGTTAATGCCAAGTAAGTAGGATTTCCTTTACAGAGAAATGTCAATCTTGATAATGCTTACAAATGTCAAAATGTAGATTCTAAACTTGTGACTAGAGCCTACAAGGGAACATCAGGTCATCCTTTGGCAACTTCCAAGCCATGTGTAATAAGATATCATGTTACCGTGTCATTTAAAGCAGATAGTATACATACAAAGTCAACAGTCCCAGGAAATTGCTTGAATTGATTATATAAAGTGAATATGCTGAAACTATTGCATATTCAGAAACAATAATTTGGACACAGACTATGTGAGTTGCATGTACAAGTGCAAAGAAGAAAAAATAAACAAAGCGAAAATGTAATTTTAATAAAAATGAGTGTACTGCTACTCTGGTCAAATCTGTCAATGTGAGGTCCAACTGCTTATTCATCCATGTGTAAAATCGATGATTTGAACCTCTGTCTTCAAATGCATTGCAGTGAGTCAGCTGGAATGTAATGATGGAGGCACTTTAAGCGCACACATACATGGCTTTGTTTAATATTCAGTTCCCAAAAGAACAGATGTCCTCTCTCTGTGTCTGTGTCATCTGTCTAGAATCTCATTAGGGAAGCATCCCTCAGCTTCACCAGCATCCCTTCATTGAGCCTATTTCTAGTGTCTGCCTGCAAACATTAAACACACGTAGCATTCAAACACATTTTTAGTGTATCTGGTCAGTTGGCCAATAAAACAATTCTTCCCTTGATACCATTTCGGCAACTAATATTTAAACAGTGGGTGTTGTCTCCTGTTAGCCATTCATTTATCCAGTTTCTGCTCTCAAGCTCATTTGGATGTGGCAGCCGTCTGCGTAGTTAGCGCCTGCCAGCAAATCGATGCCTCTTGAGGCAGCATACAGTGTGCGGTGTTACATCCTTTGGGTTGCTACTTAATCAGGGAGGCAGGCATGTGTGACCAGTGCTAACAAGACTGAGAAAACTGGAGAAAAAGGGGAAAGGAGTGGAATGGAGTGGTAAAAGGGAGGATACAAATAAGAGAAGGGAATTCAAAGACAAGTAGGAGGATTGGAAGAAGCAGAACTTGAGAGATTGGACCAGCAAGAAATGAAAAGGAAACAGTCGAATAGCGTTTGATGTGTCTCCAAACAAGGTGATTCTTTGCTGTTTTTCTACAATGATTCTAATCCATGAAACATGAGGTTGCCTTTTTGGACTATTTCTAGTCCACTCAGATGTCCTGCCAATACCTGCATAGCCATAGCAACGGTTAACACTTGGCAGCAATAAAACTCTAATTATCGGTGAGTTATGTAAGATGTGGGGCTCAAGCCAGCACTTAACATCCATACTCTCTCTCCTCAGTGATCACTTGGCACTGATTATAATTCCATGATAGATGAAGAAGTATCCAATCGGACATTAATGTCAGACCAGACATTGAACTGTTGTGGGTGTTTAGAACCAAAGCAACGCAAAGCATTTTAAATACCCATGGGATAAGTGGTGATATTTATTGAGGTTTTCTGTCCTCTGCTTAATACAGCATTAAATTATAGGCTTCATGCTTACATGTGTTTTAGATGTGTTCAAGCTTACAAAGTACAAGTACACAAATGTTTATGAAAGTGACCATAAAAATGTCAGGGAAAAGTTGATTTTACAACAGGTTTTTATAGGTGCTGCTCTAGGAGAATTCCATAAACATAATTGCTTATTATATGGGACTTTCATATTAGTTTTGCAAAGTTAGCAAGCGAGCACTACATAGCAAAACGCATGTCAATGAGGTAGATTGGATTTGCATCTTTAGCAATGGAGGTCCTTTTGACATATTTTTGTATCAGATAACCCTGAGCCATCCTTCTTTACTCTTCATAATGGTCTTTATGGCCCCACTTAAGGACAAATTAGAGAAAAGAGAGGGATGATGTGCTAAGTATACCCCAAATAAATAACCAACCCTACAACTGCACTGATGTAAACACTATCTGTCACAGAAGCGGAGCACGTTTAAACCCAAATGCATGACACTTCACCGGAAGACTTAACAGAAATATACCTGTTATTTCAAGAAGCCAGCGCAGGACAAGACAAGGCAAGACAAGGCAAAACCAAACAGAACTTTCTGAGGGACTACATGCAGGATATGAAAGGAACTAACAAGGACCAGGAACTAAAAACTATCAGAAGAGACAGCTGGAGAGGCAGGCAATAACACAGGTGGGAAAAACACAAGACCGGACCTAAACTAGACAAAAGACAAGGAGAATAAACAATAGGGAAACACTATGACAGATTATGACACTATCAGTCTCTTAAACTAAACTATTTGCAACTCAAACGGCTATATTTTTCAGTTTTCAGCTGCTCTAAATCAAAAAACCGAAGTAAGCTAACTGAAATGTGAAACCATAAATCAGTAGCCAAGATCTAGACTGATAACTGGGCTCATGCTTACAGATTGTAAGCACTCTAGAATGGACTCCCACCCAACGGATTCCAGTGCTGGAAATGTAAAACTATTTCCTGAGAGGGCGTTGCCAGATTTTTCAATTTCAGGATTTAACCATGAGATGGCACTTCATTCACAAATATACAAAGACATTCAGTTTGTTTCATGGACTTTCAATACTTCAGTAATGTTTGCAGCTCTGCAGTTGTGTTTGCTGAAGAGCATTAAAACAAATATTTGTTATGGTTTTCACAGGCTGGATTCCATGGAATATAACAAAAAGTGGTATCTCAAGCCGGTTTCTCAAACGTACCTATCCCACCTTTAATTGTAATTCAATAATATATAGTCTTTATATATTAAATAATCATAATAATAATGTAAATGTTTATACTTCTTTGTTTTGTATGCTCATACTTTTACCTTTACAATAGTTTGCTTTAATATGCAGTATAATTGTTGTTATATTGTTGTGGTGTTTTTACACAGTACAGTAGATCGTAGTATCATATATACATTAAGATTAAGATAAGATGGACCTTTATTAATCCCCGTGGGGAACTTCCAGTTGTTCAAACAGCAACAGGGTAAGAGTTAAAAACAGGATAGCACAGATTCATAAAATAAAAAATAATAGTAATGACAAACTATGAAATAAGAAATGAATAACATTTAAATTAAATGATCATATCATATATTATAATGTATTGTATTATTAAGTAATATCATACATTAACCCCATTATACCAGATGACACATTGAATGGATGAACACATTTATGCATCAATAATTATATTTAAGAGTATTTCTAAATATAAGTTGTAAAACTACTTATATGCATTTAATACTAATAACATAATGATTCATTTTACTTTCAGATGATAATACTTTTCACTTGGGCAATTGACAATTTTGTGAATGCAGGACATTTACTTCTAACACGTATTTTTACCTGGGTAAATAATCTGAATACTTCTTCCACCTTTGGACCCCGTCACTGTTTTAAAACTTTAATTAAATGTTTGACATTCCAGAGACCTTTTAGACCGGCAATGCTGTCCTGCATGTGTTGATCACCTTGAGGGGGACTGTCGAGCCTACAGTATTTTCATTTGTATTACAGCCATATATTTTAAATATAACTGTCTGATTTTGTCATTGGCAACCACAGTTGTTGAATAAACTCAATTTGTGATTGTTATGGCAATAATATTACAAACATTTTCACAGCCTCAGCTTGCAATGTTTTGCGACTTTCTTGTCGGCGGGAGGTGTGAGAATGTGCCGTAAAGCAACGACGGTGCGGGACACACCAACCTGAGTAGGGCGCCGCAAATGTCCGACTGCCTCTGACGGCCTCTGACTCCCAAACTCGGGGTAGGTGTGTCAGGGCCTTTAGGAGCAGTGTGCTGCCATTTGAACGGTGCCCGGGGAGCAGTGCATCGGTAGCACTTGGTCCTTGCCGGGACTTGAACTGGTGACCTTCCAGTTTGCCAAGCCACCTTTCAGCTGTTTATTTCACATGAGTTCCAGTGTGCAGCGTTTTAATCACTGCTCCCCCTGGTGGATCCATGATCCATTGCAGCTGGTTTCATTATAGTTTAATTAATTTATCAAGGGGGCGTATCAAGTCATGCAGGGGTTTTCGTTTTAGCGAGGGCCGACCCCGTGCTGAAATGAGGTGCTACATCTGTAAGTCTTTGTCCAATAGAGTGCCACTGTGACGTGTCCTAAACCCGGAAATAAACTCCTTCCGGTTCCTTCGACAAAAAAGCAATACAATTTCTCCATAGGATTTTGGAAATAAGGTCTCTGCGGTTGACAAACATTTAAGAGACGGATCACCTTTTGTTCAGCCGGGGTAATATCCACATGTCTACCCTATATATTATAATTTTCTCATCATAAATCTAATCGCCAGAAGCAAAAATGCTAACGTTATGCTATAAAGGAACTACAGCAGGGTCGCTGCTTCAACCTCACGGCCAACTTAAGATCTGTATTCAAAACTACGGATTCAAAAATTGTACAAGTTGAAGTGTTTGCTTTAACAGTTTGCAGGAGGCAGGTACTTGCTTTCAAAATCAAATCAAATCAAATCAAGTTTTATTTATAGAGCACATTTAAAAACGATGTTTGGTCGAGCCAAAGTGCTGTACATGTAATAAAAACATTTACTGCAGTGCAATTGTAACAAGAGACAGTCATTTTGCAACAGCAAATATAAAAACAATACACAGGTAAATGTCAGAAGTTCGTTGCTCCTCTCTAGCTAGAAAGCCTGAGAGAAGAAGTGCGTTTTGAGAGAGGATTTAAAAACCCCTAGGGTCTGGGCCGACCTCACATGGAGGGGCAGAGTGTTCCAGAGCCTCGGGCCAAGCTGTCTGCGAAGGCTCGGTGCCCTCGGGTTTTGAGCCTAGTCTTCGGCACTACCATCAGCAGCTGGTCAGCAGACCTTAAAGCTCTGGCTGGGGTGTAGCGCTGGAGGAGTTCAACTATATAGGAAGGAGCCAGCCCATTTAGAGCTTTAAAAACAAATAAAAGGATTTTAAAATCAATTCTGAACTGAACTGGAAGCCAGTGTAGTGAGGCCAGAATTGGGGTGATGTGGTCGCGCTTTTTTGTGTCCAGTCAGCAACGTGCAGCTGCATTTTTGGACCAGCTGCAGGCGTTTTAATTGACGCGTGGTCCATACCCACATACAGAGCGTTGCAAAAGTCCAGCCTTGAGGTAACAAAGGCGTTGATGACCCTTTCCATGTCTTTAAAAGATAAATAGGACTTGGTTTTGGCCAATAGTCTTATTTTAAAAAAGCAGGATTTGACTACGCTGCTGACCTGCTTATCGAATTTAAAAGTGTTCGTCAAGGTCACGCCAAGGTTCATGACCGAGGGGAGGATGTTTAGTTGGAGGGAGCCCAGAATATCAACCTGAGAGGCTGGAGGTTGTGGTCCAAAAAAGATGACCTCCGTCTTGCCCTCGTTAAGAGTCAGGAAGTTGTTGCTCAGCCAGGATTTGATCTCCGTTAAGCAGTCCATCAGCTGCTGTAGTGACTGTTTGATTTTTTGCTTTGAGCGGGAGATATATCTGACGTCGTCAGCGTAGCAGTGGAAGGGAATATTGTGTTTTGTTAGAATAGAACCTAGGGGCAGGATGTACAGTAGAACAGGATGGGGGCCCAGAATCGAGCCTTGGGGGACCCCACAGGTAAGAGGGGGGCTTTGGCAGAGGAGAAGGCACCTAGCTGCACTGAAAAAGCTACGGTCCTTAAGGTAGGACCTGAACCATGCGAGGGCAGAGCCTGTGATGCCAGCGGACTTTCAAGCCGTGACAGCAGGATGCCATGGGTCCACGGTGTCGAAGGCAGCTGTCAGGTCCAACAGCACCAAGACAGCTGGGCTACCTGAGTCGGCGGCTAGGAGCAGATCGTTAAAAACTCTTAGAAAGGGCTGTTTCAAGTGCTGTGCATGGGTTTGAAGCCAGACTGAAACTTTTCAAGGATGCCATGAAGGATTAAAAAAGACTGCAGCTGGGGCGTAACTAACGCGCTCCAGGGCTTTTGATAAAAAACGGTAGCTGGGAGATGGGCCTAAAATTTGCGAGATGGAGGGTCGAGACTTTTCTTTTTTAGTAGTAGTGGCAGTACCACGGCATGTTAAAGGCAGCTGGGACACATCCTGAGGTAAGAGAAGTGTTTAAAAGTAATAAAAGACTTTGCCCTCCAACTGAATGAAAAACCTCTTTGAGAAGGCGTGAGGGAATGCTGTCAGAGGAGCAGCTTGTCGGGTCGCAGGTGCTCCACTATGTCCGAGAGAGAAGAGAGGGAAATAGGCTCAAAGTGGTCGAGGACAGCAGGGCACAGAGAGGGAGCAGGAATCGGGGGTAGCACTAGTGTGAGCTAGCCTAAGAGGCCAGATATTTTTCCAATAAAAAATTTAAGAAAACTTTATCGCAGAAGCAGGCGATGGCACAACAGAGAGAAACATCACGGGGATTAATGATGGAGTTGAGACATTAAAAAGAACCTGAGGTTTGTGGCTGTTTTAGAGATGAACAGAGAAATGTGCTCTGTTTTGGCTGCTTTGACTGCCGTCTGGTAGTCAGAGAGGGTAAGCACGAAGGATTTCCAGGGAGACATGGAGTTTATCCTTTTTCCACTTTCTCTCAGCACGCCTGCAAGCGCGTCTGAGAGCACGAGTACAGTCATTGAGCCACGGTTCTGATAGAACTTTGTTGCGTCTAAGCGTAAAAGGAGCAACAGAAATCCAGTATTGGTGTGCATGTCAAGTCAAACATAGAGAGAAGCTCATCAGCATTAAAAGCACAGTCCACATCTAATTTACAGATAGGAGAAGCATTAAAAACATCAGAGAACTGTGAGGCAGTCAAGGGGTTAATCGAACGCAGACGACGCGCAGGGGCACGTGATTCGACTCCTGCGGAAGGGATGGAGGTTGTAAACAGAACCGGTAAATGGTCTGAGATACGCGTTGCTGCACATATTTCATCCACAGATACAGACAGTCCAAACGACAATACCAAGTCCAAAGTGTGTCCTTTTTCGTGTGTTGGGCCAGCCACGGACTGAACAAGACCAAAAGAATCAAGGAGATTTAAAAAGTCCCTAACCAGAGGTTTGGACTCACAACACACATGGACATTGAAATCTCCGGAGATCAAAACACGATCATAATTCACCATGATCCCGGACAGAAAGTCAGAAAAGTCATTTATGAAATCCTTATTGTGCTTTGGCGGACGATACACGACTGCGCAGAGTATAGGCGAGGCCGGATTCAGTTCAAAAGCTGCAACTCAAAGCTAGCATAGCTAGTGACATGGTGTAGCAATCGGCACTGGAGGCTAGCTCTAAACACCGAAGCTATGCCCCCGCCATGGCCGGTGGCACGGGGGGAGCTGAAGAATGTACAGTCAGGAGGAAGAAAGATCAAAGAATGATGTGTACTCGCCAGCGTGTGCTTTCAAGCAGAACAGGGCAAACAAACTTAGCGGGAGTGTTTTACGTGTTCGGTATAAATGACGTACAAAGTCCTCGACAACTTCTGTAGTCCTATTCAGCCACTTGTTAACAACCATCGTTTTTCAGACACGTCAACTCTTCAGAAATCACCAGTGGAGTCACTGCTGATGTATTTAATGTCGTAGAACAAAACGTGATCTGTCTCTTCAATTTGTGTCAAACAAAGACTTATTTCCAGCTATTTTCCAAAATCCTATGGAGAAATTGCATTGCTTTTTGGCGAAGGAACCGGAAGTGGTAAAATGCTAACTTACTTCCGTGTTTTAGGACGTGTCACTGTGGCACTCTATCGTCTGGTGATAGTCACAGTTGGTCCAGACAAGCAATTTCCACACCACACTTTCCTTTTAATGACCAATTCAAAACCCCTGCTGTTGTACTGTATGAGAACCCGTCCATATCACGTTAGAAGAATCATCGCAGCCAAACAGAAATGTAATTACGTCCTCCTCTCTGTTCCTCAAGGGCAGGAGCTCAACTCACGGTTGTGTGAAAACTCAATTACTTCACAAGGAGAAAAGGAATAATGTAGGAGGGGAGGGAATGAGAAGGAGGGAGACGAAAGCAAGAGACAGACGGAACAGCAGATGGACAGCGGACACAGAGCCAGACTGGGAGGAAGTGTATGTGAGAGGGCAGCAGTGAGAGGATGGATAAAGTGAGAGAAAGAGAAAGAGAAGACATGAGAGAGATTATAGGAGCCGTTTTCATACTGACAATCAGTGACTCTCTGAGCCTCCCAAACCGATTGAGGTTGACTCATCTGCATTAGTGCTTCTGAAAAGGCTCCCAATAGACACATTTATCGAAGTTGAGGAAAACCACTTAGCAGTCCCAAGATGAGGCAAGGGATGCAAAGTGTTAGGAGGATGGTGGTGCAGTTCAAGGCAGTTCATTATATTTTTGTATAGCTGTAACCTCCATAATGTAATGATGAGAATGTTAATGATAAGCAGAGGCGGGTAAGTAAGCCAGGTCTTTTAAAAATGGCTTTATCTACAACGAAACTGCACAGACAATAACGTTTTAAGGGAAAGATCATTGGTTCTGGATTATGGTTGTTTTAAGCGTATCACAAATACATTTCTAATAAAAGTCAACCGAAGTCCGCGTATGGAGGAGTTCAGGTTGTATGTGTGAGTCAAGTAAACATAGGATTTTACCCGAGGAGAACATTGTTTGTTTCCTGTAGGAGATCAACAATTTTTTTAAATATAGATCCATAACATTGATAATTTATTTTAAGCCAAACTGCAATATTTTTTCCAAATGTAACCAAGTAGTTTTGATGCATTTTTGTTTTGTTTAAAGTGTTAGCCATGTCTTTAAAACGTCAACAGTAATGTTGGAAAAAATATGTTTCTGTGAAAACATAGTAACAGTTTAGTTACATGGGAATGCAATTATATAGGAGAGAGGGATGGATGAAAATAAGGGAGGGAAGAGGTTAAGAGAGAGGAGGAAGGGGCATGTGGGAGCAGACAATGAGGAGAAATTATGCATCATTAAGCCAGAATAACAAGATTTGTATGCAAATACAACTGTCAGGCCTGGAATGGAAAATAACATCCCCTTAGACACTGTAGGTTACGAGACTTCATTGGTGGAAACGAAATGCGGTAGTAATACCACTTTCTCTATGCTATATTTGAAAATGCAATGTGACCTTATGCACTTTATAAAATTTGAATAGGTCAATTCAAGGATTCAAATTAAATATGAAAATAAGTAATGTTAAACTATTGATGTGAGTCCCTTTGGTTAAGTGTCAGCTGAATGAATTTGAAATGTAATGTTATCATGACATTTCAATGTCCACACACAATTAAATTGTGACGCATATTTTTTTAAAGAAATATATTTACATACGAATAACAATCACTATTAAAGGGGCTCTATAATTTAAATATTCTGGTTCATATTTGTATTCTGTGCGTTTGTTTACATGCTTTTAATGTTCGAAAAGTGCTTTCTTTTTCTCAAACTGCCTGTGCTGCACTATTCACCCTCTGATTGGTTAGCTGGACCAGCTCTGTTGTGATTGGTCAACTGCTTAGAGATGTGTCTCACCTAGTGGGAGAGAAACTATTTTCACCCTCAGTCTGCTCTGATTGGTTAGCGAGCCGGCTCTTTTGTGACAGGTCAACAACTTAGAGATATCCCGCCCCTTAGCAAATCACGTACCATATGTTGGAGAGCTAGCCAATAGAAGCACGAGTGTTACGTAGGGATGCCACTCAGTTTAGGAGAGTAAACAAAGGTGTCCAACTGAGGCATTTCAGGCAATTAGTTTTATGATTATGTTAACAAGATAGTGGCCATGGTTATGGCCAGGGGAGGATTGTTTCCTGCTTCAAAACATGAAGAACAGAGTGACTTGAAAGACGTGTGATGTGCTTATTAACATTTAACCGCATACACCATCTTTCCCAAAACATAACCAAGAGCTTTTGTTGCCTAACCACAGACAAGAGTCTGCCAATGAACCGCATACTGGTGTCAAAGGTCTGATTTGTTTACCCACAATCCACCCCTCTCTGTGGCTCCTATTCATTCAAAAAGTCATTGCCTCTGAATATAATGCCAGCAGCCATCATGTTGTGGACTAAAAACCGATAAGAAAAATAATGTTGAGGAGATATGTTTGAACGACCAGTATGTGTGTGTCTGTGTGTGTGTGTGTGTGTGTGTGTGTGTGTGTGTGTGTGTGTGTGTGTGTGTGTGTGTGTGTGTGTGTGTGTGTGTGTGTGTGTGTGTATGTGTCTATATTGGGGGGGGTTCTGTTATTTTGCACTACACTTGGGCAAGGAGTTAACACAAAGGCCCTCATGATTCATTCATTCCACCTCATTAATTAGTGGCTGTTAATGGGTCTACACTCCCTTTGATGGCCACACATACACACAAACTCACACAATATTTAATTAAAACACACATCTGAGCACATGTAAGTACTTGTATATCATCAGCAATGCACTTCCAACACAAATGCACACACACACACACACACACACACACACACACACACACACACACACACACACAATCCTTGCCCCCTCAGCAGACACATCCTGCGACCGTTTGCTGCAAAATATTGCGTTTAATAATTCAGGACCAACTGCTCAGCTCTGCAGTGAGCCTGGCACTCTGGCTGAGTTCACCCTGCAGAAACTCCTACTGGGATACTTCCTCTTTCAATACCTCCCCCCCCCCCTTCTCCTCCTCCTCCTAACTCCCCCTTTTTTCTGTCCTGCTTCCTCTTTCTGTCCTCCGTAGACAGCCCTTTGTAGTCCCTGCTTTTGAAAGATAAATCCTCAATCTTACCTTTTCTGACTTTCCTACCAGCTCTCTCTATCTGTTCTGTCTCCGTCTTCTCATCCTTCCTCCCTAATCATGCATCCTATAGCTTAGCTCTTACCTGCCCCTCCCTGCCCATTTCCATCCCTTTCATTTAGCTCCTCAATATGTCTCTTCTGTTTCCGCCCTCTCTCATCTTCTCCTACATTAACACCACTATATGTGTAACCCCCCCTCCTTCTCGTTCCTCCCTTCTGGGCTTCCTTACTCTTTTGCTCCATCAGCTCTCTCCCCTATAACAGAAGCCCAGCAGTATTGATTTGTAGCTGGGCAGACGTGCACGGCGAGGGAGGTGCCATCTGCCCCCGGCTTGGCACTGGGGACCAGCCTTGGTTGGTGCAGAGCTTCGAGAAACACACGGCTGATTGAAATAATGCTTCCTAGTTACCTCCCGGTTTAAAGAGCTTCATTCTAGAAAAGTTTTAACAGCTTAGGAAAATGCAAGGTTTTTTTCAAGATGTAGCTCAACTTAGAACATGGGGGTAGGTGTTTATACAGTGTCTAATAACAATTCAAGTAAAATCGGATCTGACTGTAGATATGCCTTCAACCAATGAAGCCCAACAATTCTCAAACTTGTCCCTTTCAAGTCTCACAACAGAAGTCAGTTTATCCATTACATATATGTCATGAATAACATCAAAACAGTCCTCAACCTTAGGAGCCTCCATTGTCAACCATTTCCTAGTCAGGGCTTTTTTACTTGCTATTAATAGGATATTGAACATATATTTGCTTGTTTATCCCTTGACGGTGTCTGGTCTCAAGCCCAGGTAGTGTCTCAAAGTTAAATAGGATCCCGACTCCAAGTATCTTTTCCATAAAGGACTTGATTTATTTCCAGTTCAGGAGGACAGGGCACTGCCAGAACACATGGTAATGATTCGCCTTTTTCTCACCACATGACCTCCAACATGAAGTGTTTCTATTTATGAAAACCTGTTGTGCTACCCTACTTTCGTTTTAAAAAACCCAAATTCCCTCCAGGTCATGGCGGAAGTATCTCCATTGTTGCTGAATCAGTTTTTCCCATATTTCCAAGTCTTGAGTAAGATTTCCTTCCTTTTCCCATTTTTCCTTACATATGTTGTGTCTTGTGCATTTAACTCATTTAGTCCATTGTATAACTTTGAGATATTTTGAGACCTTGATCTGATATGTAACCTTTTAAAAAAAATTTCAGAATTCACAAGTTTGTCTTTTCTAAGTCTCCCGTTTCTATACATTTCCTTATGTAGTGGCTAAGCTGCAAATACCTATAGAAGTCTTGTTTGGTAAGGTCCTATTGAACTTTTGAATCCTGAAAGTTTTTGAGTGCTCCACCAACAAAGAGATCACTATATTTTATCAGCCCCTTTTCTGCCCATTTTTTAAATCCTGTGTCTGTCCTATTGGGTATAAAATCCAAATCATATGCTATCCATCTCAACATATGAAAAGGTTCCTTATTCTCATGTTCTCTTATCACCTGTGACCATATTTTGAGTGATGACGCCACCCACGGATTTGACTCCCATTCATGTTTTTTTGAAAAACCCCCACCTATTACCACCTTTAGTGGGACATAGCTCGAAGTCCGGCATTCTATCTCCTTCCATCGTGCAATATACGTAGCAAGGATTGCATATATCGACCAGAGGTTTTATCTGAGCTGCTTTGTAATAATTCTTAAAATTAGGAAGAGAGAGACCCCATCTCTCTTTAGGTAGCTGGAGGGTCTTGAGCCTAATCCGAGGCTGTTTTCCCTGCCAGATAAATCTAGAAATTGCCCTGTCCAGATCTAGAAAATGTCCGTTCGGTAGTTCAGCTTGGATGGATTGATACAAATATAAGACTCTTGGGAGAATGTTCATCTTTATAGCTTCCACCCTCTGTGCTAAACTGAGGAATGATACTACATTCCATCGGGACTAACTAATTAGGGCAGTGGTTCTCAAACTTTTTCTGTCAGGCCCCCCCTTTGGAGAAAGGGCCCAACACAAGTCAGGCTCAGTGGCAGCGCCAGAGATTTCTCTAGGGGGTGCTGTGGGGTAGCTTGACGTTTCATAGAGGGTGCTCAAACATTTAGGGTTTCCCATTAATGTACCGGTCGCAAATACACAGTGTGACAGTTACAATGAAGGCTCGAGGCATATAGGTGTAAGCAGGGGTAAAGTGCTATTTTTATAGGTGGTGTGTGGACCTCACATAGGTCCGGGGGCAAGCTCCCCCGGGAAGATTTATTTTTAAATATTGAAGTTAAATGCATCAATCTGGTGCACTTTGAGAGCTAAATTAAGAGATCTATGGATACATCTCTCAACACCCATATGAAACATAACTGTAAACAGATTTACTATTTCTTTATGGATATTTTACAAATCACCCTTTTAAACTTTATCCTTGTTTTACTGTCATATAGTATTTCATACCTGTTTTTCATGTATTCTCCTATTTTTTTATAACTATAATGATCATTATAAACGTGTGTGTCGGAATTAATTGTTTTCATTAATGGTGACCAAACGTTTGAGACCCACTGAGATAACACTGAGAGAGTCCTTTAGCTCACTGAGTCTCTCAGTCTGACAGGAGAGGACTCTCCTCCACTTTGTTGTTGAAAAAACTCCTTATATCCGTTAGCGTAGCTCGCTAGCACCATAAGCTAACAACAACGATCTCTGGCACCGGTGCGCTCTCTCTCTCGCTCGCGCACACACACACACAGAGCCAAGCTTTAAATATAACACAGAGACCCAGACGTAATAGTACTGCATCATATTATTTTCGAATCGATAATTTTTCAATTTATGATTTTTTTTTTTTGTGCCATTTTTCCTCCTGGTCTCTCCTGGTCCCCCCCTGGGGGGCGCAGAGGCATCCCAGGGGGGGCCCTGGCATGCCTCTGCGCCCCCTAGAGGGGGCGCACCCCCACTTTGAGAACCACTGAATTAGGGGGTCATATATACCCAGTGGCGGCTGGTGGAAAAATGTTTTGGTGGGGCTGTTGATATAGTGAGTAAAAACATTTCTTTTAGGGAGAAATGACCCCTTAAATTAGGACTTCTGCTGATGTAATGGCACGTTTCCAGTGCAGCGCGGAGCTCGCTTTAATGCTGCGTTCAGACCGGACGCGATGCGAATATTCGCTTCGCTCTAAACGCTCCTATCGCATCGCTCTAGTCGCACGAGTTTCACCACGGCTGCCAGCTGTGTTTACTCGCATCATTCAAACAAGACGCGCTGGCTCGGGAGCTACAACAAAATGAACATATTTTACCATGATTAAATTGTAACACACGTTTCTAAATGATGCCAACGTAACAACATACTGATACCGGTTAGTAAAAACCATGAATTAATGCTTTGACAAGTCTACAGACAGACGGCAGGCGAAAAACCTTTTAGAATGCTTGTTTTCTGAATGGAGCTTGGCTAAGCTAACGTTATATATGCTCCGACCGTCCACACTCACAACAACGGTCTATACAGACATAAATAAACCAGCGACTGTATTCTCCATGACACAGACAGTCTGTGGTTTGTACTTGTTTAACTTTTGTCTAGCTTCTGAACAGATCGTATCTGTTGCTGTCTGAAGAGCAAGCATGGGAAACAAAAGACAGCATTTACCTGTTTGCATCCAGCTAGCCATGCCTTTCTGGTGTACCAGCTACGTGAGAAGCCTCGTTGATACGTTTTGTCTTTTTCACGAGCTTGCTGTGATATATACAAATCGGGTTGGTCTGGTCCAAGGTCTTTAAGTATCAATTTATCTCCCAAACTTCTCCTTTCGAAAGGATTGGAGAGTAGCTCTTGCACGGAATTGGGTGCGGACCGAGGTCCGGCGACTCCACCTGCACACCATTCTCATCCAACTACTGCGTCACCTTGGTCACTCACGAGTCTAAAAAACGTGGGCGCCAACGTGGGCGCCAACGTGAGCGCCCTCGTGACCAAAATATTTGACGGCGCTGATTGGCTGAAATTATGTTTCGGCGGCACAGTTTACTATTGAGACTTTTGCAACATGCTGGTTGCTGCTGTTTGGGTTAGGGGCTCCGCCCGGTAATGATAAACTAATGCCATGGGCAAGGCCAGGCAGGAAACATGTGACTTATCAGTAACTTTAGACATCGTAACACAATTTTAAACGAGATTTTATCGTAGATTATACATTTTACTGATACCAATTGTATGATATTTACCTTGTTCATTAAAAATAAAAATATAAAATATATATTTTTTTTAAATATTTTTTTTTTAAATATTTTTTTTTTAATTTAAAGGTGACCTATCATGCTATATTTAAATGATATAGTGTATGACCATACCTATATAAGGTATATTTATACATTTTATTTTCCAAAATACCAAACAGATCATTTTTTAGCCATGCCTCGTTTCGCTCATTTTCGCTTTATTCCAAACCTGCCTATGAAAATTCTGAGCAGCAGCTGACCACGCCCCCTGCAGAAGAGCCGGCGAGAATCACGTTACCATGCTTGCTGTGTTTACGAGTGTGGAATACACATGTAATCTCAGAGCAATGCATGTGTTCAAGCATATTATCAATTTGATCCAGAAACTGAAGCAGCGGAGGTTTTGGTGGAGGTGCAAACATCTCAGTTGTCAGCAATGTGTGTTTCATGTGTTTTAAAAGCTCAGTTATTGACTTCTTTCTAAAGGGGTACATGTGCAACTTGCGCCACGATGCCTTCTGAACCGGAGCATGTGCTGCATGGAGATACCACACGTAACATTAGCTTCACTAAGTTGTCTGTTTAGAGAATACATTTTTCACATGTCATTCAATATATGTTTATCACACTAGGTGTAAAGACGGATGCAGGAACTTGAGGACTCTAACCTGTGTGGTGGATCATCCTGGATTGTGTGCCTAAATGTGTTTTCCCTGCAGAATGCATTGAATATTTACAGAGCTGAACACAGTTGGACTACAGTTGAGGCAAATAGAGCACTGAGTGGTTTGTTTTGACTGAAATTGTAAAACGAATGCTAATATTGTTCATGGAAATAAATACTGGTGTATATGGCTTTATGCAATCTTTCATTCTGTCATTGTACTATTATATACTACACAGCAATGGCATAACGCACCCATGTGTATGACAAAAAAAGTCCACACACAACCTTATGCTTTTGAAATCAGAATATTCTTTACCCATCCAAACATGAATAATCACGACACATTTGATATCAACTCGGAACTTTATTGTCAAAATCAACGGTTATTTGAACCCATGGAGAGAGGATCAGAGTGGTGATTCCGGCCTGCGTTGTCCTCTGATCCGTGAAATGTCTATGTTAGGTTCAGACAGCAGCCAAATTGAACCGTGTGGCATACCCGGCGATGACCTCCTCCCTGTCAGGTTGCTCATAATGGTGCAGGGTCCACAAAGACTCGATCGAAGATGAGGTCCATCAAGTTGGCCACGTAGCCTGTGCAATGTTAAAAAAAGCACAACAAAAAAAGTGGTTGAGATTAGTAAATGCATGTCGTCAACAACAACATACCAGGGCTTTAGCTCCGTTTTACTCGTGGTGTGTGTCCCCTCGCATACATACATACAGTGTTGTATCCTAACACACCCCCATTTATATTCATGTGTGCAAACAAGTAAACATGCAAAAGCTTTTACATATAACGCTGCAAAAAAACGGCATGTCTCATTAGCTTAGCTTAGCTTAGCTTACAGGTCGATGATATCTGATCGTTCTTACAGACTACAATCACAAAAGCTTTTACATAACGCTGGAAAAAACGGCACTTACCTCCAGAAGATTACGTTTGTTATTATAACTTACTCAATATGTTTTTTAGAGGATACAAAATACTAATACATAGGAGAATAAATACTTGTGTTATCGGCTAGGCCAGGCGTGGCTTTACAGCCTTTACACAGATCACCATTACGGCAGTCTGAACATGTTCGCAAATGCCTGATAATTAAAATAAAAGACAAAGCAAAGACTGCGGAGCGTACAAAATAAAATGTTACAAGAACATATAAACACCTAACCGATTACTAGTTGGGGTTGAGGCGACATTGATACGGCTAAGCTACATGCTACCAGCTAGAGATAGCTTTATCAGGAAAAACACTGCTAAATAAAAACTTACAGCTTCAGAATTGGATGTGTCCTCACTGGCCTGGTCCCGGATGGTTGGTATTGATCCCGGGTGTAGCATTAGTTTGGAGGCATATCCGTGTTGGACTTGAGAGAAGTTCATAAACATGTCCGTGGTTTAACTGGCTTAGACATCCTGCCAAGAGCAGGCAGAAACACAGATGTGACTGGGGTTGATTTAGCCTGCCGATAGCCTATATGCGAATGAGAGGTTTGGCAATGCACGGCCGTGGCTCATTCCCCTGATAGGTGGAGAGTTGACCAATAAGCGGAGTACGTCTTTGTGACGTAGAAAAGTGTCGGAATGTGGATCCATTTTTTTCAGATCCGTTGCAGCCCCTTTTTTAGAGATTTGGCGAAGGAGGAAAATAGAGAGGGTTGTGTTTTCTGACACTTGGTGAGTTCCCCGGAACACCGGGGACACATAATCATGTATACAAGACGTACAAAGGTGCATTTTGCATGATAGGTGCCCTTTAATATTTAATTTTTTTTTTTTTTTTTTGTATGTGGGAAGAGGTGGGGCGGTGCCCCTAGCGCCCCAATGGGCCGGCCGCCACTAATATACCTCATAGTTTCAGCCTCCCATTTAACTTTTAACACATCTCTGATGGGCTGACTAGGAGTGTAATTAAACGTCAGTATTTGAGATTTGTGGGTATTTAGTCGATAACCAGATAAACATCCATATTCTGTTAAGGTTGTTAATAAACATGGGAGGGAAGAACTGGGGCACCCAAGGTATATTAAAATATCGTCCGCGAACAAGGCTATCTTTTGTTCACCTCCAGCCATAATTCCCTGTATTTCCTCACTCTGTTTTACCCACTGGCTTAATGGCTCTATGAAAATGGCAAAGAGAAGTGGGGACTTGGGACATCCCTGCCGACAACCCTGTTCTAATTCAAAGGCGTTAGTTAATGAGCCATTCATCCTAATCTTTGCCGTAGGTCTGTTGTATAGTGTTTCTATTGTCTTAATATATTTTTTAATGAAAACCGAACCTGAACAGCACTCTGTATAAAAAGGATCATTCCACTGAGTCAAAAGCCTTCTCTGCATCCAGACCCAGTACCGCTTCCATATCTGTTTGTTTAATGTGATTGATTATATGCAGAGTACGTCTGATATTATCAAGTGTTTGCCTCTGTCTAATAAAACCTGTCTGGTCGAGATTTATAATATCAGAGGAGAAAAGTCTCCAACCTCCTGGCTAATATGGAGGCAAACAGCTTGTAATCCTGGTTTAGGCTGATTGGCCTGTAATTGGAGCAGTTCAATCTGTCCTTCCCTTCCTTGGGGAAAACTGAGATAACTGCTTCCCGCCACGATGGAGGAGTTTCCCCATTTACCAGTACCCAGTTAAATGTGTTTAGTAAGGGCGGTGATAACAAGTCCCTAAAGGTTTTGTAACATTCAGCGGAAAACCGTCTGATCCAGGGGATTTATTTGTTTTGAGTCTTTTTATTGCGGTCTCTAGTTAATCCGCGGTTATATTAGCTGTCACGGCCTGTCCACACTACAGCTTCGACAGCTTCAAAAACGGTTTATAACGCTTCTGCCCATTCACTTTGAATGGGGTGACGTCACTTTTCGCCGAACTGCATTGTGGGAAGCAGAGCGGAGCTTTCCTGGCGTTTCAGGCTGCAAAAGTTGAGCAATGTTCAACTTTTGAAGCTTCTAAAGCCTTCGGTGGAAGCCTCAGCCAATCAAATCATATGCCAGTACAAGCTCTAGCCAATCAAACCGCTGCTTGTGTGTCAGGGGCGGGAGATTCATGTGATTGGTTGTTGTTTGTGCTTCAGACACGCCCAGCTCCAAGCTTTTTTTTAAGCTGTAGTGTGGACGGGCCGTCAGAGTTGAATTCTGGTAACAGCAGATTTCTATTTCACCTTTTCTCCCTCTTTTTTTTTCTTTGTTCAACATTCACTGACGCCTGTCCCTCTCTATTGTCAGCCCATACTCTCACTCATTCTCATCCTCGACCCCACCCTCACTTTCCTCCCTCACGTCAAGCAGGTCACAAAAAACGCATTCTTCCATTTAAAGAACATCGCCCGCATTAGACCCTCCCTCTCATCGACCGCTGCTGGAACTCTGATCCATGCCTTTATAACATCCCGACTGGATTACTGCAACAGCATACTTTTTGGATCACCTGCATTCACACTAAAAAAAAACCCACCCGTCGCCTCAGGTCTGCTGAAGCTAACCTACTGCAGCCCATCAGGA
This sequence comes from Harpagifer antarcticus, assembly GCA_902827135.1. NCBI lineage: Eukaryota > Metazoa > Chordata > Actinopteri > Perciformes > Harpagiferidae > Harpagifer > Harpagifer antarcticus. Next base: position 15,626,625 of record CADEHL010001005.1, read on the forward strand.
CAAAGCTCCGGACCTGGGGTGACAGGGCCTTCGCAGCAGCCTCCCCCACACTCTGGAACTCCCTCCCCAGCCACGTCAGATCCGCCAACACTCTCACACCATTCAAACAATCCCTCAAAACTCACCTTTTCACTCTTGCCTTCAACTCCTAATCAACTAACCCCTTGCCCTTATTCCTCCTAGCTTAGCACTTTCTACTTTTGTTGTTATTTTTGTTTTACTTGCTTGTAAGCGCTTTGAGCACCAGGAAAAGCGCTTTATAACTGTAATTTATTATTATTATTATTTAATTGCAACAGAAAAATCAATTCAACTATAGAGTTGCGAGTGCTTCCTCTGGGGTCCATCAGAGCTCCTGCGGGCTGAAGCATAATAAACCTCCCCACTGTTTACTGTTTACCTTACTAATTTATTTGCTTTGATACATTTCAAGACTTCCAGCGCTCCCTAGCAGGAATACAGTGAGCATTAATTAGCACAAATCAAGACGCTTCATTATCCCAAACTAGACAGCTGCTGCGGCTAACTCTGAGCAGTAAGGAGTGTGCTAACAGCTTCAGTGAGGTGTGCGGGTAACAACCACAGGTCTGAGGAGGCACGATGACACACACTCACATACACACTAACAGGTACTCCTGACAATACATCTAGCTCATGGCTAAATGGATTCATCTGAGTCTGTTTTAGCACTGCCGTGAGGAGTTCTGTGAGAAACCTGAGTCACTACACTGCCATGTATCTCTCTATCTATTCATCATCAATGATGCTTTTTATGCACTTGACGGTTACAGTAATTCCGCAGTCTCTCTTTGTATCACTATCTGTCAATTTCCCACGACACCTCAGACTGAAAGCTTTTTTCTTCTCTTCTGTAGAAACTGCCTACAATATCCTTTTTAAAGTCTTTTACATTTGAGATCTAACTTGATTGTGTTCCAATCTGAAGCGACATTTTCAAAGCTCTAATTACAAGTAGCACAACATCCGTCAAGTTATGGACCTTATGAACGACACAAATAGTGTGGTAATCATAGAATCTAAAAGGCTCACATTTTCTAATACCAAAGGAGTACATCTATTTGATCTCTTTACAAATGCCAACCATAAAATCATCATATGCAAAACATTAAACCTGGTATCAACGTTCTGCTTTTGCACCTAGAGCAGCTAAAAAGCTATAGGAAACAACTATCGTTTTGAATAATCATTGAAACTTTGAGAACAAGCTGAAGTACAGCAAGTTATGTTAAATAGCAATGTGTCAAAGTCATTTTTGCATTTTATTTGTGGAGTACAACACAGAGTGCCACACAGCAAAAAAGATGTCTGTAGGAGGGAGAGCAGAAGCTGGACATTTGGTCAAACGGTGAAGATCATATAGATTAGAACCAGACAGATCATTGTGTGTTTTTCATCCTTCTGTGCCCTGTTTATTGCATTTTTATATTTTACTTTTATACACTTGGATCAATGTCAGCAATTGCATGTTTTATATATATATTGCCAGATTGCTTATGAAGTATAGCGTTTGAGTTAATGCATGCTTTCATTGTTTAGCTTGTAAGATGATGCTTGTTGCCTGTGGTCTCTAAATCAAGCTTAACTTATTTGTATTCTCACTTTCTGATCTCAATGCATTCTACAGTCTGCTGTACATCCTCATCTCTGACTCTCACTGTTAGTGTATTGAGTAGGTCGCTGTATCTCTGACCTTGAGCAAGTGCTGATTCAGACATAACTCCAGTGAGGATATATGTTTGGCATAAAGAGTTATATCAAGGGAAAGTGAGAGATTGAGATGTGAGGACGTGTTTCTTTACAGTATTATACATCCTTATAACAGACACATGCGTGTGAGAAGTGTAAGGCAAGCAGTGTTTAATAATGAGCTGCTGCATAATGAGACATGCAGACAGTAAGAGGTGCCTGGGACACATATACCGTATAAGTGGGCACACAATAGTACACACACAACCACAGACACACACACACACACACACACACACACACACACACACACACACACACACACACACACACACACACACATACACACACACAAACATAATATGTAGTCTGCTAGCATTGGGAGGTATAGAGGTTATTTCTGATGTCACACACCAATTAGTGTGATCTTTTGTTAGAAAATATTTAAAATAAATATTGTAAGTGTGAGTATGCATAGTTCTTGTCAAACCTAACCAAAATTGCTCCGGTATGGTATTGAAGAGTATGCAGGTCACTAAAGGTGTCCACTAAATAACAACACACCTGCCCCACCTTTACCACGCATATTGTATTATAGCATTTTAAAAATGCTCTTCAGTGCATCACTGCTTCATTATATGATGTAAAATATGAGTATAGAGCAACAATATAGGTTGAACACTAACCCAGTTCTGTAAATATTTAAAACAATTTATTTTCTCTTGCTTTATGTTAAAATGAAATGCGTCTTCCTCAGTCCGTCTCCTCGTCTCATTTGACAACGTGTAACATCAGTAAACCTGGAAATGAAATGTCATCAGGGTCATGGTGATGCATAAACAACAGCCACCTAATTGAATATTCATGACTTGAAAACATCAAGATTATCTCCATTACAAGGCAGTGGTTTGTTAAAGAGAAAAGAAAACACCTCAGTGGATAATTTACATGATTATTTTACATAAAAAAGATTCTGATACAATCCCAAACGGATGTTCAATGTTTAAAAATGTGCTATCGATCAAGAACAAGCCACAGCTGCAAAGACTACCCGAGCATTGTATTTGATTACAATTCCTCACCTTTCCTGGGTTGTCATGAATCACAGAGAATGAGCTGGCTTTGGTATATAACACTTGTCAAACTCAAGGCCCACAGGAGCAAATCCGGCATATCAATTTGGTCTCAATACATTTTTGCTAGCCTCGATATAGCTGAACAAGATTTGACGAAGTTGCATCAAAGAAAAGATGTCAGATGGCTGGAAGTAGGCCACTCTGTGTGTTAAAGCATGCCAACTGATTCTCATAGGTCTGAGAAATAGGTTGCATGTGAGCTTTGCTTGACTTTAAAGTTTATTTGTAATGTTGAAGTTTTTTGTGTAGAAAATTGTATGACAAAGAGTTAGGCTGAAGGGAATATGTAATTTATGCTTTTTTTTTTAATTAAACGTCCTTCGCAACAATTGACTTGTCATATTTAGGCATGTGACACGGGTTCAAAATTGTAATCAGAATGCATTATTTTGTTGATATTATGCTATGATGGCTAAACAGAACTTTTAAGTTGACTTTTACAGGGCTTTATAGTGAACGCTGCAGCTTAGAAAAAATGCAATATAAAAACACAAATGTGCCAAAACACATGCAAACACACACACACACACACACACACACACACACACACACACACACACACATTTCAGCCTGGGTTTTGAAGCTGCTACGTGAAAGTGTCTTGGGCCTTGGAAGCGCATTTGCACTTGTCGGCCACCGTAAAATAATGTGTATACACATGGAACCGGCAACAATAAAATACAAATATTTATTTTAATTAAGGTACAAATGTGTCCCTATGTGAAATTAATTCCAACAACATCCACTCAACATGATAACTAGAGTCACACTCAAGTCTACTCATACTGTAATATCCTATAGAGAAATTCAACACAATAATTGACAGGGAAATACTTGAATTCCTTCCGAATATCCAAATATGCCTTTCAGCAGACTTTTAAAAAAAAATTCTTGTGACGCATCCATCAAAAAGACATGGATTAAGGGTTTCCGAGTGCAGTCCTGTCATGGAAATCGGGCCCGCTGTTTCATCATCATCCACCGTGGTAACACCAGCACAGAAGGCGCTAATAGGCTTCTCTGCTGAAAACACTGTGACATGTACAGGACTCAATGGTGTTTGGTAGCTGAGGAAATGCATTAAAGCCATTATAGAGAGTGTGGTTAAATCAAAAAGGAATGTCTGGATAGAACTTGACATGAAGCTAGATAACAAAGGGTTACATTATGACCTTGCGGCGAGAGCATCCTCGTAAATGCTCTCTTCCCATGTGAGTTGTATACAAGAAACAATCACAGTCCATCTCTTTGACATCTAAAACATTTGTTTCCAAACATCTTACCTAATATATTGTCTGAAAACGCTCTTGCTTTTAGAAAGGTTTTTTATAGCTCTGTTTGAAGAATGGCGCTCACTGCGAGCTCACTCACATTAATGCAGAGCAGCTACAGCCCAGTTTCACTAATGTTCCAACTAATCCATATCCATCCAAGAACAAAATATGAGACATTTAGTTGGTTATAAGTATTCTCCATTGTATTTGTTACAAAACAAATATATATATTTTATAGATCCAGTAGCAATAAAACATGGTAATTGCCACCAGTTATCTACAAAATATGATTGTCCGGAAAATCTGTACAAATATAGTAGTTGTGGGTGATTTTGAAAAGGGATATTGCAGAAATGTTAGACATTGAGGTGGCTGAAGCTCCAACCCTAACCCTAACCACCAAGATTGGCGGTTTGTTACCAAGCACCTTCAGTCTGCATTTCGAAGAGTGTCCTTGGGGAAGATACTGAACCCCAAATTTCTCCCAAAGTGAAAGTCAACATGATTGAGCATTATAATGTTGGCCTGTAGTGTAGTGATGTGAGTAGTTGTTAGACTGGAACCTTCAAAGTCAATTTACCATTGGCTAGCATCATACCTATAATACAATGGTATATCTGTAGAATATGTAGGACACAAGACATGAAGACATATGTACTTTTAACTTAGCACCTTCAAGTTGTCTCTACCATGAAAATCTAAGAGTTGAGATAGTTCAGTGTTGCTTTTTCGTCCTAAAAGTAATAATGGGTGTGTTGGTGAGACGTTTGATGGTTTCAACCTTTCGGAACCACAATCAAACCATTTGTTACATTTGTCATTGTAATCTTTGTTGGAAGCAGTGCATGCTAGTCATTCTAAGTTATTTAAGACCATATGTGTTTGTTTAGACTACTAATCTTTTTATATCTCACATGTGAGGCAAGTCATTGTTGGATACAGGATGTAACAACCTTAATATGTTGCGATCCCACGTCAAATATATTATTCAGACACTTCAAAAATAAAATAGGCCAAAATACAAAGCGGCAATGAGAGATTAGCATTCTAAGTATAAAAAAAACCCAGCCATATGTATCTTCTATCTTAACGGTTGATTATCTCTTTCCTCCTGAAACTGAAAACACACACGTAGATTAAGTCAAAATAATCTGATGAAAACGTGCTAACAGATATCAATCAAACCATTACAACTTGGTGCCAGGTTCACAGGGTGTAGCAACTATTTCTATCCTACTATTGCTGTGTATTGAATCAAAAAACAACACCATTCTGGAAAAAAATACTGCTGGCCTTACCTGTCACACTCATGAAGAAAGATGAAAAAAGAACACCTTCAATGTCCTGCTTTTGCACTGATGCTGCAATATCATATAGTGTGTGCCTGTGCTAAGTGAGAGGTCTATAAAGTATGTGCTTTCATGGGCTGGAAGTGGAGCTGTGTACCAGATGGGGACAAATGACAGCTGGTATTTCATTTGAGATCGTTTTACTGTATTTGTTATACTCATTCGATGAACATGGCAAATATCCAGTGCTATTAGTCACTTTATAACCAGCCGCCTGCTGGTAAGGAGAGTTATTGCCACTCACGCATGCGCAGTTCGTCCGTGCTACTTGGCCAATGGCTGAAGTCTTTGCGGTGTGTTCCAGTGTGACTGTTGGCCAAGACGCAGGAGACGTGAGGCGACACAACAGTCGTGTTCCGTCGGGACGTGTTCTTTGGTGTCAGTTTGGAGTGTAGGCCCCTTAAAACATATATTAGAATGCCATTCTGGGGAAAACAGTCAAGGCAAACCAATTATTTGACACCAACTACTGTTTTTATTGGTGAAAGAATAACGGTGCACCCAGTTCTAATACCATCAGTTGATTAAATGATCCATTATCAGTAGTTATAAGCTTTAAGTGTGGGTCAGAACCATCTAGTCACTTGTATTATCTATTTACACAGTTAAGCAATCAAAAAGGAATACAAGAAGAACAAATCAAAGTCCAGCTACTGTAACTATTATGACAGGAGCATTATCAGAAAGTAGTATTAATATTGAGAAACTCTTCAAGGGATGAAAGTCAGGACATAATGTAAACTATCACATTTACTTGTACTTGTCTTGTAAGTTAAAAAAAGAAACACCTTACAATCAGATGTTAGTTGGGTAGTTGTCAAGAGAAGATGGCATAAAGAAGTGTTATAAGCTCCCATGTTGACAGTATTACAAGATTATAAAAGGCTGTTAGTAATAGAGTTGACACTACACAGGAATGTCCATCTAGAAACTAAAAACTACATAATCACTCAAGAGTCTTAGTAGAGTGTGACATCTTTTCTACAGACTGTTCATTCAGTAAAACATCTTGAGTCACTGTTATAAAAGATTGCTGAAATTGTGTAAGAGAAATCATTTTCTGGTTTACTTATTTTTCATCCACACACACACACACACACACACACACACACACACACACACACACACACACACACACACACACACACACACACACACACACACACACACACACACACACACACACACACACACACACAAAGACATCATTACTAGCCTTGGCTGTTTTACGGAGAGGTGGCTGTGGAAATGTAGTGCAAATTAGTCCTCTGTCTTGTTTGTGTGTATGTGTCAGATATTTGCAAGGCTCAGTTTGTTCATGCCAATATTCCATTCCAAGCCGCCAGCTTGATAGGCCAGAGTTATTTAAATGTCCTCTGTAAAAACTACATGTTGACATTAACACTTGTGGAAAGAAAACGGAACTAGCAGTTTGATTCACCCAGCAAAACATCTTTAGATCTACAACATGGTGCATAGTTTGATTTGAAACTAGATGAATGAGTTCAACCACAGCCAGATGAAACTGTCTATTCTCTGAATATTTATCAGGTCTTGACAAAGATTGAGGAATAATTGAACAACATCTGTTGATTGGTGCTTGTTTGCACGTCTTTTCCGCAGTGACTCCCCGGCCAGTCATCTAGTTTCCCTGTCAACAAAAACTCCACGGACATTTGAATTGAAGGCTCTCCTTTATTTTCTCAAATTCTTACATTTTTAATGAGTACCTACCTCAGGTAAACCTAATTGTTTTTTGTGTTACCTGTCCTGGATGAATCCTGTTAATAAAAGTAAAATAATCTCTCGGATGTAGTCATGCACCTGCGGCCGACAAACTGCACCTCAGAGAGCATTCCCTCTCGCTTTCTCAGAGATGTTTTCGAATCAGTTGGAGCAAGTATTTTATTACGTATAAATACATCTCTTAGCTCAGGATGTGTCCCAGCTGCCTTCAAACATGCCGTGGTCAAGTCACTACTTAAAAAGAAAAATCTCGACCCTTCCATTCTCGCAAATTTTAGGCCCATCTCCCAGCTACCCTTTTTATCTAAAGCCCTGGAGCGAGTAGTCTACGCCCAGCTGCAGTCTTTTTTAACCACGCATGGCATCCATGAAAAGTTTCAGTCTGGCTTCAAATCTATGCACAGCACTGAAACAGCCCTTTTAAGAGTTTTTAATGATCTGCTCCTAGCCGCCTACTCAGGTAGCCCAGCTGTCCTGGTGCTGTTAGACCTGACAGCTGCCTTTGACACAGTGGACCATAGCATCCTGTTGTCATGGCTTGAACAGTCCGTAGGCATCACAGGCTCTGCACTTGCATGGTTCAGGTCCTACCTGACAGACCGTAGCTTCTCTGTACAGCTAGGTACCTTCTCCTCTGCCAAAGCCCCTCTTACCTGTGGGGTTCCCCAAGGCTCGATTCTGGGCCCCATCCCCATCCCTCCTGTACATACTGCCCCTAGGTTCAATTCTCACAAAACACAACATCCCCTTGCACTGCTACGCCGACGATGTACAGATCTATCTGCCACTCAATTCAAATGACAACTCACTACAGCAGTTGATGGACTGCTTAGCAGAGATCAAATCCTGGCTGAGCCAAAATGTTCCTCAACCTCAATGAGAGCAAGACTGAGGTTATCTTTTTTGGACCCCAACCTCCAGCCTTCCAGGTTGATATTCTGGGCTCACTCAAAAATAATATCCTCCCCTCTGTCACGAACCTTGAAGTGACCTTCAATAGCGCTTTTAAATTCGATAAGCAGGTTAGCAGCGTAGTCAAAACCTGCTTTTTTAAAATACGACTATTGGCCAAGACCAAGTAGTTTTTATCTTTTAAAGACCTGGAAAGGGTTATTAACGCCTTTGTTACCTCGAGGTTAGATTACTGGAACGCTCTGTACGTGGGTATGGACGAGACGGAAAATTAAACGCCTGCAGCTAGTGCAGAACGCAGCTGCACGTCTACTCACTGGCCACAAAAAGCATGACCACATCACCCCAATTCTGGCCTCATTGCACTGGCTTCGGTTCCGAATTGATTTTAAACTCCTTTTATTTGTTTTTAAAGCACTAACTGGGTTGGCTCCGGCCTATATAGCTGAACTCCTCCAGCGCTACACACCAGCCAGAGCTTTAAGGTCTGCTGACCAGCTGCTGCTGATAGGGCCCAAGACCAGGCTCAAAACCTGAGGGCACCGAGCCTTCGCAGCAGCTGGCCCCAGGCTCTGGAACACTCTGCCCCTCCATGTGAGGTCGGCCCAGACCCTGGGGGTTTTTAAATCTACACTAAAAACACACTTCTTCTCCCTGGACTTTTAGTCAGAGCGGAGCACGACTCCTGACTTTTCCCTGTGTTTTTTATATATCTGTTGTAATTTATTGAATGTAGTAATGTGTTTTTAAGTGATTATAGTATTTATTATATGTACAGCACTTTGGCCTGTGTGTGTGTGTGTGTGTGTGTGTGTGTGTGTGTGTGTGTGTGTGTGTGTGTGTGTGTGTGTGTGTGTGTGTGTGTGTGTCTTGTGCGTTGTTTTGACAGAGTCGTCAATGTGGCTTGCTGCTTGGGGGATACAGACAGATCAAGACAAAACACTTGTAACCTCTCAGGTTGAAATTGCAGCAAAGCAGTAATCCAGGAAGAAGTCGATAGGATTAACTGAAAACAGGGCTATCTAGGTTTTTATAGAGCAGGAAGCCTGCCACTGATCAGTGAAACAAAGAGCAGTCATTTTTTCTCAGTCCATCCCATAAAGGCTGTTAATTTCCAAGATTCGTTGGACCGAAATATGCAGTGCTTAACCTGAGTTCTGACCGTAGTCTAAATTACAGAACTGGAAAACAGCTGAAAGTTCAATTCAGTTTACTAATTAAAAAACTGACAAAGGATCATTTAGTTGTATAAAAAATGCTGAAATCCTACCCTAGTATGCAGAGCATTTATGTATTATTGCGACACCTTAACACATTAAATGAAATAAAATATCTGGTACTACATGCATCGTTCCCTCGACCTGAGCTTCAACTGACACCCACTAAGCTAAAACACCCCATACCATTCAGTTAAGCTCTCTAGCCATATGACTAAGATGTGGTGGTTGTGAATATAAACTTGTGGGCGGAGAATTTAGTTGGATAAAGATAACATTGGCAAACAAATGGCTTTAATCAGTGAGTCCCTGAACGTTAGATCTCAACTGACTCAAAGCTCAAGAGAACTGAGGAATGAACAGATCGTTTCTGGAAGCACTTTATTCCGTTCACCTTCAAGATTGGTTCTTCTGCACAAAACCTTTTGTAATGAGACAACCCTTCTCATGAATAATTGCTGCATACTTGCAAACGTTAGTTTACCAATTCTATACGCTGTTCCATTAATGTTACTCACTCTGTCTGATTGCCTCGGTTTAATCTGTCTGCCTGACAGACCAAACGAGACAAGGCTCTGACTGGGTTGAGCGCAGAGGAGGGTTTGTTTATTTTCTTACCAGCCTAGTATGAGTGGTTGCTCACAAGAGAATACTATGACTCAATAGTGGAGAAACCAAATGAGCCAATAAAAAAGAAACTTGTAAACTGTGGATGAATACTTAGGGGCATGTGCTAGTATCATTCACACTTTTCCTTTAACCCCTACAGTAACTTTATAAAAACTCCAACAAACCCAAATGACTACATCTTCCAAAAGTAAAGGTTAAACTGATTTAATCGTAGGTAAGGTAGTAGCTGTTTTGTTCATCCTGAATGAAATCCTGCAATAGAAAGCTTTTTGTAATCCAAAGGTAGTGTTAAGATCAATAACGCCTTTAGGTCACCCAGTTTAACATTAAATCTGAATCAGTTTAGTTTTATTTTTGCAAAGTATGTGAAACACTGAACTGCTGTTTAACTGTTGAACCATCATTGTCCAATGGAATATTTGGAATTCAAACTAGACTTTTCCAACAAAAATAACAAAATCATCTAAAAGGAAATAAAATGGTCAGAACTGTACTGCAGCGAGCTCTTGTTTAGTTTCTATATTGGCGGATAAATTAGCAATCTATGTTCCCATTCCATTTTGTTCTTTGCAATTGTGAACTCAATCGCTCCTGAACCTTTAGAACTCTCGATTTGCTGTCACTGTTTTTTATTCTCTTTTCAACCTGGTCTTTCTATCACCCTTCCTCTGTTTACCCTCCTTCCCTTGGCACACACCGGTCTATCAGCTAACACTCAGTTAATAAAAACGTAGAAGTAGTTTAGTTGTGTTAGCATTGGGTTAGAAGAGGATGCTGACATTGATTTTGCCAGTTATACCTCAGTTTTCAGCCTAGTCTCCCAAGAGTTACGTTCCCATACAAATAAACTGCATTGTCGATAACGTTTTTTTCTTTACATATCACAAATACGTTTCTAATCATGATCTGCGTATGGAAGAGTTTGGTATGAATGCATATCTCAAACAAGCACATTACTTTTACCCAGCAACAGCTGTTTATGATCCGATTGAAACTAACCCTAACCCTAACCTTAAACACATGGTCAAAACTGCATTGTTAATCCGGGAGAAAATGAAATGCAACCTAACTTTTTAACAGACTGGGTTGGTTTGCTATCGGAAGCAAGTGATTGAAAATACCATGTGGAGTGTAAATGACATGTCCATGTCATTTGCACTTTCTTGCTCTCATTTCCTTACCCCCTTACAGCCATACCCCTTCTAACAATTGTTTCACAAGCTCAACAGCATGGGGTTCAATATAAAAAAAGTTATGCATTAAGGGGAAAATGAGGCTTACCCAGTGCACTATGCCTAAGGCAATTCTCAACCCCATATAATCTATTCCCAGACAACAGATTGCAGCATGAGGGAGCCCAGGCCTCTTGGTAATGGATCCATTGCAAGCATCAGTTTACCATTGATCAACGTAAAACTAGCTGCCGGCTGCTGTGGGAGTTCTACCTTCTGTGTTCCACCATTAAATGAGGCAAGAAAAGCTAGTAGTTCAATTAAGCAATCATACACTTGAGGCCGTTCTTGAACGTCATTATTGGTACGCCTGTACTGTACGCCAGTACGCCTGTACTGTATGATTGCGATTCTATAACACAAACTATCATTGTAATCAACAATATCGTAAAATAATTTCATAATGTGGGCTAATTTGCTCCCAAACCTACGCTTTCTGCTTGAGTTAATCTCCGTCAGAAAGTAGTTCCTAGAAAGTAGTTCCCATGGTAACGATAGCAGATCAATCGAACACTCCTGCTTCCCCGCTTACAGATATTGATATAATTATAGTAAATAATATATTATTAACCAATTTATTGAAAACAATTTATTGAAAACAATTCTTGAATTAGGCTATTTAAATATCTGAGTAATCACTGTGTGGGATTAGCGGAACAAATCAAATCAGGCTGTCCATGGTGCTGAAACATTTTGGGTTCAGAATGAAGGTGGATGTTCATGCTGCCATTAAAAGTGCAATTCTTGAAACAGCTCTCCATGAACTCCATGCCAGACTTTTTTGCAGGTGCTGCTGTGGTGTTCACGGGTAGGACTACGTTATAGGAAGAGCTTTCCTCCACTGGCCGTTTCATGGCGTGTCCCGGACCGGCAAAAAGCGCGTTGCTCCACATCTTTCTGTTGTCTAGAGATGGAGCCCAGTAGCTGCGAAGCGATGACTCGTTTTTATGTCCGCTAATGGACATGATTTCTCTGGCCTCCAACCCTGCCTCCGCCAGCCGCTGTGTGCAGGTGCTTCTGACATTTTGTAGCTACCGATTTCCAACGAGAGACAATGTATAACAGTGTAACGGCTGTGTGTCGCTAAACGTCGCTATGGAAACCACACGATGTAGGCTCATGGAAGTAGTTTCGGTAGGCTAGTGGCGTGTGTACCCACACGGAAAGAAAGTATATGAACATATATGCCAATATATGGCAAATATATGTAGAATATATGCTGCATATATGCCATATTCAGGTTCATATATGTGTATTAATAGGAGATATATGTGTCATATATAGCTCATATATTTCCACATATATGCCAAAGTCAGGTTCATATATTTGCATATATCTCCTACATAATGCCTCATATATAGCTCATATATCTGTCTTTTTGCATATATGTCATACAAAATGCGTACATATATATAGGTCTTTGCAAGGTAATGTGGTAATGTGCATATTATTCCAAAGTTCTATATAACTACATGAATTAATCATTGCACTTATTTCCATTCAATGCAGATTGAGGTTTGCAGATTGCCCAAGACAATTCAATGTATAAAGACAATATTGTTTGATTACGGTATGTTTTATTGTATGAAGCAACATTTTTAGTTTAGTTATATTTCATCCAGGACCGGAACCGGATGTTTATATCGTCAGCTGATCAGTTTAAGATTAGTAAATTATTAAATATTTGATAATTGTACATTATTGTTAAAACACATAATCTGAACCACAAGTTTTCACTAAATGTTACCTTTAATTGTTTACGTTTTCTTTAGGGCTGTCAGTCGATTCAAATATTTAATCGCGATTAATCGCATGATGTTCATAGTTAATCGCGATTAATCGCAAATTAATCGCACATTTTTTTATCTGTTCTAAATTTACCTTAGAGGAATATTTTTCAAGTTTTTAATACTCTTATCAACATATGAGTGGACAAATATGCTTTATGCAAATGTTTATTATCATTTGAACAATGACAAATATTCTCATGAATATTAAACACAACAACCTCTGAACATTACAAATATTCGCCTCAATTCAATCTGGAACCTCTCTCATTCAATAATACAATACAAATGGTGTGTGTGTGTGTGTGTGTGTGTGTGTGTGTGTGTGTGTGTGTGTGTGTGTGTGTGTGTGTGTGTGTGTGTGTGTGTGTGTGTGTGTGTGTGTGTGTGTGTGTGTGTGTGTGTGTGTGTTGGAGCAATGTGCAACTCAAGGCATATGCTGGAACGGGAGCTGCCTGGACGCTGCAATCATGTTGCGCACTATCCATGCTGAGTATGCTGACTGTTCGTACAATGTCCCGCTGTCTGGCTTCCTGCATCAAGTCAAGTGCTCGGCGCAGTTGTGGCGAAATGTCGCTCCTCTGTTTTCATTTAAACAGCTCCTTATATCCGTTAGCGCAGCTAGCTAGCACCAGATGCTAACAACAACAATGCACGTAAGGTCTCTCTCTCGCTCGCTCGGGCCACACATACACACACCCTCCCGGTCCTCCCGATAGCCAATCGGTGCCTGCCGGTGAGCGTGGAAGTGTGGTCTGCCACAAGCGGACGGCAGGAGCGGGGCTGTCAGCATCAGCTTGTAGATGGTATTTTAAACTCGATGCGCTCTGAAACTACGGGGCGGCCGAGGAAAAAAAAATACACATGCGTTAATCGCGTTAAAATAATTACTGGTGTTAATTTATTTTTGCGTTAACGCGTTATTAATGTGGGTAGGCCACTGGATACTTTGTGATTAGGCACGTTCTATTTGATCGTTGTTTGATCGTGGAATCAAACACGCCTATTGACCAATCAGAGAGCTTGCTCAAACCTATGTGTTATAGAATAAGAGTTCATTACACTAGCTTGATTCTTGAACCATTGATACATTGAAGGGATGGTCTCATACATGAAATCCTCTAGAGCAGCAGTTTTGAAAGTGTGAGGCGCAGCGTGAGAAAAAAATAACGAGAAATAGTAAAATCTAGCTAGTTAACTTCAGCTAACTTTATGCGAGCGGCAACATGGATCTATCTTTAGTGAAGTTACCTAAAGTGAAAGAGGAGATAGTGTCTGGCAGAAAACGTCACTTGCACACTTTTGGCTGTGCCAAAAAGGCTGTAAAAGTGCTCATTCCCTTCACCTCCGCCTACCTGTGTGAGTGCGGGTTTTCCGCATTGACTTTGATCAAAAGCAAGTACCGGTCAAGCAGGGGCGGATCTACCGGGTGGCATGGGGTGGAAACGGCCACCCTAAAAATAGCCTTGCCACCCCAGCTGCCACCCCAGTTGGCAGCTTTGTTTTGAAAAAAAAGTTGTGGCTGATCGGACATTTATGAGAGAAAATCCCTAATGTCCGAGTGCAAGTGAATGCAGTACAAGACGCGAGCCTTGTAACCCCTCCCCCGGCCCTGGCGCGAGCGAGGAAAAGTGATTGGCCGCGATTTCATTTGAACGGGACGGCGCATTTGGACCCAAGTACACGGAAGGAATGAGTTATTTGCGGTCTACAATGACAGACAAGAGACTGTCAAGTTTGGCTGTACTCAGCATTGAATCAAAACGCACCAAAGCTTTAGATCTTAATAAGTTTGTGAGGCGTTTTGCTGAACAAGATGGTAATCGCCACATTCAGCTGTAATAGGCATGCCAACTTGATGCTCTGCTCACGGATGACTCGATGAGCATAAACAACTGTTAAGATGATGACCTTACGTGTGTAAATATATTTTTTTCTTTGAGGGGATATGCCCCCAAAAAACAGTTTTAAGTCCTGAGAAAGTCAAATAAGACGGTGTGTAAAACTACACTGCCCAGCCAAAAAAAACCACTTTGATTTAACTAGGCCAGTAGGTAAGGGCATTCCACTGGATAATAATACCCCTGCATTATAGCAATAACAACAATAATAATAATAATAATAACAATAACAATAGCAATAATAATTGGGAGGGGGGGCGCGGCTGTTCTTATGTTCTCTGAGGGGAGGCTCACCTTCCCACACTTTGAAAACCCCTGCTCTAGAGAACAGTACAACAAGGGATTCCATGGGATTTTACAATCTACAGCAATCTCTTTGATTTCCTAGTGACTACAGTGGTGTGAGTCCTGCAGTGATGATGAAAGGTAAGGCACCGAAAAAGTGAACAAGGCAGAATATGGATTTAAAACACAGTATAGTTTAGGTTAAAATCCCGAAAAGAAAATGGGAATTGGCAATACTACTGATTGGCCTTTAGCAGAACCAGTACAATGCATTTTGATATGCATTAGAGGGGAACTCTACTTCTACAGGATAAGTTTGCCAGCATTACTCAAAATGTGGAAAGAGTTGTAAAAAGTGCTCTAGGACAGCTCTGTTGAGGGGGAAATGTGTTCGGTAGCCAGGCAAGACTGAGATGTGGGATAAATAAAACACAAGTACAGCAAGTGACAACAAGAAACCTAGAGTGTGTTGAGCCATCGCCAAAACATCATCATCCCTCAGTTGTTATGGCAAAGCAGCTGAGTCATCGTGAGAATCTTTCGATGGCCAAACAACATTATTCACGCTGTAAGACATGGCCATAAGACAATACAATTGATGTCTGTTTCTAGGAACCATTTGTCGTTCTAAGGGAAACTTAGTTATGGACATGAAATATCAAATATAATTGATTTGCACAGTGCTTCAGTAGTGACCAGAGATATTATCGGGAATGGGAATGACTCATTAGTCTCGGTTTTTAATGGATATGCGCCTGACACTCTGCACATTGAGTTCTAGCAGTGGAGCAGTACAAGTAAAAGCAACATTGAATTCCCCTTAGCATTTATCATGAATCCAAGTGCATTTTAACGAAATGTTTTTATTTTCAACCATTAGTAAAGTAAATCAAGTAAAACAGCAAACCAACACTGCTTTAAAGGGACATAACCCAGGCAAATATGGTTAACATTCTACTATAAGACATCAACATAAATCATTTCCAGTTGTCTACTTAAATTAAAAACATATCTTGTATTACAAGTTTTCTAAGATGTTAATGCATGCAAATGAGGCATCCGATTAAATATGACATACAAACAGTTAGGGCAGGGTTGCCAACTCTCACGCATCTGGCGTGTGACACACGCTTTCACTCTCAATCTCACGCTCTCACGCTGCCCAAACTATTCTCACGCCAAAAACAAGAAAACCGAAGACTAGAAACGATTTTGAAAACTTTTGTCAGGTAGTGATCGTCTTCTCAATAGAACATCTTTGATAATGTCTTCTGGCCAATCAGATTCACGATAACGGCGTGGTGTTGTTGCAGGAAGTCCCAATACATCGATACAACATTACGTGTTGATAGAAATCAACACGTAATGAAATAAGACCCCACGGTTTGATGATTGATAGGTGTGTGGGCTGTCTTTCATTTTGACACACAGAACAATGGGGGCTATCCACCCTTATCCACAATGTAAAGTCATTCAGACAGCCTCTTCCTCTTCTCTCTGTGAGGAGCAGCAGGTTCAGCTTTCAGAACAAAGTAACACAAAACTAAAATGGCATTCATTTTTTTAATATGTCGTGTAGTAATAGATGTATTTATTTTTCTTCTCAAAAGAGTACCAGAATGTGTATTTTATGTTAGTATTTCAAAAAATCTCCTGGGGAGAATCCCTCCAGACCCCCCTGCAGGGGTTGGATTTTCAGCCGGTCAACTCTTTCACCTGTGGGGAAGTTGCAGGATTGGCTCCAGGTCACCCTTTTTATTTACTACAAGAGAAATGTGCCTTTTTATTTCATACAGTTCAATTTGGATTGAGACAGGGAAATCATCTAAACCTCACACGTGGCGTTTCACTGTCAAGGGGAGCGTGTATGTAATTACAATGCAAATACTGACTTCACCCCACCACTGTATGGGTTAGCCCTACCATAGGTTACCCAACACAAATACTCTCTGGCAACTGCCGACCCGTATTGCGCATGCGCAGATCTAAGATCCAGTAGAAATGATAAAAAGTAAAAGTCTGCTGCTTATTGTTCGACTAGGCCAAAATAGAGTCAAAGAGTATATGAGCTTGAGTGTGTGTTAATTAATATATTTGGCAGTTTGGAGTAAGTCTGTAGATTTGTTTGTGTGTGTGTGTGTGTGTGTGTGTGTGTTTCATGTACACACACGATAATTAATTTTGTTGGATACATTTTGCCGGAAATTATTGCGATAAACGATAATATTGTCGGCACCGTTGTATGACCATTTTAGACTCACATAATGATAATATATAATAATAATTCAAGTACATCCTTTCAAACTGCTAGTCACATCCTCATGTAAATGGCAATTTATCGAGTTCATTTTTATTTATCGTACGATAAGTCAATTAATTGCTTATCGCGACAGGCACACAATAAAACAGTGGAAACAAACATGTGTTTGACTTTCATTAGTGAATGAAACTGTGTGCCCTTTATAGTCTGTGTCCAATATTGTGTATTTGTATATATTGTATATATATCCTATATATATGCTAAGGTCCCGCTACTGACACGATAGCAGTCATTTCGTGCGCATATGTGTAATCAAACCAAAGATACCAAAATCTCACTCCAGCCAGGAACCCAAAGTTGGCAACCCTGAGTTAGGGTTTATTTTGTTAAATATTAGGGTTAGGTTTAGGGTATCAAAAGTGTATTGAGGAACTAGAAGAAGAAGATGGACCTTTATTAAGGTCCAACTATTGTACATCTTTGTATATCACATAGTGATAAGTTTTTAGGGATCTTATGTTAGCCTTTGCAGGCCATTTACATGCACAAAAACCTATACAACACACTACAGGAAAGGGACAATCTCAAAAAGCATATTTGGGCTCTTAAAAGTTATTTGTTGGAAAACAATTACATTTGACAAAACTCTGTATTGTATTAGGGTAAACAGTTATAACTAATACATTTCACCAGTTGCTTTCTCACATTAAGATAATAATATTTTGTATTACAGTTCATATTCCCATAGAGCATTAACTAATGCTAACTTGTGGTGAATTTAAAAAAACCTACAGATGCCAATAGACAAACTGAAGAAACATTAACACATTGATGTGTATTTTGGTTGTTTTCTTTCCACTATTAAAGAAGACTTGTTATTAACGGCTTTAAAATGTACCACTCTTTTAAAATACAATGTTTCTGCCTCTTGTGTCTCACCGAGCTGTTAGCCACTTCAAAATGTCAACACAGCACAGCGGCCTGTGCGATAAATTGAGCTGCTATAAATAATTAATGACATTCACAAGGCTTTTCCTCTCCATGTTGTCAGACCACATGTGACAACACCAGAATACGAGAGGAAGATCAGGGCCATGAGCATATAAAAACTGTAGGTATCATACACACAATCACTACCCACAATTAATCATGTCGGCCAGAAAAAACTGTTTGAGCAACATAAGCATTCAGTGACAGTAATGATAAGAAATAATATGTTCAAATGCAATGATAGTCCTGTGATAGGAAAATATTGTGGAAAATGTCCCACCAGGAAGTTCTCTTTTTATAAGTTATTTTTCAGCCGCGATGCCAATCTGAGCTGCAGAGCTTTTTAGATTAGCTGTGAAACGCTACACCTCGACAAAAGATAAGTAGAACATTACAACTACAGTGTGACTAACAAGATATAGCCACACAAATACACACACACACATTCACAGTGGGCTCAGGCACAGACACACACTTCTGACATTTATATCCGATCACACCTTCACTCCAGTGAGAAGTAAAAATAGTCAAGTGCTGCTGACTGATAAAAGGTGCTGCTATGCTGCCCGTAGAGAGCCTGTCGTATAAATATGCTGCAGATGGAGGAGCTTTGACCGCCAAGTAAATACACAGATAAAACAACTGAGTAGCCTCTGATAAAAAATGCCTACAAAGAGTACAACAGGGGAATTGTGTGAGAAAAGTGCTTTGAACAGAAACTCACACTTGTAATGATTTTATAATAAAAAACAAACTAGTCAGCATCATTTCTGAGCATTTTTATGACATTTGTTGTCATTTATCTTTTTTTGTTAGTTCCAAAAACAAGTTGATGGAAGCAAAGGTCTACAACTTCAATCTAACACATTTCAAAATGTAAAGCTGTTTGCCCTAAACCTTGGACTTCTCTTGGATTGAAAAATAAAGTATATTTTACCCTGCATCTGCTATTCAGTAGCCCTGCAGGGTTTTCAGGACAATGTCTCTTTGGAATGAGATCAATAGTGTAGTGTTACTGCAGAAAAGGAGAATATCCTTCATGGCCTCACCTTGAAAGCTGCAGCAGGCGACTTTGCAAGTTGGCAACTCAGAAGACAGCAACAGGTAACCTTCTTGGTTTTTTTTTAAGCCGTACCTACATTAATATTAACCTCAAAAAGCAAAATGCTACCCATATGTCCTATGACTACAAATGTGGGGAAGGAGATGTAGAGGTGGTTTTTACAGGTTTAACCACAATCTTAATTCTAGAAAAGAGTTAATGACATACTAAAACGAAATAATAAATATGGACAAGAATAATTGAAATCAATTGAAGAATGGAATTCAGCCTGACTTGCTGATTCAATCCACCATAACATCTTTTACAATCTCACTGTTCTGTTTGTCATGTACAGGATGTCATAGAGTTACTCTCTGGCCCATAAGCCCTGCAAAGGCCACTGGGCAGCATGGTCGTAACATCTGAACACCTGTCACAAACTGCAGCTGTGATCAGACAGTTAATGTTGTGTGAAACCTGAACAGAAAACCAATCAGTGTGAGTACAAGGCAGAGCAGCGACACTGATATGTCCAGAATCACCTTGGCAACACAAGGAAGAGCTTGGATCACAATGTAAAAAAACGAGATTGAAACTCATTACAAATTTACATAATGTTAGGGTTAGGGGTAGGAATGGGACAAATATGATTTTATCACGGATCAAATCATAAATTGAGCTTGGTGAGTTTTCCTTTTTGCTATAATTGTGGATTTTCTAACGGTGAAAAAAAATAGGCACTACAGAGTCCCCTGTTAACTCCCGTTACATTCCTCCATGGTGTCATTTGAGCGAAAAACTTTTACAAGAACCAGGCTGGGGGGGTCAAAAGGGCTTGACCAAGGCCGACCCAAAGTGCACGGTGGGCGGACTCATCACCTCCGTGATGAGTCTCCATTGTGATTTGAAAACTTCCATCAAACGACTCCTTCGGTGGGCGGGAAAAAAACGCGTCAGAATCGTCACTTCCTGTACTGACAGTGGAGGTGTCCTGAGAGTGGAGGTCTGCACCGGAACTGTCCTGAGAGTGGAGGTCTGCAGGCAGGCTCCCATGAACTGTTTCGTATTTCATAGGCAATTGTTGCTCTGCACTATGACACAGCATTTCCGTGACTTTTTACCATTTAGAAACACATTTTTCACATTATTCAGACACCTACACTAATGCTTTATTTTGGATGTTAACGAAAGTGCAACTTAATGCTTCCATCTGCCCTTGAAATCAATCTGTTTAAAAATATAATGGGTTCTTCCTTGGGTCATACAACACCCTTCTACTGCACTAAGAGCCAGTATTTTTTCCTTATCCTAGACAAAAAGACAAACAAGTAAACAAACCAAGCCAAAAAACATACTTCTTGGTGGATATAATAACAAAACAAAATGCAATATATCTGCAGAATCAACGCAAATAAACTGAGGGTAAAATTCCATGTTGTTCATTTTGCATAGTCCATATATGTGTCACTATGAGTGTTTGATCCAGCATCCACAATTATATTCAGTTTAATCCCAAGATGTGATGATTGAAGCTGTGTAACAAGCCATACATGACCATATGGTACACACCTAACATCAAGGGTTAATGGCACAGCACAGGTGTAGGTTAATACCAGGTTAATACACATACAGTACACACTCGATCAAAGGCTTTGTACCACAACTCTACATTATTCCACTACCATTTACAGACAAACACCATAGATACATTTTTTCAAATAGAACCTTCATAGAGATATTTTATTTCTCGTTATCAGTTTAACTCAAACATTTCTAAATATCAATATCCTCTGTCAATTGGAGAGAAAAAAAACTCCCACTAACAATTGCTTTTTTTCTTTTGTGTAAAAGTCTATAATTTATTCAAGTACATTATAATAACAAGAACAACTTAATACAAAACATAAATCTAGTTCATTACTGGTCCAGCGCAGCATATTATCCACTAATGGATAGAGAAATGACCAGGCCTCACATCGAAAAATAAAAATGGGTGTTCGGGGAACATTAGGACTGTGATGTATTACTCTGACATTATCAGCTGTGTTGTAAAGATTTCACAGACCTACAGGACAAGGGCTGGAGCACAAACACTAACCACCCCCAGTGTAATACACACATGTGTATAGATTCATGCACACAGAGCACAGCAAAGATATTAATGATCAGCTAAATGTTTTACATACTTCTGATTGTACCGCTTTAACAACTCTTATCATATCTTCAACCTACGCCATCATGTGAGGATAGCACATCTATAAGTGTATGCTTATGTGTGAGTGTGAGGATTTGTCTGTGTCATATTGGTGCTGTAGAGGAGGAAGGGAGATGTGACTGAAGCATCTGGTGTGAGAAAGTGAGAAGGCTGAAGAAAAATCTTACTGCCGCGCTCAGAGGAGCTTCAGAGCGAGTGAAAAGCAGGGGATCTGTTTATTGTGACAATGAGGTACTTCTGCAGAAAAACTATGCAAGTAGTATTAAGAGTCACAGTCTTAAAGAAAATCTATTTAGACAAAGTATTTCAATTTTTCTTGTTTTAACTTTTGTTGTTGCACTGTTGAGGAGCCGGTGACCTATGTTTTTCATTGCCATATCTACACTGTAGCTAATGTGCAGATGACAATAAAAGCCTTGAAACTTGAAATGATTAAAACTGCTTTGTCTCACTGAACCAGCCATACAAATCACAAACTGCCTATAAAGAAACCAAATTCCTTACAAAGTACTTAATATTCTACCAGTTGTAAAGTGTTGCACACTTCAAAGTGTATCTAAAAGTATCTTAGTAACACCAATAAAGCAAAAAGCCTTAATGTTAACAAAGCCTCAAATGGCTGACTCCTGAACTCTGTAATGTCCCCCTAACATGGCACTTAGACTATTTACATCATCAAAGGAAACACACCAGTCTTTGTCCGCTCTTCAAGCCTCAAAGGGCAGACTCATGAGCTGAACAGAATCATATAAGTACATCAGGTTTCATAGAGCTAAAACATTTCAAGTGCTACTCAACTGGCTATAGATAAGCCAGTCCTTTATTAGTATATAAGTGCTTTGTTAGCAATTATTTGTTAGTAATTCTATTGCTCGAAATGAAGTAGAAAGAGATGAGTTTTCAGTCTGCGCCGTAAGATGTGCAAGCTATCTGCTGTCCTGATTTCAATGGGGAGCTCATTCCACCATTTTGGAGCTAGGATAGCAAATCCACGTGTTTTTGCTCATGGGAACTTGCAGTGCTGGTGTAGCAATCCGTTTGGCCGATGCAGAGCGGAGTGCACGTGCTGGGGTATACAGATCAACACCAGTAAATACACCTCTCTTTGTCCGCTCCAAGAGCCTCAAAGGGCGGACTCCTGAGCTCTGTGATGTCCCCTTAACATGGCACTTAGACTATTTACATCATCCAGGAAAACACACCAGTAAATACACCTCTCCTTGTCCGCTCCAAGAGCCTTAAAGGGTGGATTCATGAGCTCCGTAATGTCCCCCTAACAGGTGACCGAAACAAGTCATACTATCACCATTAACTATATCTGGTTTTATCATTGACAATAATTACCTACTAAGGACACTATAACAGGTTTCATCAAAGGGACAAGTCTTATCACCCCACTATTGAGCAACATCCTTTATGAGGGGGCAATAAAACAATAAACATACAAGTCATAAAAGATAAAAGGGTCAAAGGTCAGGGATGTCAGAGTGACAGGTGCCACATCAAAGGGATTTGGAGGTGGGACTAAGGTTTATGAGGATCATAAATCACTTATGAGGGTCATACATCACTCTCTTATCAGGTACTTCATCTAATTCTGACACATAGTGGGTTCTTAATACTACTCGTGCAGTTAACCGCATAGTTTAAATTACAGCAACACTGCATCTTACACGTGTGACTGACTCAAGTGCCCTAATGCAATAACAGCTACAAAAAGCTTGTCCCAACCGTTTGGGAAAGAAAACTTTTATTAATTATCTAGAATCAAGCCTATGATACTCTAATTAAATGCATACAGTCTTTTCAAAATGAACTTCGGTAATACCAGCAAACTATTTGGTAAGATTAGGGTTATTAGGGTTTTAGTTCAAATAACAACAGAATGATAATTAAAGCTTACCTATTATGCTATATTTGAAGAATATACAAAACAAAACAAAAAAACCAGATCACCCATTGTAGCATGCCTCACACCTATTTCTATTTCAGCCCTGTTACTAAAGTGCTGATTCTGGGTCCATAGCTTTAAATGTAACCGGGCTGCTGCTGGCCAGGCCCCTTTTGAGCTGTGAGCTCTGTGAAGAAAAGAGTGTCTACCAGCAGAAACTCAGCTAAACGCTGCCGTGATTAAACGCCATATTATGTTCCAAACCACATCAAGCTTTATTTCTGAAACAGGATGGAGCTCAAATTAGGGGTGTAACGGTATCCGTAACGGTTCGGCACATGCAGTCACATGGCGAATACGCCTTTTTTTACGAGAAAAAGGGCTGTCACTCAGGGTAGTATTACACTATATATAATCCAGGGGGCGGTATTGCGCCTAAAAGCCAGTCGCCCGTAAATAACAAATGAAGAACAAGAACAAAACAAACACAATACATGAAGAAGAAAACTTAGTAGCTATGGCGAGTTCACACAACACACAGGAGCTAGAAGACCCACCTGCTTCTTTTAAATCAGGTGTGTGGGAACATTTCGGGTTCCCTGTGGACTACAACAATGATGGGGTGCAAGTTGTGGATCGGACGAGGACGGTGTGTCGGCGTTGTTCGACAGCGGTGCGGTATGCTTGTAACACGTCAAACATGCTCAATCACATCCGAGTCAGTCTCAGTCCGCAGCGAGAGGGTTTTCTTGACGGCAGGTGACATAGTTACCGCCAACAGATCTGCCCTCACTGCTGACAACGTAGACAAACTCATCTTTTTGAAGACAAACTTGAAAATAGAGTAAAGCTTGAGTACCTTTATTTAGGCATAATGGTCTCACACACTCACAAGTTAATTACACATGTTAGACATTGCTCCTAAAAAGGTACAGATTTTATTTTGTTTTATATTTATCATTGTATTTATTTTATATTTTGACATCAGGAGATGTTATACAGTTCTGTATTGCCTTTTATTGATTGTGATTGAAACACTGTCTTATTATTTATTTTAATATGTTCAAGACATTCTTTTTAGTTTGTTAGACATCAGCCATTATAAATACGATGGCCATCTGAGTGTGTGTGGTACTGTTTGTGGTTTGTTTTTAACTGTGTAATACAGTTAATGATTCCAAATGTTAGAGTTCCTTATTTTCATACCAAAACTTGCACTACTGTTAAAAATAAATAACAGCAAAAAAATTATGTACCGAACCCGTACCGAACCGTAACCCCCAAACCGAGGTATGAACCGAACCGTGACTTCTGTGAACCATTACACCCCTAGCTCAAATGCTTTCTCTCTCGCAGGTTTACCACAAGGTGAGTTCCTTTTATATCCGCCATGTTTACACATACTCTCTCCAGTACAGCATTAGCTCGTAGTGTTAGCGATGTTTGCTAATGTAAACACAAACCATATTACTTCCAAAACACGTCACGCATTGTTTCTGATACAGGGACATTTCTGATAGGGGATGATAGGTTGGGTGGGCAGAACGTTGCCAGGAGTTCAACGTGAAGCCAACCCACCTTTCAGTAATGTCGCTATGACCGCAGCAAACCAGTTTTTAAAGATGTGAGTAAGGAGGAAAAGAGAAAGGGTTGTATGTTCTTTGTGAGTCTCATCACACACCGGGGACCAGTGGCGAATCGTCAGGGCCTTCAAGGTATTCAGAGAATACCCTGGAACACTCGGATAAAACAAACAAAAAATCTGAATGAGAGCGTACGTTTGGACTGACAGTTTGATCAACCAATCCTATATTGATTTGTAGCCAATGGGCGTATTCTTTCAGAGTTCCCCTTGGTTCCAGGGTACTCTAGAAGGCCCGCTAGTTAACTGGCTCGAGACAGAAGATAGATGAATGCGACGAAGCAATTCATGCCGTTTTATTGTTTTTAACGTTGAAATGACAAGTGCAACAGGTGAAGATGAAGTTGTTGCGGAATTGTTGTGAGTGCCCTTTTCAAGACGACAATTCAGTGAAAAGACGGACATTATAACACCGGGAGGGGGTGTGTGTGTGTCTACAGAAGGTCCAGTTGTGATCAGTAGCGTAGGCAGAAATGTATTTTAGGGTGGGCCTGTAAAAAATAGGGTGGGCCAGATGTTTCTTCTGCGCATCAGAAGCTAACAACAATCCCCGCCGGTACCGGTGGCAGATTACTTTTAGAATACTTTTGGAATACTTTCTTTTTCCATAACAGATGGGTATGTTTTGGGGAACAGGAGACACATATTTTACTGTTTAATGGCTTATCAAGAGCACAAACACAACATCTTGGTGTCATTCTGGACAGCTCCCTCTCATCTGCACTACACGTAAAAAACACCACCCGGACTGCATTCTTTGTACTGTCTTAAAACCTTTCCTTGGAATATGTTATAAATTGTAAAGTGTCCTTGGTGCTTTGAAAGGCACCCCTAAATAAAATGAATGATCATTATTATTTATTATTATTATTATTATCTGAAACGATGTAATAACTTTTTTAACTTTTTCCAGTCACTTGCCCCATGCATTCAGCAGCAGCAGGCCATTCACTTTGATTTTATCCCGTTATAAATGTCATAATTTTGACAATAAAGAAATGTTACATCAACGTTAACTTGCACATTTTATCTAACCATCTCCGTTTCTAACTGTCAATATATTTTAAAAGAGATCTCTCTCTCTCTAATCTGCGTGCGGGGGCGGGGCCTCACAGACATGCTGCAGCGCTGTGCAGTGTGCACACAGTTCTGCCGGTAATGAATATTACTTTTGTGAGTAAACTTTTCCACCAATAATTCCAATAAGTATTCCAAAATGTATTCACTTCAGGTTTACGAAAGTAACTGTAATCAGATTACTCGTTTTTCAAATGTAACGCCAGTTGAATACACTTGATTTTTTGTATTCTGATTACGTAACGCTGTTACATATATTCCGTTACAACCCAACCCTGTGTGTATCTCTCCAGTAGTCCACCAGCAGATGAAAAATACCCACCTCTCCGCTTCTTCCAAGGGACGAGGGAACCGTACGGCAGAGTTTCCGTTAACATTTTTTTCTTTCTTCTGACAGCCCAGCAGCAGGAGAGGTGGGGAGAGGGAGACGTGGGGAGAGGGAGGCGGGGCTATTTCATCGTTATCAGAAAATGATCGTATAGATCGCTGCTAGATGAGGGCAGTGGGTGCTCTTCTTGGAGTCTGGCTTTTTAAAAAAAAACAAAGTTCATCAGTGAACTTTGAGCCATCATTTATTTTGCAGGCAGCTCTCTGCCTCTCTCACGTTATTATGGCGCGCGCCGGAACCAACGATCAGTTTTGACCGCAAATGAGTTTGGTTCAGAGGATAAAGCAAATACAACATTAATTAAACTCGATATTTGTTCACTTGAATTTCACTTTGAATTATTGGATATTCTCAATGGGTGAATACATTTTTTTATAATAATAATAATAAAATAATTTAAAAAAATTTAAAATTAAAAAAATAATTTTTTTTAAAATGACACTGAAGCTTTCTCAGGGTGGGCCAATGAGTAAACTGGATGGGCCTGGGCCTGGGCCCACCCTGGCCCTATGGTGGCTGTCACTGGTTGAGATAGACATGGTTCGCCACTGCTGGGGACACATATTTATGTATAAAAGAGATCAAGGAATGCATTTTGCATTTTAGGTGACCTTGACAACATTTTTGTTAAAATAACTACAGAATTAGCATTACTTAAGTAAGTAAGTTAAGTGACAAATAAATAAATTCAGGTTTCACAAGTGACAAATAGCTACAGAGCAAGTGAATAGTTAGGGATCTGTTTATTGTGAAAGTGCGGTACCTCCGCAGAAGACTATGCAGTTAAAATACGGTATAACCGGGTGGTTTGGATTATAGTCACCACATCTCAAGTGACCTAATGCAAACATCTATAAAAAGTTGGTCACAATGTCTTCCTATTCAACTTCTTTTATTAATCGAGAATAAATCAATGCAAAATGTAATATCTCATACTTTATCATGGCGCTCTACAAATTGGGAGTAAAATGTAGCATATTATAGCAATTCCAGGGCAGTGGATTTATCAGTAATTATAGTAATGGAGGAGAAAAACGAGGACTAAAACAATCATACAACTATGTTGCTTACACAACTGGAATGTGTTCCTGTCCCAAGGGGGAAAGAGGTACATTGTTACCTCGTAATTCAGGTCCATTTTGTGATTTAGGAAGACTGAAAGTTAACATGTAATATGAGACAAAAGGTAACTATCATCCTGCATTATCCGATATTTGAACAGATATGTAAGGATACCCAAACAGACAGCTTTAACAGTAGTTTGATTTTGACTTTTAGATATCTATTCTCACAAAAAAATCAACTGCAACAGAGTTTGCTTGAAAGTGTATCAAGGCCCTTTTGTTAAGGTATGTTGTTTTTGATTGACGTTAGTGTATTTTGGTTTGGTTTGTTGTAGGCAGTGACGTGCGGTGAGGTTCATGGCTGGTGAGGCACTGACTCTTTCAGAGTCAGATTTACAAATATTATATTTTGACCTTAATCGAAATATTCAGTTATTTTCAAAAGCTTTTTTAGTCTGATGCTTCGATTCATTTTAAACAGACCGTTCAACAAAAGGATAGGCCAACCCACAATTTAAATATTGGATTGTTCTTTCTTAGTAAGATTCAGTTTGCATTACAATTGGGGTCTTACCTTGACTTGAAGATGAAGTCCATGCTATCCTTCTGGACAACAATCTCTATTACTTTTTTGTAAAAGTCCTCCTTATCTTCCTGTAGTTTCAAAAGTCTAGTTTGTTGTTTGCGTCTACCGTCCCTGCGTAAAATAACAGTAGCAACAAGAACCTGTGGGCTCACGTGCGCCCCCTTCAGTGCGGCAGAGGTTATGGCTGCCTCCCCTTGTGCTTTTTTCATTGCCGTTGTATGATGAGACCAGCGAACCGAAATATCATAAGTGAAATAAGTTACTTAGAGAATATGGATGGCAAGGATAAATGTAATAAAGGGATCTACAAACATTACATTGGTGACATACAGTGAGATGGTGCAGGCATGTAGTGATGGCAGTTTGACACTGAAGCTTCGAACGGAGCTTCAACCCTGGACTTCCTATTCCATAGAAGCAGTGCTTCGAAGCTTGCTTCAAATCACGTGACATGTGACGTCAGAAGCAGCAACTGCTTCAAATCACGTGACATGTGACGTCCGAAGCAGCAACTGCTTCATTTCCTGAATGAATCACTTGACTGGTTCACGGTCCATTCACGCGATTCAATGCACTGCCTCGTCTCGATTCTGACAGGTGACAGGTTGAAACAGTTTCGAATTTGAGCGCTTCAACACTTTATGACCGCTCTAAACAATGCGCAATGTGTGGGTTGTTGTCGTAGTTTGCGTTGTTGCTGTTGAGTTGTTGTTGGTATTGCATTTGAATTGTAGTATCATTATAGAGCAAGCCAGGAAGAAAGATAGGTCGTTCTGGCTCGGGAAACACTTCGAAATGTGGAGAAGTTGTGAACAAAAAGACAATTATCAGTAATATAAAAACAGTTCAATATTTTAAGGAATAGATAGCCCAGTGGGTAGAGCCGGCGCCCCGAATGCGGCGATGTCCTCTGCGAGGCTGGTTCAAAGCCCGGAAAATATCTATTTTAATCATTGCTGTTCAACTTTAATAACTGATAAAAGGCCCTCTCCTCCCAAAAAAATGTCCAGCACTCAATAGCAAATAGAACATTACATGTCACTTGTTAGACGCTTTTCTCCAAAGCCACTTACATACTCAATACTGTGGACAATCCCCACAGGAGCAATTTGGGGTGAAGTGTCTTGCCCAGGGACACAACGACATGCTGACTGCAGTGGGGTTTGAACCTGTGACCCCCTGATCCGAACACCAATGCTCAACCCACTGCACCACACGCCTCCCTACAGAACATGATATTCAGTCTTAGTGTGTGTGTGTGCATCGAATATTTTTCAAGGCAAAGATACGTTAAACCCACTGCAGCCTTGCACTTCGCCAGGAGAGGTCGCTGTAACTGAAGCTTCGAGAAATGAACCTATTTCCGACACAATTGTCCAAGTGGTTCGACGCTTCATTCAAAGCTTCATTTTGCCATCACTACAGGCATGCGCTTAGGGCCCGCTTTCCAGCCAGTTTCTGTGGGGTGACGCATTCTGAGGTGAGGCAGAGCTCATCTGTGCCTCACCTCACCCAACAGTAACTGGCTTGAGCGCGCTCACAAAATAAGTGCAAGCGCTAAATTAGTGCCCGCGCTCCAGCTTACGAGAGGCAGACCTCGTCCCTGCCTCACTTCTCATCGCTACCCGTAGTTGTAGCGGAGCTCAGCAAATTAGCTGATTTTGACCATAAAAAGCGATTGGAATCATACATAAATCACATTTACAACACAGATCAGTGGAGACATTTTATTATTATTACTATTTAGTTTTTCTTTAGTTGTTTTTCCGTTACATTGGAGTATGACAGGGGAGGCTCTGCCCCCCCTGACTGCACGTCGCTGGTTGTAGGCCTATTTTTACTTTCATAATCAAAGTCTGTAGAAGT
Organism: Harpagifer antarcticus; assembly: GCA_902827135.1. Taxonomy (NCBI): domain Eukaryota; kingdom Metazoa; phylum Chordata; class Actinopteri; order Perciformes; family Harpagiferidae; genus Harpagifer; species Harpagifer antarcticus. Next base: position 15,656,822 of record CADEHL010001005.1, read on the forward strand.
AGCTTTAGAAAAAGAAGACTGTGGTTATGTCCTAAAACCATAAGTCAATGTTGAGCTAATTAATATAACGTCTGTGACTTGAATCAAATTGAGTTAAAAACCCAACCAAGTGGTTTTGCTCATACATTTTTTAATGTTGTCTCAATTTACCACATGTTTAAAACCGCAACTGTAATCCGGGAGAAAAAACCATGCCCAACAGTTACACTTAACAACAGTAAGTTACACTTACAATCAAAATGTATTTATTTTCAAATGTTGAACCTCCATGATGTATTCACAAGTCGGATAGAGCAGGGATCATGTGGTAGCTTTGCAGAGCATCCATCACCTGAGTAACCCCACTGTATAACTGAGAAGTCAAAGTACCCTTGTCCCCATTGTGTCAACAGTAAGATACTATACAGTGATTTTCCCGGCCGCTGAAGCAGTTAACTTAACACAGAACTATTGCTATTCCTAATTGCTCGTAAATGGCAAGTACAGTCCCAGCACATGTTTACAAATCATGGTTTGTAAAAGACAGCATTACCCTCTTCAGCACACAATACTTAAGACAAAGCACAGAATATATACGATTAACCACTAAAGATTAACATACCAGTCAACAGTCTGTGGCCCCATTCAGCTTCTCTATTCGACATTGTCTGCTAGTGTTTAACCCTTGTGTAGCTTAATTACATTTGTAAACCCCAAATCTATTTAGCATGAAGAATAAACCTGTCATTCATTCAACTTTGTCGTGGAGGGGATAAGCCAAATAACGTTTTGTCTGAGTTCATTCAGTTGAACACATTCTGAGCTTGTGTCTGTGTTGGGTAAAGCATTACCCAAAGACAATCGGAATATGATATCTGTCATTTGATCTGCAATATTTGTTATTGTGTATTCAATTCACATCTTGAAAGCCAGGATTCAGGGCAAATCATCTACTGCAAATGGCCTGTGGCATCTGATAATAGTGATTCACAGTGAGTGGACATCTTTCAACATAATAACAGGTTTCTCTCTCACCAGCTGGCAGATAATAATACTCGTTCTCTATCGCTTTTCGTGGTTTAGACACTTGAAGCAATTCAGTATTGTTTATTTGCTTGATTCTTGAATCTTTTTATCCTCATGGTTGGATGCAATAATTGTACATTTATTTGGGTAATCTTAATCAATGTGTTGTAATATACAATATGAGACATAAAGAGTTATGCGTTCAAGTTTAATGTAGATGGTACAAGTCTTTTCTGTCTGTCTTTTTTAAATGAATTTTAATAATGGATTTTAAAATGGTGGGTCACAGATTAGGAAATGTTCCCTAATTAGACGGTATGACATTGGAACACCTCTAAGTACCATCAACCTTTATGTGCCTTACATTTGTGGTGTTACTCGAGCAAAAGGCATTGTTTTTTCTTTAAAAACTAGAGATGGATGCAGGAGTCCTGAATAAATGATGATTTGAGAAAAAAGGAATCTATCAGCACTGAATAATGAGTAACTATTAACAAATAGTGTCAACCAATCCTGCTGGACCCGTTTAATATGATACTGTACCTTATGAAATGGTATTTATCGCTTTAAAACTATTTGCAACAAATGTTCTTACTTCTGACGACCATGTTAACAGTTTGTTCAACACACACACTGAAAACGTACTTGCAAAGCTTTTCAAAGAGCAGGGACAAATGTATGCATGCAGTCTACTCAAAGAGGAAACTATTGGTTTATGAAATAGTTATTAGGGTTTTCTAAAATAACTACCAAAGTGCCCAGTTACTTGACAAACAAGTTAACGTGTGGGTTAAAATAAGGATTTGGCCTTACATAAGCACGTAAGTTATGAAACATATAAATCAGGTTTCAAATATGACACAAATAGTGTCTTCTGGGTAGAAGTCTGGTGTTTTTGGACCCACCAATACACGAGACATTCTCACTACTCAAATGTCTTCAACGTTTGTTAAAAACATAAGAACAAATCGCACAACATTATTTGATGTAGGTATAGCCCTGAACAGTGTATGAGAACAACCTCAACTGCTTACTACTATTGAAAAAGGAAGTAGCATCTTTCGAAATGTGGCAGATGTCTGCTGCTGGCATACGCATTTCTGTGTCAGAGGAATGTAAATAGAGCTTGAGAAATGAAGTAAACAAGTTCATAATTATGGAGAAGATGCAGTTTGAAGGGTGCAGATTCAGTACTTTGCTTGTTCCTTGCCAAAACATATGCATACAAAAACGCATTTCTATCACACAGGTATACTATACATACAAATCTCAGTGCCCAGTCGTGGATACAATTATTAATGATCCTGATAATCGTTGACAGAGAATAGCTGGTTATTTCACAGGACAGGTTGAACAAGTCTCAATGCTACATAATACTAAGTCTTCTCTGGTTATTAATATCTGCCGGTAATGCCCTACTGATACACACCTAAGCCTATAAGCATATACGAATATATATACAAAGAGGAAGCACGAACACAACAAAGTTACATCTGCTTAATATATGGAAATGGTTAACAAGGAAAGCAAAGAAAAAAAGCTAAAGGCACAGAAATGATTGCGGTGAAACACCAAGAAGCAAATTGTTTTGATTTCCAAGTCTGACACCATATAACCTAGCATCTTCCCTGCTGGCAACTCAGTATGTACTAAAAATAGACTGTGCTGGGACGGAAGGGAAAACAAATGAATAAATGATTGTGTTTGGGGTTGGGTGTACGAGGAAGGAGATAGAAGATGGTGAGTGGAAGATAAATAAAGAGGAGGTTTAGGCGGAGAGGAATAAAGGAGGGAAAGTGGGTGGGACCAGGGGATTGGGGGAGTAAAGTGCAGAGGGAGGTAGAATTGGAGCAAGACAGTGTGGGAGGGGTACGGCTGGGTTTCTGCAGTGACTGCCTAGATATGATGAATGGCCTTCTGCGGTACAGCCGAATGCAAACATCTCGATTGTGTACACTCTGCCTTTTGTGATTTATCACTTGTTTTGTTGCCTGGCTATGCTTTTCTTTGGGATATAGCAAAAGAGATAGGGGAAGCAGCAGGTGCATCGCTAATGATCACAAATGGGGACATAGAGAATTGATATCATGTTACAGACATGTTCTGTCTTCCTGTCCAACTCTTTCACTCTTGTCTAGCATTATTCATGGTGTGAATAGCAATCTATCTAAATCACGTCACTCTGGAAACTCTTCAAGTCACATGTATATAAAGGATGGCTAGAGTTGTTCTGAATTGTTTTTATGTGCAATAAATCCCCTAAAACACCAAACCAAACAATGCATGATATAGTCTCCTAGTACTTCCTCTATAGCCTCAAGCTTCTATGTTTGTTTTCAAGACATTAGTCTTATAGAGCGAGAAGCACATAATGTATATAGTTGAATTATTCAAGAGGTTAAAGTAATTGCTCAAAACTGCTGAGCATGTTAGTTTTTAAAGCCAACATTATTTACAATGTAGAAAATATCTACTGTTGAAATAAAGTCAGCCACTGAAGATCCATCTCTGTTTCTGTATCGATTCTGCTCTGTTGTGTTTAGTTATTGTTCATGAAAATAAAGTAAGTGAACAAATATGTATTGCGTGACATCAAAAGAAGGTTAGAACCAAATATATTGGAGCAAATAGTCAATTGAAACCAATAAAAGAGAGGTTGTTTTCCTCGCCGACAGGACAGTGGGGAAACTAGCAAGTAAAGCTAATGCCGCTTAAAGATGGAGTTTCTTTTTGCATTCATTCACTACTTACCAAAACACACTATGTGTATTGCTTGGTCTAACAAACCATGTTAAATGCATAAAACCATCCAAAACAGATTTTCTAAAAAGTTTAAAACCTGCATTGATGTTTACTTGCTAGTAGCAGTTGTCTTCTCTGCAATTTCCTTTGGGATTTCTAGATTTCTTGGCGTATAGTACACTGGAATAGTTAGAAATCATTGACACAAATCAACCCGTCGGCTAATGCATGTGCATCGTTGTACACAACAAAGAGAACAAAAAGACAGGTACCCACTTGTAAAAACATTGCACACTAGCGCTACTAGTATTCAAAAACTGATAGTACCTTGACTAAGTTGGTTCACACAAATTATACAATTAATATACTCTATAATACTGCTTTCTTAAGTGGTCAAGATGCATGATTCAGAATTCCTTCAATCAGAAATGTACATTTTTACTGCAAAATACAAAAGTAAAACAATATTAAGTAAAGTGGTAAGCACACATTAATACAATAAATTACACATTAAAAGTAGAAAAGAAAAGTGTAGGACAAGTAAAGACACCAAATGCAAGACAGCAGTAAAAAAGGTGAGACAAAAATGTAGGCTGAAACACTCAAATGAAATAAAAGATATTTCCAACAAGGTACTGGCTGCACTGAAGCACACAATGTAAGCTATAGTAAAATATATAAATACAAATATAGATTATGTATCTACTGCAAACATTCCAGTAACCACTTCCAATGGTCTTTTAATATGTGTCTGTATGACGTGTGCATGGAGCTGCACTCGCTGTACTAGGGACGACAGGATTTAAAGAGTGATGGCGGTGTGGTAGGTCTACGAGTCAAAATATAAGTTAAATATCGCCCTTTTTACAACATGTCAAACTTGCAGTGGCGAGCCATCAGGGCCCTCTCTGAGGCCCTAAGTTATTCTAAAAAATAATATTTGAAAACATTAAAAAATATATATATATTTTTCATTCGTTTTTCCAAAATAACTTGATTTAATTGTATTTAAAATAACATTTCCAAATAAATAAATCCTTCGAATCTTCCTGTCCAGTTTCTGTTGGAATGTGAAGGGTTAAATGAAAGAAGCTCGTCTCTGCGAGTTACTGTGAAGACAGGTGCTGTTGGTGGTCCTGCTGTAAATTCACAGAGGGCCCGCTATAGTAACTCCACGAGAGAGTAATGTTAAATGAGAGTACAATTGACCTGACTGATATCTTCCCTCTAAATGGGTGGGCTTTATTTTCGGTAATCGATAGATTTATGATTAGCATAAGTTCGTTCATGATGGCTCACTTCAGTGATAAGGATGACATTGTTGCGAAATTATTAACCGAGTCATTTTCAAGATTGAGTTATAATGATAAACTGGAGTGGCAAAGGATCAGCTGCATGACCCGCCATCAAGTGCTTCATCCAAAAGGACAGGAGGATGGACTTTGTGTTTAAGTGATTTGATCATCAAAGGTAGGCCAAAGTCATTTTCAATGTGGGACGCCGTGCCGACTTAATTCATTTGTAATTGTTACTTGGCTGTGGGTGCCCTGTCATGATAGGTGTTTATATCAATGGTGTTGTTCTGTGTGGTAGAGGGTCGCTGTCATTGATGCGTTTTGCACCCCGGGCCGTTGTTTTGATATTCCGCTGAAGTATACGCTGTGACGTAATAACTCTTCTTTTTTGTTCTTTTCGAGGGAAGGGGGGGGTCAGAGGGCCTAGGTATAAAAGTCACGGCTCGTCACTGCAAACTAGTATTTATTTTGACTGTGGCTAGGCTACTTCCATGGCAGTTCAGAGCTATCCATAAAGTGATGGTTCATTTATGATGTTGGGCTTCTATTTTATGTATCTGGGTTGAATCAAAGTAATTAAAGCTCTACTGCAGGGACAGAAAGAGAGGGGAAAAGGAACAGAAAAAATTTATTTGATATCTCCATGCCTTCTTGTCCAACATTCTCTATTTTCCTCTATCATACAGTATTGTTGTGCTTTCTTCCTCTATTATGTTCCCCATTATGCTCTTACTTTACTTCTTGCTCCTTCTGTCTTTGCTACTCCGTCCCATTATTTCCTTCCCTCGCTTTATTTTACATTACATGTCACTTGTTAGACACTTTTTATCCAAAGCGACTTACATACTCAATACTGTGGACAATCCCCACAGGAGCAATTTGGGGTGAAGTGTCTTGCTCAGGGACACAACTACATGCTGACTGCAGTGGGGTTTGAACCTGTGACCCCTTAATCCGAAAACCAACGCACAAACCACTGCACCACACACCTTCCTCTCCCCCCTTCCTTACTTGCTCAAACATGAAATGGCTGTTGGCCTGCTTGATCGTGTGAAAGCCCTATTAGTTGACAGGCCAGCTCCTATAGCCTGCTCCTGGAGGGCCTGTAAGGCATTCTGAAAATCATCCTTGTTGGTGTGCAGTCTGTGCCCCACTCTGGATATGGAACAGCTTTTTGCGTAATCGCTAGCAAGCACAATGCAAATTCATGACACATAAAACACATAAACACAATTTACTAATTCTCCTATACCTCATAATGAAACAATATATATTCAGTAACCTACACTGATTGGGTTCAGATTTTGAATAGGAAACACAGGCTGAAAAAGACATCCATGGAATTCAACATTTCATCTCACAGTCTGAAAATAATGTATGTATTACAGTGCAAAGACACTGCAGTGAAAAAGAAGAAAAAGAAGAATCTGCAACAGTTACAACATAAAGTGTTTTTATCTGATTTGCTTGAGGATGGCTGATGGAGTTACAGTGAACAGTTCAACCTTTTATGAATTTCTGTCCACTAGCAATGTTTTTATGAATGGGTCCTTGTTTTGTTTGTGCGTGCATGTGCAGTCGAGTGACGCAACGCAATTCTCCAAAGGACTGCTGGCAATGCTAAATTGATCTCACTTATGCAGATGTTTGTCTTACCCATTTAAGAGGCCAAACTGATCACACAAAACGTTTTGTGGAGAAACATTTGATATAAACTTTTATAAATCTTTGATAATTTTGTTACAATCTTATCATTTACATTTCAGTGAGATTTTTTCTAGGAAAAAATAAGAAATCAGACAACCATTTCTTCAATTTCCCAACTGACATTTAATATAATAACTAATAAATAACATATTATAACGCTGGCAAGGCAGTAATAAAAACCATGATCTTCATCAATAATTGCTTAAAATAGTGTGTCTGAGTTTGATGTCTCAGACCCTTATTTACATAAATGAAACTGAAATAAACATATGTGGGAGGGTGCTAGTCTGCTGCAGCGTGACTTTTTGTTTAGCTGGGAATAAAAGGACATTGGCTTTCTTTAAAAGATGAATGTGTCTTGGAACAAAGCTCAACTTGAAAATGTATGCATATATAAACATCAATCTTTATGTATCTGTTCCTGAGACAAACTCATTTTGAGGTTTGGTTTATCTCGTACACTGAGTAGCCTACTATGTCTGATAAGGCCTTGTCCCACTTTAATAGGTGAATATCTGGCCACGAGAGCACAAAAAACAACTCCTCAAGAAAGGTTGTGAGCTAACGTGGAGCAACCATTCAAGAGTCAATAGAATTGAAAGTGGAGCGGAAAGGGATTGGCCTTGATCCCTTCTAAATGTTAAAGGGGACCTATCATGCAAAATGCACTTTTTGATGTCTTTTATACATAAATATGTGTCCCCGGTGTGTTGGGGAACTCACGCAGCGTCAGAAAATAAAACCCTCTCTCTTTTCCTCCGTACCCAAATCTCTAAAAAAGGGGGTACAATGGAGCTGATCCAGATTTGCGGCCGATATGACGTAATATCGGCGGCAGACCCACAGCACTATCAGGTTGCTATCAGAAACAATGCCCGACTGTTTTGGACGTAATATGGTCGGTGTTTACATTAGCATCGCTAACACTCAGAGCTAACATGTACTGGAGAGCATGTGTGTGAAGAAGCAGGAAATAAAAAGGAACACACCTTGTGGTATAACCGGCAAGAGAGAAGCCTTTGAGCTCATACTGGTCGTTTCTCAATGTTGAGTAAAGCTGCTGCAGAGCCACTATTTCAAGTATACTACGTCATCGAGTGGCGCCGAAGGACTGTTTAAATGCCCAGCATTCGGCGCCACTCGATGACGTAGTATACTTGAAATAATAATCCTTGCTTTCATCACCGGAGCATTTTAGACAGTATCTGCCAGGTCCCGCATGAGCCGGCATAAGCTCCGCCCCCTCTTATTTTTATTTTGTTTCAGTTTTCAGTTTATTTATACAGGTGGATATCTCATTGACACACAGGGTCTCATTCTCAAGAGAGACCTATTTATACCCAGAATCAGCACTGTTGTAACAGCAAGAGAAATAGAGGGATATGAGGCATGATGGGTGATGTTTTTTTGTTTTACCAAAACACTTCATAGGCATGTTTTTTATATTTTTGTATATATGCTATTGCCTACAAATAGCATGATAGGTGACCTTTAAAATACTGCTAAAGGTCACAGAAAAGCAAAATGATGTTTGCAGTTTTCCAAAGATACAGAAAGGGAGGTAGAGAAAGAGGGAGAAAAGGTTGCCATAAACAGGCTGAAAGATACAGTATGATAAATAGATGAGGAAAACTCATGAAAACTAGGTACAATCAAACCACCTTATACTTTTCCCTACATAGAATATAGTGTATCTAGCTGCATGGTGAGACAGCACATAGAGGAGGTAAAAAAAGTCGAGTGTGAGGAAACAAGCTGACGGTACGTAAAAGATAAAAGATGGAGGACGGTAAATGTGAGGGGGAACGGAAATTAGGGCACAGGCAGGAGGAAACAGCACTCTGGTGTTCTTTAAAGTTGAGCCATCAAAACCCCTAAATCCCAAATGCTGCCTGCCAGGACTCATCCTGCCTGGTCCCCCCTGTACCATTGAACCTTTAAGAGATCCACACCTCTATATCCGTCCATCTCTCACTCTATGTTCACTCTTCAAATCCTCTCTGCTTCTCTCTCTTTTTTCAACCCCTTTTCGTGCTGTGAGGTGGCAGAAGAGGGAAGCGCTGCATTCATTTATTATTTTCCTAACCCAATGCTGCCGACCCTTCCTCTAGAAGCTGCAGTTATGACTAGAGTTGGGAACCGAAACTCGGTTCCAGATGAGAACCGATAAGAAAATGCTGGGCACCGGGTACCCATACAAAATACACAATTTTGGTTCTGCTTAACGGTTCTGCTTAACGGTTCCTAAACGCGGTAGACCCTGTATTCCACCGGGTCCGTCTGCACCGCGGTGCGCGGCAACCCGGTGCAATACAGGGGCGGACTGGCCATCAGTGTGTTCTGGAGAATCACAGAACGGCCGGTCGCCAGCGGGACGTTGACGGCCGGCTCGGTTCACTGACGGCCGGTGTTGTGTCAAATTATGCACCCCCATCGTGAAATGCACCCCTTGACACGGGAACGCGCATTTGAATGTATAGTCCGCTATTCTATGGTGTCTTTTTGATGGGTGGGTTGTCGAATCCTGGATTTTGCATTCATTCCTCACTTATTTTTCAGTAAATGTTGTATTTAATATATTTTTTAATTTAATTGTGACGTCCTGTCTGTATAACTTTGCATATACTTGTGCTTTACACTGTATTGTTTATTTGTACGTCAAGTGCTTGAGGGTGGGATTAATAGCATTTTTTTTTATTTTGGGTGGTGCTTTTTATGAACAGCCTGGTTGCCACGATATGCACCCCTTGCTATCTCTGACAATAAACGTGTCACATACATGAAACTTGCTCCATTTATTGGTACTAGTCCTACAACTATACCCATAGTGCTTGAGGGTGGGATTAATAGAAGCATCTTTTTTTAGGGGGGGTACTTTTTACGGCGGGGGTGCAAATTTGACACAACACCGGCACCGCCCTTCATTTTTTTAAACGGCATCATGTAAATTGCGCTGACAGGCGACAGAGGTCCACAGTTTCCCCGCAGCGAGGCTCCCCCGCCCTCCCGTTGACAGTTCACGAGCTCAGTCACTTCATAACACCAAAGATGGATTGCGGTAAACGCTCTAAAGTGAGGCTCCACTACACTAAAAAAGAAAAAGACAAGGCACAGTGTAATGCCTTTGGCAAGTTAAAATAAAGCACAGCTATTGTGCAATACATTTGTATTGCATGTCTTTTTTTTATTTGTAAAAATGTCAGTTAAAGCTTAAAAGAATAAAGATATTTTTGTTATCTAAACGTTAGACCTCTTTCTTTTATAATTTTGGAGTCGAAACGGGGAATCGATAAGAACCGGAATCGATAAGCAGAATCGGCATCGGAATCGATACATTTCAAACGATACCCAGTTATGACTGGCGGAGGTGTCTAGACTTCCCTGCACCACCCTCCTTCTGTGCTCTTCTACTTTTAAATGTTGCCTCCCTAAAGCTGGGATCAGATTTTTGTTTATTATAGTCTTTTTATGTTGATGTTTCAAACTGTTTGTCTCTGTTGAAAAATATTAACAGACTCAGAAAAACATTCTTCATTTTTCTAATGAAGAGTCTGTTTCTAAACCTCATTGCACTGCTTTCACTTATAGAGGAAGAACAATATGAATCACCAGGAATGTATTTTCCTTTCCCTTGATGCTCCACTCATTCATGGCAGTGTTCATAACAGTTTCCTAACTTCAGAACTAATACCTACAGTCTGTGAACTCAATGGACTGTGTTCACCTTATAAGTTGATATGGCTAACTCATAAGCTAACAGTGGCTAACTTAACCGCTAAATAAGCTGTTTTAGAGGAACATTATCATTTATTAATAGTCAATTTCTGTCAATGAGACCAATAACAGTCAAACTTTCACTACGACCTTTGCGCTTTGTCTTTACTGACACCTAGGAAAAAATGGCTGCTAGCTGCTAAATGCTAGGTGCTCACCATTTATCCAGTGGTTGGTTTGTAAGCTGAGTATAGCCTACAGCAGTGGTTCCCAAAGTGGGGAGAGCAGAGGCATGACAGACGCGCAAGAGACCAGGAGGAAAAATGGTTATTAAAAAAAAAAAAAAATCTCGGAGTTTTTAGCTTCTGGCGTGAGCTACGCTAACGGATATAAGGAGTTTAAGTGGAGGAGAGTCCTCTCCTGTCAGACTGAGAGACTCAGTGAACTTTTGAGCACCCTCTATGAAACGTCAAACTACCCCACAGCACCCCCAAAATAAATCTCTGGCGCCGCCACTGAGCCTGACTTGTGTTGGGGGGGCCCGACTTTTTTTTTCTCCAAAGGGGGGGCCTGACAGAAAAAGCTTGAGAACCACTGACCTACAGTGTGTTTTAGATATGTTTAGCTTGAAGCTGCAAAATAACAAAACCATGAGAGAAATTACAGTTGGGAGCAAAGCCAAAACAACAAGCTAAAAGATGCTATAAAATTCCTTTAAGCTAACGAACTTTTAATTATTATACTGTCTGGGGTTATGTGCCAACATTTAACATACAATAGTCATGTTGCATGACATATTAATGTGGACATATTTATTAGAGCAGCTCTAAGTAAAAATGGCATTCATACTTACATTTTAAATCAAGTGTTTCCAAATAGATAAACTAAACTGAAGATTACATATATATTTATGGCTAACTAAAATCTGTTTTTCTTTATGGTTAGCAACATCATATTTTATGGATAAGTCCCTGCCTTCATTTCCAAGTGTGAATCTATTCAGCTGTTTTGCTTAAAAAATAAAGTTTGTGCTTAGTCATCATCACAAGGATAAGATTGAATGGACACATGGTGACTTGAAAAAAATTACGAGCCAGGATGACGAAGCAACATTGCGTGTTGCACTCACCACAATGCAGCACAACCTGGACATCCTTTACACATCATAAGACAACAAACTGTGTGTGGAAATTGTTTCAACATAATTTCACAACATCCTAAGGGTAACTGTTTATCATGTGCAGTTTGAAAAACCACCAGAACTGCTTCACCATGTCAAAAGACATCTGAGGTTGGGTCGGCTGCCAAGAACAATAAAGGCTTGTTAAACACATACTAAAGCGTCAAAGAAATGTAAGAACATTTTGAAGTATGTTTTTCTGATGTACCCTAATAGAATATTGACGAATGTATATTTCCTTTTGGTGAATCTTTACAAACTTTAGTCTATCTTTTATGTTATAGGAATCAGTCCTATTTTCACATAAACTATGGGAATCCTTCACAGTACAACGTTTTTCATGATAGAAAAAGGAAAATGTTTATGTATCGATCCATTACTTTTTAAAGCAGGAAATGTTGGATCATCAATCAAATATGGAGGCGTGTGGTGCAGTGGATTGTGCGTTGGTGTTGGGATCAGGGGAGCACAGGTTCAAACCCCACTGCAGTCAGCGTGTCGTTGTGTCCCTGGGCAAGACACTTCACCCTAAATTGCTCCTGTGGGGATTGCCCACAGTATTGAGTATGTAAGACGCTTTGGATAAAAGCGTCTAACATGTAAAAACATTATTAAAAAGGCGCTGAAACTACATAATTGGAATTGGAAGGCAGCTCATTGTAATGTTTACTGTTAGTCTGCATTATGTTATTGCTCATATATGATTATAAAAGCTTCCACCCAGAGGCAAACAACACATTTCCGAGAAACACTTTTTGGGCATGAAATGTCTCTGCTGTTAACTTGTTGTGTCAAAAAATGCATTGAATTGCTTCATCAAAATAACTGAGAAACCAATACTGCTTCCTTGTTTTACAGAAACAAACAAGGCCCCAAATCACATTTTTGGAAAAACATTGTAAGAGAGGGGTTTCGTAAACTACACATTTGCAACGTACCTAGATAGACGTTTATATGACAACATATCCTCTTAGTAAATAGGGAAGTGAGAGGTAAACTGCAACAGTCAGTCTGGATAGCATAAACACAGTTAACAAGCACTGTTGAAAACATATAAAAGGAGTATTTTAGATTGCTTACTGAAAGCTGCCACAGCCATTATGAGGGTGACCACGATGGAGACCCAGGAGACCCAGAGGGCCTTCTTCCTGTAGCTCTGAGCTTCGTGGGGCTTCAGCCGCATGCTGCTCTCGAGAAGACCTGCAATAAAAAACATAAACTCTGTTACAATTCTTTCTTTCTTTGTCTTTGTTTTTTGTAATGGCCATTTATGTTTTATTGCAATATCATATCAGGCTTCAGAGGTTGCATAAATGGTCATTTGACCTTTTCCAAAACTTATATTGGATAGGAATAAGATTCTCATGAAACTTAAATCAGTACTTTGAATGAACAATCTACTGGTATGGATAAAATAAGAATGTTTGTTATGTTATTATATTATGGACGTGAATTAAATAAGAGAACGTTGGATTTTGTTTTCGCAAAGAACACTAACACTGGTCTTCTGACTGAAAGTCCTGTTCTGTGTCTATCCAGCCAACCAACCCATGTTTTTCCATAGGGTCATTTCCACCCTTTTTATTGGAACAGTTCCACAACAATGGTGTATTTTTTTCGTCTGAATATAAAGATAAAGCATTTACTAGACTCCTGGTGCTAGGATGGGTTAAAAGCAGAGGCCAAATGTCACTGTGTGTGCTGTGTGCTCTGCATGTGTGACCATTATAGAGGGTTTCATCCCTCCCATTGTATCTATAATATGCCAGACAAAATTATGAGGCAAAAGGGTAATTCATACTATGAGTCCAAGTGTCCACGAGGCTTTGCTATGGTCTTTGTGACTCAAATTACAGTCATTTTCATGCAGTCCAACATTTCATACCACGATGTCTTTAAGCTTAGGAAGTTTTGACATTTGAAAAACATTACAAAAGTGACCAAATGCATTCGATAAATGTACATTTGTAGTACAAAGTACATTTTTAGAAAAGGGATTTAATCGGTTGGATTGATTGATTAAATCCGGTCCTAAAGTCTATTTACTGTTGTGTGTAAAAATAATTAAAAGTATTCCGAATCAAAAGGGAGGTCAGTGGTCAGGCTCCGCTAATGCTTCATGACAATACTGCTCATAAAAAAGCATTGTTGTTGTAGCAGCTACAACCAATCCACTACAAGTCCCCAATAGACTTATCAATGTGTATGCATTGCTGCCTTCAACATGAATGGGGTTTTAAGTTCCACCCTCCATGCATCTTTCCTGTAAGATAATTCTCCACACCTTCGAGGAAAGCACAAGACCATCATCAATGTACACTGAGTGACGTTGTGTAATACCCGAGGAACCCCAGTATAATGCAGATAACAGGGACGGCTTGTCAAGTTTTACTTTCTATACTCTTTTCCATTGAGTTAAACAAAATGAATACACATATATATTTCTATTTATATAAATATATATTTAATTACCATGATGATGCCATATAATTTTTATATCCAACTTTAATAGCTCTTTAAGGCACAATTCCCTTCTAAGAGACTAAACAGATATAATGGCTTAAGAAGAATACTCATTATATTATTATTCCACATGCAATTTATTTCTGTGAGAAAAGTGATTGCCTGAAGTCAGACAAACTGCCTGAAGCTATTATGTTGTCATCAAGCTCTGCACAACAAGGTTCAACACGGATGAGGTGTCATTGTAGTGGGAGAGGAATTATTCAAGAGAGTGCAACAACACTTCCTCCGGGAAGTAGGACTTTGCCTTTTACATGCTACCTTCTTTTTAAAACCCAAAATTCTAAAATCTCATTGACCATGGCTGAAAGTTCCACTTTCTGTAGTCAATGTAACACAAAACTGCGTCATTTGTCTAATGAATATTTAATTGTAAATAGATGTTCATGTGCCACATCACCTCTGCAGGTTAAAAGTTGGGCTACCGTGTTTTAGTATTAGGCTTTTCATCAAGACAGACATTAAATAATAGCGGGAAAAAAGCAGCTGGTAGAGATATTATGACATTTAGTAATTAGTGTAGATCAAGCTCCTAAAATGTTACATTATATTTGACATGTCCTGTGATGCAATTAACCGCATATTTTAGTTTGGCCCTTCCTGTCTGGTACAAGCACGCATCTCTGATACCCCACACATCCAGTTTGTTATGCAGGCTCTCTGTTTAGAGACTTTACTGTGAAATTATATTTTCTCAGACTATACAAAGCTTTTCCTGACACACAGAGGACGTTATACCAATACCCCTGAGTCATCATGACTTGACAATTGACCTTTATTGTCTGCGTAAAATCTGTTGAGTTCCCTCTTTTTTTTTTAAATCAGCATTGGTTTCAATGAGTATCCTTTTTCTTGTAGAAAAGCTTGATGCTGGGGCACTTAAGTACATTTTGTATCTCTACACTTTGTTCCCCCCAGAAAAAATGGTGTAGCACAAAATAGAAAAAGGCCCTTTTGACAAATGTACCATGAGACAACCACTGTACCACATATTTATTTGATTGTCTTTTTTATCTTCGCATTTCTTTGGGATGGAAATATCCCCATGCACACAGCCCTGTTAACTGCCATTGCTTAGTATACAATGTGTTTTTCAATCTGCTTTGCTTAAAGCAGCAAAAGAAAGACACTGTAGGAGCCATGAGAGTGAACCAATGCAGTAAAGTTGAGGGGAACAAAACCAAAGATATGAGCAAGAAGATGCTATAAAACTCCATTAAGCTAACGTGAACTTTGGAGTCGGGCGAAGATTCTGTGTGGGTTTGTCCTCAAACTTTTATTAAAGCGATCTTGTATGTTATGTGAGAAAATGACCATTTCACATTGGTATCATGGTACAGCAAGGGTATCATTCATACTTAAATTCATTAGAAAAAACTGTATTTGTTTTGTTTGTTTCATGTCTCTAGAATGGCAAGTTCCCCCAGCAAATATCCATTCTTACTCCCACTGCTTGTCTAGTGTGAGTGTAGACAGAACGAGACGTTGCAGACACAGTGTCCACAAGGAGTTGGTGCTACTAGGATGACATCTCTCACCAGCTTCCCATCATTGAACACTGCCAACTGCTTTTGACGGACAGCCAGACACTTCACTCCAAGCAATGTACTTTTGCAACTGACATTAGTTAATTACAAGAGTAATGTATCTTTCACTTTTGGTAGCTCGAAGTGCTAAGGTTAAAAGGCATGTGCCTGGGGCCACTTAAGTTTTGATAATGCATCTGTTAAAATTGCTATCAAAATGTGTCAAATGGGAGGTGGAGAAAGCCATTAAATATATTTGTTTCAGATATATTTCAATACCTTTGTATATGTACTGACCCTTAATGCAGGGTTTAAGATGTAAGATGTATGGTTATATGGATATTTCTCACAGCTTTCATTTTGAGCATTCAGTATTCACACATGCAAGTGTTGTTGTCACAAGAGGAGTACATAAAACACAAACCTTTGATTATCAACATCCCTAGGGCACAATCACATGTACCCCTTGACCATCATCATCTAGCTGTGTGAAATCATTTTATCTGGCCATAATTGATTACTTTGATGATAGAAATTCTAAAGAAATCACATGGCTTTTGTGTAGAAGAAGCTATAAAAAAAAAGTGTGTGTGTCAGAGTGAAGACAGAAGACTCGTGTAAATGATTTGAATGACTAGTGTTACACTAAAGGCATGAAAGGCCAGCTAAAAGTGTGTAGCTTGTTAGAACCATTGGCTGTGACAGGCTAACTGATTGCAAGACATATTTAAAAAAAAAATCTTATAACCTGTCACTGACCTGCTTTGATAACTCCTTGATAAGGAGTGACTCTGGAGAAACCATTGTTTCCAGAACAGAAATTGCCAGATCACAAGTAAAGCTTACATAAATGCAATATTCCCAAAAGGTTTGTTCAAAATCATAATTGATTGTACTGGACAAATTATGACCTTGTTATGTATCTAGCTGAGAAAAGGCCGATAATTAAACTGCACATGGAGCTACTTTGAAACCTTTAAAAATAAAAAATGATAATGTGGTGTCTGGGTTTTAAACTTAAAAACAGAAACATGACTGTTGTTCAAAAGCCTTTTAGCGAGACCGGCTAACAAGCATGTGGGTGTGTGTCTGATGTGTGACTGAGGGAGTGATGCAGCATGGTTAAATCCCTTTGCTCACATGATCCCAGGCTGGGGGATCAGACAGAAGGCATGTGCTCAATATCTTCTCATGCACTGTGGAGAGGCAGAGCAGCATGAATTATTTCACAGATTATCTGTCTCAAGCTTTTACAGTAAGGATTTAGTGTCAGTTTTGGCAAATATGACAAAAAAAAGTAGTTATTAAAATAAAGTAGCAGATTTAGTGGGAAATATAGGTTCAAGTTTTTGGGGATTCGAGCCAAACAGTTCAATGCATCTTTCTTATTTTATCCTTCATTCTGAATGTATCTCTTGCTAGTGTAGATACAAGGTGGATACTGTCCGTTGATATAAAATACATCCAATAAAATAACTCTACCTATTCTAAATGCAATAACCATTTATTTGTTTTATTGACTCCACGTCTGCTTAATTATATTAGCATCAAAACTACTGAGTTAAATTAACATTTCAAATATCCATTGAAATCAGATCCATAATAACTGAATGCATACATAAACTAATTAGCTTATAACTGAGGCCCTGTTATTATCAACTGTGGAATGTTTTCCAGAGGTCTTTCTTCATGTTAGAAGATGAATGGGATTAAATTAGTGGAAACGTACACAAATACACATCAAGCACAGTTAGGGGTTTGGCATGCATGTGACTGGTATCAGAATAGCTTTGGCTGAGCCCCAATGTGCATGACTTTTCCACAGAGGCAAGTACAAATGAAAAAAAGAATGGAAAGCTTTTGGGATTGGATTCAATGTATCAATATGTTGAGCTTTGAATTCAACTTTCGCTTCACTCTGATCTGCTGATGTAGGACTGTTATAAATTATTTAAAAGACAGCAGGCTAAAAATACCTCACATGGATAAAAATACCCCTCCCATCTCCCTATGGTACCCTTTAACACTTCATAGATAGACTATGCATCCATAACTTTAAAAAAAATCCAATTAATGGATTAAGTTACCTTCTCCCTCCACACTGTCTGTGATTTTCATCTCCTGGCCCGTGGGGAGCGTCTCGGGCTGGCCGGGGCTCTTGGTAGGCTGGTGGTGGTTGTTGGTGAAGCCATCCTGGGCGCACTGGCCGTTCCGCATCGCAGCCGTAAAGGGATCCACAATAGTCGGGTCTGGGACGGGGTAGGTGTCCTGGGAGGCCGGGTCCGTCATTGTTGTTGCTGTTCGTTTTGTTTGCAGACTCAAAGAAAGGATGATGAGGAAGAGATTCACGCCGGAGTAAGTGCAGAAGCCATCCAGCGTGTCCTAATAAAGCCCGGTGTAGACTCAGCTGATGCGCAGAGGGGTGGGATGGCGATTCGAGATGGGAGATAAAGGGTTGTTCTCCCCAGCATCAGCAGCGAGACAACTCCCTCTCTATGGAAAGTGAACCCTGCGAAGTGCAGCCTCTGTGACTGGAAACCGCCAGTTAGACACAGTTTAGGGTTAGATGCGGCGATGCGATAAATGCTGAGATCTGCTGTGGATATGGCAGGCGGTGCCAGCAAGTTTTGTTTTTTTTGTTATCTCTCTCCACCCCTTTCCTCCTTCTCTCCTCTCAGAACTCACCACCTATTTCTCATACAGGCCACTCTATGACAGTGGTGGAAGAAGTACAGCTCTTTTACCTAAGCAACATTGTGAAAATACAGTAATAGTACAAGAGTTTTGGTATCACAATACACTTTAACTGTTAGTTAACAGGGAAATAACTATTTGTACATAATGGCCCATGTCATAATAAGATGTATTTAATCTCATTTATCTAAACCTGTAAAGTAAAGTTATAAAAGTTAAAGATATTGTCTTCCAAATGTAGTGAAGTAGAGGTACAAAATTAGCAGAACATCTAAATACTCAGGTTAAAGGTAGGGTATGTAAGAAAGAATGGAGAAACCAGCTTGAGTGCGCTAGAATTTGAAAGTACACAACCGGAAAAAATACAGAGCCCCTCACCCAAGACACACGAACGCGCACATGACCAATGAGGGCACGAGATAGGTTTGTGCACAGATGGAAGGCTGACAGGCAGGTAGGCCATCCAGTTATTTTAGCTGGGCCAGCTCAAATGATTGGTCGTGCTTTTTACAGCGCTACGGCTTCCACAGATGAAATTTGTTTATGTATTTATAGTCAAAGCATTTCATGTATTCATTGCAATCGTCATGTTAAGAATATAACAAAAAGTGTATCTGATGTAAATTACCTATACCTACCTTTAAGTACCCTGCAAGTCAAGTCAAAATTGTACTAAGCTACAGTTTTTGAGTAAATGTACATTCTACCATTGTGTGTGTGGAGCATACACAACAAAGCAAAAATATAAATTATAAAAGCAACAACAATTGAACTTTTATGAAAACTATTTTTTTGAAATACTGTTATAACATTAAATATATTGACAAATATGTACACAAAATAAAGACATACAAAACATCTAAGTACAGTACAACATGACAAAATTCAAAGTGTGCAGTATTGGGATTTAAAGAGAAGAGCTGAGCAGATATTACAAGAGGTAGCTTTGTATCCAAATATGCAAAATATACAGTGCTATGTGAGGAATTCAAGAACTTAAAATAATGTTTATGAAAAACACCTTATTAAGTAGGATTAGAAAACATTTACTTAGATACAAAATACTTGATAGTGCTCCTTGTGGTTTCTGAGGAACAGCCATGTTCTTGTCATACTATACGTAGGAGTACATAGAGTCGTTTTTTTCCTGAAAAAGAAAGAAATATAGAAAAAAAGAGTAGTCCCAAGGGCCCAACATCTAATTATGGTACAGAGGAAAAAGTCCAATTTCAACAAAACAGTTTCACCGTTTTTGAAGATCCCAGAGAACACTCCCACCAAAAAGAAATTCCACATTTCAATTGCTGGAACAAATGGGTTAATGGAATAAGAGATAAGTGGTTTAGTTTATTTACGTTTTGCTCTCTAATCCGAGAATCAATTCATTGACCCATGGTAAATCCAATTATCAGCATGCAAATCAATTATGTTCTCACCTGCCTGCAAGCTGTCAGGATGAACAATAAGTAACAACTACTGACCAACAGGTGGCACCAAAACCCGCAATTATGAGAAGGTGAGGATGTGAACTCAGGATAAAAATCATTTCCGTAAAATATAAATGAGATTGACACCGATTTGCTCTACAGTCAATAACAAACAGCCTATAGTCAAAAGCCATAATGATAATGTATGAACATCATCTTTACCCTTAAAGGGTTTTTATCCTGGGGGGACGGACACTTTAACATGCTGTGCCCATGTCAAGCATTAAGCTTTGTGGAATTGAGTACATTTACTCAACCATTATATTTTGACATGATTGTGCCACGCAAGTACCAAGTGTTGTACATTTTTTACTCAACTGTCATTTAATACACATAGTTATTTTTAACAAGCAAATCATGATATTGTTATGTGATATTATACATTACTTTACAAACAATAACCCAGTATTTTTACAAGTATCTAAATGTGCTCTACATTAACACAATACAACACTAAAATGCTCTGACATTTGTTAGTGTAACAGCATAGTTAAATATTGTAATGGAGAATTAAAATAAAATTGGTTATTTTCAATTGTAGATCTTCTACCACTGGTAGGACAGTTTCATACTTAAAAATTAAAGAGGGATGTCACCTAATAAAAACTAACCTAAAACAATATGTTTTTTAGCCGAAGTTGAAAAACTGTCCACTGATTTTGCCTCTCTACTATTTTCAGGTATTGTGTTCAAGAGCTTCACCCATTTAATTATTCATTTTATTAAGGTATGCGAGTATTTGAAGTTGAATACTAAATGGATCAGTATGTCAACTATTTACAACGTTAAACAGCCTTCACTGACTGATTACTTTCTGCTTGTTTTACAGACTAGGTAATAAATGACCAGGCTGTCCCAGCAGCAGCCATTCACCTGCCGGTCATTGGTTTCTGTCTGAGGGTGGAAAGCTAATTTGCTGGATTCGCAATCAGTTACTGCAGGAAATCTTTGGCAGCTCCACTTTTCCCAGAAGATGAAGATTGATATTCATAATCATATTTTACCAAAGGAGTGGCCGGATTTGAAGCAGGTAGGCACTGAAAGATCATGTAGTTCACATCTTTGTATCAGTTCCGCAGCGGTCAGAGCTTCAATGCAATTCAAAAGCAGTAAAGTCAAATGTACAGACTTGTTTCTCCATTTGGAGTATCAGCAGGGAGTTTAACAGATCACTCCATAAATCAGTGTTCTCTATGGATGGTTGAACTTTAATCAATAGGTGGCGATTGGCCTTGCTCTTGCCTGTCCTATCTGTTATCTGTGTCTGCTCTTATGTCTTTGTTACTATGGAGGCCTCTGGCTTTGGCTAATGATTTCCCATGTTTAGTGCTGGACAGAAGACATATCCTGCACACTGGTGCATTCACCCCAACCCTTATTTCTTTCTTTCTTTCTTTACAGTAGTATGTAAATGTATAATAAAGGATGCCTGTTTGTACATGTTAATGTTTTTCTAAATGTGAATAATATATCCTACTTAAATATATATATATATATCCTTTCCATAGTCATTCACAGACAAATACTTTTACGGTAAATCTAAATAGTGACATTGCTTATTTGAGTTATCAGTATTGACACCAGAGAGGTCTAACAATAATATCAATAGACTGAAATATGATTGTTTAAGATTAGGAAGGGATATTTCTGCCTTAAAAACTAAAGCATATCCTTTTTATTTAACCACTATTTTACTTTGGGGTCACCGAGACCATCTGAAACAGAAGTATAGATAATTTTCTTGAAACAAACATTTCCTTAGATCAAGCAGTCAACATACATCTCTTTAAGTCACAAATGATAAAGTTGAAACGCCTCCATTGGACTCCTTTTACTTGTTTACTTTGGCAACACAATGACATCATTTTGTAACTCTTGCGCTACAATTGGCAAGCGCTCGAAAACACATTGCACGTGATAGGCTAATGGGCGGGACATCTCTCACAACAGAGCCAGCCAGCCAACTAATCAGAGCAGACTGGGCTCTGGTTTCAGACAGAGGGTGAAAAGAGGTGCTGCAGCACAAAACAAATAAAGAGCTGTTTGAACATTAGAGCATGGAGACATGTCACAGTAGAAGCACTAAATAGAACTATGAACCTGACATTTAGAATAATAGGGCCCCTTTAAAGGTTTCCTATCATGCTATTTTTAGGCATATATTATGGGTGTCAGATATATAAAAATATATAAAAAACATGTCAGTGTTTTGCTCAAAATACCAAACAAATCATGCATTTGTAGACATCCCTCATATCGCTCTATGCGTCATATGAGAGGCCGTGCCCCTGCCTTACATTTTTCGCCACAGATTTTGGGAAATTGGTCCGTACATTGTGGAGATTTTAAGACCGCGGAGTCTACACATGTGCAGCCTAAAAATGTCTCCTAACGAAGTACGCCGGGCTCGGTAGATTTCCAAGTATGCTGGAGATTGGAACAGTACTTTGGCGGCACTTTGGCGGCACACTTGAAATAGTAGCTCTGCAGCAGCTTTACACCCACTCTCTCCAGTACAGGTTAGCTCTGAGTATTAGCTATGCTTGCTAATGTGAACAAAGAACATTACGTCCAAAACCCATCGCGCATTGTTTCTGATAGCAACGTTTCTGATAGTGCCGTGGGTCCACATTTCCGATATTACGTCATATCCGACGCAAATCTGGATCAGCTCCGTTGTACCCCCGTTTTTAGAGATTTGGGTATGGAGGAAAAGAGAGAGGGTTTTGTTTTCTGACACTTTGTGAGTTCCCTGACACAGCGGAGACACATATTTATGTACAAAAGACATCAAAAAGTGCCTTTTGCATGATAGGAGACCTTTAAAGACGGTATGGTTATCAGGATCTCAAACAGCACATTTTGTTAACTCACTATCCTCTTCACTGTGAACTGGCATTCAGGAATTACATTAAAAGTCAACAAAAAACTACTTGAAGACGGATTGAAAGCCATCTCTCATTTTGAATAGCCGAGGCTTTCTCTGGCAGCAACAAAGTCCACAGTACTGCAGATCCGTGCACATATGAGATTGGGCTTTATGGCTGTTTTGCTCAAGTCGAACATTTGCGGCTTCATCTGTATTCAAGAGACAACAGCCTCAGATGGCACTCACTGTGAGTTATCTGCGCTGTTGAAGAAGATAGTCTGGATGAGGATCGAACTCTCGCAGATGGGATAACTCAATCAATGGAGGCTTTCCAACTGAAGGATCCGCAGGGGATACCAGACTATGTTCAACTTTATATACAGACATTATATCTTCTATCTATCTGAAAACACAATATTTGTAATCTAATGCATGGACTAATGTGGTTTTCAGCCCCAACATTATTAGGGAGAGACACTACTAGTACAGATTTTTGTCTCCTTTTAGACTAAATAGAGAAGAAAACACCTACAACGAACATGAAGGTGTTCCATTTATTACGCTTTGTCAATTTGTCTGTATATTTGTGTCTGAGCATTAGATATCGGCATTTGTGTATTTAGGCATAACACTTCAGACAACTTTTTTTCTGTCTTGGTGAAGGTAATCACCTGGGGATGTTTCATACAAGTGACATATTTGACTCTATTCATGTAGTTACTGTAGTATCTTGCAAAATGTTTGGAATTTCAAATCAATAAATTCATTATTTGAATACATATCTTTTAAAGGCTGTTCATGATACTTTGTGCCAGAAATGTTCACTTGCCCTTATACACTATACTTTCCAGTTACCTTCCTTTCTAAATGATGGCGGTTTGTACACGGGTTTATGAATACATAACTCACAGCCTCATTTAGAGCACACATGTAGATCTACCAAAGAATATACAAATATTTTTGTAATGGCTGTTGACATATACAAACCCCCTCCCTAAAACATTTGATTAATGTGTAACAATATAAAACAAGACATTTTAAACTGGATTTTTTTCCAAAATGAGATTTCTGTACATTGGAAAAATCTGTGCATACTATATTTATGCAGATTAGCACATATTCATATATTATATTAGTTACATTTTTAAACCTTATTCAGTTGTAGTGTCTAATAATGCATAATCATTATTTCCCCTTTGTTTCAGAGGTATGGATATGGTGGATTTGTGCAGCTTCACCATCACTGCAAGGTGAGTCACTTTGTCTTTTGTTTGCATGTACTGACAGGGTGCAGGAACTATGATGCAATTGTACTGCATACAATGCCGGGGACACAGCAGGTGTCTCCCGGCTGCACCACAGCCCCCCCACCCTGAGGACCTTTAAGCCCGCCTCTGAGCAGCTGCACGCGTCAGCACAGTGCCACTGTATCACTTCAAACAGGACCACGACACAGCAAAACACCGAGCAGCCTGCAACTTTTACATAGGACTTTGGTTTGGCATCAGCAGGTTGCACATAATGACGGATAGTTGATTGTGTCACGTTGATGCACTCAAACATAAGATGAGCATCTGTTTAAATCCTGATGCCAATGTTAAAACAGGACTCCAGGTGACATTGTAGTTGTGACAGGTGGCAATGCACCCAAGGTGTTTAATCACAGCCAACAATAGGGGAAGAAAACACTGTGGAGATGTTGTTTGTATATCTACAGTTAATTAGTGCACCCCTTTACATAGACATTTCGTCTGTTGTCGATGACAGATTGCATCTCTTATCTACCATGAAACAGCACTGCATCGCCATCATGTGGTTGGATATAGATGTCTAAAATCTCACGTAATCTAAAGAGTTTGAACATTGATATTTAATTAAGTGAAATAACCAAGAAGAATACATCTGCAAGGGTGACTCTAATAAGGACAATCTTTTAATTATAGTCATATACATACTTATAAGTTATTATATATATAATAACTTCTGAAGCTGGCACTGGAGCTTTGAAGCACCTCCTTACCAGCACCTCGTCAAGCACATCGTTACATCAATTCAGAACACCTGGCCACTAGAGCGAAAAGGCGCAGGGAACATATACCAAAACAGTCCTAAGAACTTAAATATATATTTTTACATTTGTCCCTAATTGTCCTCTGTAAAAATATGGATATGACCCGTGGTGAAAAGTATTTACTCCAGTACTGTATTTAAGTACAATTTTGAGGATCCTTTGGCTTGAATATTTGCATTTTAAGCTACCTTAAACTTCTACACCACTACAATTTGTAAGCATATGTTGTACATTTATAGATATAAAAAAATATATATATAAAGATATGTACACAATATAGATAAACTGAAGAATTGGGATGTACTATATTGGATAAGATACACTTTTTCTTCTGTGAAAATCAACTGGAAATATAAATTATAAGTAAGCCCCACTTTTAATGAATACATTAATAAAGGGAACACAATAATGGGTTTCTAGTTAAAACAATGTATTATTCCCCAAATGGCCATGCTGCACAATGAGTTTTAGTTTTAGTACTAGAATATTAATGCAAACACTTTAACTCGAGTAAAAGTTACATACTGTAAGTAAAAATATGGATATTCTATGAATATACTGCAGTATTATTTCTTCATCCATGGATACGACTGCTGGTTATGTCGTGTTTCAGGGTGAAGCGGACATGATGAAGGATGGGAAGCTGTTCAGGGTGATTCAAGAGAACTGCTGGGATGCAGACGCACGCATAAGGGACATGGATGAACATGGTATATATATTTTTAAGACGTGAAATACTTGACGACAATTTATATTTATGATGCCTAGATTTGCTTCTGTTTCTGACCCCTTCAGGTGTCTCAGTCCAAGCCCTTTCTACTGTCCCTGTGATGTTCAGCTACTGGGTAAGTGCACAAAAACAATGCAGCAACTGTGTTTTATGTCTGTTTATTTTGATAAAGAACTAAATCATAGTCCTGTTTGCTGTTCCCCAAATAACTGTGAGCTGTAGTTATGCAATGCTGTTCAAACAAGGAGCAAATCAAATTCTAGGCTTTTATACGAGTGTGCAAAGCTTCTTAACTCTTTTTCAGTCACAGAAGCATACATTTGAACAATGCACCTCCAGCTTTCAAATATCTTATTTAACTTAAAGTCTTATTTTCGGATTACAGGCCAAACCTCATGACACCCTGGATCTCTGTGTCCTTCTAAATGACGACTTGGCCCAGACAGTACGCAGCCACCCCACCAGGTTCGTGGGCCTGGGCACTCTGCCAATGCAAGCCCCTGACTTGGCGGTTCTAGAGATGAGGCGTTGCGTGAAGGAGCTGGGCTTCCCTGGGGTCCAGATTGGCTCACATATCAACAACTGGGATCTCAACGCCACTGAACTCCATCCTTTCTATGCTGTGAGACATTGAACATGGCAGACCATGCTTGTATAATTACATTGTTAGTTCCCCTATGTGTACACTGTGTTGACTCATTTCAAACTGAAGTGCATGGAAATCCTTTTTATTTGAGGATCAAAAATTGAAATATTGATCTTGTGGTTTGTATTCCGTGCAGGAAGCTGAGGAGCTGGGCTGCTCCTTATTTGTCCACCCATGGGACATGCAGACAGATGGGAGGATGGCTAAGTATTGGCTGCCCTGGCTGGTGGGTGAGGGAGAACGAGTAGGAACAGGAGCTATTGAATATCTCCTGGTCTAGCCAATACAAGAAAAAAAACACAGTTTTCCAAAGAGCAAACTTTTAGCAGCATTTTTATTGGTAAGCACCAGTCAAACATTAAAAACGGCATTATGAGTGCCAACATCAAACATTTTGAATAACAAAGGAAGTGTAATTCATGTGTAAAATACTGGATTTAACTCAACACTCAATAAACCTCAATAAAATATGTTATTTGAACGGCTAATAGATCGAATCCAATTCAATTTTTCCTCCTGAAATACGATCCTGGGATCTTGGCCAGGGTCATACCAAAACGGATAAGCTACAAGACTCGAAGAAAATAATTGGCAATAAAACGTTTTAACACATGGTAAAATATGATTTGGTTTGGACCGGAGATTATCGAATATTCAGCAATGGCCAATAAACGTAACATTTATTAATGCACTGACATTGTAGCCAACTGAGAGCAATAATGCTCTTCTTTTTGCTTTTCCTTCTTCCATTAAGTGTATTATCCTACCTATCAAATGATTGTTTAATAACACCAAGACCTCTAAGTAAAGAACATTTTCTTTTCTTTTCCACCCCAAAGGCATGCCGTCAGAGACAACCATGGCTATTTGTTCAATGATATTCGGAGGCGTCTTTGAGACATTTCCAAAACTGAAGGTCTGCTTTGCACATGGAGGTAGAGACCAAATGTTGCTGAAAAAAGTACATGTAGTGTCAACTTAAACATATTCTTCAAGCTCAGATGTTGTTGTTTGACTTATATTGCTTATGTTCATTTGCTTACAGGTGGCTCTTTCCCATTCACCATTGGCAGAATTGAACATGGCCACAAAGTTCGCCCGGATCTTTGTGCCGTTGACAACGACATCAGTCCACGAAAGTACCTTGGTTCTTTCTACACCGACTCCCTAGTTCACGATCCAATCGCCCTGAAGCTCCTCATTGACGTTATCGGAAAAGTGAGCTTGTACTTGTCATTCATTAAATGCACACAAGCCCTGTCTTAATGGTCGTGACACAGGGCTCATGCATTGAGAAACACTGAAGGAGTGTTGCTGGTTTTAAGTGTGTAGTGTGCGTGGGAAGTTCTAAGTATTATTTATGTGAAACAACATTAACCTTGGTTACACAAACAGTATACACAGGCACATTAAAGTAGTTGTTGTAGCTCTATTGATGTGTTGAAGCACTCTGATGCCTTAGAATGGTTCTACTGTAGCTATAACATAATTATTTCTACCTTTCATCTGATAGATAGAGATACTCTGGATGTTTATGTCTGCTTATGTACAACTCTTAAGTAGTTGTACACGTTAACATGCATGTATTACTCGTTCAGGATAAAGTGATGCTTGGAACAGATTATCCATTCCCACTGGGCGAGCTGCAGCCTGGAACACTGATTGAGTCAATGGACAAATTCGATGACAAACTAAAGGTGAGAATATGCTGTCATGAATTCACTTTATATTACATTGACAGGTAGAAAAGTCTAATCAGCAGCAGTGCAAAGTAAAACAAAATAATTAATTAAAAAAATATTATAAGAACTGCGTGTCTAATCTAGTAATTAACATGGCTTGTACTCTTTTGCTTTACAGGATAAATTGCTTGCAGGAAATGCATTGGAATTTTTGGGCCTGAAAAGAGAGAAGTTTGTGTGACATGAAAATCATATAGTGCTACATTTTGTGAAATAGTGCAAAGTCTTTATTCAAACATTCATATTTGTTTGAATAAGATAATGATTTGGATTAGCTTGTATATTAGTTATAGGCTATTAATAATTGTGTTGTTGTTTCATATAATGAAGTAATTTCATGTGAATTGCATTAAATGTTTGCCTTTATTATATTTATCACTTTATTCTTACGTGCCATCTTATCCTTAACCCATTTAACAATGTTCCATAGTGAATACTTCCTGCTCCTGACACCAAAGTACAGAGAACTCTTACCACACGTTTAAGGGAACCTTTGCAGTCAATCCATTATAACTTTGTTTTTATTTTTAATTGTTTGATTGAAGAGTGATTACAGAACAAGTGAAGATAGGTGAAAATAGGTATATCACAAAAGACAGACATGCAGGAGTGGTGGGGTAGGTAAGTTTGAGAAACCGGCTCGAGATACACTTTTTGTTATATTCCATGGAATGCTCTTAACATCCCGATAGCAATGAATATCTTAAGTGCTTTGACAAAAAATCCATGCAAAAATGTCATCTGTGGAAGCCGTAGTACTGTAAAAAGCACGACCAATCATTTTAGCCAGCCCGGCTAAAATAACTGGATGGCCTACCTGCCTGTCCAAGCCTGTCTCCTCAAAATTACGTTCCCACAGAACTGAACTGCATTCTCAATTACGTTTAAGCAACATATTTTCTCCCACGTTACGTTTGTTATGAACGTCTCTCAAATACGTTTATTTTCTACACATCTTCTAGAAACATATTTTCTCTCACGTTACGTTTGTTATGAACGTATCTTAAATACGTTTATTTTCTACATATCTTTGCCATTTATTGTCTTGCTTATAATAATGATAATAGTCATTCATAAATATCATTTTAGAGCACACATATCGAGAATCGGGCTCGATATATGGTTAAATTAAAATCAGTAGGCGAGGCTGTAATTTCGCCAGCTGTTACTCTCATGAGCAAGGCAGAACATAATAGTTTTACTTTTAACAGGCCAAAAAGCTGCTGTGTCGTTTATTGCACCTCAAACATTAAAAAAAATCCAGAGTTACGTCTTTCTGTACTTCCTCTAAGAAGAAAGGACAGTAACAGAAGATCTCTGTGCCTTCAGGCTTGATCGCCGTTCAAATGCCAGCGTTGGTTTCCTCATAAGTGGGCGGGGCTGTAAAGTGACGTAGATTTTACTCTCATCTATTATTCAAAACCATTCTATTTATTCTAACGTAAATTACATGCCAGTGTTTTATCTTTTTATTTATTTGTTTTTATGGTAACACTTTATATTAAGGTACACAAATTAACCATCAACTAGTTAATTAACATGCATATTAGCAGTATATTGGCTCTTTATTAGTCTTTATACAACGTATTAATGCCTTATTCTACATGACCATATTCTACAAGTAATAAGCCATTAGTTGAGAGTTTTTCCTCAATAACCCTCTAACTAGTGCTTATTTGTTGCAAGTAAGGAAGTTATTGTACATGAGTTTTGCTCTTAATATGCTCTGCTCAATATGGGCCTAATAAGGCAGTAGTACCACAATAATAGTTATTCTCCCATAATAACATAAACACACAAATATGATCTCTTCTTATGTAACAAGACATTAAACTATAAGTGTTAATTGTGTCTAAATAACTCAAAATGAGGAATTTATATCTAATAACATGTTCCCTATTTTAAAGTGAAGTCTTGTTCATAACCAATAAGCTAGTAGTTTGACTCTAATTAGATATTTCTATCTATCTACTTCTTCTAAAGTTGCCTCCTCTTCACACTTTGTAAATACATGATAGTACACAACGACTGAAATTAACCTCAACAGTATATGAACAAAGTAGGAACACGTTGAAATATCTGTTTTATTAATTAACCACTGAAGAGAGGTTCAGACACATACCAAAACATGTCAAGTGTCTCCAAGGCTGAGAACACATAATGCAGCCTGTACGTTTTAATAAAAACTGACATTCAAACAGAGTGAAACTATACAAAAAGAAGTTACAAGGCACTTAATGATCTCATACATGCAAGTGTAACATACACATATTAACACATAGGTCAGTCTTGCATTCACACCTAATAGTCGAGAGGGGTCTGCCTGCAGACCTCCACTCTCAGGACAGTTCCGGTGCAGACCTCCACTCTCAGGACAGTTCCGGTGCAGACCTCCACTCTCAGGACAGGAAGTGCACGCTAAGAATTCCAAAATAAAATCACCACTATCAGTACAGTGCCACTTTCCAAACAGGAAATGCACGCAAATACAAAATAAAATCGGATCGTGACGGATCGTGACACTTATTATATACATATGTATATATATATATATATATATATATATATATATATATATATATATATATATATATACGGACACCTTGTATTGTTGTAACTATCAGTACAGCCGCAGCGCCACTTTCCGGGAAATGCACGCAAATACAAAATAAAATCGTACTGACACTTATTATCTATATATATAGATATATATTTATTTATATAAATACTGGGGAGGAAACTTCTGTGTAGCAATTGCAATAGGGAGTCACCGACTCAGGAAGGAGACACGGTAGAGCAGGAGCTTTTGATGTCAAACACTGATGGTTTATTTGGAGTTACGGCCGGAGGATTCACATCACAAGTCACAGCAGTCACGGTGAGACTGCACGGGTGGGTTGCCACGTCAATTCTGAAGCGCCTCTCTCTCGTTAGCCCATTTAACTGGTTTCACAGAGAGTGATCAACATATTTTGATAAGATAGTTTAGACAGTTGGGCACACTGAGTCACTTGCATCCGTCACTTATGGCCTCGAAGATGTCATACCTTGGAGTCCACAAACAACAAAGAAGGAAGTGTCCCAGTGCACCCACAACAACAGACCATCTGTGACCTAGTGTTGACCGGTCACAGAATGGGAACAATAACTTTATGGCTGAAGCAGCCTATGTCCTTAAAGGAGATAAACAGACGTCAGGGTTAGTCATGCACGTCATATCTAGGAGTCGAGGACAATTATTTCCCTAACAGTCCTCTCTTTTTATCATTTATGATAACCTAAAAACATTAGTCTAATAATAATTTGGTCAATACTCAACTCAATAGGCGTCTCCAGATTTGAGTGTGGTCTCACCTTACATTAATTACATCACAAAGTAGAATAAGATTGAAACACTCAATCACAATGATTGATACAGACAATCATAATAGGAAAAATCATCTCTCATCAGTGTTTGATCATCTTTCGTCAAAAGCACAATAATGAACACACATAAAACACAGATGCAAAAATAGCTAAATATTTGTTTTAAACTAATATCTCTTATCATTTATCATTAGTTAATTTCATTCATCAAACTATTAAATCAAAACCAGCTTGCCGTTTTAAAGATTTACTTCAAGGCAATCACTAGTCAAAAGCATTTTAAAACTTAGGATCCTAAGAGATCCAGCTAAGGTATACAATTCACAGTTGTGATTTTATCAATCTGTAATCTGCAAAAGTGCAGTGTCCTCAATATTAGGATTACTTTTACGTGTATTTACATACGCTTTAGTCATTAGTAAGGCACTTTAGTCAAATCAATACATTCATTTTAGTCAAGTACATTGTTCAAAATCTGAAAAGGAAAAGTTAGGCAAATATTCAAAGACTTTTGTAAAAACCTGGAAAGGAAGGATTAAACATTCTTAAAACTTGAATTATCACATTTGTAAATGCTACCACTAATCTGTGCCAAATTAAGTCCATAAATTATTCCCATTAGCCATACTTACCTGAGCATCTACTTATGGTACTTGGAAAGGATTCTTCTGTGTTTATCTAATGTTGAATATAGAATATCAATTTCTTTAAATTATACTTCTCTAATTTGAGGATCAAATATGCTACATAATTGTTATATGAAATATTATAAATATTTGTTTTGGGCCAAAACTGAAATTAATCCAGTACTTGAAACATCATTGTAGGTCTTTCTGTGCATGGATAATACATTAAAGAGTAGTGTTGTTAAGCCTGATTGCTGGACGATTAAGGATATTAACATTATCTGTGATAATAGTAGAAATATCTTATTATTCAATACTTTATAATCTGAAAATATTAATTAATTAATTTTGTTTAGTGCGAAAGTGTAATCTGATCCGGCAAAATATATGAATCACCACTATTCAACACATGTCTGTTCATTGGAAATATAAAAACAGTCATTAATTGTACATCTGTAAACATCCAAGATATAAAATCAATTCAAAGTTCATCTTTGTACGAAAGCTGGAAGAACATGTCCTTCAGTCTTTCTGACTCGTTCTCCTCCTCTCTTTATGACAAAGAGTGTCTGGTGTGTGTAAAGGCATCCTGATACTGTAGATTAGCACTGAGGTGCTGATTGGCTCAAACTCTTCGTCCTCAGAGCGCCATATTTCAACCCCCCAATTGCTCTGCTTTTGTGTGGCTCAATTCAGTGAGCACTGTATGATCCCCCAGTGAAACGGAGGCTCATCTGCCTGCATTCCTTCTGCTATCTGCTTGAGAGCAGTGCAACTGTATATTCCAAATGGTGCATCCAGGTCTCCCCCCATGGATGGGAGAGGTTATGAAGACATCTGCTCCTCCAAGAAACAAGGAACCTTGTATGAAGCCTCTGAAGCCCTCGCTCGTCCCGCAGGGTTGTCTGCCTGAGCCCACCGAGCAGAATGGTGAAGAAGCATCCCATCTCCTCAGATAGTTGAAGATTAGAATCTTCTCATCTCGAACGACCTCGTGCCTCCTTGCCCGTGGATGGGGGTGCCCTCTGCAGCCGGAGAGTGTGACCCTCTCTCTCGGACCCTTGGCCTTCAGAGCTGTCCTAGCTATTGGGTTAACACCTGATAGGGATGTTTTCCTGAGTGCAGACAACTCAAAGTAATGGATTAGCACATTATCATTTAATTACAAAAATAGGATAGGCCCCTCAGAATTATTTGGGAGCCTTCCTGATACATGCACATGCATAAATGTAAGGTTTGTGTTAGTCATTTAACATACAAGAATCATATACTCATCAGTCCAAAGCAGAGAAATGTTATTGTAATTTAAAGGTGAGCTAGTCCCTGGATATAACCCCTTCTCCATGATTCTAAATGTTATATTAATTCACCATTTGCTAAAATACTAGTTTATCAGAAATATATATTCTTCCTCTTCCATAAAATTGGTTTGAGTAATAAATGTTCCAATATAAAATCAATTACTCAATATAATTGACTCTTCCCTCCCTTTTCTTACATATGTCACGACGTTATCATTGGAAACAATGAAAGCTAATTGTTTTGACGTAGAATCTATCAATTGAATGGTTAGAGCAGAACAGAATGGTCGTATTGTAGCCTGAGTTTCGTGCAGCCTCTAGTTTTTACCATGTGGAAACATTGTCTATATAATGTGAATACATGTAGAACTAAGAGGCTCCTGACATTAGGCCTATTTTAAAAATAGTAGGGGCTTTTAACAGCTTGCCAACTTACAGGCATCCTCTGCCTAGCAGTATGAATAGCCTTAAAAAACAACCCACTCTGCGGTAACGAGAGTCATATTTCTGAACCAAATGCCCTAAGTGAAGCCGTTAATCCCATCTGACTGACCCAAGGGTTGGTGCTGGTGTGACAGGGAGGCTTCCAGGTGTTCAAAGCAGATGTCAAGCTTTCAGTTCATGGCTCGGTGGGGGGAGCAGACCCACGTGAGACAGTATCAACGGCTGTAATGTTCAGTTTGAGGAGCGTCATTCTCTCTGGGAGCAGGAAATGGTGTCCATTCTCGGACCAGACCATTAATGTCATTTCATGTAGAGCAGCCATAGCATCTCTGTGACTGCACTCAGCCGGACTGTAGCAGGGTAGAACTGGGTGACTCTTAGTGAAGCCGTCCAAGGCGATAGGCAAAATGGAACCACGTACCAACAAAAGGGACACAAGGTCATCAATGTCTCTCTTTACCATTGGCCTAATTGCACAACAAATGAGTGGCAAAAAATGTGGAACACTAATCCATCATCATGTGAAATGTTGAGTTAATCTAAATAATTACTTATGGGTTGAAATCAAATTAACATTAACATTAGAACTAAAGTCAGTCAAAATTGGACTTGCACGGATCAGAATCTAATCAATACACCATTTTCCCAGCTCTGTAATGAAAAGGATAACAAGATTAGGTACATTACAGGAGTGTTAAAACACCCAAACATGCACACTTATCTTATTCGAGTAGAGATTAGAGGACAAGGTCTAATGTTGTGAACAAAATGATCAAGTCAAAGTTATTTTATTTATTCTATGTTATGTACCACATTTAATTTAATAATTAATCTTGAATTACTAATCAACAATTTACAATTTGGATAAGGTGAATACTTATCCAAAGTGTGTGTGTGTGCGTGTGTGAGTGTGTGTGTGTTTGTCTGCCCAAGGTTTAAAAACATTTGGGACAGCACAGCAGTGAGAATGTTATGAGACTAAACTCGAAGGAAGCTAGACTGAAGCATTTTAACTAAATCAAAACACTTGCACATTAATTAAATACATTTGACATTTAGCTCGAGCTGGGTTCAATACTTTTCTTTATGGTATTTAAAATTGGGCTTAAGTAGAACCCCTGGATTTGGCTTGCAACACAAAGTGATACTGATCTCTGTAGGACTTGGAAGTGTCATGATTCAAAGTGTGGGCCTGTGAAAGACAGGCCCTTGGAAAACAACATCTATTTTTTTAACTGTAATTCCTTATTTTAAAGAGATTGCAACATTATACTTTTTAAAGAATTGCTCACACATTTATTATGCACACAATAAAAAAAAAAAAACATGAACTCGTAATAAACACCAGCGTGACAGCAAAGCTCATCCAGCTCAATTTAGTCCGAATTAGGAGGTTTCAGAGGGGGTGGGGAATTGCAGATGGGGCGCCTTAACTCACGCACCCACCCTTGTATACAAGTCCTAGATCGGTGCCCGAAAGCCGTCCAAGAGCGATAACTAACTTATCCTCTTGCGACACCACTATCCGTTTCTAGTGGCGCTGTGCCCCCCCGACCGGAGCCCACAGACTTTTCCCTCTTCCCTTTCTCTCCAAACGACAGCCCAGTTGACTGTAGTCCGACACGACCAGCCTATACACTTGCCATCGAGCTCATCCAATGATGAAACACAGTTTGCTCTACGTTTGCGTGCCACTACCCACCTGTTATCAATTAGCCTATAATTTTATGTATGCACCCCGGACCACCACCAGCTCCTCAATGTCTAGGGAACTGTGGCGCATCGGGCGATGCACGCACCTCGCGCTGGTCCGTCTAACCATGAGAAAGGGGTCCCAAGCAACGGGTGCTTTTAGACCATTTCTTTTTCCATTTTTTCAAAAGAGATGGCGGTGGTGTGAGTTAAAACTTTTATAGGCAAAAACATGTGACTTTCTCCCTCTCAGCTGCACTTCTCCAGCTCCACAAGCACGGGGAGGTTTACACACACACACCCACGGCTGTAGCTGGAGCCGTGTTTTATAGAGGCGATAGCAGTAATATCTCTGGCTGCTTATTTTCAACTGCTGTGCTTGGCCGCTGAAACCCCCAGAATTCGGCGATTTGTTCAAAACAAATCTTTACATTGCTTTCACACAGAAGCTCCAATTTACTGATGCCCTTCTTTTAAGGTCTCTCTAAACATGAGCTGTGTATGCTTGTATGGCACTTCAGTCCAGAGCAGCACACACAGAGGAAATCAGCCAGGACTGAGTCCCCAAACACTGATCCCCTGTGTCTATTATCCCCAAAGGTTTATTAACCAAAAATGAAATACAGCCGCTCAGTTTCACAGGTAATTTTAGGATACCGTCAATCACAGATTCTGGTAAGGCAATGTTCAAATGTAGATTTGAAATCACACTTACCAGTTCTGAAGATTTGTTGGTATCCTGCCGACAACGCCAATTTGTGGAGGAAACTTCTGTGTAGCAATTGCAATAGGGAGTCACCGACTCAAGAAGGAGACACGGTAGAGCAGGAGCTTTTGATGTCAAACACTGATGGTTTATTTGGAGTTACGGCCGGAGGATTCACATCACAAGTCACAGCAGTCACGGTGAGACTGCACGGGTGGGTTGCCACGTCAATTCTGAAGCGCCTCTCTCTCGTTAGCCCATTTAACTGGTTTCACAGAGAGTGATCAACATATTTTGATAAGATAGTTTAGACAATTGGGCACACTGAGTCACTTGCATCCGTCACTTATGGCCTCGAAGATTTCATACCTTGGAGTCCACAAACAACAAAGAAGGAAGTGTCCCAGTGCACCCACAACAACAGACCATCTGTGACCTAGTGTTGACCGGTCACAGAATGGGAACAATAACTTTATGGCTGAAGCAGCCTATGTCCTTAAAGGAGATAAACAGACGTCAGGGTTAGTCATGCACGTCATATCTAGGAGTCGAGGACAATTATTTCCCTAACAAATACGACATCTTGTATTTTAGTTACACCCGCTAGACCAGTGGTTCTCAACTGGTGGGTCGCGACCCAAAAGTGGGTCGCGGACCCGTTTGAAGTGGGTCGCGGATGTGTAAATTTTTTTGGGGGAAAAAGTCAAACTTTTATTTTGAAGGCCCGATTTTTTAACGCTGTGCATGCAGTCGGCGTTGGACTGGAAGTAACGGAGACCATAAACGGTTTTGAAAACTTCTGTCACATAGTGATCATCTTCTCAATAAAATATCTTTGCTGATGTTTTCAGAATCAAGAGTGTTGCCGGAAGTCCCCACTTCTAACTTTGCGGTAGAACTCTTCTTTATACATCCATGGTTACAACTTCAGATAAAAATGAACACATAATGAATTATGACTCCCGGTCTGATGACTGACAGGTCACAGAACAATGGGAGCTATCTACCCTTACCCACAATTTAAAGTAAGTCACACAGACTATCTCCTCTTTACTCTTCTCGCAGCAAGATGTCAGAACAAAGTGAAAAACAAACAATGGCATAAAATATTATTAATATGTCGGGTAGTAATAGATTTATTTATTTTCTTCTCAGTGTACCAGAATGCATAGTTTATGTTAGTATTTCTAAAAATCTCCTGGGGGAGAATCCCCCCAGACCCCCCAGCTGGGGTTGGGTTTTCAGCATGCGTGCCTTTTTATATAGTTCAGCTTTAATTCCATCATCTCATTAAACCTTTTTTAAAAGCATACTTTAGTTCTGTGAAGGGATATAAGGGATATATGCACTGTACTTCACTTTTATTAATATTGTATGCTTTTATTAATATTGTATGCTGAAAAGCGTATATATTAACGATTGAACGATTTTTTGTTGAATAGATTTGAGTGCTTCAAAATGTTGGGTCGCGATGTATTGACCAAGTAAAAAGTGGGTCCCGAGGCCTGACCAGTTGAGAACCACTGCGCTAGACAACAGTGGAAGGTTCGAGAAACAACCGTGTTTGCCGGGTGCACCCGTGGGACCCCTGGACGGTGCGTCTTGGTCACGCTTCATATCGGCCGGCCCAGGAAGGAAGAGACACGCAGAGTGGGGGAAGTCCCCAACCCCAACGCAGCACACCCTCCCGGCCATCAGAGTCAAACCCGCAGTTCGGAGGAACTGACCGCCAGAGCACCGGCACTAGGCCGGGCCGGCGTGGAGGCCCTCCGACAGTGGGTCGCGTTTGCCATTCGATCAGTGAGAGGAGAGGAGAAAAATGCAACAAACATTGTCAAAATCCGTTAATATACGGATGAGTGTGGTGGGGGGGGGCTGGACACAGGCAGTGGGGGGATACCCGAGACCGGGCAATGTCCCCGGTAGAAACCGGGTGAAATAGCCAAAATAATAAAACCGGGAAATATAGGCACGCGTGAGGCGGGCAGAGTCCCCTGTTAACTTCCGTTACATTCCTCCATGGTGTCATTTGAGCGAAAAACTTTTACGAGAACCAGGCTGGGGGGGTCAAAAGGACTTGACCTAGGCCGACCCAAAGTGCACGGTGGGCGGACTCATCACCTCCGTGATGAGTCTCCATTGTGATTTGAAAACTTCCATCAAACGAGTCTTTCGGTGGGCGGGAAAAAAACGCGTCAGAATCGTCACTTCCTGTACTGACAGTGGAGGTGTCCTGAGAGTGGAGGTCTGGACCGGAACTGTCCTGAGAGTGGAGGTCTGCAGGCAGGCTCCCATGTAATAGTCCGCTTCTCTGGTGAGCACCAGACGAAAGTTTGTTACAATGTTTCATTTTTCAGAAGGTTCGATTTGCGTTCACACCTGGTTCACACAGGCAAAACACGGACTATAAACTTTAAACACAAGTCATGTGCACGGAAATGCTGTTCAACAATTGGTGTGACATTAAGGGGGTAAAAACCATAGACTGTAAAAATGGACGTAGGGTCCGTGACGTCACCCATAGGATTCTGCAGAGTTGCCGAGAAGCCCTTAGTAGGCTGAGTCGGCCACTAACTAACGCTCGACAGTGACGTCAGAGTTCAACTCCCGCCTACTCCAGCCTGCTCCAAATAAGGGCAAAGAGGCGGAGCCGAGGTGGGACCTGCTGCCACCGAGCTGGAAGTTCCAGAGCTAGCTGAAGCTACCAAGCTAAGCTAACATGCT
Source organism: Harpagifer antarcticus (assembly GCA_902827135.1). Lineage (NCBI taxonomy): Eukaryota > Metazoa > Chordata > Actinopteri > Perciformes > Harpagiferidae > Harpagifer > Harpagifer antarcticus. Next base: position 15,695,612 of record CADEHL010001005.1, read on the forward strand.
CCCCATCTGCACACTGCCATCGCATTTTACGTTTCTAAGGTAAGCGGACATGAAACTATTCAGCAAAACTATAAATAATAATCTAAGTTATTGAGTTTTTAGCATAATACTTCAGAATCTTAAAACCCCTTAACGTTTGTATGCAATTGTGCTAAATTCAACACTGGAATCAAGAAAATATTAATATGTTTGCATGACATTAGTTATTTATATTTTGACTTAATTATACATTTAATACATTTAAGTCAAGCTAAGGTACATGTGATGGTAGCTAGTTAGTGCTCTTACCTGTGAGGCCTCCTCCAAACAGCATAATAACCAGACTGTATCATTAAAACTAAGTACCAGTTCTAGATCCTTGACTTTAGACAAACAATTCAAAAGACAACATTTATTTAAAGGCCAATCTTTATTTGAATGTGTCTCTTAACCTGATATATTAGTTATACAGTAATAGTATTGACAATCTAAAAAGAACTGAGCAACTCAACAGTCAACTTTATATTTCTTATTGTCCAAAGCATTTATTATTTTCATTTTTCCCCTCTCATATTCAGTGTGGACGGATTGAGACAGCATGGTGTCCAGAGAGCTGCAGAGACTTCAGGGAGAAACCTCCGTGTGATGGACGTTCTGTTGTTGGTTTGGAGAGGACTGAGGGTCTTTCCTCTGCGAGGAGGACCAGGCCTGATGGAGGAGCCCATGCTGGGCACAGCTGATACCAACTGCACAGGCCTAGTCTGTCACTTTATTTGACTAAATGTGTTTATTTATACATTTAATAGGTTTACACCTTCTGTCCATATGTGCTTTTTATTTAAAACATGTTTGATTAAGTTTTGGTTCACATTTCAATAAATTGTATTTGTATATGCACTCCTTTTGTCCATTATTCTTACTGAAAATGTTAGATTACACATTCACATCTGACTGAAGATTGGCCCCATTTATTTGTGACGTTGCAAACTCTGCGGTACAAGGCACAAGTGATGTGAAGCTCATAAAGTGAGGCACATAGAAATAATCAGCTGATGGAGTGTGGATGTGGAAATGGGTGCATTCGATCAGCTGACTGTGTTTTCACAATAAAAGTAGTTTCTTAGTGAATGTCCTGTACTGTTCTTAAAATCTCATAACATCAGCTTTTAATGTTCCTCTTGGATGTTCTTCTTGACCCGCAGAGAAGGAGACAATGTTGTGTATTTCAGGCATGTCCTTTCCTAACAAAAATGACAGGAAACATAAAACATATTATTGCAGAACAAGTGTGTTATTTATGAAAGTGGTGTGTTTGTGTGTTTAGGGGCTGTAGATATAATTATTTTGTAATTATAATGATTTTTTGTTATTTCAACAGTGAGCTACAAAGACGATCAGATTATGAATGAACAGTATGAAGCTCATCCACATCGAAATATATGTTATTATCAAAATAATATTTAACTGTTATCAAAACGTAGTGCAACTGTAGAAGCTTGCTCTGTTGTCTCACTGAAAGAATAACTTTTACCACTTTTTTTTCAGACAATATTGAGAGATAAATAGTAGCAGTTCTCACTATGTGTTAAATATCTTTGCCTTCAATACATTAAATTAGAAAGCTGACAAAACCATATTTCTTTAGCCTTTATTTATGCAAGTGTAGATCTCATTGAGACACAAGGTTTCATTTTCACACAATCATATTGCTTGTTAACATCTAAATGTAACCTTTTGCATGGAAAAACCCCTCAACTTAACTGATGTGTAGGTGATCTAGTATTTAGTATTGTTTAATGGAATATCAGTGTATTCAAGTCAATACTTCATTTATTTAAACAAATATCTTTCTTTGTACAGCAGTGGCGGATTTAGGATTGTAGGAGATCCGGGGCTTAGCCCAGGAGTTGTTGGGGGGGGGGGGGGGGGGGGGGAATGCAGGGGTAAAGTGCTATTTTTTTACAAGTAGGGGGTGGACCGAAAATCGTTTAGGGGGGTCGTAGCCTACTCTAGGGGGTCCGGGGGCATGCTCCCCCGGGAAGATTTTTTCTTAAATATTGAAGTTAAGAGCATCAATCTGGTGCACTTTGAGAGCAACATTAACCCTACCTTAATAATACCTTAAAGTGGACAAAAGGCACTGGAGAACACTTATTCATTAACACCCTTTAATGAAGCAAGCTAATGCCTTAACTCACTCAAATACAGTCGTTTACTTATTTCGGTGAAACGAATGTTCGTAGAGTTTTAAAGAATGCGGATAGTCTCACCTTGATTCTGGAGCATTGTTTCTGGTTTTATAGATCTATTCTCATCCACCATCTTGTTTGTGACGTAAAGAGTGTAACGGCCCGTCCACACAGCGGCGTTGGAAGCTTCTTCCCATTCATTTTGAATGGGGTGACGTCACTTTTCGCCGAACTGCATTGTGGGAAGCAGAGCGGAGCTTTCCTGGCGTTTCAGGCTGCAAAAGTTGAGCAATGTTCAACTTTTGAAGATTCTGAAGCTTTCGGTGGAAGCATCAGCCAATCAAATCATATGCCAGTACAAGCTCTAGCCAATCAAACCCCTGCTTGTGGGTCAGGGGCAGGAGATTCATGTGATTGGTTGTTGGTTGCGCTTCAGACACGCCCGCCGGCAAACTTTTTCCAAAGCCGCTGTGTGGACGGGCCGTAAGAGTCACATTTTTGACTGTTGCCTGTCAGTTCCGTTGCTATGGTTCCGTTGTTATGTGTGCTGAAACGAGATCCGGTATAATTCCACGCGCGAAAACAAAATAAAAATTGGAATACGTTATTTTAGTGTCCTAAAAGTAGACTGAGGTATGAAGGGTTAACGTTACATCTTAGAATAATTTTTAGCCATGTTATGTATTGTGGGAATTAATGTAAAGTATTATACAGAAAGTTTAATACAGCGTATTTCTGGTATATTATTATTATTATTATATTCATTTTTAATGTCATCTAATATATGTGTATTAAAACTTGGATGGACAAGTCAAGTTTTTCCTCTTAATCATAGAGGTTTTTTATATTGATGTTCCTATAATGAAGTCCCATTTTTAGTAGAAGTACATTTAGCGCAAATTGTCTTTTCTTCCACTTGACTTGTTAATAATCAGGAGGTGTTTTTTTTTTGCTATTTTGTGAGTAGAAGAGGTAACCACAAAGCGATATTTAACTGAAAATACTAGGGAAATGTTTACTCAGAATTTTTCTTCCACACTTGCCCCTGCTAACATCTCAGTAAATGAGGTAGTAGATCATTTTAATTCAAAAATTAAAAATATTATAGATGCCATTGCTCCAACTAAGGTAAAGGAATTGACTGGCAAGAAAATATCTCCATGGAGAAAGGCCATGACCGTGAGAGCAGAAAAAAGAGAGTGTCGAAAAGCTGAACGCAGGTGGCGAAAAACAAATCTCCAGGTTCACTTTGAAATCTAAAAAGAGAGACTTGGCCTTTATAATTTGGAATTGAAAAACGCACGACAATCGTTCTTCTCTGACATCATTACCAAAAACAAAAACAACACACGTGCCTTGTTTGCTACCGTCGACAGACTAACTAACCCCCCAGAGTCAGTAGCCTCTGAATTTCTATCCACCAGGGCGTGCAATGATTTTGCCTCCTTTTTCACTGACAAAATTCAGAAAATCAGACAAGCAGTCAGTGCCTCTGCATCAGGAACAGCAAATGTGTTGTCTCTGTGTCCACTTAACATCAATTCAAACACCATGACACAATTCCATCAGATTAATGATAAAAACCTAGAGGACATTATTCAACTTCTGAAATCCTCCTCCTGCTGCCTTGATATTATTCCAACGGGATTTTTTAAAGATGTTTTGCCTTGCATGGCCTCAGATCTACTTCATATAGTAAACAAATCTCTTCACTCAGGTATTTTTCCACAGGCCCTGAAAACTGCAGTCATTAAACCGCTCTTAAAAAAGAATAATCTAGATGCTTCAGTAATGAAAAATTACAGGCCCATATCAAACCTGCCATTTCTAGGTAAAATCATTGAAAAAGTTGTTTTTCAACAGCTGAGTAATTTTTTGCATTTAAATGACTGTTTCGATGTGTTCCAGTCAGGCTTTCGTCCAAACCACAGTACTGAGACTGCTCTTGTAAAGGTCTTTAATGACATCCACTTAAACACAGACAGTGGCAGAACTTCAGTGTTAGTATTATTAGATCTCAGTGCTGCGTTTGACACTGTTGACCACAGCATATTACTAGACCGACTGGAAAACTGGGTGGGACTTTCGGAAACCGTCCTAAATTGGTTTGAATCCTACTTAAAAGACAGAAACAACTTTGTTTCTATTGGTAAATACACATCTGAGTTGACAAATATGACATGTGGGGTTCCTCAAGGCTCCATCTTGGGGCCTCTTCTCTTTAACATCTACATGCTACCACTGGCTCAGATAATGAAAAACAACAAAATAAGTTACCATAGCTATGCAGATGACACACACATTTACGTAACAGTTTCAACAGGAGACTATGCTCCAATTCAAACACTGAGTAAGTGCATTGAACAAATCAATGACTGGATTTGTCAGAACTTTCTCCAATTAAACAAAGATAAAACTGAGGTAATGGTTTTTGGAGCCAAGGCAGAACGTATAAAAGTTAGCGCTGAGCTTCAGTCTGCAATGTTCAAAACAACAGATAAAGCCAGAAATCTAGGTGTAGTCATGGACTCTGACCTGAGTTTCAACAGTCACATTAAAACAGTTACTAAATCAGCCTACTAACACCTAAAGAACATATCTAGGATTAAAAGACTAATGTCACAGCAGGATTTGGAAAAACTTGTCCATGCTTTTATCTTCAGTAGACTCGACTACTGCAATGGTGTCTTCACAGGTCTCACTAAAAAATCTATTATAAAGCTGCAGCTGATTCAGGACGCTGCTGCTCGACTCCTCACTAACACTAAGAAAGTGGATCACATCACTCCTGTTCTGAAGTCTTTACACTGGCTTCCTGTGTGTCAAAGAATAGATTTCAAAATACTGCTGCTGGTTTATAAAGCTTTGAATGGTTTAGGCCCAAAATACATTTCTGACCTCCTGCTAAATTATGAACCATCCAGATCTCTCAGGTCTTCAGGGACTGGTCAGCTTTCTGTCCCCAGAGTCAGAACTAAACATGGAGAAGCAGCGTTCAGTTATTATGCTCCAAATATCTGGAACAAAGTCCCAAAAACCTGCAGGTCCGCTGCAACTCTGACTACTTTTAAATCCAGACTAAAGACTTTTCTTTTTGCCGCTGCTTTTAATTGAACTATTCATATCTTAGACTGCACTGTAACTTTTATCCATGTATTTTTTCTTTTAATGTTTATTTTATTAGCTTTTCTTTTTAATGACTGATTTTGTGTTGAAAAGTGTTATATAAATAAACTTGCCTTGCCTAATAAAGATTTCATGTGACACATAAAATGGATTTGTTGATGGGAATTAATGTGAATAAATTAACTCTAGGTTAACGGTACTCTTGCTATCACTACTCACCGACACTATAAACCTTGTCCCTCATGCTAGCCCTGACAACACCGGTAAGCACACCTTCATCTCGGCTGCACTGTTTTACGTGTCCTGACTTGTAGTGGTTCTCTCCTCTATACCTACACTCTTCTTGTCATCTTTGTAAAACGATATCAGACAGGTAATTGACACAGTCATGACTTCTAGTTAAATTCAGTGTGGCTAAAATGAAAATCTTTGTTAAAATATGCAAGCACGCGAAAGTCAAAGTCAGCTTTATTGTCAAAAATTCTACATGTGTTATACATCCAGAAATATCGTTTCCCACAGTGTGACATGTATACATAAAACAAAACAAAAAGGGCCTAGATAACCGGGGTATACAGTTTAAAATGTTAATATATTTAAAGTGTTCAAAGTGCAGTTTCAGTGCAAGTCAGTTGAAACGATTTTAAGCTGGCGTGACGTTGAAGTCATGCGACCCTGCTGCTGTACTGGCTTGTAGTTCGTTTATAGTATAACGTTAGCATTTCGCTTTTGGCGACTAGATTTATGATTCAAAAAGTATAAAAGTAGGGTAGACATGTGGAGATTATCCGGCTGAACAAAACGTGACCCCTCTCTTAAATGTGTGTCAACCACAGACCTTATTTCGAGCTATTTTCCAAAATCCTATGGAGAATTTGCATTGGTTTTTCACGAAGGAACCGGAAGAAGTTTACTTCCGGGTTTTACGTCCCGTCACTGCGGTTCTCTATTAACAACACCACATCTGGCGTCACAGAGATCTTCTGTTACTGTCCTTTCTTGTTAGAGGAAGTACAGAAACACGTAACTCTGGATTTGTTTTAATGTTTGAGGTGCAATAAACGACACAGCAGCTTTTTGGCATGTTAAAACTATTATTTTCTGCCTTGCTCATGAGACAGCTGGCGAAATTACAGCCTCGCCTACTGATTTTAATTTAACCATATATCGAGCCCGATTCTCGAATTCAAATGTGTGCTCTAAAATTATATTTATAAATGACTAATTATCATTATTATGAGCAAGACAATAAATGGCAAAGATATGTAGAACATAAACGTATTTAAGATACGTTCATAACAAACGTAACGTGGGAGAAAATATGTTTCTTGAAGATATTGAAAATAAACGTATTTGAGAGACGTGCAGAGACGTTCATAACAAACGTAACGTGGGAGAAAATATGTTTCTAGAAGATATTGAAAATAAACGTATTTGAGAGACGTTCATAACAAACGTAACGTGGAAGAACATATGTTTCTAGAAGATATTGAAAATAATGGTATTTGAGAGACGTTCATAACAAACGTAACGTGGGAGAAAATACGTTTCTAGCTAAACGTAATTGAGAATGCAGTTTAGTTCTGTCTGTGGGAATGTCATTTTTAGGAGACAGGGTTGGCCTGTCAGCCTTCCATCTGTGCACAAATTTATCCCGTGCCCTCATTGGTCATGTGCGCGTTCGTGTTTGTTGGAGGAGGGGCTCTGTAAGGAAGTGGCAGATTTGTTCCAGCTGTGTATTTTCAAATTCTAGCGCACTCGAGCTGGTTTCTCCAAAATTATCTACCTTTAATTTGCTAAACTTCAAAGGAAGTTAGGAAAACGTTCCCTTTTTCTAGCTAATATCAGCCCCAAGAGTACTTATTCTATCTTTTTTGCTATTTCACCACCACAAAATTGAGTCCACCTGCCTCATTATTCCTCTCTGAAGGGAAATTGATTTTACAGCAGAGGGAAAAATAAATCAGACTTCCACCAACTGACTTTGTGTGGGAAAGACTCAACTTCGAATATATGCCTATCTTTCGGCCCACTTATTAGATATATGCATAGGAATTGAATCTCTTAAATTAGCATAGGTTATCATATTCTGAATCAGGGTTGTGGACTGTGGACTTAGTTAATCATTTATTATGGAGGTTATTGGGTCACCCATGTTCAATACTATGAAATTAATTGGCATCACCATACCCGTATTGTGTAACAGTTTTAAATCAGTAGATGAACAATCATTTAATAAAAGAAAACAAACAGCATCAGAATATTTTCAAATGTGCACGGCTCACCATCGAATAAGTCGTGTTTTCCTGTGCGACACCAACGTCACATCCGCTTTCTCGATGCCCAATGTTGGAGAGTAATGGCGGCGTGCCGGGGATCCTCGTCGAAATGGTTTTTTACCCGGGAACAGCTCGAAACAACGCCGTCCCGTCGATGTGGAGTCGAACCAGACCGAGAGCTCTCCTACCGGCAACAAGCGGCAAATCTGATCCAAGATATGGGTCAGAGACTCAACGTGTATCCTTTGTAAACAACGTTTTCTGGACTGGAGGTATCAGACATGGCGCTAACAGTTTCAGCGGGCCCAGATAGCATTAGCTAATTTAAAACTGACTGCTGAGTAAATGGAGCAACGTTTGTAGCTTGTCAACGTGTGTGTTCTGTGCTTTTTTTTAACTTATGTTATATTTTTGTAAACCTGGAATCTCGATCCCATGTGTTTATGTGTAATGTTAGCTATGCGCTAATATAGCAGGCTACCTAGCTAGTTGTGGTTTGACGTCTAAAGGCCATTAGGCGAGTTTGCAGCTGTTGCTAGCTCCTGGTCCACTGAATGCATTTATTATTCGGTCCGGTCGATCGCTGTTAATTAAATAATGGCATGTGTTATTTTATGACTCAAGTTTAAGTTTGAAGTAGGCTAATTTGCCTTCTCTATGTACTTATATGTACCACAGTTGCTATCATTAAGCCAGTAAGCTAGCTTGATGTACAGTGTCGGTTGGTCAACTGTTTACTTGTCTCTAATTAACCTTATCTCTTTTAAAACATTTGTCTAATTATAATACGTTGCCACATGATACGTGTTTTTACCTGATATAATTGCATATAGGTAACGTGTTCATTTTGTTATTGTCAGCATGGTTTTAACCCAGTGAAACAGTGAAAGTTAAAACATTTCCCTTGACCAACTCTCCAGCTCCCAACTAACAATAAATACAGCCATTGTTTACATGCATAGATTTTATATGAACCACTCCTTCACCAAATTCCACAGGAATGTAAGTATCAAGTTATATAACACTGCTATTGACCTGTAACCTAGTACCACATGTTGGATATATTGTTTCATACATTGCACAGAGAGGAATTGGATATTATATTGAAATATCTTGATGCTTCTGTGCAGATAATCTCTCCAACCACCTTATTCTTGGCCGCAAAAGTGGAAGAGCAACCTCGGAAACTCGAACATGTGATCAAAGTGGCACATGCTTGCCTCAATCCCCAAGAATCGCCTCTAGACACAAAGAGTAATGTAAGTTCAGGGTGATCTCACATTGTATGGTTGAAAGTATTTTTCCCTTTTTCTACATGTGACTTCCCAGTTCTCACAGTGGTCATGGTTTCCTTATGTGATACTGGCTGTACCAAAGTCCCTTGCCCTCTACTGAGAGCCTTAACTTGAATGCTCTGGCCGGCTGTTGGTGTGTACCATACACCTTACAAGGCTTACATTAAAAGTAAAATGTGCCTCTGAGTTTTTGGCCATTTGAAATTAGTTAGTGGGATAGATTAATAGACTCATTACAATTGTGTTGTAATGACTGTCTATCAAACTTTAGGCATACCTCCAGCAAGCTCAAGAGCTGGTGATACTTGAATCCATAGTGCTGCAGACCCTGGGTAAGTAGTGGTGACTGGAGTGGATGACTTGAGATAGCGTTTTGTTTTATCATAATCATTATCTTTGGCTTATCAATAAGGGAGTAGTGCTATTGATCACTGTTGAATTTATTCATCACAGCCTGTTGAGTGAAATGTTTTATCAGCTGCTGTATGGGTATCTTGTCATATACATATTTTCAAGAAATCATGTAAAGGTGACATGTCATTTTATCTTTGCCACTTTAGCATTAGTCTTTTTTGCAATTTTGCACAGGATTTGTATTTATATCTCCATTACATTCAATACCTATACATGTGGGTGCCAGAGTCAACGCTGCTAGAGCTCATGACATCTATTTTTAAAATCTATATATGAGCATCAAGTTTCACTATTCATATTGAACATAAAGATATCTATCCAAATCTAAATTGATACTCCTAAATGGATCCCTAGGTGTGTTTGTTAAATCATAAAATGACATGTCACATCCCAACTGTCTCTGTGTTGAACTCACCTGTCATGTATTTTGTTCCAGGCTTTGAAATTACTATTGATCACCCACACACTGATGTGGTGAAATGTTCCCAGCTAGTGCGAGGTAGAGGCTTCCTTCTTTGCTCTTTGTGCCCTCTGCTCTTTTTTTGTCCCACCTCAAATGTGGGTGGGGAGGGGGATTGAAACCCTAGCTGATTTAATGGTTACATGACCACACACACACCTTGCTCTTTTCACGACAATTGAATATGACACAGCACATAGACGACAACATTGACATGCACTTATTGGGCCAAGACTGAAATTCTTTATTTCTTGTTTTGCCATTTCATTCTGTGTCCAAGGAACTATCTCCTGTAAATATTGGTTATGTTGGACAAGGTCAACAAAGTCTTTTGGCTTAACATCTTCCAGTTGCTTCTTTATTGTAGCAGTTGTGTGTTGGTAGTATTGTTTTCAGTCTTGGCCTCGTCTTAATCAGTGCTTTGAAACATTCAGTTCCTGACCCAATGTTAATGTCATGCTCCGTCTTGCAGAAATATTAATCCTTTTATTTTCCCCTCCCCTGTTTTCCTATTTTTCTTTCCCTCTCTTACAGCAAGCAAGGATCTGGCACAGACTTCCTATTTCATGGCTACCAACAGGTTGTTATCCTGCCCCTCCTTTGTTGCACTTTGACTGCACACCATAGCTTCCTGTAATGCAGGGTACCCTTTCAGTGTCCAACGGGCCCTAATAGCGCTGGTGGTTGTTGGGATGCTTGCCTCCTCCCCTCGGCTCCCCTCCCTCGTTCACAGGGTGCGGGACAGGGTGGCTCGTAGCGTTACCGGCCCCAGTCGCAGTGCGGTGTATTGTACAAGGGACCACGTGTTGGCACAGATGGGTTGAATGCAAGGTGTGAAGTGTAGTGGTGCACTTGAAACCCACATGTTTGTTCGGTTGCGAAAAAGTGCATAATTCTAAGAGAAAGACACTTTGGTAGCCTGAATAGCAGCTAAAGATTTCAGAGATGTAAACATTTCTCGTAGAGGTCCACCCGGTAAGTACCACAAATTAATTCTTAAAATGTTATTTTTCATATCCATTTGTAAAAAATGCATTATCCTGCAATTTTTTTCATATTGCACATACTTTTCCCAGATTTTCTAAATACATATAGCTCATGTAAAACATGTGACAAAAATATTACCACAACCCATTAAGGACCTAGACAATATTTAATGGCTGGCATGTCAATTGTTTATCTCTCAGACTGATCAAAGTAAATTTTTTGATTATCAAAATGTATTTTAGTATTAAAACTGGGTCCTTAACGGGTTTGTTTATATTTTACAGTTGTGAAAAGTAATTTTGCATTAATGTAATTAACTCGTAATGTCTTGAAATCAATTGACAATGTCTGGAAGCTGACTGAATCATGTTTGCAATTTTACACCAAGCTAGTACTTACTTATGAGTGCAATTTACAAAAAGTTAATACATTTTTTGGAATTGAGTCAAGAAGAATCATCACTTTTGTTGTGAAAGATTTAAGATGTCTAAATTGATTTGAGTTTAAACTTTTCTTTGTAATATCTGCCGTGACTGTTAGCTTTGTTCTAAAAACGCCGCTGTAATCTGACAGCCCAGACTCCAGACATTGTACTTGTCTTACAGGCAAGGTTACCATCTAGCTCTCTTGATTGTGAGGAACTTTCATCCTTAAAATCATTTTTTAGCTTTCAAGACTTAGATTGTTGAAATGTTGGCTTTATTATACAAGGGTCATTTGTCTTTATTTATTTGTTCCTTTTGATGTGTTATGACTTTGTTTAACGAGTCAATTGTGATCAAAAGTTCTAAAAGTAGTACGGTGATGACATTTTTTTTAGGCCGTAGCCCAACCTGGAAGTTAGCATCGCAAAGGCTCTATCGAAAAAAGCATTGAGATTTACCATTGGATTAAGGAATTTTGCGGAAAATAAACGTGTTTTTGTCACGTTTTGTTTAGCAGGATAATTTCCACATATTGAATTGTTAATCTTATCGCCAGAAGCAAATAACTAACATGAGGCAATTAACAAACGACAACACGGTCGCAGTTCACGTCACCACTGCAAAAGAAAAAGGTGGATTTGTCTCGGCGTGACATCTAGTAGTTTTATTTAGCCACTTTCTTAGCAATCACTGGTTTTAAGACGCGTAAAAGCTCCAGGAATTCACGTGTGGTGTATTTACTGACATATCAAATTACTTCAAGAACTGAAATTGCTAAAATGCTGACTCATTTGTGGTTTTAGGACTCATTTGTGCATTCCCTTCACGCTTGCAACATAAAGTTACACTTTATAAATGATGGTTCCATTCCCTTTGAGTCATAGTTAGATTAGGATTATCTCTAACTTTTAATCAAGAAGGTTCAGTGTTGAAACCATGCCTGCGCTTCAGTTTAACCCTAACAGTGTCTGTATTGGTGCCGCGTTGTATCCATTGATCTGGAGGGCCCACTAGGTTTATCCCTTTCAACACAGAGCCATACAGAGAGGGCTGTAGGAGCTGCCAGTTAACAGTAACATGATGTAACCGTCACATGGGTGGCCTCTGGTTTCAGTGTTTCACAATAGGGCTGCACTCAGCCACTACACGTGGCCCCCTTCCACTTCTGTTTTTATGTCCTAACATTTAACCAAGCCAGGTTCTTTAAAGCATAAATTGACACATGACACAATGTATGATGTGCCTGCATGAATTATAAAATTAGGGGAAATTTCATCTGTATTGTGACTAGGGCTGCACCATTTTTTTAAATCGCAATAAGTACTAGCTTAATATAGAAATAAAGCACTATATTTGGTAATAAAATATGTGAAAACATTTTGTTTTGAATTGTGTATTGCAGTTCTCGCGAGAATTCACAACAGATCATGTTATACTACTCAATTATAATGTGAATAATGTTTAAACATTTCACAAATCATATCCCATTTGCAATATCAGTACAAATAATCGCAATAAGCTATATTGTCCAAATCGTGCAGCCTTAATTTTGATCTCTGTTTGACACGATAAACTGTTAAATTACATTTTACATTGTATGATCTTGAGCCAATAAAAGCTTATCATTTGCAAGCAATGCCTACAGTAAATTAAAACGGTCCGCTCCCTCTTGTTTTTTCTTTTCTCTTTTCTACATATGCGGGACCATTCGGGATATCGCCTGACCTGAACTCACTCCACATTCCACACCCTCACATTTCTTTCATGAACACACACACACACACACACCCCCCCCCTCTCATCACTTGCGTATACCCTCACACATTATGCAGTCTACACCTCACTACATTCTGCCTCCAGTACAAACCCACAGTGATCTCCTGTGTGTGCATCCACCTGGCCTGTAAGTGGTCAAACTGGGAGATCCCAGTTTCCACTGATGGGAAACACTGGTGGGAGTACGTGGACAACTCGGTCACCCTCGAGCTGCTTGATGGTGAGATTGAATTAATGTTTGCTTTACCATAATGCATTACTGTGGATACATTTACCCTGCACCAAGTTCTTATATCTGCCCTCTTATATCTCGGGTGAAGGTCATAGTACTCGCATATTTTCCAATGGTTAAAATGAGAGAAGGGGTATTTGCGTTGTATCAGCAGAATTTATGGTGATTTAATGACGACATGCATGTCTTTACTTTCAGAGTTGACTCACGAGTTTCTGCAGATTCTGGAGAAGACGCCCAGCCGGTTAAAGAGGATTCGTAACTGGAGGGTAAGAGACATTGCTGCTCGATTTCCTGCATTTCAAGGTTAACATGCAATTATGGTCATTTTCTCGGCTGTTTGTGATTTCTGACAAGTCGGAACTGTAGATTCCGATTTTTTTGTTGATTCCATATGATCTTTCTATATTTAGTATTAAAAAAAAAAAGGGAAATATGAAACTGATCGGCCTGTCAAAGATCGTGGCCAACTAGCTGACAGTTTGTAATCTCACCAAAACAGCTCCATGTACACATATAAGATCTTTAAACCAGCCTAAAGCACCATACTCATTTATGAAACAGTTCAAAAGTCTGGCAATGCTGCAATACTAGGTAGTAGCAAAGCATTACATAAAAATGTTTGTCCCACTGTTAAATCCCATTTTGAGAGCTTACTGTTGTGGAAACCAAATGCTCAACAGCATCACAAATCTCTTTCTGTCCCCTAGGCAACACAAGCTGCCAAAAAGCCAAAGGGTGACGGCACATCGTTGAATGACAACTCCTTTGCCGGGCCTTCCATGCTCCAAGATGATGCATCACTCCCTGGTGGCTCCTGCAACCCAAGTTTTTCCAAGGCGGGCGCTGCCTTCATGTCTGGCGCCTCCGGGGATGGACCCCTGTCTCTGGAATCCTTGGCTGGCTCGTACAACCCAGCCAGCCACAGCGAGTGGCCCCTGGGTAACCAGAGCCAAGCAGGGTATGCTACCTCCAGTATAAAACAGGAACCCCTCAGCATCCCTCTGCAAGAGCCCTCCCTGCTTCTTAATGCGCCGGTATACAGGACTGATAAAACACTGGACTTCATACCTGTCAAACAGGAACAAAAAGGAGGCCAGCCTCCTCCACCACAACCGTCTCCAGCTCAGAAGCTGTCTCTGGACAGATACAGAGAGAAACAAGCAGCAGAGCAGACTGTCTCCGGGCATAAACGCAGCCAGGAACAGCATGGAGGAATAATGGATTGTGACGGGAGGGGGGACATGTTATCTTCCTCCTCTTCTACCTATGCACCCGCGAGCCAAGTAGACCATAGAAAACATTCACAGCCCCACCAAACATCCCACGGTGTTGGTGGAGGCACCACTGCCTCCCCGATGAAAATTAAAGCCCCCTCCTCAACTTCAGGGCAAGAAAGACGTCATCATAGTGACAAGCGGGACAAAGGCTCACTCAAGCTCCGCCTGGCTGTCCCCGGGTCTGGCGGGGGCTACCAGCTGGACAAAGGCGGACTGCCAAGCAAAGACGAGCTCAAGATGAAGATAAAAGTCTCATCGGAGCGCCACAGCTCATCGGACGAAGGCATGGCAGCCAACAACAACAACAAGAGCAAACATTCCAGCCCTCTGGTGATTAAGGAGAAACAGCACCGTGTAGCAGATCACCTCCATCGCCACCACAAGCACAGTCATCCTCACACACACAGCGGGAATGGCGGGGGAGGCCCGCTACGGGGGCTGCCGGGCATGGAAGGGCCCATACTCGCTCCTCCAGGATCCCTGTCTTCCTCATCGCGCAAGAGGGCGTACCCCGAGGCCGGCCACAACCACCACCCGCTCTCCTCATTCTCCACCTCATGCTCCAAAGTGAGCAAAAACTCCAAGGGTGGCACAGTTGCTGCAGGTACTACATATTGTTCTTTCCCCTTTTCTCCTCCTTGCTCCTCTCCTGTACTGCAGTGTGTCTCGTCTGGCTTGCAGCTCTATGGCTAACCTCCCCCCTCCCTCCTCCTTATTCTTGTTTCTCCTCCTCCTCCCTTCCTGTCACACCCAGGTGGGCTGCGGACCTCTCAGCAGTACCCTCCTCCTCCTAGTGAATCGCCACATGAAGTGGGAGAGCAGAGACACTGAGAGACCCCTCTCTGCAGCCATGGCCCAAACTACCCACAGCTCAGACTATGAAGACTATGCTCCCTGTTAAGTGCCCTGTGAAAAATAACTCTATGTCATGATAAACCCTTTATTGAATGGCAGAAATGCGTATCTGCAACAAAAAAAAAGATAAGTATTGTTGGACCTCTCAATTTCTAAGACAAGAAAAATGAAAAAAATTATGCTTCCTGACCGTCAGATCTCTGGGCCCTAATGCTCAGTCCTTTCTTTCTGTTAGTGTTGAATTGCTGCTTGGTTCTCCTTCCTCAAATGAGTCTCGGAATGTGCAAAGTTGAAAGGGTGAATGTGTGCGTTTTCATCGAGGGGAAAGTACTTCCCTGCATTTCAGATCTCAGTGTGGGAAAAAGTACTATAAGAGGCACTTAAGGTGCTCTTTCTTCCTTCTTTTTTTTAATGATTCATTTAATTGAATCCCATTTCTGCGGTTGTATGTAGGAAGGCAGTGACCAGCTGGAGAGGAGTTCAAGTTATGTTGGCTGGCCTTCCAATTAATACTGTTGATGGATGCAACTTTTATTTTTTAAGTGTGAATTTTCATCTCCTCAATCTCTTTCTTGTCTTGATTTATTTTTTATACTTTAGTACTGTGCGTATGATTTGCATGTTTCAATCATCAAAGGGATTTAAAAGGAGAATACGTACTTGCTGTTTACAGAAAGTGGAGATAAATGTACATACGTTTTTGTATGTTTAAAGAAAAAAATATGACTACTCAGGTTTGGAGCTGCTTGTAAGTATAACAAGATAACTATAATACCTATAAAATACTTTTATTTTGTTGATCAACGGATTGGGTGTCATCTGGTGAATGATTGCAGCATCCCAGTGGCGTGTGCTTCTTACACCTTCCTGAAGGGGGAGCTGTACTGTGCTTTTCATCACAGGGAATATCAGTTGATGCCCTCAGTGACACAGGCACATCCAACACCTACTTATTATAACATCAGTGATGCAATTTCTACCAAAAACATTTTTTTTTCTTTACCTATAAGTAGACCTTTAAGCTGGATGCCAAAGGTTGTGCCTCAAAAAGACAAACAACTGACAAAGACTAGTAGTGTGCTATTTAAGTTTACATAACCCTTTTTACTTTGAAGTGTATCACATAATTTCATGAAGTGAAGCTGTAGCCTTTAGATGTCAGCCCTTAAATGGTATACATGTAAGTATGATTCAATCAGCCAATAACATGGTACTATATAGAAAAAAAACAATCAAACCGGGACCAATTGGCCATATGCAACCAATAACTGCTGGATATTTTGGCATCTGCAATGTTAACACCCCAACTAGGTTTTGTCTTCATCCAATTGGTTAAATTGACATTTACAGCCATGTGCCTGTCCGAACATGTCTTCAGTTTCATACATTAAACTCTACAGTGTTCTCAAATCTTGACCCCTTCTGTTTTTCACTTGGTCTCTTTGTGCAAAGTACTCGAGGCTGGATTGGTCGTACCGTCGTTAGGGATTTAGGGCAAATGGACGACAAATAAGCATAACCCCCCCTCGTCCTTTTTTCTCATTTTCATTTCAATATTATGAATAAACTTCAAAGTTGCCATTACCCTGACACAGTATAAACCCTGGTTGTTGTTTTATTTTGCATATAACAATGTTACTACGGTTGCGAAGAAAATAAACATGTTTGATTCACGTTCTAGCAATAAGTTAATGTGGGTTAGTTGATGCATTAGCAAACTCTACACATTGATTCCTCAACTCAGTAGAACTAGCTTTTGAAAATGATGCAGCAATATAGATTAGTGTGTGACAGGCAGCTGAGAGTTGCATTGTATACATTTTAAATTAAGGCATTTATAAGATTGGCACACATGAGATTGCTATAGAAAATCTACAAAATCGGTAAAAAAACATGGCATCTATCTGTTCACATTTTATATGTTCTATTAGGCAAAAGTGAAATGCTTCAAAGTGCTTCTCATGTTTCTTAACATTTTAAGAATACAATGACCATAAGCCCAATGCTTTGACACACTACTAGTGCATCAATGGGTTGGTGACTAGCCCTCTAAGGGATGCAAAAGAATGCTTAATAATAATTTGATTCATCAATTCAAATGAAATCATCAAAATGTGTCCTTGAACTAAACATTCTCTTGGAGATGTAACTTGTTAGCTGCACAGACCCTCTGGGTGACCACAGCAGCTTTTTTTCTGCTTCTCCCAGGAGTTCGCCCCAAACGTATGTTGGGGGATGAATGAATGCTTCAGCAACTGGTCTGCAGATGGCCGTAGTCTCTGGTCGCTGTTGAGAGAAAACAAATCAAGATAACCAAAATGATTCCAATAAATGGCTCAAAGTAGACAATTAGGCTTAGGTTTTAAACTCTATTAGTTCAAAACTCTTTATAAGCACTGTACGTTTAATATTATAGATTGAAATAGTACGTATAGGTGTATGACTAACAGTTCACACAGACCAGGGATGACAAAAGCTCTCACCTTGTCAAGCTGATTTGTACAAAATCCTTTGCGTTATCCGAAAACCCATCTGGTAAGGAGGGCATCACCCCTCTTTTAGCCCCTATGTAGAACAAGGCAGCCATCTTGTCCATATGAGCCAGTGGTGGTTTTCCTGTGGCCATCTCAAACACTGTGCAACCCACACTCCATATATCAGACTTTCTGCCATATCCTGTCTCATTGATAACCTAAGAAGTGGAAAGATTAAAAAGGCAATTTGATATTTGCTGAAAATAAAGTAATTCGAACTTTGAAAAAAAAAGAAAGAAAGCATTTCCAAGCATGATTATAAATCTGATAGTTTTTTTTGGCCAGAGTAGCCCTGCATACAAGGCAATGACCCAGAAAAGCCCATTGGTTAGTTAGGGCATAGGACCTGGCCAAATCCGGGTAGTGGTAGCCTACCTGGTGCAGATTTTAGCACTTGAATGCTATGCTCGTCTTGCCAAGAAAAGCAGTCGAAAAAAATAACACCATCTTTACATATTAGAAGACCTCCCAAATGATCTCTGAATCTACCTCTGGTGCCATCCAGTAAGGTGTGCCATGGACAGACTTCAGCAGATCGCCACTGTTGCTAGCGGTGTGGTTCAGGCAGCTGAGACGACGCGCACAGCCAAAGTCGATGAGCTTGATGACGCCAGTGGGCATCAGCATGATGTTGTTTCCCTTCAAGTCACGATGAATCACCCTGTTCAGGTGAATGTAGGCCACCCCTTCCAGAATCTGATGTGTGTACAAGGCCAGTACACGCTCTGGCAGAGGACCAAACCTGAAGACAGCAAGTGGTGTTGAAGGTTAGTAACAGACCATTCTTGAATTCTCTGATTTTGATGTTTCTAAGGGATACATCACCCCAAAATGATCAATGGTATATCAATTACTTAACGTGTGTTGAGTTCTTGAAGAAAACTGTTCTTGTATGCCTCAATGGTAAACAAGAATCCAAAAACTGAACAATTATTGATGAATTCCAGTATATGGGGGTGCATCCAACAACACAAAACTATACTTAAACTTAAACATAACTAAACTTCCGTCTACAAACGGTCACACAACCCTTTCAGTATAGTCTTATTTATACAGTTGTGCTCACTTCGTTCCAAATATATGACATTTTACTGAACCTTTACTGTTTTGCCGCTATTTCTTAAATACACCAATTT
The DNA here is from genome assembly GCA_902827135.1 of Harpagifer antarcticus. NCBI lineage: Eukaryota > Metazoa > Chordata > Actinopteri > Perciformes > Harpagiferidae > Harpagifer > Harpagifer antarcticus. The sequence continues at coordinate 15,714,579 of CADEHL010001005.1, forward strand.
GTTGTACACCAAGATTCTTAGTGAACCATGGTGGCATGGGAGTAACACAAAAGCTTTCCTCAAATATCAATGGATATACAGGGTTAGTAATTTAATGTACATTTTTGGGGGAAATATTCCAAAATTATTCTTGCAACACATTACTGGGTAAGTTGTAGGTGGTTGTGACTTGTGAATAACTAACCTGTGAAGGATGCTGGCGATGGATCCTCCTGGGATGTATTCCATAAATATGGAAACCACATGCTGTTGGAGTGAGGTACCCAGGAAACCCACAATGTTGGTGTGTCTTAGAGTTTTAAGCAGCTCCACCTCCCCCTGCAGACGAATGTACTCTGTCTTGGCAACATCTGGGTCAGAGGAATCAAGAATCACCTGCTTCACAGCTATCAGCTGGCCCTGGCTGGTCAGGCCGCAGTACACCTGGGAAGAAGAAGCAGTGGTCGGCAGGGTTACTGGAGCATCAATGTCTGCAGTGGGACATATACTGCTTTGAGTATTTTTCAACTATTAATATAGATTGCATGGTTTTGTGAATAGTTCATATCTTAGAGTGGTGTTGTACTGTGTCATTATTGTATAGCCTAACTGTGTTAGTCCATACTTACTGTCCCATAGGCTCCCCTGCCGAGTACTTCACCTTTTGTCCATGTGATCGCGTCATCTACAACCAACACAGAGCCAAGCAGAGCACCACTGTCTGGGGTATTTACCTGCAATTAAAAACAGATAATGAATATTTAATTCATGAGAAGGTTACTCATGAACTTGATAATCTATCTTTTATGTTTTTCTTACTGATATAGAATTGATTTCTCCATCCGATTCCAGGCTCTCAGGTTCTATGTATACATCTCTCTCGTCCAATGAGATCAGCTCCTCAGCCAGACATTGCAGCAGGTCATCTGTAAGTGGCCCGTCCCCCACCTCATCCAGAAACTTCTTGTAAACTGGTGACACAATGGTGTGGTCACCACAGCTGGAAGAAGCCCAGGTTTGGATCTTTGCCTGTTGGGGGCTTTGAGATAACACAGGCTCAGAAACTGGTCGGTTTGGGTTTTCTATTTCTTGCATGTTCATGTGGGGGTGAGTATAATGAGATAAAGCTCTTGGCTTGGTCAATGTGTTCTCATCAGATTTGACTATTTCAGACCCATGTCTAGAAAGAGCTTCCTCGATCGTAGACAAAATGGTTTCTTGAGCACTACCACGGAAAATGTCATCATCCTTAGATAGTTCAGCTTCTTTGAGTCCTTCTGATTCAGGCATATTCTTATTTTTCGGAATAACTTTTCTTGGCACAGGTGTGTGGAGATGTTTCACCCTAGAGGACGCATGTTTTGGTTTGCCTTTAGCTGAAATAACCATGCTCTCCCCCGGACTTCTCCTCTGTGCTTGTTTCGATGTTCTGTGTTTGACTTTATGCCACGGTGGCGTCCTCTTGGATGGAGCAGACTGCACTTGTCTGTCCTTGACTTTCTCACAGGAGCTAGAAACTCGAAGGTTATCATAGACGGGACCAGCAAACATCTCGTAGATGGCTGGTCCTTCATCCCCACTATGGATCTGCTTAAACATGTCTTTGTAGGTGATGAAGTCCACGGCAGATTTAGACCTTGGTTTGCCTGCTAGACTGGGTCTCTTTAACTGCCAGATGGTCTTCACCTCCCTAACTGTTGGAATTCTGTTGCTGTTGATCTTCTCAGGATTTGGTCTTTTGCTCTGATCATTAAGCTTCTTCCTAGGTGATATGGTGCCATTGTTAGAACATGCAACTTTAAGCTTTGACTTCCCTTTTATGACAGTCTCTCCGCCAATAATTAGCTCTGGGCTTTTCCTTGTTTTATCTTTACCTTGTGCGGAAAGTGAGGAGTTCTTCAGATTACTTGTGGACTTATTCCGATTGAGGATGCTCCGCTCTTTGCGCGCCACTATGTTGAAGGACTGCTGGTTCGTTTGAATGTTTTCTCTCATTTCACTGTTTGTGCTACTTCTTCTGTCCTTGTTTCGGACAGGCTTTAAGGCTTTCAACATCTTCTCATCTTTCTTGGGATCCATGTCTGACTGAGGAAGTTTTAAAGCTGAAGTAAATAATTGTATTTTCTCCTCGGTAGTGCTAGCAGTTAACGTCGAATCCTTGCTACAAATGATTGGGCTACCGCCGTTTATTTCATAACAGGAATCCTTCATTCTCCGTTCTGTCCGTTTAACTTGTTGTGGGTCATTTTTGGAAGTTCCTTCACGGTATGCAATAACATCCCTATTGTCATCCTTGATAACAAATGTTATGCTATGGCTAATCTCAGTCCCTGGATCTGGGGTGTAACCCACATAGTTATGTTCCTCCTTAGACTTTGATTTGATAGGTATTTCAATGTCCACAATGTCTCCTTTTTGTGCATAGTTCATAAAGGACTGACTCTCATCAGTCTCCTTTGTAAAAATCCTTCTGGTGGCTTTGCCTTCAGAGTGAGGGTTGATAGCTGGTTCAGCATTGTCAAGATCACTGATAGGATCTCTGTCTAGGTCATGTACTGATCTGTGGATCAGTGGAATATGACTGATTCTTGACTGAACTTTAAAATACTGCCCTTTATCCCAAACCAAATCAGCCTCGGTGGCGCTCATGCTGTTGGATTGCCGTAACAATCTTTCTCCAACAAACTTCAGAGGTCTTTCTCCCGAAGCTTGCTTTAGTATATCCTTTGTATCTTCCTCGTCCTCCAGGTCGATGGAACTCTGGCTGCTGCCGGACCCGCTTTCCTCACTTCCTCCCTTAGTAGTCAGTGGGCTTCCCCAGAACAACCGTTCTCTCCTCAGCCGGGTCCTGGAGCAAAGGGGGCTCTGGCTTATGGGCTTCAGGGGAACGTGGTGTTTAAGTGCTGGCAGGGCAGCAATGTCCCGGGGCCTGCTGTCCAGTGGGGCCAACAGCTTGGGGGTTCTGGGATGCAGAGACAGTAAGGGACCCTGCAAGAAGGGACATCGACAGTAAGGACTTGTGAGACGACCAATTGCATGAAAGTATGACAAGATATAAGGAGGCTTTTGGTTGTTACTGACCTTTTGTTCATTTTCAGTTTCTTGAGAACCCAGTCCTGCAGAGAGGAAGAAAACATATATTTAGAATGGAGTAGTATAAGGGTTGCTAACTTCCTTTCTGGCGTAAATTGAGCCATCATTTTCCCATGAGACCAATTAGAATTGGATTGAAACTGAGGCTTATAGGGGGCTAATGTAAACGCAGATGGTGTCATCATTCTATAGCCAGTGATTGTATAACATTTACCTTTAATTCAAAAGTTAAACCAAAACCAATATTCTAAACCTACCACCAAGTTTAATTATAACATTTACAACATATAACAATGTTTCCTTTTGGATATATTTTAACATAGGAATAATCCAAATGAATTAACATCTAATTTTAAAATAGTATTGCTTTGTAATTCTTAAAAGATTAAATCAGTCAAAGCTTAAATAACTACATTCACATACGGCTCTGGATGTGTGCTCTGGCCTGCATCATACTGTTGGAACAGAGCAGTGGTTCCAGGATGCTGGGTGCTGATTGGCTGAGCGGGCTGGGCTCTGTCACAGACAGCAGGCTGGGGGAGGATGGGGGTGCAGCCACCACACTTGTTCTCTTTCTGTGAGTGAAAAGTCCAAATCAAACTTTTTGTAGATTTTGTTTAAGTGCCACTTATATACACACAAAAAAGACAAAAAAGAAACAGCAACTTAGACTGAAGGTGCATTTCCATCCACCTGTGTTTTTTTTGTTTTTATTTACAAATAAAAAACAATGTACAAATACTATTGGCGGATTCAAACTGTCTCCTAATCAGTCCATAAAGATCTGATGTAACTTTACTTATAAGGAAACAGGAATGACAAGCATTTCCATCAACTCTTTGTATTGTTTTTAACCCTTTGAGGTACGACTGAAGCTATTTTAATGACGCTATCTTGTCTTCTTCTTTGGTAATTGTATACTACATTAACTAGAGGACTGTCATCTGTTTTTCTTGATGAACCAACTTCTTATAATTCCATAAATGTAGTGGATGGAAAGAAGCATTTATATGCATTGTCTTTTACGATTTCTCGAAATGTGTTAAATCTTTCGGTCTTTTCCGTTCAGAGATTTATTATGACCGTATTTCTTACTTTGTTTATTTGTTATTTAAACAAACTGGCTATCTACAATTGATTATTTGCTTAATAATGAGTCCAGCTACTGTATGTACCTATGTTTAGGAGGTACTGGCAGACAGGAGGTCCTGGTACTCAGCAAACCAGGTGAGGGAGAAGGATCCAGATGGCTCCAGCGTCTACTGTTGTCCCCAAGGTGAGGCAAAGACAAACCTCCTCTGGTGAGCGGTAAAGGAAACACAGTAAGGTTTTCTGTTATCAAGCCTTTGACAGATAGAATGTATGTACAGGCCAATGAGGGGAGTTATTTTGGCTCTGATGATGAGTTGTATTGCCTTGTGCTGAACTGAACATAATACCAATAGCCTCATTTTCCTCCCATCTGGAAGCTGATGCTGTGAAATTAGAGACCTGCTCAAAGACCTGTAGGCCTATTCTCCTCAGAGAGCTTGGACTTGATATAGTGGTGAGTAACAGACAATGAGCTGATTCACCAGAACCCTCTCTCCCCCTGTCCCTGTATTGCTAAGCTGTTTGGGTAGAACAGGTTGTCCTCTGGACACAGGGACAGGTGCCTGCATACAGGACAGGGGTGTAACTGGAGAGGACAGTTTTCCTCGGTTGGTGTTGAGTAAGAGGCTGTTGCTGACTAGCCCAGGGTGAGGGTGCTGTTTATACAAGAGACTGTGTGTTGGGGGAGTTAACCGTATGCGCATAAGATGTTTGTGGGTACACAAATGTTTGTGGCTCACGTATAAACAGATGTTGGTGTGTTCACTTGTGTCTGCACTGTCAACACTATCAGGCTTTTAATTAGCACATCTTTACAGAAAATACACACTCATCGGGAGGTGTGTGTGTGTGTGTGTGTGTGTGTGTGTGTGTGTGTGTGTGTGTGTGTGTGTGTGTGTGTGTGTGTGTGTGTGTGTGTGTGTGTGTGATTTCACCATGCCCACCTGCTTCTTCTCCCTGCATCCTGGTAGGCTTGCCTGATGTCGCTCAGCGTTTCCATGGCGTTTTGGAAACAGAGGGGGATTCCCGTATCTGCTCAACACACACACACACATACACACACACACACACACACACACACACACACACACACACACACACCATGTATACATCACTTCAGGGGACATTACATTGACTTACATGCATTTCCTGGAGACTTATCCTAACCTTAACCATAACCAACACAAGCCTAACCCTTACCCTTACCCTTAACCTTACCCTAACCCTAACCCTAAACCTAACCTAGTCTTCACCCTAAAATTAATGATTCCCCTCATGGGGACCTCCAATTTGTCCCCATAAGGGAAGCCAGTCCCCACACGTGACTGTGTAAACAGATTTAGGTCCCCACAAGTATAGTAATGCTAGGTCACACACACACTGTTACATCCAATCCTAAATCCATTGTATACTCTCTGGTCACGCATAGATTTAAAACTCAGTTACATACTGACATTTCATATTTCTGGCCTGAAAAGGATTCTAATTAAAAAAACTAGTTCCATTCATGGGGCATTTAAAGGGGTGTAAGACATAACAAAAAAACAATAGCAAAGATTACATTTGTCAAATATAAAAAGGCTTATATGTATAAAAATTGTAAAAATAAAAAAAGACACAATACACATAATTGTTGTGACAATTAATCTCTGATACAACATTCTTAGAAAAATACTGTTATCGCTTGTTTTACAGAGATGTCTTGTAGAAATGTCATTAACTATATGGGTTATTTTAAAGAGTTCCCCAGTTGTTCTGTATGTTACAACACATTAAAACTAATCAGAGAAAACAACGTTACCTGTTTGTTATCCTGTTTGTCCACTCTGTTCCCATTTCCAGATCACTTTTAGAAAATCTGATAATTCCTCACTAGTTATTCCTTTATTTCTCCACGACCAAATTATTCTGATTTTGCCCTCTGTATTCTCAACCAGTCCATTCCTCCCAATAACGCTGTCTTTTAGTGATCTGCTCTATCCGCTCTGCGTCTCCAGCATGTTGTTTTGAGGTGTACGATCGGCAGGCAGATTTCTCAGCTGAGAGGTGGTATTGTGTGTGAGACCCCACCCACCCAGTCACGCCCCCTCACTCCCCTTCCTTTACAAGGCACCTGATCTGATGGCCTATTGGGGGGCTTTTGTCACTATTAAATGCCGAAAACCATAAAAGAATGTGCAGTTTAAAGCAGTAAGTTGGCAAGAAACCAACACCACCTGTTTGTGTTTTCTCTTTAGGTTTTTCCCCTACAGAAATAGAATGCAATATTGGTCCTTCTCTAACAATCTCACTGAAGCCCAAGAAAGCAGAACAGTTTCACACCACTGTCACAGTCCACATTTAAACCTACTAAAACTCTTGGAGTCCTTGAAAGAGTCCTTACCTTGGCTGAGACCTTTATGATGGTCAGATAGAGGAGAGTAACCTGGAGACTCCAGTACTTCCTGGAAGGAACAAAAGTGAGCAATTTATTATATCAGAATCAGAAATCCTTTATTAGTACCATAGCTGGGACATTTACATATAAATGTCCTAGTCTTAGAATAAAACGTTGCTGGTCGAAGTCATGTAGTATGTATGGTAAATCAGTAATCTGTGTTATCTTTTCTGTAATCAAGAAACAAAAATCTGAATTGGAATCAGAAATCCTTTATTAGTCCCACAGTGGGGAAATGTACATTGTTACAGCACATGTGGCATATAAGCAAAAGTGGCATAGCAGGTAAAAAGATGGCATGTCATACTACACAATAAGCTAATATATTAATATATAGAAGAAAAGCACACATTAGTTATACTAGAGTAAAGTAGTTATTTAGTGCTCATGTATTCAGTGAACACTGAAAGCTTGTCCGGAATGCAAACTAACAAAAGATTATAAAAAACAAACCACAAAAGGCATGCATTCAACTTTCAAACTGGAGCTTTTGCACGTGTACAGAAACAGCTATAGATTTAGATATAGCTCTCATGATGTAGTCAACATTACAACTTTTAAAGAGACAGTTCATGCCAAAACTAATCATGATTCGAAGTCGAACACCAAAAGCCAAGTGCTATCTATTTCCATTATATCCAATACATCAATTATAGAGGCATTTCTACGGCGAACAGTCCCTTTAACACTGTATATGTACACTTGTTCAATTGATTGTCTCCGTTGACCTCTTTGACACATATACGGACGCTTTTCCCCGTTAACCACCTGCTCTTCTCTTCCTGCTAAGCAGCTGTGTTGGCCCTGATTGTCTGCAGCATCTATAGAGACACCCATATACTGCAACATGCAGCTAAGTGTTAGCTACCAAGAGCACACACACAGGCCCAGTTCTACGGGGGTGCATAAGGGTGCATTGCACCCTCAGTTGAGTCCCAAACACCGCCACCCCTCGGCGGCCCGCAAGTGCAAGACGACCTCGGCCAAACAGAGCCTGCAGGTATATTTAGTACCCAACTCGCTTGTACAGTGGGGTAAGGCGCTCATTTTGCAGCTCATGGTTTAAAAACAGAGATTGGCTGGAATTTCCTGTAAAAAAGATGCCATATTCTGCTATGCATGTAGAAATTTCGGTTCAAGTACGTCCGGGGGCGGCGCCAGGGGGGAGCTAGGCTGAAGCACCCCCCAGGATTGCCAAAGCACCCCCTAAGCACCCCAAAGACATATGTTTTTTTTCCAAAATTATTATTATTATTTTTATTAAATTAAATTAGAAAAATGATTGATTACATCAATGCAAATGTGAAATAAACAAATGTTTGACCAAAAACATAAAGCCAACACAGGTGATATGATTAGGCCAATGGCCAGCACCCATTCGATTTTTGACCTACACATAGGATAAATTACTTTGTGACACTTGAGTGACTTCCTGTTAGCTAGAGCGCCAAATGATTTGCTAACAGCAAAGTGAAAGAATTATCGTTTTTTTAGTCCTTAAACGTCCACGTGTGGACACTCAATCAAAACCACCTGAAAGCGAGAGGGATTCTGCACATAATAGGCCTCGTGAGTACAGGTAGCTTACTTCTGGGTCTCTGTGTTTCATTCAAGCTCTGCTCTGTGTGTGTGTGGCACGAGCCATTTTGTGTGTGTGTGCAAACGAGCGAGAGAGAGAGCTCGCGCACTGGTGGGTATCTACCGGAGATCGTTGTGGTTAGCATCTGGTGCTAGCTAGCCAAGCTAACGGGTATAAGGAGCTTTTTCAACAAGGTGGAGGGAGAACTCTCTCCTGTCAGACGGAGAGTCTCAGGTAAACTCAGCTCAGGTGAAGTAAAGGACTCTCTTAGTGTTTTAGATAGTTAACTTCAGTCTAGTTATCTCAGTGGGTCTCAAACGGTTTGTTTTAAAAGGGGAGTGATTTGTAAAATGTCTATGAAGAAATAGAAAATCTGTTGACGTATATCCATAGATCTCTTAATGTTGCTCTCAAAGTGCACCAGATTTTGAACTAATACAAAATTAAAAAATCTTCCTGGGGGAGCATGCCCCCGGACCCCACTAGAGGAGGTGAGGACCCTCCTAGAGGACGTGGGGTCCACTCCCCACTTGTAAAAATAGCACTTTACCCCTGCTTACACCTATATGCCATGAGCTGATTATCGAGCCTTCATTGTTACAGTCGCGGTGCACAGTGCACTGTGTGTGGGGATTGTTGCAGTAGAAAATTCAACTGTAGCGCTGGTGCATTCATGGGAAACCCTTAATGTTTGAGCACCCTCTGTGAAACGTCAAGCTACCCCACAGCACCCCCTAGAGAAAATCTCTGGCGCCGCCACTGAGTACGTCAGATGTCGTAGCCACAACTGGCTACGACAACTGGCGCCATGCTCTTGTACGTGATAGGGGACTGGAAAGGCATGAATCAAGCAAAGAGCACAAGAAGTCAGTGGCTTTGTGGAAGGAGAGGCGTGCAAGAAGTGAGACTGGTACAGAGGTTTCCACTCTTGCAGCACCACTGGAGAGAAACCGCACCTATGTAGCAGCTATAGTGAACATAATTAAATGTATAGATGTAAACCAGTTGCCTTGGCGAGGGGAGTTGTGGTATTTTTCTAGCAATGATGGACTACACCCTTCAAAAGGACAAAGAACTTGCTAAGATTTTTAGCACCAAAAGTAAATCTGTTTACAGTTCTGTTTCATATGGGTGTTGAGATGTATGCGATCTCTTCATTTTGCTCTCAAAGTACACCAGATTGATGCTTTTAACTTCAATATTTAAAAAAAAAATCTTCCCGGGGGAGCAAGCCCCCGGAACACCCTAGAGGAGGTGAGGACCCCCCTAGAGGGTGTTAGGTCCACTCCCCACTTATAAAAATAGCACTTTACCACTGCACCCTCTCTAATCTCAGATGCACCCTGAGTCATTTTGTTCTGGAACCGGGCCTGACACACACACACACACACACACACACACACACACACACACACACACACACACACACACACACACACACACACACACACAGATCTTGTGTAACAACCAGTTACTGATTTCACCTATTGATCTTCTGAGTAACCACTTGCTGCCCGTGTGTCCTTCAATTACTTAAATACAGCCAATCAATATCAAGGCGGATCATAAGGGTTTTCTTGTGTGAGATCGTTGGTCCCTAAAATTAGTGCAATTCTACCAATAGAGTGGAGCAGAAATTTGTAAAGAACCTGGGAATTAATTTGTATTTTACCACTTCGGGTTCCTTTGTCTCAAGGGAATGTTTTTATGAACGTGTTTTTGCTTAGATGCCTGAAATATGCTAATACAATAGCTTATAGAGTGGTGCAGGGATGACGTATTTACCCGGAAATAAGCTGCGCATGGGTTCCCTTGACAAAAAAGCAATGGGATTTCTCCATAGGATTTTGGAAAATAGCTCGAATGCACGTTTTGTTCAGCCGGATAATATCCACATGTCTACCCTACTTTTATAATTTTCTAATCATAAATCTAATCGCCAGAAGCAAAATGGTAACGTTATGCTATAAACGAACTACAGCAGGGTCGCTGCTTAAACGTCACGCCAACTTAAAGGTCCCATATTATGCTTTTCCGGTTATTACCCGTCCCCTTGTGTGTTATATAGCCATTTCTGCATATAAACGGTCTGCAAAGTCACAAAATACACCCTGTAGCGAGTAAAACTCTAACACAGAAAATACCTGTCTATGCTGCCCCAGAACCCCTCATTGGAGATTTTTCTTTTTCCATTGTTTTCTTCCTGGGCACGTCACTGCACCCAGGAAAATTGGCGAAACTGTGGCGCGCTTACACTGTAGGTGCACCGCGTTTGGGGGGGTGTGTGTGTGTGTGGGGGGGGGTTGCGGATTGCTAGTGGAGCCTCGCAGATGGGGGTGCTGCAGCCCCCTCAGCATCCCCGCCTTCCCGCGTCCATTCGCGATGTCTCGCTGTCTCGCAGACCCCACGCAGCAAGCACAGGAAATGAACACAGCTCACACTGTCCACTCCTCGCAGCAGCCCGCCAACATGGCACCCAGACCCCACGCAGCATTCTCATCTGTTTGTCATTACTGGTGTCATTTTCACACAATAAAACAGTGGAAACAAACATGTATTTGACTTTCATTAGTGAATGAAACTGTGTGCCCTTTATAGTCTGTGTCCAATATTGTGTATTTGTATATATTGTATATATATCCTATATGCTAAGGTCCCGCTGCTGACACGATAGCAGTCATTTTGTGCGCATAATGTGCAATTAAACCTATGATATCAAAATCTCACTCCAGCCAGGTACCCAAAGTTGGCAACCCTGGTCTCATCTTTTTTTTAAATTGGGACAGCCTTCTTTCGGCAGAAGTGACGTATGCGATCTACGAATGCAGCCTCCAAAGGGTGCAGCCCCTGAATTGAGACACGGCCAACAACTGCTAAACATCTTTATGGCAAACATTAGCCACCTTTAACTTAGTGGTGGTGCTGTGCCTAACGTTAGCCTAAAACTTCTGGTAATTGCAATCACGCTTAAAAAATCATGAATTATCAAGTAATGGTTATATGTAGAGAAAATATTGCTGAACTAAACATGAGAGTATCATAAACATGTTTGCCACAGAGCTTATTTTCTGATATATTCCAAAATCCAATACAAAAATTCCCATTACTTTTGGGCCACGTACAATTTTAAAGTATTTTCTAACTCGTTATTTATCACTTACCCCTGTGTGGCTGTATAGTAGAAAGCCGTCCTGATGGGTTGGTGTCTGCATGGGGGAGGCAGCAACTGACCGGTTGTGATAAAGGCTCTCAAGGTCCAACTCTACGTCTGAATCTCCAAACTCTGAGTCAGAATCCTGGCTTGAGTACTTGTCAAGGGCTAGAGGTGACATGGAGGCACCATCTGTGCAAAATCAGAAATGATTTTAATACTTTATAGCTTGTAATAACACATTGCGAAGTAAAAATGTTGCTCCTTGTTACAACAGGAACCGGTCAACACTTGAAAAGCTGCCATTCCAGATTTGGGTCTAGATACCTGGACTCTGTACTATTTACTCAAGTTGAGGAAAAGTTAGGGTTGTGAAATTCCATAAAAACAGAACATTTGACCTCTCTGTTTGTTTCACATCTCTCTTTCTCCATCCTCTCTGTGTCACTGCTTGTTGCTGTATCGCCATCCTCGGCATAAACTCTGACTCACACACTCTTGTGAAGGCTCTCAGCAGCGTGCTCACACACACATAACACAAACAAGCCTTTCTTATACCCTCCAACATAAGAGGCTTTGAGTGCTACTGCTGAGGAAACAGGGTCATGAATGAACTTGGTATGCCATTTGTGTGTATGTGTGTGAACGAGGAAAATAACATAGTCATGAATAGGAAGATATTTTTAGAAGTGTGTGCCGATATGCTTCATGTATGTTCTGCATTAAACTCCCAGTTTAATAAGTAACTAATCAGTGAATCAGTAACCAAAGTAAGGCCGATAACATGAGGAGCGGAGACAGTGTGAGCAACATTTGTTCATTTAAAGAGAGAGACAATATCATTATGATTACTTAAGGCTGCTAATGGCTAACTCTAAATGATGTACAAAAGTATTGTGGTCTCTTTCTCAGTTTTAATACAGGTCACATTTTCATGTCATTAAAGTGGAAAAAAGAGTCCGGTAGTCGTGGGAAACAGCGTGCATGTTCTCTTTGATCTTACAACAACTTTTGTTAACTGCATAATTCTAATCTGATTACAATTATTTTTGAAAGAAACATGAGAATGAACAAATAAATGGGTAAGCCGGACTTTTCCAAAGCAGATTACATGTACAGTTGGAATTAAGATTGGAATTTTCCCACAATAAAGCAGCATTTATAGTTTTTAGGGCAACAATATCTGTTAACAGAACACTGACATTGTATCATAATGGAGTTAATTCGGTAAACTTGATAATAAACTGATGATAACCATGGTAGAGAAACAAACCAGTTACATTTCTGTTTCCGTGAAAACCAAATAAATTAGTTCAAATAAAAGCTCCTGAAATGCTCTGTAGGGCTGAGGGGACTGATTTTTGAAAATCTTTCTTTTTTTTTAAGGACAAATAATAAAACATTTTAAGAAGAGTGTTTTAAACACATAGGCTATAACAAAAACGATTCTAAGGTACATAACCCTTCCTAGCATTAGCACAAGGTGTGTAGCTAACAACAGCTTTAGCGAAACTTCTCAATATAGTTTTGTTGCATAAATCTAAAAAACGTTGTAGGGCAATGTTGTAAGATTGTTTGTATCTAATGAATGTACATTTCCTGTGAACTCAGAAGTTTCTTTTTTTAAAGACTCTGCATATAACTAGCCAAAATGAACAGGCCATTCTTGAAAAGTCCAAAAACTAACTTAAGTGGGGTACTGTACTTTGAGCATCATAGTTTGAAGCATAGGGCACCTGACCAAGCTGCAGTATTGACAATGATTTAGAATGTTATGCAACCACTTTAATATTTTTGCGAGTGTTTACCTGCGTGACTTAATGCCTCCACCATCATATGAATGATCTCCTCCTTCAGAGGGCTGCTGATGTTAACAGCATAGTGGATAGCAGAACAGCCGCTGTGGTCTCGTACTCGCAGATCACTGATTAACAAGTTTAAAGGCAGATGGAACACGTTGAGTTGATACAGAACTACAGAAATATACATATACATTTACATTTGGTCAGTGTTGGGACTAACGCGTTACAAAGTAACGCGTTACTGTAACACCGTTATTTTTGGCAGTAACTAGTACTCTAACGCATTACTTTTTAAATTCAGTAACTCAGTTACCGTTATTACATGGTGCGTTACTCCGTTACTGCGTTAGTTTATATAGTCAACAGCCAGGCGAACAGAGATGAGAACTGTAATTAAGTACAGTACTTGAGTAAATGTACTTAAATACTTCCTGTGTCACGTGCGGAGACGGGCTGTGCGCGTGTTTGTGTTGTTTACTAACAAGACTATCATGGCGGTGGCGGAGCTCAAGTCTAGTTTCTCCACCTGGAGATATTCTCACTATTTCACTTTTGTCGAGCACAAAGAAAAAAAAGTTTCTGTTAAATGTAAGTTGTGTCCTGGCGGGTCAAAGAGCCTATCTACTGCCCAAACCAGTAATTCAAATCTCTTAAAACATCTCCAAAAACAACATGCTGGGATGAAGCTAGTAACTAAGACCGGCACAGACCCAGACTCATCCAACGCCACTCCACCTCCACCTAAGCAACAGCGGCTGGATTTTAACCAAGGGACTGCTAGCCAGGGAAGAGTCGATAAAGCCATTGCACGGTATGTTGTAGGACACATGCAGGCTATTGCTACAGTGGAGTCACCCGCTTTCAGGGAGCTAGTTAGCATGATACCATGTCCGGGCAGCACACGGCATATGGGACGGAAAACTTTTTCCAACTACCTGGAGAAAGAATATACAAAAATGGAAAGCCAGCTAATATCGATGCAATCCAGATTGCATATAATGCATATAATGCATATCAAGTTGATCAACAGATTGTATTATTCTCCAATGCAATAACAGTACTGAAATGAAGGCTATAGGGCAGTGCTTCTCAAAGTGTGGTCCGCGGACCACTGGTGGTCCGTGAGTGCCCCCTAGTGGTCCGTGAGTATATTGGTAACATTTCACATTTGAAATAAATGTATTTAAGTTTTCCGCACTCTCGCGGGAATATCTCCGCAATGGAGCGAGGTTAAGTTTCACTTGCGATTGCATGATATAGCCCAGATAAACACCTTCATCACACATGTGGCCACTTGTTTGTACCATTTTCAGGCGATTTGTAAAAAAGGATGTGTTTTTAGATATTTGTGGAGTTAGGTGTTCCGCGAGTGTTTTTTTATTGGTTAAGTGGTCCTTGGTATGAAAAAGTTTGAGAAACACTGCTATAGGGGCATTAATGGGAGCCCTTTTTTTAAGTAACTAAAAAGTTACTTTTTAGTTAATCAGTAAAGTAACTGAGTTACTTTTTAAATGAAGTAACTAGTAATGGTAACTAGTTATTGGTTTTCAGTAACTAGCACAACACTGCATTTGGTACACCAACGTTAGCAATCGCAAGCTCTATTAACTACATTCAAGATAAAACGACAAAATAAATCGAGATCTGGCAGCTGACTCTTCAGAAAATGTGTGTGGAGTGAGTATCTAGCCTTTTGAATGCATGCATGAATGTGTGTTTCCTTACGGCGAGAGTCCCAGCAGTTCCTTGACCACTTCCACAGGTCGGTGTTCCCATGTCAACCATGTAACAAGGTCTTCAAACAGGTCAATGTCCCTGACAGCGAGCATCACCGCCGTCACACCGTCACTGTTCGGAACATTCACATCCACCCTGTCTGTCTGAGCCTAGGACATGAAGACACACACAAACATTAATATTAAATGGACATCAGCACCTTGTTTGGCAAGTGCTGAAGTGAGTGTTACTCCTTTTACGCTTAGACGCACCAAAGTTCTCTCAGAGCCGTGGCTCAATGACTGTACTCGTGCTCTCAGACGCGCTTGCAGGCGTGCTGAGAGAAAATGGAGGAAGGATAAACTGCATGTCTCCCTATAAATCATTCGTGCTTGCCTTTCTGACTACCAGACGGCAGTCAAAGCAGCCAAAACAGAGCACATTTATCTGTTAATCTCCAAAAACAGCCATAAACCTCTGGTCCTTTTTAATGTCCTCAACTCGATCATTAATCCCTGTGATGTATCCTCAATTGTGCCATTGACTACTCTCTGTGATAAGTTTCTTACATTTTTTAACGAAAAAGTATCTGCTCTTAGGCTAGCCCACACTAGTGCTATCCCAGATCCTGCTCCTTTTCTGTGCCCTGCTGTCCTCGACCACTTTGAGCCTGTATCCCTCACTTCTCTCGCGGATGGTGTCAAGCACCTGCAGCCCACATACTGCACCTCAGACAGCATTCCCTCTCGCCTTCTCAGAGATGTTTTCGAATCAGTTGGAGCAATCATTTTATTACTAATAAACACCTCTCTTAGCTTAGGATGCGTCCCTGCTGCCTTTAAACATGCCGTGGTGCAGCCACTACTTAAAAATAAAAATCTCGATCCCTCCATTCTCGCACATTTTAGGCCCATCTCCCAGCTACCTTTTTAATCTAAAGCCCTGGAGCGAGTAGTCTACGCCCACCTGCAGTCGTTCTTAACCACGCATGGCATTCATGAAAAGTTTCAGTCTGGCTTCAAACCTATGCACAGTACTGAAACAGCCCTTTTAAGAGTTTTTAATGATCTGACCCTAGCCGCCTACTCAGGTAGCCCAGCTGTCCTGGTGCTGTTAGACCTGACAGCTGCCTTCGACACTGTGGACCATAGCATCCTGTTGTCGCGGCTTGAACAGTCCGCAGGCATCACAGGCTCTGCCCTTGCATGGTTCAGGTCCTACCTGACAGACCGTAGCTTCTCAGTGCAGATAGGTGCTTTCTCCTCTGCTAAAGCCCCTCTTACCTGTGGGTTCCCCAAGGCTCTATCCTGGGCCCCATCCTCTTTTTACTGATCAAAAATAAAAAAATAAAAAATAATCATATAATCAGGTTTCATAGCGCCAAACCATTTCAAGTGCTACTCAAATAGCTTTAGATAAGCCAGTATTTTATTAGTATATAAGTGCTTTGTTAGCAATTCTTTGTTAGTAATTCTATTGCTCGAAGTGGAGTCGAAAGAGATGAGTTTTCAGTCTGCGCCGGAAGATGTGTAGGCTTTCTGCTGTCCTGATTTCAATAGGCGCATTCACACCGCAGTACTTTTCCCACAAAGGTTCATCAAATCAGATCGCGTTCACACCGGAATAAGTCCCTGGGGGAGGATTAGTCTTCTTCTACTGCTTTGGGTTTACTGGCAGGCCGCAAACAACTTCACGGCGTATACCATAGATATATATATAAACACTAGATGGCTCAAGGGGGAGTCGCCAGCGTAGCTCAACGGCGGCCATCTTGCCACAGTCAACAACTACTGCTACAGCTGTTGTAAGGTGAGTGATCTGCACAAAAATACACTTAACTCGCTGAAATCTTGACTGATTTACAAACGGTTTGGTTTATTATAAACGTTAGCATGGCTATGATACAGGAGACAACAAGACATGTTGAAAAAAAAGTTCATGATTATAATTATATGTATGCAGTATCATAACTACATCTTTGATGTTTATAACAAACCAAACCGTTTGAAAATTGAGCAATCTACGGTTATTTCAATAGTGCACCATAGACATAATGTTATGAATGAGCGAGCTGCCTGTGGCAAGATGGCCGCCATGTGGCAACGTCGGTCTCCATTGGCCAGCAGCGCGGATGAGTCATCTAGTGTTTATATATATCTATGGCGTATATCGCTGTGTGTATCGCCAGAACGCCGACACCTCCTCATCTCCACCGCTCCCATGTTTTCTTTTGTGTTGCCATAAGTTAGTCTCTCTGCGTTTGTGTGTTGGGCTAATGCTAATAATGCTAATGCAAGGATAATAAAATGGCGGCTTCACAAAACTTTTTGGGAGTTTTACGGCGCGTGGTTTGCATTCCGCCCAGCCAATCAGACATAGGAACCTTTTTCTCCCATGAAAGTACCTGCTCTCTAGCAGGGACGGAAAAGGGAGTAAAAAAGGTTTTGATGAACTAATTTTAGTGCCGGCTCTTTTTGGTGTGAACGCGACATTTCGGAACTATATCGGAACTAAAGTGGGAAAAGTACTGCGGTGTGATTTTGGAGTATTTCTCAAAAAATACACAGTAAAAGTACTTCAATGTATTGTTAGCAGTCAAACTAGTACAGAGTCCAACAGTGTCAGTTTTATTAAGAACTTGTAGTAAAAAATATTTGTAAAAAGAAAATGAAGAGCTGCTGACTTGAAAAAACAAACGCGAGAGACGGCTGAGTGACCGCAGTGCAGAATCACTGTATAGTTTAAATCTCCTAACAATGTTGTCAATTTTAGACATAGGCTTATTATATTTACAGCCCTTAATAACATTCATTTTCTGGGCTCAATGTGTGTCTTCGCCGTTTTCGTTGTGATCGCTAAATTTACCTCGTTTCCCCTTGTTTATAATATTATCACCGTTCCAAGCAAACCAGTGTCTTTGTTTTGAAATCACTTCCGTGAGTTTCGCCCCGCCCCTCGCTCCAATGACCATTAGACCATTTAGTAAGGTAAAAAATAAAAAGCAAAAACGCCTCTCAGACGCTCTTCCGTTTACTTTTTTAATAAAGAAAAACAAATGGTCCGAAGATACACCCGTTCATCTCCCTCCATCATGTTGATTTGAATCCGAAGTTCTGAACATGAGCCCGCCCCGCTCGACCTTCTGAGCCAATCACAGCGCGATAATTACCTGCCTTCCGTTTCAACTATACTCCTTCCGTTTCCACTATACTTTCTCTCACACATACATATATTCTTCTCTTGCATACATATATTGTCTTCAGACATTCATATATTATTCATGATATTAAATGTAAACATTGAATGAATGTGCATGAGAGCAACATTTATAAATATAAACGTTGAAATATATGAATATGAGAGCAAAATGTATATATGTGTGAGTGAAAAATGTATAAATATGTGAGTGACAATACATGAATGTGTGCATTGAAATATGATAATATGAGAGCAAAATGTATGAATGTGTGAGTGTACATATATATGAGTGTGAGTGAAAATGTGTGTATCTAAAAGGAGAATTTATGTGTGTAAGAGTGAAAATATATGTATGTAAAAGGAGAATGTATGTGTGTGAGAGGACCAGTATGAATTACAGCCTGTACGGCCCCTCGTAAATGGGGAAACATAGTTTCATGTTATCTTTAATGCCTTGCAGACTTATCTATAGCAATACTTTACTTAAAAAGCTTTTTAAAAATAGCTTATTTCACCCCAAAAGGATCGCAACGTTTTCTGGAAGTATGAATAATTAAATAATTAACAAAACAACTCATAAACATAAACAAAACTATTTGCCTTTCTTTTCATTTCAGTACATTTTAGTTTAAATACTAACAATAAATCTGTGTGCCATGGATGTAAATACAGTTTGTGACCACTTATAGAAACGTACAGTCTTCCATTGTTCACGTATAGGCGGCTATTTATATTACTCTCATTGTTTGAATGAAAGCACCTGCAGAACCTACAGAACAAGTTAAACACTTGTTCTGAGCTTAATATAACTTAGAAACACATTTTCTTTTTAATCAACTTGAAAAAAGTTGTTGATATTATTCTAGTTCAAAAATATAGATTATATCCCCTAAAAAAACATTCTTCAGAGGCTTATACATATATTTATGACACGTGAAATAAAATACTGTGCTATGACCTTTTTTATGACTTACTGCACTATGAATTGTTTATGATTCCTTCATGATATATTATACTACGCATTTTTATTGATTTTGTGGATGACAAAGGAAACTTTTTGAAATTAGGTTTTATGACATACTATACTATGTATTTCTTATAGAATATTTTAAATGACATAACATTCTATAACATTTTTCATGTATTTGTCATAGAGTAGACTATATGCTAGCTATAGCTATATGTTATATACTTAACCATGACTTGTTATGACATATACTATGACCTCTCCTACTCACTCTATGTGTGTGTCTTACCAGCAGGAGCTGTAAGGAGTGCAGGTCTCCCTGCCAGGCAGCCTGCAGCAGCTGGGCCTGGGGGGGCAGATGAGGCCTCGACATCCACCCCAGCACTTTCCCCTGGAGCTCGGGGGAGCTGATGTGGAGCGCTGTCTGCTGGCTGTGGTCACACAGGGTCAGATCGCCCCCACCCCTCAGCAGCCGCTGCACCACCTGTAAACACCAGCAGCAGGTAAAACAATATGCAACACACACCCACAATGAGTAGACCTTAACCTGTTAAGCCTGGAGGCGGGGGCTCCCGCAACATCTTGCAAGAAACAGCGTCTGAAGGGCTTCTTAACATTTAACAAACTATTAATGTGTCATACCCACTTAACAGGAAGAAACTCAGCTACCTGACGATATAAACCATTTATACCGAAACAAAACACAAGTCTAACGCCGAGCCTCTGAATTAGCACTAAGCGAAAGAGTGCTAACGCACTTAGCACATAACTCACGATAGAAATATTTTATACTTCATCGGATCTGCACAAACTAGATATCATATGAAAGCTGAGATTCCACAGATTCCAGTGGTATAAGCATCATCACTAAGCGACAAAACTCGCTGCAGCGAAAGCCAGCAAAGACAACACGCAACTTCACTTTTCGTAGCTAAAACGGCAAATACGTCTTACCTTTGCTGTTTTCTGATCAAAAGTTGTGTTCAAGGGCATTACAACGCATAAAAACGCTGCTGAAGGTTAATACAATGACTCTGTGTCACTTTGAAATGATTACTGATAATCCATCATCAAATTTATGTCAATAAACTGAGTTTTCATATAGAGCAGCGGTTCCCAACCTTTTTCAACTGGGTGCACTTAAGAATCAAAAAATGTTCGCGGCCCACATTCAACCATAAACAATACGGAGGCTACAGTTCTGATTGGTCAATTCAGATCATGTGAAACATTGTAAATCCAGTAGTACAGACCGCTGTCAAGGACTGAATCACCGTTGCTAAGGAAGATCGAGAAAGATAAAGGAAAAGAGGTTAAAATAAAAACAAATCTTAATAATGAAAATGTTTCCAGACAAATCATAATGTTTTGCAAATAATTTGGCAGCAAATATTGAATTTACATTTACACCCTTTAATATTTTATTTGGGCTTTTAGAGGAAGACTGCACACAGTTAATAAATTGAACTATTCTTCTGGCTAAAATACATATTTTTAAAAGTCAATCAAGGAGTAATCTTAATTTAAGGTGTTAGAAGAGTAGCTTAAAATTACAATTTCTTTTGGAAAAAATGATTGCCACAAAAAATCATGGGGTGGCTGAATACGCCATGAATTGGGAAATAATTAGCTCTAACGAAGAGTGGAATTAAAGGAACAATAAATATGCTTGTTGTGTTTTTGGTGTGTTTAGGTTGTCATCCTATTTTTGTTTGTGACATTGTTGAAGTGATCCTACTGACTGTATCTTTATTTATTCTGTTTTTGTTTTGTTTGAGATGGGAATGTAATCTCCTATATATTATTGGTCTGTCCATGTTTGTGTCTTTAGCCTGTACAAAAAAATAAAATAAAAAATAATAATAAAATAATAACAATTACTTGGCGGCCCACAGGTTGGGAACCGCTGATATAGAGTGTATGAGAGCTGTAACCCAGCTTCCGGTTTTGGGCATTCTGGCTGCGTATCACTCTCATTCACCAATGGTAATGTTTAGATGGATTTAGGAACTTCCCCTCGATTCCCTTGGCTCTAACGGTTCAAAAGAGATGTCAATCATCAAAATAGACCGAGGGGTCCCAGAGATATGGCAAATCCACCCAAATGACCCCAGAGGTGTTTTTTTTTTTTTAAACCTCTCTAAAAAGGTCAGATTTCACTTGTTTTGCATCAATCTTGATACAGGGTACTTATTATATGTTATAGTTTGGATTCCTAAAGCTGTTTGTCTACCATCCCATCATTAAAGGGCGGTTTTCACTATAAGTAATCGGTCTTTTTTGGACGGAAACTATCATTTACATTTTTTTACTATGTTCAATATGAATTTACTTTAAAATAAAAACATCTATTTGATTCTGACTTTTCTACATCCAACTCACAGGTTTATCATTGCTTTGAGAAAAAAGATTATTAATGTGCCCCTTTTAGAAGTGAAGATATAATCATTTGTCATTTTCAAGCCTGAAAGCTGAAAAACAGGCTCAGTGCTTAACAAGTTCATCAGTTGGAACATTGTCCATCAATCATTCAAATGATGCACTTGATTTCTTATTCTCATGGTTATTTTCTCCATTCCATGTATTTTATTTACAAACCTTCTGTTTATATTTAAACCGATTCCTTGATTCCCCTCCATTGATTATTGATAATTATTACAAGGAATAAGTACAAATATTTCTTTCAAGTTATAGTATAAGCGGGTTTTTATTAAGCGAAATACAAAAAATTGTTAATATTAGTAGATGTAGTTTACAGGCGAATAGGGTTAAAACTAACAGATATACCCAGTCAACTTTGGCAGTTTATTACTTACTTTAGGAATTTTACTTTTTGCATTACAAGTTTTCAGAATGGTTATGCATTACGTATTTAATGCTAACTTTTGGTGAATTAAAGAGAAATCTACAAACAAAAATAGACGAAATGTAGTAATTAGACACTTAAATGTGCGTTTTGGATGTTTAAAACGATGGATTTGATCTTAATTGATAAAAAAAGAATAGTTTTAAATGGCTAAATTCTCAATAATTAATCTTTAATTCAGTGTGACTCATCTCACGTTACAGGGGATTACAGAGGAGAGTGTCTCCCCTGGGTTACCAGTATACAGTAAGTCATGTGCTTGTTTTGAACATGCCCCCCCTGAGAGGGAGCAGAGGAGTTACACATGTTGTTGTTATTGATAGGAAAAACACAACCTGTATGACGAACTTGTAATTTTCCATGCAACAATGGACTGACATCAGATCTGCTACCACAGCTAGGTGACCGAAGGTAAAACATGATTACACAACAATAGAATCTCACATACACAATTTTACATTGCTTACCTGAGTTATTCCTATACGACAGGCGGTGATAAGTGGAAATGTTCCTTGTTCTTCCTCATCTTCAGTGTCGGAGACCCCCGGTTCCTCCTCTTCCTCATGGCTCATTACTGAGACCTCTTCAATTTCCTCTTCCTGCTCTTTTCGCAGCATCTTCTTGAAGCTGTTTCTCTTCTCGCTTTCCTGCATAATTCACAGATTATCTGTCAGACCTGTGTGAAGCACAGCCAGACAGAGGTCAGACACAACTTGACCTTTTTCTTGTTGTTATGGAAAAAGACAAATGAGAAGACAAAAGAGTCAGGAAGTAAGTATTTGCACACGCAGCACTGATTTATGGGAAGAGTTTCTTTCAGCCCAGTGTCTGTCTGTGTGTGATATTAGCGCTGTGATGCAAGTCTCTAATGATCCAAGAGTCCCAGTGGAGGTAGCAAAGTGGGCGTGATCGGAATTATTCCCTCACTTTTATTTTGCTGCTGGTGGTGAATCCCCATACATACTCTTCATCTCATCATCATCAGTGATTTCAGGAAGGAGTCTATGTTTCTGTGTGTGTGTGTGTGTGTGTGTGTGTGTGTGTGTGTGTGTGTGTGTGTGTGTGTGTGTGTGTGTGTGTGTGTGTGTGTGTGTGTGTGTGTGACTACTGGTTTAATGTTTGACAACACTAACAGAGCGACAGTCAAAGATGGCTGACATATTTTGTATGTAAAAACAATAAAAGCAATACACTCAGTAAAATATTCGCAGATTTTCAGGAACTTGGAAGGCATTTCATATTTTTCATCAGCTTTGATAAGACTAACAACTATGCATTGCTATATAATTTTGAAATGAACTGTTCTTTACTCACTGTGGTTCTTTATATCCATTGATGAGATACTGCAGCCATATTTCTTGTCCGACCCTCCGTGGACATTTGACGCGTAAACCTTTGATCCTTTTGAACAGATCCTCTGCTCCAGTGTCTGCTCTCCCTTCTTCTCTGCGCCTGCACACCTCCTGCTCTACGTTTACACTTGGTTGCCTTGGAGATGGTCAGGCAGACAGGCGGGTTTAAAAGCCAGGTGGCTGCTTGTAGCCTGACACAATAAGACCGAGTGGAATATCAAGTTATAGCAGCTTTTTTTAGAGAATAATTGAGTAAATTGCTGTGTAAACTTGGAGGAGCATGACTTGATATTCCTTGCTCGCCTGTGCTCCTATTTGCACTTGTTAACAGTTTAGAAGTTTTGAAAACTTTAAATTCTTAAGAAACAAACTACTTTTGTATACTAATTTTCAGATATGTGTGCAAACTGATTTAATGGAGCTCGATTATATGAGGAATCATGTTACCCTTTAAAATAGTTGCTTTGGTGCCCTTTTCAGGAAAAGAATGCAGACAAAAACATAAATAATGTCTCATCGAATACAAATATGAACATTATTTTTGAACTTCCACCGAATTAAATCTTTTAACCAAATTCATTTCTGATCCTAAATAACAAATATAATTCATTTTAACCCTCTAAATGCCCTTTGTGCCACTGTGTGATGAAATCAAATGGCAGAAATGTATAACATACTTAATGCTAAGGGTATTTTTTACACAGTCCGGGATATGTCACTGATTAGCAACTTGTACTTTGATGCATTGCTTTAAAAAATACAATGCCGCATTATAACCCAAAAAAACTGGAAAATATCATGAATTTTCCCCATGGGATAAACTTCAGAACATCACTCAACCTGGTGAAAATAGTAACAAATGACAATTTTGAAACCAGGGCTGTAAACTGAAAGCATGTTATATCGTAATATAAGGCGTTGTTATATGCTGCATTGCCTTTTCAAAAAAAATTGTAATAAAAATGATCAAAACATGATTTCGTACCTTCCAGTAATATAATACTTACTTCAAGATGGTCTCTTTATGAGGATATGGAACAGCTCCTCATAAACAGGAAGAATATCTCTACACTTGCACTTGCTGACAAATATATTGTTCTACTGACCTCTGTGGGGTGAAAGATATGAGTCTGATTTAGAAAAACCCCATGATGTAGAGTAATGCCACAGTGCTACCATGCTGCACAGTTCATACTCATAGGTTAAACACATTTAAGTTTGCCTTTGTAATCACCTTAGGAGTAATAATGCATATTGTTTGATATAATTGTGCACCTTTTCCTTTACAATACGATACGATGATACATTTTTTTCAGTTCAACCATGATTTTTTTCTGCATCAAAGCAGCTCCATTTACAAATTTGACAGTTATATCACACTAATTAATTATCAGTTTTCGACTACCGAATGCCATTCATGTAAACTAGCTTTTTGTAACGCTCCGGGTGACCACTAGATGGCAGCGTTTCACAATTCTGTATATAATCCTGTAGCAGCGCGCACGCACACACACACACACACACACACACACACACACACACACACACACACACACACACACACACACACACACACGCACACACACACACACAACACACACACACACACACACACACACACACACACACACACACACACACACCTCTTTATGTTCAATAATAAGAAGATTCATGATATGATGTTTCCTGGATTTTTGGAATTGTGTGACGTTTATTTTTCTTATCTCAGTCATAAGATTCTAGTGCCTTCAAATGGAAGTTGATGGGGTTGTTTTCACTTTAAAAGTGATTTACTGGTATTATACTTTGCTGTCACAATCATTCCAAAAGATATATTTAGTTAAGGTTATATTCCAGCACTTTTGTGTGTTTATTTTGTTTATCAAGTCATTAAGTGTTTTTTATAGGGCTGTTTTGGCGGCTGTCTCAGATGAACCAATGGAAAAGTACCATTAGGAGTCCGGAGCCTCCTCCTCCCCTCCCCTCGCTTCCCCTCACCGCGCTGTAATTGCCTTGTCTGGAGTCTGTCCCGTGTCCCCGCCGCTCACCAACAGCGGTGTCCTCGCAGAGAGGAGCAGTGAACCCTCACACACACACACACACACACACACACACACACTCAGCCTGTCCGCTCCCAGGCTGGTGCGTCCCGTTACGCACCATTTCTGCACACTCCAAAAGTGCACTCCGGATTTCCACCAAATCCTAAAGACTCATTGTGGTTGAGATAGCCACAACTTTCGGTCAGTATGTTTCACGTGTGGATGACAGCGGGTTTGTGACAGGAAGACTCCGGGGAGTTAGGACGAGTCTTGGCTTCACACCTCCCCCGCGGGCAGTTTGCGTAAGGTGATACAGCAGCTAAAGGATCCTTAACCGCGCGGCTGCATTACATGGATTCTTCACATTATGTCATCCATTACTGAATGAGCTCCTGTCAGTTGTGCTCCTCTTCACTTCCTTCCTAAACTTCAGTCAGTGGACCTTTGTGAGAGCAGCAGGATGGGATCGCAGAGCGGGGCAGCAGCAACGCACGCGCTCCTGTGGTTCATTGTAGGTGAGTTCAACACTCTTAATTTCTCTCAAGCAATTGACTGTTCTTTGTGTGACTTTTGTAAAGTGTCTTTGAGTATTTTGAAAACGGTAAATGAAACGTCATATTATTTTATATATATTATTACTCTCATGTGTGTGATAAAGAGAACAAAAGCTGGTTATAGCCTAAATTATAACTTCTGATTGGGACATTTCAGACGAATTATGTTCCCTTATACAAAAAAGTGAAAACTGAAGAATTAGGATGATTTATCTTGTGTCTGTTGAGGTTAAAATATGTGTGAACGATGTACTGTACTATTATTTACATAGACCATACATCAGTACAAAATGATGTGTGCATTGTGGCTGGTTTATGAATGACAAGTTTGATGCTGCGCTGGACTTTGCATGTTTGCACTAATACAATTTAACTGAATTGAAAATTGACTTTAATCAATGTCAAATAATTACACATAATGGTATAAGGTTAGTTGAAAGCAAACATATTAGATGAAACTTAATATTATAGTGTTAACTTGATGACTTTTAGCAGGATAATTGTCTTTGTCCTTTATGTCATTGTCTCACTCTCGTTAGTGACCTAATCTGTGAGTTATGATATACTGTCAAATGAATTAGTGTATTATAGTATCTGCCACCATGCGAGGTGAAGTGTAAACTTACATTTTGTTGTCAAAACTTGAGCAGTTCAACATAACTTCAGAGCAGTAGTTAGGAACAAATCTATAAATCTTTTTCGTGACTATAGTCGTGTAATCTATACAACCCAATATTTTAATGGGATTTGCAAAACTGCAAATAAGGAGATTACTTTTTAGAATACATGCGATTGTTTATTTTTCAAGGTGTATCAGTTTTTTTTCCATAGCTGCGGTTCTTTTCAGATAGTAAAGATAGATAGACCATCTAATTTGCAAACAATGAATTTATTATTTCTCAGAAACTGAAATACCACGACACCCACGCACTAACCTTACAAGTCAACTATTTCATTATAATGTTTTTTAATAACAGGTGGGAATTGTGTGCAAACAAACCTGTTCAGTTATTTTTCTGGAATACAGTTTATGATTTAGTTCACTTTATTTGAAAATCCTGAAAATCTGGTTAAAAAATCACATCATGCCTACCTTACCGTTTTTTTCCCTTTGAGTTCTATATTTAATGTACAAAACAAGTGACAGGAAGATACATTACAGCACCTCCTGTTTTGGCTGTTTAAAATATGCTCTGCTGTTCAGCCCCATGTTAGTCTCATCGCTAGGTGTGTAGGCTCCTCTAAATGTAAGATTCTCTCCTTAGAGTGGCAGGAGTTCCTTATAGCATTTTCTCTACATTTGTGCAATCATGCAACATTATCAGGTTATTATCAGGTCATTGCAATCATGCTCACTTTTAAGACACTTAATCCGATGACTTCATTCATAGCTGAGATATAGGGCACTCTGCTGGAGGGGTTTTGAGAAAAAACTAAATATTCATGTATAGCTGCTGATTCTGCCATTCAATCTAGATACAACAAAGATTATAAATGAATACATCCATGTGTAGGCAGTTGTCAACGCAGACCAGTTGGATTGTGAAGTGTTATTCAAGAAATACTTCTTCTTTGCTTCTTCTACACAACATATTGAGTAGAATATTCACGTTTTTGTGCGACCAAACAACAAAGTTCAGGCTGAACATCTGGTCAGGGACCTTTGCTGCTCATCTACTCCTATTAACCACTATTCCTGTCTTCTCTCTACTTTCATGTGTCTCATAAAGGCATACAATGTCTAAAAAATGTTTGCCTTTTACGAAGCATCATTACAACTGTATTTGAACAAGACAAATTATCTGGTTATGATTCGGGTGGTTAGGATCTTCTAATGTTTTATTCAAATTATAGTGAAGGGCGGCTCTGGCTCAGTTTGAGTGATTGCCCACCAATTGAAAGACCAGTGGTTTGATCCCCAGCTCATGCAGTCAAAATGTCAAAGTGTCTTTTGCCCAAATGTCTCCCAATGGCATGGCCAACCGTGTGGATGTTAGTCTCCCTGAGCAGGTGGTATTTCGTGTAGCAGCCTCTGCCTCTGTATGAATGTGTGTCATTACATTTACATACATTACATGTCACTTATCCAAAGCGACTTACATACAGTGCTGTGAGCAATCAGCGACACAACGACATGCTGACTGCAGTGGGACTCGAACCTGCTCTCACCTGATCTGAAGGTAAACACATCAGTGAGCCACATCCTCCAATGGGTCAATTCTGATGTGTGTATAATGCACTTAAAGGGGTCGCAAAGACTAGAGAGGCTCTTTATAAATGCAGTGCATGCCATTTGTCATATTTGAAACAGTAGAATAATTACCTATTTAGCCTTTATTTCAAAATGTTCAATTTTCTTCATACATAATCACAACACTCAGAAGTGGCGTTACATGTTTCTTCCCTTATAGACAGCTACTAGCTACTTGTTTGACAATAATGTGACGTGACCAGTAAGTATATACAGTATAAAGATGCTTATGTAGATGTAGATGCAGCATGTCATTTTGCTGAATGGACTCACCATTCAGCAAAATGATGGGCTGCATCTCTGACAAGGAAACAATCTTTGAAAGAGCATAAAAATAAGTGACAATATGAGAGAATATAAACCAGAGATTGGCAAAGATATTCATTTTGTACTCAGGCCAACTAAAGGAATTCGAGTTAATTAGCAACAGCTGTGGTGCAGACGTGTCACCATTACACTTTCGTTTACCACTGCATCTTTTTTAGCTCATGCTATTGGAAAATGTCTCTTTTTCAAATTACAATTAGTTACATAAAAATAAACAGTTGTGCATTCATGACTCAACTTACACATGTTTGCCTGGCTGAAAAAGTGGGAAGTACAAAGGTGAGATTCAATGCAGTATATGCCACTGATGATTCATACTGTAATCAATGACTGATTTAACAGCTTTTAGCAGTGAAGCTCCCCTCACTGGTGACTAAGAGCACTGCTGTCAGTTTGATTTCATTTTGTTTCTTCCTCTTTTTAAAAGACTGAAAAGCCACAGTAATATTCCTGATGTGATAACTATGTTGCAAGCAGAGCTATCAACCTCATAAACAGGGTTTGCGTGGGCCTAGTTTGGTACTGAAGGGAACATAACAGCTTGCACCTCGCTGAAAATTGTGGTCGTGTGCGTACTGTAAGTGACCTCTAGTATGAAGCATAATGTAACCACTCAGCTTACAAACATAATATGAACAAATTACATATATCTTTTATAAATTGTACTTCAACTACATGTACAGTTTTCTAGACTTTGCAATGACTCAAATCGCTATACGACATAACTTTCACCCATTCACACTTGGTGAACATGCTCAGAAGAGATTAACATTCACACTGTTTAGTACAGGGAGTCATTTATGTAAAGTATGTTTCCTAAGGACTCTTGGACATACTGAGGTGTCTGGGGATCTAGGGTTAGGGTTAAAGGAACTGAAATCAGCAAAGTGAAGTACACTGTATCGCCATATGAACACGATATAATGAGTGCTAGACATGGATTTCTTTAATTGTTTCAATAATTCAATGTCCTCTATAATGCATTGCCATTTATTCAAAATGTATGATAAGACCATTCAGCTGATAAAGCCATGTAATGCAGGAAATCTCCTTTCCTTACCCAACCTTAAATTGTCCTAGAAAAGTTCTCATTTTCCTCAATTTTGTTCGTTTTATTTACATCTGTCTTGACACACATTTAAAATACGCAATGGCTATACACCGAACTTGAGCATGTGCACGTAAGCCGTGACATTTGCCAGCAAAGTTGTTCAGGCATACTTCCTCTACTCTTTGCCCTTTGTTTCCTGTTACAAAGGCTCCATGTAGGTGTTCTGTACTCCGAGATAGAGTTATTACTCATCACAGCAGCACCAGGTTGCCTCATTACTGTTTCACCACCTGAAAAAGCAAAGCGACTTTTAATATCCTCTAGTAATGTTTTGGGCCAAATAAAGAGTGCAGAACGGATGAAGGGAAAGGTGTCTTCACTCTTTCCCAGAGATGTGAATGGATGAGAGACACTTTAATCCTCTTTCCCTGACATGACCGTCTTTCATCCAACAGCTCAGGATTCAATTTGAATCTGTTTGAAATATTTCAGAAAGACAAGCGACTCACTGAACGGTAGTAAAATGACAAAAGATAAATACTTTTAGGAATGCCTCTGGGGAAAACATCTGGCAATTCTGACAGTGTGACTTGGATGACCGAATATCCTGAAAGCAATCTAAATGTTTGACGCAATGCACTCTGAAAAGTTTGAGTGTTTCCTTGAACAATGTCTGGCAGGTCTCTGAATAGCAAGAATAGGTGGCCCGTTACCTTTAAAGGGGAAAGGAAACACCAATTACAGCTATAATATTCCGGTAGTTTATTCATTTTACAATGGATATTGATCGTAATATTTATTGTATATGATATTACTCGCCAAAAGAAAATTAATTATCCGCCGGCCGGGTGTGGAATTCCGGGACCAGGCCGCCGCCATTAGGGGAGTCCCAAATGGTGACGTCACTGGTTGGGTCTTCGCTACCGGAAGTCAACACAACGTAGCAGATATGGCAGCGATGGAGGAATTTTGCAATGAGATCGAGGTTTTGAATGATGAATTTGACTATTCGTCGGGAGATGACATTAATGTGGAAGCATCTACAGTTACCAGGCATCCCATGGCCAATGCTTATCCTATACTTTTGTACTTTTACTGTCACTACTTTCACTATATTTTGATGATAATACTTTTCTACTTTTACTTGAGGAACATTTTGAATGCAGGACTTTTACTGCAACAGAGTATTCCTACACTCTGGTACTTCTACTTTTACTAAGTACAAGATCTGAGTACTTCTACTTTTACTAAAGTACAATATCTGAGTACTTCTACTTTTACTCTAGTAAATATCTATACTTATACCACCTCTGTTTATAGCCTATGAAAAAAACTATTAGAAAACGAAGGCTAAAGCTAACGTTAGCAGATAGTGACAATGTATGCTATCTAGCTCAACGATTCCTTAAATGATATTGCGACAGAAAAACGTTTCAGTTCACATCACGTCTCAGTCTGTGCCAGAGTGACTCTGAGTGACTATTTTCCAACACCTCATACATCTTGGCAATACCATCCATTGAACACCTAGTCCAGCAATACTAGCCTTTTTAGGGCTGTTTTCGACAGATGAGCGTGTGTATGCCAGTTTAATTAGTTGAGCTATAGAACACCCCCAATTCTCCATTGTACGTCATAATAATAGCTACCATTTAGTTTGGACGCGATTGCGTTAATTAATAAGGTCACACTGTGTCAGTAAATACATGTGTGAGCTAGTAATCTGAACTGCCCGATTAATCCCCCTATTGCGGAAACGGGGGTTATTCATCAGAATTCCTTATGACTTGACTTGTGACTTGCTTGACCTGAGCAATGACTTGACTTGCATGACTCTCACCACAGTGACTTGGGAGTTACTTGTCGGTTATACTTGATACTTGCTCATGACTTGCACATGTATGACTTACTCCCACCTATGGAAAAAAGTATTCTTGGGCCCAAATGATGTCACAGACTTGAACGTAGGTATAGTCAAGGCCGGTTCTAGCCAATTTGATGCCCATTGCGAGATTTTAGCTGGCGCCCCCCCCCCCCAAAGTTTTGAAACGATATTTTTGGTTTACTGTCCTATAGTATATATTGAAATTATATCAAACCTGTTTATCCCAATAATTAGGAAGGAGTGCCTCGGAAATATTTGTTTACATAAATTGTGATCAAAACGTTTGAGACCCACTGAGATAACTTAGACCAAAGTTAATTATCTAAACACTCGGAGTCCTTTACCTCATTGAGCCTTTGTCTGACAGAAGAGCTCTCCTCCCCTTGTTGTAGAAACGTCTTCTTCTTATGTCCGTTAGCGCAGCTAGCACCAGATGCTAATAACAACAGTGCCGGTACTCTCTCTCCCTCTGTCCCTCGCTTGCTCCCACGTTCACTCACACTTTGGCTGTGAGCTGTGGCCGCCTGATAAGCCAACATCCCCCACTTTCATCACTTATAGCGCCCATCGTACAGGGCAAATGAAACGTGTAACCGGGGTGAAAAGGGTGTTACATTTACTTAATTATGAATGTTGTTACATCTAGGCCAAAAATTAGGATGAGCACCAACGGTCAAACGTTTTTTTTTCTCTCCCAGTGCTACCAGCGCAGCGCCCCCCCAGATCTTGTGCCCTAGGCGACCGCCTATGCCAAAAACCAGCCCTGGGTATAGTACCCCTGTTTTGCCACTATACACATTTGCTTCAAAGGTCTGAGCTCTTCCTGGGGTCTTGGCTGTAAACACAACAATGACATATGATCGTCTTATAAAGTTGATAGTGTTTACACTTCGAGCAGTCACAGAACAGCATTAGCATTCATTTTGAATGTTTTTAAGTCCATTTTTCATACGCCATTTAGTTCTGGTCTCCACTAACTCCTGAGGGAAATATCTGGTACTGCTAAATGCTGCGGTGTGTTTACAAGCTTGGCAGCTGGGTCAGTCTGCCGCCGGGCAGGTAGTGTGCAGTGGATTGTTTTGAGCTTTTTCCCTGCAATTAACTGTTTGCTGTAGCTAAAATCATTGCTGATTAAAGTTGAATATCATTTGGCATGTTGTGGCAACAATATAAGCAATAGACATGCAAGGGGTCATAAACCACTAAAATAAATCTCATAAAATGATAAGACTAAATCCAAACAAACCAAGAAAGATAAATCATACCAACAAAACATAAAAGGGAGTAATGTTTTAATTTTCCAAAATAAAATATGAGTAGTTGAGCTTCAGGAGTTCACTGGGGCTTGGTCCGGGAGTTTGAATCCGGCCACGTGTCATCCCCTCTGTCTCCCCCTTTCAACCCTTTCAATTCAACAAAGGCGCTTGTTGTACAAAAAATGTAATAATAATAATAGTTTTATAAATAATGCATTTTTGTGCAAAAAAGTAGTGTGACTTTCTCCATTTTATTACAATGAAGTCACTCTATAAAGGGCTCGCTTCATGGCCTATGACAAGTTATTCTGGATCAAGATTGCAGCATATCTTTTAACACAAGTCCTCATATTTCCAATATTTTTTCCTCCTTGAAAGGATAAGGACAGGAGACAAGATACAGGCTTCCGAATTATGAAATGCTACATATTTCTTTGACGGATAAGCGCAGTGGCATCAGTGTTCGGAATAATAACAGGGAGATGCTGAGCTTGTTGGCTGAGATCCTGCAGCGCTATCAGGCGGGGATTTTTCTTAAAGGCAACAATGTTAACACAAGAAAGCAGGAGGAGGAGGAGGAGGAGGAGGAGGAGGAGGAGGAGGGCTGTGAAGGACTCAAGGGGACGTTTTTAAGAATCTCCATAAATCAGTAGAGAGACACAGGGGAAGGAGGGGGGGGGGAAGTCTTACAAGACGGAAAGAGATAAATGAGGTAGGTGGGGCTGGATAGTGAAAGTTCTAGTAGAGCTGATATATGTCTGTTTTGTATGGTGTGTGTTCCCATATGTGTTTGCATGCATCCTGCGTGACGGACCCGCCCACTTGACTTTGGCTAATTAGATAGATGCTGAACGAGGGATGAAAGGAGGAGAAGAAAGCCATGCAAAGTAGCCATGCCCCCTATTTGATGGAGCTGTTTTTCATGTCTTTAGGAAGTCTCTATCTCATCCGCTCTGTCTCTCTCCTGTCCTATAGCGAGAGTTCTTTATTGGGGAGGTAAATAGAAATACCTTAGTGACAAAATAAACACATTGTTTCATGTTAAATCGAGATGTGTTCTGCAAGCAATGACCCAAGGTCAATGCTCTGAAGGTTTTCAGTTTACAGTGTTTTTGAAATATGCTGCAGCAAAAGCAGCATACTGCATTCCAATCAATATATTCTCACCAATGGAACAATCAATTCTAAATTTGCTACAAAGACCCTAATTCATACTTTCTTAAGAGGATTGGTGAGCCCAACGGCCATCGTCTGTGAGCTGTGGACACAGCTTTGTGTCTCTCAGCAGTTGTGAGGATAGAGGAGTTTCTAGGGTGAAATGAGTGATTGAATGGCGTTCTCCTTGCTTAACGAAACTGTGAAGAACTCATGTAGATCATTGGTAATGCTGGGCAGTTCTTTTACATGTTTAATACCTACATTTATTTCAGCATTCGTCAATATCCAATCATAGCAACTATAGCAGTTATTTCAGGAATGCACTTCTACTACTACTGTTTTCTTCTGTTTTGTTATTTCTCTTGTGTGTAACTAACGCTAACAAATGCACTTCATTGTGCAACCCTTTGTTGCATCATGACAATAAGTTATCCTTCAATTCATGAATGGTAAAGGTTAAGAATAAAGGGGCCCTGTTATGCTTTTTGGGGGTGTTCCCTTTCCTGTAGTGTGTTACGTTTAAGTGTATGTAAATGATCTGCAAAGGCTAAAATACCAAAGTTCCCAAAGAGTGTGTGGGAGTTTCCCTCCATTTACGCCTCCATTGGACCCTTTGTTTACCTCCGTAACATAGTGACATTACTATGTAACACTCGTGCATCGATTGGCTAGCGCAACAGTTGACAAATCCCAACAGAGCCGACCAGCTAACCAATCAGAGCAGACTGGGCTCTGGTTTCAGACAGAGGGTGAAAAGAGGTGCTGCAGCACAGACAGTATGAGAAAAATAAAGAGCTTTTTGAAAATCAAAGCATGGAAACATGTCACGTTAGAGGCACAACATACACATATGAACCTGAAAATGATCAAAATAAGTTCCCTTTAAATCTTCTATGTTAGAAAACATTACTGTCTGTATTTGTTTTGTCAAAATACAATGTTTAAAATGTAATGCATCCAGGAATGCACCAACCCTACGTCTGTTTTGTTATATTCTGTTTTGTTCTCTTTGTGCAGCAAAATGGACTAAACTTCAACTGCACTTCATTGCGCAACCCTGTGTTGCATCATTACAATAAATTACCCTAAAATCCTTGAATGGTAAAGGTTAAGGTCAAGCAACTGAAATACATGGTCAGGGAAATAATGCTGTCATGGTTAAAGCAGTTTTCATTGATTTTTCAATGACTTCTTCAATGATGGGACGCAGAGCGGGCCCGACCCATTAAGCGACATAAGTGGCCACTTAGGGCCCCGCAGCCACTAAGGGGCCCCCTAGCAATTTAAAAAAAAAAAAATCTCAGTACACCGTCGTCGTGATAAGTATGTTTAATTAATTGTGTTAATATGCCTAGATTGCCTACTCTCAAAGTCATGTATTATATTATTGAGTCAATAATATAATACATTAACCGTGCTTTACCTGAACCTCATCATGACACAAGAGAGAACGGCAGGATTGTAATTTCCCGTGTTCAGTGAATGCAACAGAGGCAAGACACCAGACCAACCTGAGAGTTGAATGGAAATAAACATCTGTCTTATTGGCTGACAGGTACCTATCCTGTGAGCTGTGACAATGTTTAAAATAAACTGTCAGTCGGACTCAGAGTTTTTGAAGATGGACATAAGAAAACTTTTTTTTTTTAAATACGACAATTCTCAAGTGGTGGCTCACACAACAACCCCAGAGCCACCACCTGAGCCAGGTAAACAAGGTATGTAAATGTCAGTAAACTTCCAAGTTATGCGAACATGTAAGCAAAGCATAAATTGCAGCTACGTTGAATGACTTTGAATCGCGGGGGTAAGCTAAACCGTTGGCAAGTAGCTATAGCTAGCCAGATATATTAAATAAACACTTTGTCATACAATCTAAATGTAATGTTTTTTAGCATTACCTGGTGATTTCAAAGAAAGCTCTCTGGAAAATGTTGACTTACTGATCGACATGAAGCTAGAAGCTACCTTACAGTACACAGTTGATCCGGAGTCCTGTCAGTTAAAGTGTTTCATAGCTAGCTTAGCTAAGCATCAACATAGCACTGAAATATATGGATGTTATGTGACAGTATTTCTGAGAAAAAGTCAGCTGAAATGGTGGCATAGTTGCCACTGCTTTACGTGTCAACAGCATGTTTAAACGTATTTGCAGCAGTAAATGTGGCTGTTTGGCCTGAATCTAAATGTGCAACCTCTTTTTGTGACAGATTTTTGCAAGAAATTATAATTCTTCTGAATGATATTCCTATTGACAGCTTTCTATGTGAACATTATGAGATGGACAGCCAGAGAGAATAAATGAAAAACAGTTATGAAATACTATATGACAAAACAAGAATACAGTTTAAGTGATTTGTAAAATATCCATAAAGAAAAATATGTTTACAGTTCTGTTTCATATGGGTGTTGAGAGATGTATCCATAAATCACTTAATTTCGCTCTCAAAGTGCAGCAGATTGATGCTTTTAACTTCAATATTAAAAAAAAAATCTTCCTGGGGTAGCATGCCCCTGGACCCCCCTAGAGGAGGTTAGGTCCACGGTATTCACATGCTTATTTATACAATATGTGTGCTTATGCTAACATCATAAGACAAAAGTTGGTTCCGTGTTGTGTGTAGTGAGAACGCGCTAGAGTGAGGGGGGCCCCCAAGCCAAAGCTCGCTTAGGGCCCCCAAAAGTCTAGGGCCGGCCCTAGAGGGACGTAACATTATCATGCAAGCCTATTACTCACTGAGCAGACGTAGAGCAACATTAGCACTCATTCGGTATTGAGTGTCTGTCCACCTGATGAATCCAAGTTCAATATTCACTCAACTTAAGGTCTTTTTGCACTCTAGTTGCTGTGTAGGGAGTGTGCAGTGGATATCAGTGGACTTTACTGATTACTGAGTCTGGAAATAATACAGAGAGCATTGAGAGTAACACAAATAGGAAACATTGGGATCAAGTAAACCAAAACGATAAACTGAATGATGCAAAAAAGCTTCATACAGCTGAGGAGGTCCTTCGACTGAGAGCTTCAGGGGAGGCGCAGCGTGAGAAAAAAATAACGAGACAAATACGAGTAAAGTGTCACTTGCACACTTTTGGCTGTCTGTGGAGACCGAGTTCCCCCACCTCGCCAAAAAGGCTGTAAAAGTGCTTATTCCCTTCACCTCCACCTACCTGGGTTTTCCGCATTGACTTTGATCAAAAGCAAGTGCCGGTCAAGGCTGCAGCCAGAGGATGATCTGCGTTTATTCCTGTCTACATTGCATCCCTGCATCATCCGCCTGTGCGCATCAAAGATGCAGAACTCACAACCTTCCGATCTTCAGCCCACCTCACTATCCATTAGACCACTACTATTCCTGACCACCACTATCCCTGACTTAACTTCATGACTTGAGACTTGACTTGACTTGAGACAGATGACTTGAAAGGACTTTACTTTTTCAAATTAAATATTTGCATTTGCTTTTGTAATGTACGGAGAACCCTAAAGGGCAATGAAAAAAAGTTACTGTATCTCGTTCGCACAAGAAAGTTACCGGAGCGCCAAGTAGGAAGTGGAACACACAGGAGACAACCGTTTCATTGCAGACTGTAATGTTTATGTTGGGAAATGGCAGTGCATACATTATTTTAGATATATTTCGAACTCGGACTCTCATTCACTTCATGAAATCGCTGTGCGTGGTGATGAAAAGCTGGTTCGAGGGGCCCCCAGGGAATGTTTGCCTAGGGCCCCCACAGACTCTTGAATCGGCACTGCACACACCTCTACACACACCGAACTGCCCGATTAATCCCCCTATTGCGGAAACGGGGGTTATTCATCAGAATTCCTTATGACTTGACTTGTGACTTGCTTGACCTGAGCAATGACTTGACTTGCATGACTCTCACCACAGTGACTTGGGAGTTACTTGTCGGTTATACTTGATACTTGCTCATGACTTGCACATGTATGACTTACTCCCACCTATGGAAAAAAGTATTCTTGGGACCAAATGATGTCACAGACTTGAACGTAGGTATAGTCAAGGCCGGTTCTAGCCAATTTGATGCCCATTGCGAGATTTTAGCTGGCGCCCCCCCCCCCCCCCCCCCCCCCCCAAAGTTTTGAAACGATATTTTTGGTTTACTGTCCTATAGTATATATTGAAATTATATCAAACCTGTTTATCCCAATAATTAGGAAGGAGTGCCTTGGAAATATTTGTTTACATAAATTGTGATCAAAACGTTTGAGACCCACTGAGATAACTTAGACCAAAGTTAATTATCTAAACACTCGGAGTCCTTTACCTCATTGAGCCTTTGTCTGACAGGAGAGCTCTCCTCCCCTTGTTGTAGAAACATCTTCTTCTTATGTCCGTTAGCGCAGCTAGCACCAGATGCTAATAACAACAGTGCCGGTACTCTCTCTCCCTCTGTCCCTCGCTCGCTCCCACGTTCACTCACACTTTGGCTGTGAGCTGTGGCCGCCTGATAAGCCAACATCCCCTACTTTCATCACTTATAGCGCCCATCGTACAGGGCAAATGAAACGTGTAACCGGGGTGAAAAGGGTGTTACATTTACTTAATTATGAATGTTGTTACATCTAGGCCAAAAATTAGGATGAGCACCAACGGTCAAACGTTTTTTTTTCGTAACATTATCATGCAAGCCTATTACTCACTGAGCAGACGTAGAGCAACATTAGCACTCATTCGGTGTTGAGTGTCTGTCCACCTGATGAATCCAAGTTCAATATTCACTCAACTTAAGGTCTTTTTGCACTCTAGTTGCTGTGTAGGGAGTGTGCAGTGGATATCAGCGGACTTTACTGATTACTGAGTCTGGAAATAATACAGAGAGCATTGAGAGTAACACAAATAGGAAACATTGGGATCAAGTAAACCAAAACGATAAACTGAATGATGCAAAAAAGCTTCATACAGCTGAGGAGGTCCTTCGACTGAGAGCTTCAGGGGAGGCGCAGCGTGAGAAAAAAATAACGAGAAAAATACGAGTAAAGTGTCACTTGCACACTTTTGGCTGTCTGTGGAGACCGAGTTCCCCCACCTCGCCAAAAAGGCTGTAAAAGTGCTTATTCCCTTCACCTCCACCTACCTGGGTTTTCCACATTGACTTTGATCAAAAGCAAGTGCCGGTCAAGGCTGCAGCCAGAGGATGATCTGCGTTTATTCCTGTCTACATTGCATCCCTGCATCATCCGCCTGTGCGCATCAAAGACGCCGACTCATTGTTTCCACTAAAGTAGGGGTGAGTGTAATAAGGAGGCAAAGTTGACGTTCAGTGTGTTGCCGGGAGCATATAAGGATTTATCCACAATGTTAAAATTGTAAAAAAAATAAAAAATAAAAAACATAAAGATAAAAATGTTTTAAAAAGTTATTGTTTAATGTTTTAAGGAGGTGACGCTACTCAGCCAATCAAACCGGTGCAGTCAGTGAGTCAGCACGATAGATTCAAACACAGTAATTTCAAATGGCGTGCTCAGAAAAGAGAAAGGTAGACAGCGAAAAATGTAATTACATTTTCTCTTACTGGACCTCTTTGAAATGCAATTGAATACCCCTGCATTATAGCAACAACAACAATAATAATAACAATAATAGCAATAATAATTGGGAGGGGGGGCGCGGCTGTTCTTATGTTCTCTGAGGGGAGGCTCACCTTCCCACAATTTGAAAACCCCTGATCTAATGTATTTGATTTAAATTGTAAAATTGCACACCACATTAAAAACCAGTTAA
Source organism: Harpagifer antarcticus (assembly GCA_902827135.1). Lineage (NCBI taxonomy): Eukaryota > Metazoa > Chordata > Actinopteri > Perciformes > Harpagiferidae > Harpagifer > Harpagifer antarcticus. Next base: position 15,754,088 of record CADEHL010001005.1, read on the forward strand.
TAAATTATTAATTTAATGAATCATTTAACATACAGAATGTGTATACAGGACTGTCTCAGAAAATTAGAATATTGTGATAAAGTTCTTTATTTTCTGTAATGCAATTAAAAAAACAAAAATGTCATACATTCTGGATTCATTACAAATCAACTGAAATATTGCAAGCCTTTTATTATTTTAATATTGCTGATTATGGCATACAGCTTAAGAAAACTCAAAAATCCTATTTCAAAAAATTAGAATAGTTCCTCAGACCAAGTAAAAAAAAAGATTTATAACAGCAAAACACAATCAAACATTTGAAAATGTCCATTAATGCACTCAGTACTTGGTTGGGAATCCTTTTGCACGGATTACTGCATCAATGCGGCGTGGCATGGAGGCAATCAGCCTGTGGCATTGCTGAGGTGTTATGGATGCCCAGGATGCTTCAATAGCGGCCTTTAGCTCATTAGCATTGTTGGGTCTGGTGTCTTTCAGCTTCTTCTTCACAATACCCCACATATTCTCTATGGGGTTCAGGTCAGGGGAATTTGCAGGCCAATCGAGGACAGTAATGCCATGGTCAGTACACCAGTTACTGGTGGTTTTGGCACTGTGGGCAGGTGCCCAGATCATGCTGGAAAATGAATTCCTCATCTCCATAGAGCTTTTCAGCAGACGGAAGCATGTAGTGCTCTAAAATCTCTTGGTACACAGCTGCATTTACTCTGGGCTTGATGAAACACAGTGGACCAACACCAGCAGCTGACATGGCTCCCCAAACCATCGCTGACTGTGGGAACTTCACACTGGATTTCAAGCAACTTGGATTTTGCTCCTCTCCAGCCTTTCTCCAGACTCTGGCGCCTTGACTTCCAAATGAAATACAAAACTTGCTTTCGTCTGAAAAGAGGACTTTGGACCACTGTGCAACTGTCCAGTGCTTCTTTTCCTTAGCCCAAGTCAGACGCCTCTTCGGTTGTCTTGAGTTCAGAAGTGGCTTGACCATGGGAATACGGCTATTGTAGCCGATTTCCCGGATACGTCTGTGAACAGTGACTTTTGATACCTGGACTCCAGCTTCAGTCCACTGTCTTTGAAGCTCCCCCAAATTCTGGAAGCGACTCTTCTTCACAATGCTGTTAAGGCTGCGGTCATCTCTCTTGGTTGTGCAGCGTTTCCTGCCACATTTCCCCCTTCCAACAGACTTTTTATGGATGTGCTTTGAAACTGCACTCTGTGAACAGCTTGCTCTTTGAGAAATTTCTTTTTGTGTCTTACCCTCCTGATGGAGGGTGTCAATGACGGTCCTCTGGACAGCAGTCAGATCAGCAGTCTTCCCCATACTTGTGATTTAGTTTACTGAACCAAGCTGAGTGTTTTTCAAGGCTCAGGAAACCCTTGCAGGTGTTTCGAGTTAATTAGACGATTCAAGTGATTCGTTGAACACCCTACTAGTATACTTTTTCATGATATTCTAATATTTAGAGATAGGATATTTGAGTTTTCTTAAGCTGTATGCCATAATCAGCAATATTAAAATAATAAAAGGCTTGCAATATTTCAGTTGATTTGTAATGAATCCAGAATGTATGACATTTTTGTTTTTTTAATTGCATTACAGAAAATAAAGAACTTTATCACAATATTCTAATTTTCTGAGACAGTCCTGTATATATATGAGAGAAAATCATATGCCCCCATCATAGGCTCTAAGACGCCCTGTTAAATAAAACTATAACCTACTATGTTAAAGTTATACATTTACTTAATAGAAACTGACTTAAAGATCCAATATCCAAATTGACACAGTTATTGATGAATGTATTGGTAACCATTTGTTAACCGTTACCAACTGTTATAATGTACTGTAATGCGGCCCCAATTCAAATTTGACAAGTTTTTTGAATAACAAATAAATAATTTAAAGCAAAAAAACACATACTGTTCATTTGTATTTTCTCTGTGTTCATCACCACAGAGCAGATTTCACAGCCAATTTATCTGGGCCGCTGCTCTCATCACATTTAACCGTACGTAACAGTGACATAGAGAGCCTGTCGCTGCGGTTAACTCGACCAGTGCATCAGGCTGGAATTTTCTCTTTTGAATAATTTTTCTTCCCGTGCTTCATGGAAATAACATGACCACACGTCAAACTGGCCCACAACATCAAGAGCTCGTGACACACAGTCATGTACAACCACCAAAGAGCCTTCACAGGATTTCTCCTCACATTTACCTTACCACACTGATCAAATTAATACATAATGGTATTTATAGCAATGACCTGAAGGAGAATGGCTGAGACATAGACACATGTGGAGAGATGTTTCTTACAATCACAGTTTGGTGCTGCTGTCCACTGAACTGCTCAGCTGGAGCAGTTTGTGGCTTCTGGGCTACAGTATAGGACAGCAGGAGGCTCACTTTGCTGGACTGCATGTGGCTGAAGGGTCAGGAATTTGAATCCCGTGACAGATAGATATTATTCCAACAGCAAGCTTTTAATTCATCCATACTGCCAGTAGGAGTGTAACGGTATATATTCGGTATGGGCCGGTATCGGTATGGGCCCTTCGGTTCGTTACATGTGTGTACCGAAGTGTACCGAACGAATATAACGTTTAACGTAAAAATTGAGAACGTGAACAACTTTTTGGAAGTAATCTCAGATGCTGCGTCGCAGCGTTCAGTGTAATTTGCTCACATTGGGTTTAACTCGTCATAGACCAAGTAATTTCATTGGACGAGAGGCATACTATGAGAGCTGGTCAGAGGGATACGTTCAAATGTAGTCAGTAATTTGAGGAACTGGCGAAATGGCGAACGCAGATAAAGTTCATTGGTCATGTGCGCGTTCGTGCGCGTTTGTGTGTGTTGGAGGAGGGGCTCTGTAAAGAAGTGGCAGATTTTTTCCGGCTGTGTATTTTCAAATTCTAGCGCACTCGAGCTGGTTTCTCCAAAATTACCTACCCCACCTTTAATGTTTATTTTATTATATTTTGTATTTATTTGAGTGAATACATTATTCACAGTTTAATAATAATTAAAAACCCCTAAAAAATATTTTATGTTTTGTGATCATTTTTTCTGCTGTATCAAAAACGTACCGAACCGTGACCTAAAAACTGAGGTACTACTACAGCAGAATGACACACTGAAGCGCTGATAATTGTCTTTCATTAGCCTTATTGAGTGATCCTCTCTCCGTCGCTTGTGATGTTTAGCTTCAATTAACTTGAAGGGAATTAGTATCGAATTGAGAAAAAATCGCATATAGAACCAAATTACACTGGATTTGTACATTGACATTTGAATTAGAATGTTTAATGAGTAACTACTTATAATCTGGTGAATTTAAACACAAAGCTCTGCCAAGAACACAATAAATCTTAGTATAGCTAAAATATAAGGGGTTGTGTGTAATTAGGCCTCATGCAGCATCATTGACTTAAATGTATATGTATGTCAACTTTATGTTAGGAGTTCGAAGAAATTAACTTTAGATGCAGCAAACGTTCTTAACCATCTAAATCAGCTCTCACCAAGGTGTGCCTAATGTTGAATCCGACTTGATCATCCTGACATAAGAGGCGTGTAGCCAATTCATATTTTCTGTGAAAACAAGATGTTGTGTTCTTATCTTAGTGCTATCGTTCAAGTGTTTTCAAACCTAAAAGAGGGACACAAATAAGGAGACATTGGTGTATCACAGAAATCAATGAGCACTATTCAAATAAGACAAAATTGTGGATATATGAAATACAAATTTAAAGAACATTTATTCTTAGATCAAATCTTGCATGAGACTCAGCGTAAATCATTTGGCCTTGTCGTGCATTTAAAGGTGGGATAGGTAAGTTTGAGAAACCGGCTTGAGATACACTTTTTGTTATATTCCATGGAATGCTCTTAACATCCCGATAGCAATGAATATCTTAAGTACTTTGACAACAAATCCATAAAGAAATGTCATCTGTGGAAGCCGTAGTACTGTAAAAAGCACGACCAATCATCTGACCCGGCCCGGCTAAAGTAACTGGATGGCCTACCTGCCTGTCAGCCTTCCATCTGTGCACTTATCTCGTGCCCTCATTGGTCATGTGCACGTTCGTATGTGTTGGAGGAGGGGCTCTGTAAGGAAGTAACAGATTTCTTCCGGCTGTGTATTTTCAAATTCTAGTGCACTCGGGCTGGTTTCTCCAAAATTACCTACCCCACCTTTAATCGATACCCCATCCAGCTATTGCAAAAAGATGTCCTATTCACTGCAATTTGTTTTATTCTGTGACAAAGACAGAAATCTGAGCAAGAGTCCGATAGAACCCCACATCCCCTTTGATAACACGAGAGGCATTTCATCTCCACACAGTGCTAAGAGTAGCGCTCCACACTGATCACCTGATTTTACGGCTCATATATCTGCGATGGTCCTGCCTTGTATATCAGTTTGCCCTCAGGTAACCGAGGCGCAGCATCACCTTCACAGGCTTTTTACTGCTCTGGCTGCACACCCTGTACACAATTAACCTTATTTGGAAATGAAGACAATAAGCACTCATCCTCTTCCATCCATATCTCTTTCTCAAACTGATCTTGCAGAAATAGGGGCTGTAACTAAATAAACATTCATCAAAGGGACGTTTATTTCCCCCCAGCAGGTTCCTTTTTCTCTGTCTTTCATGCTTGTTATCTCCCGCACTTTCATATTCCTAATTAGCAATAAAAAGGTGAGTAGCCCAGCAGCTATTCTCTATTGTTGTCAAGGCTCTCTTCTGCCTCCATTTTGCTCCCCATTAACCAGTTTTATAGTTGGTCACGTCTGGTGTTTGTGCATATGGATTTGTGTGTCAGTTTCCTTCTGCATTTTGTGGCATATACATGTGTGTGTGACTTACAAAGCACCTTAGCAGCTAATGAGCATCAGGGATGCACTGCTTGTTAGTGACACATGTGTGCATGTGTATTGTCAGTGTGACTGGTGTGAATGCATGTGTGAATGTATGCCCTGTCCATAGTGGGATCGCTCGCTATCAGCAACCCAGGCCCACACACACACGCACGCACGCACACACACACGCACGCACACACGCACACACACACACACACACACACACACACACACACACACATGCATTATCATATGTCGGTAGGAATACACAAAGTACACGGTAGGAATACACAAAGGAATACTGTACATTAAACGTCTCACACATACCCTATGTGTGAACACATGCATGCGTAGCGCTAACTGAATCCGACATGCTCACCCATAGTGTTGCCGTGCCTTTGAGCAAAAGGCACAGAGTGCAGTTGATGAGATGTGTTTGTGTATGCCTATAAGCATCTGTATATAAGTTGGTTGTCTTGGTGGTTGTATAAATGACATAAAGGTATCCTCATACCAGCTTGTGTTATACCTGGCTAAAAAATATTTAGAATGACCAGCAACAGGTGTCAATTTTGCTCATGACATCCATATAGTCTTTTCAAAATACACTTTGGTTGCTTTACAGGAAACAACAGTACAATTGAGGCAACAACACTTTTACAAATTCAACCCATTTTACAAGGATTGTGAATTTGGTTGAATTAACTACGGTAATGGCATTACTTAGTATAATATGGCCATGACATTTCCCCATTAATGTGCCTAAAAAAAATCTGGTTTAACGCTATACATTTCATTGAGTTTAATTAAGAAAACTCTGTAATATATTAGAGCCAAGGATTTGTTTTATTTTAGTGTCATTGTTTGCCTGGCTATGTATCCTCCTTGGTCATGAATTTGACGTTTTATTCTTTTAAGCTTTAAGCCATATTTTTGATATGTTGTGTGATTTAACTTTACAGTATATGTTTAGGTTAAGGATTTTGGTCATGGGACTTCTTTAACTTAATCCATTAGTATCAACCTGAGCAAACAATATTCGGTAGTATACAGTATCTACATATATGTTAGGTACCAACGTTATGTGACAAACAAATACATCCAGCTTGTCATGTTTCTGGATTCAAAATTAGGTGGATTACATAATCATGGATTGTGTTGAAAATATATGAATTACAGTGTATTACTTTCTGTAGGTATAACTACAAATAGTGTATGAGAACAAGCCTGAATACATTTATACAACCATATAGAACATAGAAAGGGGAAATGGAACGTAACATTTATATTTTCCCTCTGCCTCAGACAGCAGTATGTTGCCCTTTACTGTATTACCAAATGCCAAGGAATGGTAGCTTCAACGCTTTAACTCAAGTGCATTATTGTACCATTTAACTGTATTAATAATTAAGCATGTGGGATCCCAATCAAGCTCTATAGTCTTAGAAACAGTACTGCCATTATTTACCCATGAACCCATAAACATTAAAACACACGTGAAAAATGTGTTAGTTGTATACCAATAAATGTTTAAACTGATCATACAATGTCAACATAAACTACTGCACCTTTAAAAGTGCCAGCATTCTGACACAGCCGTAAACTGTTACACACTGTGACCACATGGGAATAAAATATTCATGAGCTCACGATAGAATGGCTAAATGCAAGCACACACATCATAAACATCACTGTTGGGCATATCCTAAGGGCATTATACAAATACACAATTCATATATGCACACACTTAAAAGCCAAAGATTAGTGCTTATGTTGCAGGTGATGTCACTTCACAATCACTTCTTCATCCACAATATATTCCAGTCCCCTGAAACTAAGGCAGCGTTCAAACTAAATCAGGTTTTGCTGTTGAAATTCCAGTTCTTCAATTTTTTTGTAAATCCAGGTTAAGATTGACTAAACAGGATCATCTGTTTTTCATTTGTGGAGGGTAGCTTTTTGAAGCAGATTTAACTGGCTTAGTGAAAGTTTTTCATAAAAATAAGGCTGAATTGTATAGATCGCATTTACACTTTGTCAATCACAGGATGGATAGATTAAATGCAGCTGATGTCTGCCTGATCCAATCAGGCTTGGGAAATTACTGATTACATAATCACGATACAAAAAAAGGTAACCATATTCGCTTATATACATACAAATATAATTAAATACATTTTTATTTTTATTTACGTAACCATGACACTCTTTTGGCTAACTTCAGTTGACGCCTATTCTTTATCATCACCATCTGACGATTTTGGGACCCTTTCATGCACACCCAAAACAACTGTTTACTTGGACACAGACTTGAGCCTTGGACTCACAGAACATTGGAACCGTCTCCTACAATCAGTTTTCAAACGCTGGACTGGGCTGGAAGTTAATTATCAGGATCAACATACCATCTGCTCAAAAGTGTAGTGCTCCCAAACAAAATGTGTCAGGTTCAGTTCAAGACTTTAGACCAACCGTCCAAGAAAATCAAAAATGACTTGCCCTTGACACATTTGCAGCTGTGAGTCACAGCTTGATGTCTTGAAAGGCCTAACATTTTATTAAAACAGAATAAGTGATGATGCTTGGAAAGTCAATTGAAAGTTGGGCAAGATAAACTACATGATGAAACATGGAAAAGGGATACACTAGGGCAGGGGTGGCCAACCAGTCAGAGGTTAAGAGCCACATTTGTTCTATGTTACTGCAAAGAGCCACATCAAACACACAGTCACTGATACCGCTTGTTTCAGTTTTTTGTTTTCTGGAGACAAGATTTCAACCACGTCACTGATGCATTTTTGTGGCATTGGGATATATATTTTAAATCTTCTGGAGCAGAGAGAGGAGCTGTGGATTATTGTTATTGATTAATGCATCAGTGTTTCTTAGGGTCAAAAACACTAAACTCACAACTTAAAATGAAAGTGTTTAGTTTATTTAATAAAAGAGCACATGTTCAATGTGAAAAGTGACAGTAGTTATAGATTATTTGCAATTTGGTGCTATATATACACTGAACAAAAATATAAACGCAACACTTTTGTTTTTGCTCCCATTTTTTATGAGATGAACTCAAAGATCTAAAACATTTTCTATATACACAAAATAACCATTTCTCTCAAATATTGTTCACAAATCTGAAAATATCTGTGATAGTGAGCACTTCTCCTTTGCCGAGATAATCCATCCCACCTCACAGGTGTGGCATATCAAGATGCTGATTAGACAGCATGATTATTGCACAGGTGTGCCTTAGGCTGGCCACAATAAAAGGCCACTCTGAAACGTGCAGTTTTGCTTTATTGGGGGGGTTTGGGGGGGGTCCGAAAACCAGGCAGTATCCGGTGTGAGGGGTAGGGGTAGGGTTAGGGTTAGGGTAATGTTGTGAATCGAGTGGCCTGTGTTTGTCGTCCATTACATACGCCTGCCCATACCATAACCCCACCACCACCATGGGCCACTCAATTCACAACATTACCCTAACCCTAACCCTACCCCTAAACCCATATTTTAAAAATAAGCGTATTTTGTCTGTTGTGACCGCTTTGCATTGGATTGACTGCATGAAACTAATGGCAGATTTTCTGTCAAGGTATACCTGTTGAGTCACTGACATAATGATGTCACTGTGATTTCCTCCAGTAGGTGTTTCATGCATCATGGGTTGTATATATATGTGTCTACTACCATGTGGTAGCACTTGATTTCATGGGTAATAAAAGCACCTATTCTCTACTTCTAGTAAGCATAATTCATGATGTGACCTTCCATAAGATGTGCGTTAAACCTGCCATATACATGTATACTCTTTAGATAATACCATATATCACTCTTACAGCTGAAAGTGTTACAAGTGAGAGTCTTTGTTCTGTCATTTCTGGCTTTTTAAAGTTTTTGCCAGCAATGTTTAGACAATTAAAGCAATGGAAAAGCTAAATGATCTACCAGATGGAAAAATGTTTCCTTTTAATGGGAAGAAGCGACTAAATTGGATCATCCATATTCATCTCTTCATCTGTTAACTCATGTTTTGCCACTGAACTGTAAAACAAATGGAATAAGGCTTTTCAGAAACTTGAAACTGTCAGTGCAATATGAACGGATTACTGGTATAATCAGATAAAACATTTAAACTTGACCTCATTCAGGTGGGCATTCGCGGTCAAGCGAGAACATTTAAATGTTCAGTTGGCGGAAAGACAAAGACAGACAAAGAATAAAGCAGTATTGGTATGATCCAATTTAGTCACTGCGAGAGAGCATTGCATGCATGAACGTTAGAGTTATTACAGGTTACACATGACAGCCTCCTTGCTTGAGCTATTATGCATTATGCAGATGATTCCTGGCTGTAGCATGTGTTAATTTATGAGTACCTGGTTGTGTAATCTTGCTCTCCACTCACCACAATGTACAATGAAATTACACTTCCTGTTAATTCTGTTAATACCTTACCACTTCAACTTCCCTCTCACAATGTTTTACTGTCTTTCTACCCTTCCATCCTGCGAGTGAGTATGCCAGTGTTATTACTGTGCCTAAATTAGACATTGTCAATGCTATGCAGAAGCACAGCCCTTTGTCCATGTCTCTCTCATCCTTCAAATCTTTTTTATGGCCGAAAGTCTGGCTACACATAATGTCCAGTTACAAATAAATCTCAGCTGTTTGTGCCAACGGATGTACCCTTTGGTGACTCAGAAGTGCTGCTGGCTTGGCTGAAGGACCTTTCTCTGATGGGATCAAAAAACAAGTTTGCAGGTTTTTTTTTCATTACATATTGTGTTTTCACAGAGGAATTCAAATATTTGAGGAGGAAAAGCACACATCTCTATTGGTGTTAAAATAAATCAGAACATAACCTCCAATCATTGTGTTCAATATTCGTCATATTCAACTGTTGTAAAGATCCATTTACTTTTAAAGCTTGAAATACCCCGACCAAACTGAGAGAAAATGAGGAAGAGAGAGACTGAATTCAGGAATGTGACCCCTGAGAAACTCTCTACTCTCTTCTAGGTCCCCGGTGTAGAAGTAAATACTGAGACTAAACAAAAGGCAGTGGATTTATGCCTCTATTTGGATTAAGGGCAGAACAGGAGAACAGAGAATTCGTTTGAGAGGTATCTGTGTCTCTCACTTTAACATAATCTATAGTTGACAGTTAAACTGCCATGTGTAGGCACCTACAGTGCACAGCAGGGATGTGACACGACCATGAATCAAAGAAAATGTTGTTGTTGAACTGTGGAGAAAAGGGTTTTCGAACGAAATGTTAAAAGACAAATCGGGATAATATTGAGAAAAAAAAACATAGGCTGTATGTATACATAGCATTATGATCCGTATTTATGTTTATTACAAAGTGGCGCCCTCTAGTAGACACAGAAATACAATGTGAGCAAGGCAAGGCAAGTTTATTTATATAGCACTTTTCAACACAAGGCAATTCAGAGTGCTTTACAAAAAATGAAAGACATTAAGAAAATGGCATTTAAAATCAGTCATTAAAAAGAAAAGCTAATAAAATAAACATTAAAAGAAAAAATACATGGATAAAAGTTAGAGTGCAGTCTAAGATATGAATAGTTCAATTAAAAGCAGCGACAAAAAGAAAAGTCTTCAGCCTGGATTTAAAAGTAGTCAGAGTTGCAGCGGACCTGCAGGTTTCTGGGAGTTTGTTCCAGATATTTGGAGCATAATAACTGAACGCTGCTTTACCATGTTTAGTTCTGACTCTGGGGACAGAAAGCTGACCAGTCCCTGAAGACCTGAGAGATCTGGATGGTTCATAATTTAGCAGTAGATCAGAAATGTATTTTGGGCCTAAACCATTCAAAGCTTTATAAACCAGCAGCAGTATTTTGAAATCTATTCTTTGACACACAGGAAGCCAGTGTAAAGACTTCAGAACAGGAGTGATGTGATCCACTTTCTTAGTGTCAGTGAGGACTCGAGCAGCGGCGTTCTGAATCAGCTGCAGCTTCCTAATAGATTTTTTAGTGAGACCTGTGAAGACACCATTGCAGTAGTCGAGTCTACTGAAGATAAAAGCATGGACAAGTTTTTCCAAATCCTGCTGTGACATTAGTCTTTTAATCCTAGATATGTTCTTTAGCTGATAGTAGGCTGATTTATTAACTGTTTTAATATGACTGTTGAAACTCAGGTCAGAGTCCATGACTACACCTAGATTTCTGGCTTTATCTGTTGTTTTGAACATTGCAGACTGAAGCTCAGCGCTAACTTTTAAACGTTCTGCCTTGGCTCCAAAAACCATTACCTCAGTTTTATCTTTGAACAAAGAAGAAAATCCGGTGACGTGTTATTGGGTGCATGAATGGATGGGTCAAACAAACACAGGACTTTCCCACAGGAAACCAGCGTGAAACTAAATATCAACACTGACATATGTTAACTTACCTATTTTAATTTATGTACATGACGCCCTTGAGTTTTCATGTACGTTACATGCAACATAGGTTAAAAGACATACTCATGGAGGACTTGTTGAATAATATTCTTATTTCCAATGCATCTTAAAGGGGGCATACCATGAACACTTTGTCAGTGCTCGTTAATTAATTTTGGTATCTGAAGTGAGTACCAACCCACAATCTGTGAAATAAGATCACCCAGTCATTTTTTTTTGTAGGATGCCTACGTCCGAAATCAGGTGATTCAACAAGCCAAATGGATTTGGCTCCCCTAAGTCAACAACTTGATCATTTCCATTGTAAGCCAATCATAGCAGAATGGACTTTTTTGATAGCCTTAAAGAGACAGGTGCTAAACTGAGCGTTTCAGGCAAAAGGTGAATACAGGTATATTTAGACTCTGACAATTAAGATAATAACCTATTTTTTAAACAGTTAAACATATAGACATGTTTGAGTAGAAACCCGGAATACAATAAAATAACTGAAAATGAGTATGACATGTCTCTTTTCAATTTTACATTGTAGGCAGGAAACTATGATTAAAAACTGATTATTTGGCTGCGGTCTGTGGGTGTTGAAATCAAACTGTATCTTTAAAGAGAAAAACAGTTAAAGTTATTAATTCAAAAATATTAGTCATAGGTAAAACAAGATCAAATCAATAAGAGGGTACACACAAACAGTAGCAGCAATATCTGTGTAATTTTCCTCACACTGTTGGCCACTTGATAAGTCCTCCACGCAGCATTGGTGTGGATGAGTGCCTCGGTTTTGGCAGCTGCAGGCGGTGCTTTGACACGGGGCGAGACAACCATCATCAGCCGCCCCCTAAACTCCCTCTCATACAAAACACTTTTAATCAGCCCATGAACTAAACATGGCAGTTTTCCATCAGTTTAGCTCACTAATCCAAAAACTGCGGCTGTTGCAGAGTGTTGCCAGAAACAAAGCGCATTACCCCAGAGCTTGAAAACAGAATATTATGTTTAATGACCTTTGGTATAAACACGTCATCCTATGGTAATTTTTCATTTTGACCAGAAACGGGGAAAAAGGGAGTCAGTAGGTGTTATCGTGATTACTGTGTGTAGTCCAGGCAGTTATCAGTATGGAAACTAAACCAGATGTTGTTGTCTTGTGTAATCATGTTATGGGGTCCAAAAGTCAGTTAAAGGTAGAATAAAATGGAAACTGTGTTGTGGGCTGAGGATAATTTATGGTGTCAAAGTCCACACACATTCAACAGTGTCAACATGCTTCAATGTGTGTTTTTATTGGTTAATATAGCATAATTTAGAACGCTTTTGATTAATGATTGTAGATGTAATAGTACGTATACTACCCACTTACTGTAGCTCTTCAACTTTTAGTTCATTTACAGTCTCACATCGTGCACTTAATTAGGCTTAATTTATTCATATCTCTATAAAAAAGAAGAAGAATGTCTTTATTAATCCACTTGGAGAAATTGTATTTCTTTCAATATCACGTTGTGTAAGTAATCATATATTTTCACTTGACATGGACCCCCCAAAAAAGAAAAACTAAATGATAATAATAATAGGCGAGATAGAAATTCAAATCCCTTCCATGTTACTAAATATACATCAGTTTTCATAGTTAATTTGAGTAGACAACTAATTTATCTGATAGCACGATGGTACGGTATGTGTGTGTGTGTGTGTGTGTGTGTGTGTGTGTGTATGTGTGTAGTGAGCTGACCAGAAGGCTCATTTACCACCAGTCCTTTTCCCATCTCTAATCAAACCTGCTCTGACACACACACACACACACACACACACACACACACACACACACACACACACACACACACACACACACACACACCACACACACACACACACACACACACACACACACACACACACACACACACACACACACACACACACACACACACACACACACACACACACACACACACACACACACACACACACACCACACACACACACACACACACACACACACACACACACACACACACACACTACACACACACACACACACAACACACACACACACACACACACACACACTCTCTCTCTCGTCTCTGTGGACTTGTGTTTCTCTGCATTCACCGGTAATCACAGCCAATCAAGGCAAGGCAAGTTTATTTATATAGCACTTTTCAACACAAGGCAATTCAAAGTGCTTTACAACAAATGAAAGACATTAAGAAAATGGCATTTAAAATCAGTCATTAAAAAGAAAAGCTAATAAAATGTACATTAAAAGAAAAAATACATGGATAAAAGTTACAGTGCAGTCTAAAATATGAATAGTTCAATTAAAAGCAGCGACAAAAAGAAAAGTCTTCAGCCTGGATTTAAAAGTAGTCAGAGTTGCAGCGGACCTGCAGGTTTCTGGGAGTTTGTTCCAGATATTTGGAGCATAATAACTGAACGCTGCTTTTCCATGTTTAGTTCTGACTCTGGGGACAGAAAGCAGACCAGTCCCTGAAGACCTGTGAGATCTGGATGGTTCATAATTTAGCAGGAGGTCAGAAATGTATTTTGGGCCTAAACCATTCAGTGCTTTATAAACCAGCAGCAGTATTTTGAAATCTATTCTTTGACACACAGGAAGCCAGTGTAAAGACTTCAGAACAGGAGTGATGTGATCCACTTTCTTAGTGTTAGTGAGGACTCGAGCAGCAGCGTTCTGAATCAGCTGCAGCTTTGTAATAGATTTGTTAGTGAGACCTGTAAAGACACCATTACAGTAGTCCAGTCTACTGAAGATAAAAGCATGGACAAGTTTTTCCAAATCCTGCTGTGACATTAATCTTTTAATCCTAGATATATTCTTTAGGTCAGTGTTTCCCAACCGGGGGTACGCGTACCCCTAGTGGTACGCGAGGGAACTGTAGGGGGTACGTGGAATTCCAAGGTGACAAGTAAAAAAAAAAATAATCTCGTCAAAAACGATAGTGCGCGATTTGTTTCCCTAGGGAGACAATAGTCTGTGGCACAACCGCGCCAAAATCCCACAATGAAAACAGCTGCTTACCTGCAGCCAGAAAAATACTGGTAGGTCTGCGCTATGGATAAATGGCTGAAATGTACGCTTGCTCTGGATTGAGGCCAGGGTTCAGAGGAGCCCGCCGAGAAACGTAAGAAAGAGGCCAAACTGAAACCAAGGCAGTACAGTGAAACATATATATTATTTGGATTCATTTATACTTCTGCGGACCCACCGCAGCCTCAGTGCTTCTTTTGCGGTGAAGTCCTGGCTAATAGTGCGATGAAGCCAGCTCATTTACAGAGACACCAGAGCACCAAACACTCGGGAAGTGTCGATAAAAGTGAATAATTTTACAAACGAAAGCTGTCGGAATTTAAGTCGAGCCAGACAGTAATGATGAAAGCCACGAATGTGTCGCCGAAATTATGATAGACAAGAAAGCAGCCGAAGCACTCAAGAAAGTTCCCCTGTCGAATAACACCGTATCCCGTCGGATCAATGATATGTCTGTTAATATAATTGGACAAGTGGTGAACAAAATAAAACTAGCCGGTCAGTTCGCTTTGCAGCTGGATGAAATGACAGATGTGAGTGGAGAAGCGCAGCTCCTGTCCTTCGTGAGTTACAAAGATGCGTCGGAGATAAACTATGGGGGTTATTCCCTATCTTTATTCAAGAGCGTGGTATTTAAATTTGAGAGCATGCTTTATGTATTTATTTCCCTCAAACCCTGTCCAGACACTCAAATAGTGCCTGCTTGCACTTAGATTTGCTCTGCTTCTGCTCAAACTGTACGCTTGCATTCAGATATATTCCTGTTTACAGATGTGTTCTGCTCTCAGATTTATTCTGTGCGTGCTCGAAATTTTTGTGCAACAATCCTGTCAAAATCCCTCAACCAATAGGAGGCCAGGTGTCCTTGCGGGTGCGTTCGCTTTACTTATTACAGCGTCCCGTAAGGGCGGTTACTCTTTGGTTTATACACTCCCGCCCTCCACGGCTTTATAACATAGCATGTACTGCACTTGTTTGATTTACAACTACCTTACATAATAGCTACGTTCAGTGGCGGACTGGGACTAAAAATCAGCCCGGGAATAAAATAAAATCGTCCCTCCGTTGCCTTCTGCACATAGTGCGAGGTGGTTGCTATGCAACAACAATAACAGATAGCGAATGTCGTCGTTTAGGTGCTTTTTTTTTCTTCTGGAGATAGGCACTTCTCAATCCACTCCTCCATAGTAAGCCCACCCCGGAGGTCGAAGTTAACCTTAAATGTTTCCATCTTAAGCTTAGTTAGTTAGTTAGTTTACTATATAAAGTTTAGTTTAGGATTTTATAACGGTTCTCAGACGCGGAGGGATACTGATTTGTGAAAAGTAACAACAAATATTCCCTGGATATACGCTCATTATGTCACGGCTAAGAAACATCAGATTGCTTGATTTGACTTGTCCGTTTTATAAACATATACAAACTGTGCTTAACCCCTCCCAAAAAAAAGTTGTAAATGACTGGTGAAAAGAAACTGCTAGGCCTATACTGATTCTGGATATTATTTTGCTAAGTGTTTTGTTCCTGAATTAAAGTTTAAATTCCTGTTTAAAGGGGACTTATTCAAAGGGCCTCCATTGTTTAAGCCTAAATGTTACAAGATATATATAGCAAAGATAAGTTGATTATTTTGATTTCATATGTATTTATTTGATTATATTATTTATTTTCAAGGCAACATATTCATTTTTATTGAGTGATGTAGGTTAAAATTAAGAAAATGCCTGAGAATTAGATGTTCAAATTAAGGAGATGAAATAAAGTTATTTTCATTCAATAATCAGTTACGTTCTACTTGTGAAGGATCATCAGCACGTATGAGTGAGGGGGTACTCATTGTATGACAAAAGGCTCAGGGGGTACACAAGACAAAAAAGGTTGGGAAACTCTGCTTTAGGTGATAGTAGGCTGATTTAGTAACTGTTTTAATGTGACTGTTGAAACTCAGGTCAGAGTCCATGACTACACCTAGATTTCTGGCTTTATCTGTTGTTTTGAACATTGCAGACTGAAGCTCAGCGCTAACTTTTATACGTTCTGCCTTGGCTCCAAAAAACATTACCTCAGTTTTATCTTTGTTTAATTGGAGAAAGTTCTGACACATCCAGTCATTGATTTGTTCAATGCACTTACTCAGTGTTTGAATTGGAGCATCGTCTCCTGGTGAAATTGTTACGTACATTTGTGTGTCATCCGCATAGCTATGGTAACTTATGTTGTTGTTTTTCATTATCTGAGCCAATGGTAGCATGTAGATGTTAAAGAGAAGAGGCCCCAATAAGGAGCCTTGAGGTACCCCACATGTCATATTTGTCAACTCAGATGTGTATTTACCTTTTTTGTTGTTGTTTCTGTCCTTTAAGTAGGATTCAAACCAATTTAGAACTGTTTTCGAAAGTCCCACCCAGTTTTCTAGTCGGTCGAGTAATATGTTGTGGTCAACAGTGTCAAATGCAGCACTGAGATCTAATAATACTAACACTGAAGTTCTGCCACTGTCTGTGTTTAAGTGGATGTCATTGAAGACCTTTACAAGAGCAGTCTCAGTGCTGTGGTTTGGACGAAAGCCTGACTGGAACACATCGAAACAGTTATTTAAATGCTGGAAATTACTCAACTGTTGAAAAACAACTTTTTCAATGATTTTACCTAGAAATGGCAGGTTTGATATGGGCCTGTAATTGTTAATTACTGAAGCATCTAGATTATTCTTTTTTAAGAGCGGTTTAATGACTGCAGTTTTCAGGGCCTGTGGAAAAATACCTGAGTGAAGAGATTTGTTTACTATATGAAGTAGATCTGAGGCCATGCAACGAAAAACATCTTTGAAAAATACTGTTGGAATAATATCAAGGCAGCAGGAGGAGGATTTCAGAAGTTGAATAATGTCCTCTAGGTTTTTATTATTAATCTGATGGAATTGTGTCATGGTGTTTGAATTGATATTAGGTGGACATAGGGACAACACATTTACTGTACCTGATGCAGAGGCACTGACTGCTTGTCTGATTTTCTGAATTTTGTCAGTGAAAAAGGAGGCAAAATCATTGCACGCCCTGGTGGATAGAAATTCAGAGGCTACTGACACTGGGGGGTTAGTTACTCTGTCGACGGTAGAAAACAAGGCACGTGCATTGTTTTTGTTTTTGGTAATGATGTCAGAGAAGAAAGACTGTCGTGCGTTTTTCAATTCCAAATTATAAAGGCCAAGTCTCTCTTTATAGATTTCAAAGTGAACCTGGAGATTTGTTTTTCGCCACCTACGTTCAGCTTTTCGACACTCTCTTTTTTCTGCTCTCACGGTCATGGCCTTTCTCCATGGAGATATTTTCTTCCCAGTCACTTCCTTTACCTTAGTTGGAGCAATGTCATCTATAACATTTTTAATTTTTGAATTAAAATGATCTACTAGCTCATTTACTGAGATGTTAGCAGGGGCAAGTGTGGAAGAAAAATTCTGAGTAAACATTTCCCTAGTATTTTCAGTTAAATATCGCTTTGTGGTTACCTCTTTTTGAACATTTTTGTGAACAGAAATAGAGCTCTCAAAGAACACACAGGAATGATCAGAGCAGATAGCAATATCCACCCGGCACTTTGATGGCTGAGTGAGGGCAGCCGGCAACGGCAGCCGGCAACGGAGGCAGAAGTCTAAAATAAGTTAAAATTAAAAACAATGTGCAGGGCAGTAGTCCAATTCGAAAGTTTTGCAAGAACGAATGTTAGCTGAGGGTGATAGAGGGTAACAGAGGCGGAGAAGCGGCGAACAGTCAACGCCAGCGTCCTCTCCTCTCCAAGATAAAAGCATGGACAAGTTTTTTCAAATCCTGCTGTGACATTAGTCTTTTAATCCTAGATATATTCTTTAGGTGATAGTAGGCTGATTTAGTAACTGTTTTAATGTGACTGTTGAAACTCAGGTCAGAGTCCATGACTCCACCTAGATTTCTGGCTTTATCTGTTGTTTTGAACATTGCAGACTGAAGCTCAGCGCTAACCTTTATACGTTCTGCCTTGGCTCCAAAAACCATTACCTCAGTTTTATCTTTGTTTAATTGGAGAAAGTTCTGACACATCCAGTCATTGATTTGTTCAATGCACTTGCTCAGTGTTTGAATTGGAGCATAGTCTCCTGGTGAAATTGTTACGTACATTTGTGTGTCATCTGCATAGCTATGGTAACTTATTTTGTTGTTCTTCATTATCTGAGCCAGTGGTAGCATGTAGACGTTAAAGAGAAGAGGCCCCAAGATGGAGCCTTGAGGTACCCCACATGTCATATTTGTCAACTCAGATGTGTATTTACCTATAGAAACAAAGTTGTTTCTGGTTAGGTAAAATAAAGCAGGCAGACATAACAGGAAGAATATGTAGGCCCACATTTTAACCCAATCAAATAGGACATTGTCACACCATTCAAATGTATACATGTAAATTACAACCAATAAAAAAACTTAGATTTCTTTATTTGTTACGTTGTTTACTTTATTTGTTACGCTGTTCTGTGTGTGTCAGCCGTTAACCTAGAGATAGAAAGAATATCTACACTTGCAAACATGTCAGAAGAACCAGCGCAGAAAAAAGCTAAATACAGTCAATCTAAACTTAAATTTAACAACTGGAAGGTCACATCCCTGACATCCACATCTCCGGAGCCTGGACCTTCTTCAAACAGCGAAGCCAGATGAACCCAAAAGCAGCAGCTCTGCGGCCGCAGAAACTGTCAAAACCGCCGCCGCCGTCCCCACCGCCCCCACCGCCCCCACCGCCGCTGTTGTTGAACCGAAACAGGCTGGTTCCGACTGCATGGAGGTTTGTTGTCGGGACATTGAGGCGGGTAAAGCTGTACAGCTAACTATCGGAAAAAAGGAGACCGCTAGTAGATTATTTGGGCAAAGAGAAAGGTACTTCAACGCAGAATGGTACAAAAACAGAGAGTGGTTAATTCTTTGCAAAACCACTAAACGATAGTGATAAATTGCGATGTTAACAACCTCATGATAACCTCATATTTTTTTAACTTAGGATCATACCAGGGTTTCCGCTAGGATTTTTTCTCGCTGGTCAAATGTCCGAACAGAATTTATTTTACCGGACACATTTGAAACTTACCCGTCATGTTGCAATAATAAGAATAAGAATTGTGTGGCAGAGTTTCCGTTAGCAAGTAATTACCGGACTAGGACCGGATATGCTGATGTTTAAAACTCAGTTAATGGGAGTAATTTTTAAATTGCTTCAGTTTATAATCGTTACAGATCGAACAATTCAGATTCATTTTTCAATAAATGATTCCACAAACAACAAACAACATCATTATTACATTCAAAGAAACTACTTGTAGTAGATGAAGTACATTATTCAAAAGTTTACATTAACTTTGAATAATAACACGGGAGAAACGGATCCTCTCTTTTCCTCTCTCCCTTCCTCTCTCTCCTGACAGCCCGTCAGTTTCTAATGCAGCGCGCTAAACAGTGGGCGGGGCTTCAGGTCAGACTCAGCAGCTGATCTGATCTCTCTCTCGCGTCCGGTTACACTTCACTCGCGTTTATGTCCATATCGATCAGACCCAGCTCTCCTGATCGGCCTATAGAGAGCACAGATCAAGCTATTAAGAGTGAATATCGGCCGATAATGATCGGCGGCCAATCGATCGGAGCATCGGACATTTTGACCGGCAGATTTTGAATTTACCGGTTTTTATTCAATTTGACCAGCTAAATACGGGTAATTACCTGCTAACAGAAACCCTGGATCATACCTGTGTTTAGTCTAGAAAAAGGTAAATGTGTGTATTTTATTATAAAGTTGTGTATATTTACAGACTGTTGCAAAAACTAAGAAGCTTATAAACATCAGGTTTAAAACTAAAAGAGCTTTACAAAAAAACACAATGAAAGATATTTAGACTTTTTTGAGTTATTCATTTATATTTTTTGTCAAAGAGATGCTGATTTGAAACCGTTGTTACACACAGTTACGGCATTTCCTGTTTCTGCCGGAGAGAGGGGAGGCCATCCCAAAGCTTGCCGCTGTATTTACTCCCTCCATCTGACAGGAGGGAGCCTCATGTGTCACTCAACTGTCACGATCTGTCCGTGTTATGTTTTGTCTGTCTGTTTCTGTCTTTAGTTTCCTGTTTTATTTTGTAAAGTGTTCAACCCCCGTTTCCTGCCTGTTGTAATCTGTCTGTGATTCCCTGTCAGTTTCCCTGGTGTGTCTAATTTACCCGATTGTGTTCACCTGGTGTCCCTGTGTTTTCTCCTCCCTCCTCACCTGTGTCTTGTTTGTGTGATTAGTCTTGTGTGTATTTAAGTTCTGGTTTTTCTGTCTGTCTTTGTCGGTTCGTCTTGTGTCATGACCTGGTCTGCGGTGAGTGTTCTGTTCTGTCTTTGTGATTATGTAGCCTTGAAATAAAGGAGTCATTTTTTGTCACTATAATCTGCATTTGGGTCCTACTTCCCACACACACCGTAACATTACGAACCGACCAACAATGGACCCAGCAGACAGCTTGTACGAGGTCACGTACAATTTAACATGCTTGAAGAATGACTTTCGATATGCCTCCAGTAGTAAAGAGAGGCAGTCAATTATTTCTAAGGCACGCCAAGAAGTAACCTCAAGGCCCTGGTTAAGAGAGTTACTACCCGAGTCCGTGGAGGACTTTTTTGGTAGCGTTGAGGTCAAACCTGTTTCCCGGCCTGTTAGCCCCTGGCAGGCTAGCTCCCTACCTCCCGATTCCCAACCTGGCACCATACGCCTTGGTGGGTTCCGTCTGGAGTCAGCCCCGGCTTCTTCCCCATTTCCTGCTCCTGTCCAGGATCCGTGGGGCCGATTCTCGGGTACTCGTCTGGCTTATGGAGGTCCACGGAGTATTCAGGCGGCTGCTAAAAGGAGTCGTCGCAAGGCCAGGTTAGCCCGAGCCCTAGCAGCCATGGTTCCGGTTACAGTTCCGGCCCCAGCAGCCATGGTTCTGGCTCCAGTACCGGCTCCAGTACCCCTGGTCGCGACTCCAGTTTCGGCTCCAGGACTGGCTTACCGGCCAACGCCAGCTCCCCGAGTCCTGTCGGCATACCGGCCGACTCCAGCACCTCGTCTCTTGTTGGCTCCCCAGCCAACACCAGCTCCCCGTGTCCTGTCGGCGTACCGGCCGACGCCAGCTCCTCGTGTCCTGTCGGCGTACCGGCCGACTCCAGCACCCCGTGTTCTGTTGGCAAACCAACTCTCTCAAGTTTCCCCTCCAGACACTTCTCAAGTCCCCTCTCAGGTCCCCTCTCCAGTTTCCTCTCGAGTTCCCTCTCAAGCCCTCTCTCGAGTCCCTTCTCAAGTCCCCTCTCGAGTCACCTCTCAAGTTCCTACCCGAGTCCCCTCTCAAGTTTCCCCTCAGGTCTCCTCTCGAGTTCCCTCTCAAGTCCCCTCACAGGTCCCCTCTCGAGTTACCTCTCGAGTCACCTCTCGAGTTCCCTCTCAAGTCAACTCTCCAGTGTCCTCTCGAGTCACCTCTCAAGTTTCCCCTCAGGTCTCCTCTCGAGTTCCCTCTCAAGTCCCCTCTCAGGTCCCCTCTCGAGTTACCTCTCGAGTCACCTCTCGAGTTCCTTCTCAGGTCCCCTCTCAGGTCCCCTCTCGAGTCTTTTCTCGTGTCCCCTCTCAAGTCAACTCTCCAGTGTCCTCTCGAGTCACCTCCCAAGTCAACTCTCCAGTGTCCTCTCGAGTCACCTCTCTAGTTTCCCCTCAGGTCTCCTCTCGAGTTCCCTCTCAAGTCCCCTCTCAGGTCCCCTCTCGAGTCTTTTCTCGTGTCCCCTCTCAAGTCAACTCTCCAGTGTCCTCTCGAGTCACCTCTCAAGTTTCCCCTCAGGTCTCCTCTCGAGTTCCCTCTCAAGTCCCCTCTCAGGTCCCCTCTCGAGTTACCTCTCGAGTCACCTCTCGAGTTCCTTCTCAAGTCAACTCTCCAGTGTCCTCTCGAGTCATCTCTCAAGTCAACTCTCCAGTGTCCTCTCGAGTCACCTCCCAAGTCAACTCTCCAGTGTCCTCTCGAGTCACCTCTCAAGTTTCCCCTCAGGTCTCCTCTCGAGTTCCCTCTCAAGTCCCCTCTCAGGTCCCCTCTCGAGTTACCTCTCGAGTCAACTCTCGAGTTCCTTCTCGAGTCCACTCTCCAGTTTCCTCTCAAGTTCCCTCTCAAGCCCTCTCTCGAGTCCCCACTCAAGCCCCTACTCATGTCCAGTTGGAGGTCCCGCAGACTAGTCTTCTGCCGGGGGTCCTGCCAACCCCATGTCCTGTACCGTTGGAGGTTCCGCTGGGGGTCCTGCCAACCCCATGTCCTGTCCAGTTGGAGGTCCCGCAGACTAGCCCTCTGCCGGGGGTCCTGCCAACCCCATGTCCTGTCCAGTTGGAGGTCCCGCAGACTAGCCCTCTGCCGGGGGTCCTGCCAACCCCATGTCTTGTCCAGTTGGAGGTCCCGCAGACTAGCCCTCTGCCGGGGGTCCTGCCAACCCCATGTCCTGTCCAGTTGGAGGTCCCGCAGACTAGCCCTCTGCCGGGGGTCCTGCCAACCCCATGTCTTGTCCAGTTGGAGGTCCCGCAGACTAGCCCTCTGCCGGGGGTCCTGCCAACCCCATGTCTTGTCCAGTTGGAGGTCCCGCAGACTAGTCTCCTGCCGGGGGTCCTGCCAACCCCATGTCCTGTCCAGTTGGAGGTCCCGCAGACTAGCCCTCTGCCGGGGGTCCTGCCAACCCCATGTCTTGTCCAGTTGGAGGTCCCGCAGACTAGCCCTCTGCCGGGGGTCCTGCCAACCCCATGTCTTGTCCAGTTGGAGGTCCCGCAGACTAGTCTCCTGCCGGGGGTCCTGCCAACCCTTTGTCCTGTCCCGTTGGAGGCCCCGCCGACTACTCTCCTGCCGGTGGTCCTGCCAACCCCATGTCCTGTCCCGTTGGAGGTCCCGCCGACTACGCTCCTGCCGGGGGTCCTGCCAATCCTATGTCCTGTGCTGTTGGAGGCCCCGCCGACTACTCTCCTGCCGGGGGTCCTGCCAACCCTGTGTCCTGTCCCGTTGGAGGCCCCGCCGACTACTCTCCTGCCGGGGGTCCTGCCAACCCTTTGTCCTGTCTCGTTGGAGGTCCCGTCGTCTACTCCCCTGCCGGGGGTCCTGCCAACCCTTTGTCCTGTCTCGTTGGAGGTCCCGTCGTCCACTCTCCTGCTGGGGGTCCTGCCAACTCCTGGTCCTCTTCCGTGGGGGATCCTGCCGAAGCCTGTCCCGCCGGCTCCGGTTCCTGTCCGGCCGACACCGGGTCCTGCCCGGCCTCCGGAGTTGTCTGGTCTTCGCCCTCATGCTCGGCCCCCTGAGTTCGCCCGCTGTGGCCTTCGCCCCACTATGGACTCTGCCTTGCCCCCGGGCTGTCCGCCCGAGTTCCCCACCTTAGACTCTGCCTTGCCCCCGGGCCGTCCGCCCGAGACCCCCACCTTGGACTCTGCCTTGCCCCCGGGCCGTCCGCCCGAGACCCCCACCTTGGACTCTGCCTTGCCCCCGGGTCGTCCGCCCGAGTTCCCCACCATGGACTCTGCCTTGCCCCCGGGCCGTCCGCCCGAGACCCCCACCTTGAACTCTGCCTTGCCCCCGGGCCGTCCGCCCGAGACCCCCCACCTTGGACTCTGCCTTGCCCCCGGGTCGTCCGCCCGAGTTCCCCACCATGGACTCTGCCTTGCCCCCGGGCCGTCCGCCCGAGACCCCCACCTTGAACTCTGCCTTGCCCCGGGCCCCCTTCCTGGTCCTCTGTTGTGCCCCTGGGCGGTCAGCTTAGTCCCGTCCTCCGGACCCCCTCCACCCACCCTGGTGGCCTAGGGATACGTCCCTCCTCCGGACCCCCTCCACCCACCCTGCTGGACTGTGTGGGATTTTTGTTTTTGGGGTTTAGGGACGTCTGGGATCCGTCCCTTGGGGGGGGGGTTCTGTCACGATCTGTCCGTGTTATGTTTTGTCTGTCTGTTTCTGTCTTTAGTTTCCTGTTTTATTTTGTAAAGTGTTCACCCCCCGTTTCCTGCCTGTTGTAATCTGTCTGTGATTCCCTGTCAGTTTCCCTGGTGTGTCTAATTTACCCGATTGTGTTCACCTGGTGTCCCTGTGTTTTCTCCTCCCTCCTCACCTGTGTCTTGTTTGTGTGATTAGTCTTGTGTGTATTTAAGTTCTGGTTTTTCTGTCTGTCTTTGTCGGTTCGTCTTGTGTCATGACCTGGTCTGCGGTGAGTGTTCTGTTCTGTCTTTGTGATTATGTAGCCTTGAAATAAAGGAGTCATTTTTTGTCACTATAATCTGCATTTGGGTCCTACTTCCCACACACACCGTAACATCAACGGAGTTCACTCCGTCACGGAAGGGGAGTGTTTAGGGGTAGGGTGTAGGGCGTGGTTTGGGATTGGGCCATACACACGCACTTTGTTTGGCCCTCCCACTTCTAAAATGAATCCGGCGCTCCTGCTCATAGCTCCTCATATTTGTTCAGAAACTGGAAAAAAGTTAAACATGTACAAACCACAAACTGTCTATGTCATGGCGAATACAGTCGCTGCTTTATTTATGTCTGTATGACGTTGTTGTGAGTTTGGACAGAGCAGCTACAGGTTATCCTGATCGATCCGATCTCCATTCAGAAAACACGCATTTTAAAAGGTTTTTTGCCTGCCGTCTTGTCTGCAGACTTGTCACAGCATTAATTCATGGTTTTTACTTACTGGTATCAGTATGTTGTTACTTCGCCTATGTGCAGGCAGGGAGAGCCTTCCCCACTGGGGTCCATGCACACTCTACACGTGGAATGGCTGTATCAACAGCCTTGTTCAACGGTGTGAGTGTGGAGGGCATATGCATGTCTTGATCTACGCCAGGCCCCTTCGTAAGGTTTTATCTCTTTGATATGTCGAGCTCCTTTTCATCTTCTGTACTTGCTGGGGCAACACTGGACTGGTGAGGGGGGGGGGGGTGGGGCTGTGGGTCAGTATGCGGTATCTGACCCCCTCTGGACATAATGCACTTATGTTTTCCCATGCTCCTTAGGGACCCGGGAAACATGGTGCGCAGTAAGCCCCGTACAGGGCTGGAGGGCATAGGCAGGCGGGGAGAGCCCGCCCTGATTGGCCGGCTACGTTTATACAACTTCAGTGTGTGAACACTCGCGTATCATTGATGAGAGTAGTACCCATAGAGTCCAGTAGAGGGCTCCGCCTGTGCTTATAGAACTAGGGTTACAATACGTAACCCCCCGTTATACACTCCCTCTGTCTCCTTGTGTTTCTATCTTCCTCTCTTTTTTTATGAGCTTCTCTCTCTCGATATCATGCACACTGATTAACATGCATTTTTTTCCATTAGATACTTCTAAGTAAAACACAACATATGTTAGCTGTTGTTCTATCTGAAACTCAAGATGAAGTAGTGAATAGGAATGGAAATAACAGTTTTGAGAGCAAATCCCCTCAGTTTGTGCTCACCAAGCTCAAAAACTGCTCTCACTGTTTTCCTCCAGCTCTTTCCTCGGATTGTGAGCACTTGAAGAAAGCCTTACTGCTCACTCAAAATACAATAACACAATTCCTCTTCGCTCAAGACATCAATGGAAATGCATGATTCTGTCCCAACTCGCTCTCACACCTTGTTTGGTGTTTATAAATCAGATGTTGCTGAAATGTCATTTTGTTCTTCGGAAAGATACATTTTTCAGAAGCAGCCAATCACTATGATCAAACTTTATCTGCTCAGCCTTTAGTCTACATGCTTTAATTTTTTTTACTTTAACCAAAACAACTGTATGTTTTGTCTTTTTCTTCCTGGAATTGTTTATTATCCATAGTTTTAACGTACATCTAAACACTGAGTTATAATACTGATTTTTGCAGAACCAGTGTAACTTGATGATTACACATGAGTGCTTGCAAACAACACCAATTATCTAAATCAGCATACTTCTAATGGCGCCAAATAACCCAACACATGGAATAATATACAGGCAAAAAAAAAAGGAAATTATTAAAGTCGTCCACAGTATAACTTATCAATCCATGGCAAACAAGACTAGGAAGTGTAATTATTCTCCAACTAGAACCATATCTAATATATTTAAAGGGCACCTATCATGCAAAATGCACCTTTGTACGTCTTTTATACATGATTATGTGTCCCCGGTGTTCCGGGGAACTCACCAAGTGTCAGAAAACACAACCCTCTCTATTTTCCTCCTTCGCCAAATCTCTAAAAAAGGGGCTGCAACGGATCTGAAAAAAATGGATCCACATTCCGACACTTTTCTACGTCACAAAGACGTACTCCGCTTATTGGTCAACTCTCCACCTATCAGGGGAATGAGCCACGGCCACGTGCATTGCCAAACCTCTCATTCGCATATAGGCTATCGGCAGGCTACCCCAGTCACATCTGTGTTTTTGCCTGCTCTTGGCAGGATGTCTAAGCCAGTTAAACCACGGACATGTTTATGAACTTCTCTCAAGTCCAACACGGATATGCCTCCAAACTAATGCTACACCCGGGATCAATACCAACCATCCGGGACCAGGCCAGTGAGGACACATCCAATTCTGAAGCTGTAAGTTTTTATTTAGCGGTGTTTTTCCTGATAAAGCTATCTCTAGCTGGTAGCATGTAGCTTAGCCGTATCAATGTCGCCTCAACCCCAACTAGTAATCGGTTAGGTGTTTATATGTTCTTGTAACATTTTATTTTGTACGCTCCGCAGTCTTTGCTTTGTCTTTTATTTTAATTATCAGGCATTTGCGAACATGTTCAGACTGCCGTAATGGTGATCTGTGTAAAGGCTGTAAAGCCACGCCTGGCCTAGCCGATAACACAAGTATTTATTCTCCTATGTATTAGTATTTTGTATCCTCTAAAAAATCATATTGAGTAAGTTATAATAACAAACGTAATCTTCTGGAGGTAAGTGCCGTTTTTTTCCAGCGTTATGTAAAAGCTTTTGTGATTGTAGTCTGTAAGAACGATCAGATATCATCGACCTGTAAGCTAAGCTACGCTACGCTACGCTAAGCTAAGCTAATGAGACATGCCGTTTTTTGCAGCGTTATATGTAAAAGCTTTTGCATGTTTACTTGTTTGCACACATGAATATAAATGGGGGTGTGTTAGGATACAACACTGTATGTATGTATGCGAGGGGACACACACCACGAGTAAAACGGAGCTAAAGCCCTGGTATGTTGTTGTTGACGACATGCATTTACTAATCTCAACCACTTTTTTTGTTGTGCTTTTTTTAACATTGCACAGGCTACGTGGCCAACTTGATGGACCTCATCTTCGAGTCTTTGTGGACCCTGCACCATTATGAGCAACCTGACAGGGAGGAGGTCATCGCCGGGTATGCCACACGGTTCAATTTGGCTGCTGTCTGAACCTAACATAGACATTTCACGGATCAGAGGACAACGCAGGCCGGAATCACCACTCTGATCCTCTCTCCATGGGTTCAAATAACCGTTGATTTTGACAATAAAGTTCCGAGTTGATATCAAATGTGTCGTGATTATTCATGTTTGGATGGGTAAAGAATATTCTGATTTCAAAAGCATAAGGTTGTGTGTGGACTTTTTTTGTCATACACATGGGTGCGTTATGCCATTGCTGTGTAGTATATAATAGTACAATGACAGAATGAAAGATTGCATAAAGCCATATACACCAGTATTTATTTCCATGAACAATATTAGCATTCGTTTTACAATTTCAGTCAAAACAAACCACTCAGTGCTCTATTTGCCTCAACTGTAGTCCAACTGTGTTCAGCTCTGTAAATATTCAATGCATTCTGCAGGGAAAACACATTTAGGCACACAATCCAGGATGATCCACCACACAGGTTAGAGTCCTCAAGTTCCTGCATCCGTCTTTACACCTAGTGTGATAAACATATATTGAATGACATGTGAAAAATGTATTCTCTAAACAGACAACTTAGTGAAGCTAATGTTACGTGTGGTATCTCCATGCAGCACATGCTCCGGTTCAGAAGGCATCGTGGCGCAAGTTGCACATGTACCCCTTTAGAAAGAAGTCAATAACTGAGCTTTTAAAACACATGAAACACACATTGCTGACAACTGAGATGTTTGCACCTCCACCAAAACCTCCGCTGCTTCAGTTTCTGGATCAAATTGATAATATGCTTGAACACATGCATTGCTCTGAGATTACATGTGTATTCCACACTCGTAAACACAGCAAGCATGGTAACGTGATTCTCGCCGGCTCTTCTGCAGGGGGCGTGGTCAGCTGCTGCTCAGAATTTTCATAGGCAGGTTTGGAATAAAGCGAAAATGAGCGAAACGAGGCATGGCTAAAAAATGATCTGTTTGGTATTTTGGAAAATAAAATGTATAAATATACCTTATATAGGTATGGTCATACACTATATCATTTAAATATAGCATGATAGGTCACCTTTAAGTAAGTACCAAAGAGGGGGAGTCGACCTAAAGACGGACCAATAGCCAACAGTAGAGCTAAAGGGTGTCAATAAAAAGTGTCGCTAATCCCAACCATAAAGAAAGCTGGTAGAGGTCGAAGTAACTTTGAAGCACATGAGTCACGTTATTGTTGTACTCATTAAAACCTCATGTGACCTTTGTGGAAGCAGCTGTAGTTACTGTATGTTTCCATGATCATTTGTTCAGGTTTTACCTTGAATTTGTCACCAGTCTATATATAGTGACCTTTAATGAGAAAAGGTTTTTCGATAAGGTCAGATGCAATATAACACCTTTCTTATGGCGCGTTTCCACTGCAGGCCTCGCTCAGCCTCGCTCGATTTGGTTAGGCCTTATTAGGCCCGGCTCACTTTAATGCTGCGCTTCCATTACAGTTTAGGAACTGGGGTAGTTACTATAGTAACGCAGTGTAGGCGGAGCCGTGACGTCATCTTCAATGAGAGCCCCAGAAAAACAACACAGCCGTTAGCTCTTAGCACTCAGAGCTCACAGCTCTTCATATCTGTTCAGAAACTAGACAAAAGTTAAACAAGTACAAACCACAGACTGCCTGTGTCATGGAGAATACAGTCGCTGGTTTATTTATGTCTGTATAGGCCGTTGTTGTGAGTGTGGACGGTCGGAGCATATATAACGTTAGCTTAGCCAAGCTCCATTTAGAAAACAAGCATTCTAAAAGGTTTTTCGCCTGCCGTCTGTCTGCAGATTTGTCAAAGCATTAATTCATGGTTTTTACTAACCGGTATCAGTATGTTGTTACTTCGGCATCATTTTTAAACGTGTATTACAATTAAATCACGGTCAAATATGTTCATCTTGTTGTAGTTGTAGCCCCCTTGCCAACGATTCTCTCTCTAGTTTAGCATACTCAGCCCGACTCAGTCTGGTTGTTCCTGGCCCTAGAACCACGATTTAGTCGGGCCAGAAAAAAGGTGAAAAAGTAGCCCCGGGCCAAAACTAGGCCAAGTGGACGGCTCGGCACGCTTAAAGCGAGCTACCCGCTGCAGTGGAAACGCGCCATTAGAGGGTTACAACTCCAGTACCCAGAGTTCAGTGGTGTTCAGCTGGGACAATAACAACAGATTGAGAAAGAGAACAATGAGAGACGCGAGAGGAGATAACAATTGTGCCAGATTTCAGGAAAGTATCTCCTACTGAATGAATAGCTTAAGGATGCTTCCCTCAGCTGAGGGTTGATGTGTTTCTGCATTGTTTCTCCTCATGTTTATCAGAACAGCTCCCTACACATTTAAGCTCAATAGCTCTTCTTTTCTTTTGAATCTCTGTATCTTTAAAGGTGTTTGTTGTAGTTTTATTTTTTTTTAACAATTTGGCAAATAAATCCCTTTATTTTAAGTATATTTCTTATATTTCCTTCTTTTTAGTTGTTATTCTTATCTTTATTTTAATATCTCAGCAAATGCTCATGATGACTGTCCAGTTCATATGCATTGCTGCAACTAATACAACTGGTTTGTGAAGTAAATTTGCCAAATATATATATTAAGTGTGAAAGATGGGAACTTTAGTATAGAAAACCTTTGCAAAATGAAAGACCTGTGTTGATTCTCCCTTAAAAAACAGGATTGCGTGTCATAATGTTTATTAACTTGCCCTTTGGTTTTTGTAGATCCTTCGCTTCTGTGGTGTAGCATCTCATCCTATTGCCGTGTGACTCTTATTTACATTAATTGTAAGGTAGAGAGACCCATTCACAGTCAGGGCAGACCTCTCTCTGCGCTGAAAGCTCTGCTCGCTGTAATGATTATCTGCTGACGGAAGGGACAAATGCCATCAGCTTGACAGAGAAAGATGGGTCAGGCAAACACACGCACCACCTTTTCAGTAATTGTCACAATGTATGGTCTGTTAGTGTGTGGATGGAATAGCATGTGTAGGTTATGTTTGTGTAGTTGTCGGGAGGTGTTGGTTTACAAAGGTGTGTCTTTTTGTAATAAATGTGAGCTGTTAGTCACTCATTATTCTATAATTTAAGTGTGAGAAACATGTTTTCATACCTGTGTGCTTGAATCAAAGGAGGGTATGGACCCATGTAGTGTGTCTACAGTATCAAAACAATGGAGTGTGTGGGAAATTGTTGCTGTAACATAGAAGAACTAATGAGGGTTCACTGCAAAAATGTGCTACACGATACAAAAATAAAAAAAGACCAACAGACTTTAAATACCTTATTATATTAATAAAGAATATAGAAATCGGTACGTCCAAACAACTGCATCGACAGGCCTAAAAGGAGACTTTTGGGATATTTTTGACAAAGGTGCTCATTGTGCTAAAATGTATTCTAAATCTCATGGTTGCAGTGGCATAAGACAACTCACCACATGTTGATGCTTGTTTAAGGACCACTTGGCGTCATTTTTTAACACAATGGGTACCCTCATGCAGGGTTATCAGATACTTTACCCCTTGTCTACGTGATGTAAGTTAACCAATCTAAGCCACTTTATTATTTTTGTTAAGGTTTAGTATAATGTCATGGTTTCTCTCAACATGTTATTGAGCTGCTGTTTTGTCGACGTCTGAAGGTCTTCAAAGCACTTAATGCCCATTTAGTTTGCTTCACGGTGTTCTGTTCGTTTCGTTTTTTTCCAGTTGGTCTACCTGCTCTTCACGTAGCTGTGCATGTCATCGTTTAGGTGCTTTTTTTTCTGGAGATAGGCACTGCTCAATCCACTCCTCCATTGTAAGGCCACCCCGGAGGTCGAAGTTAATCTTAAATGTTTCCATCTTAAGCTTAGTTAGTTAGTTAGTTAGTTTTGTAACGGTTGTAGCTTTTCTCAGACGCAGAGGGATACTGACTTGTGAAAAGTAACTACAATTCTACCCGTGATATATGCTCATTATATCACAGCTAAGAACCAATCAGATTGCTTGATTTGACTTATCCATTTTATAAATTGTCATAATCTTGTTTTTTTCTTAATATGTTTTATTTAGAAATATTTTCTATCCGTGTTATGTCAGATTTTACTTCTTGACTTTTTGTTTTCCCGCCTGTGGGATTGTCTGCCCCGCTTGGCAACTGGACACGAGGAGCGGGAAACTGCCGGACTGACTCCATTCCTTCCTGCCAAACCTGCACTCCGTCCATCTGATGCCCCAACTGCCGAGCTGAGCGGGGCAGACAATCACACAGACAGGACACACTAAGACAAGGAGTCAAAACAAACATAACACCAGTGCTTGAATTGGGCCGGTACTCACCGGCACGCAGTACCGGCACTTCTGATTTTTACCCATGTGGTACCGGCACTCAGTAAAAAGCCGGTACTCAGCTGGCGGCACGTCAGGACAACAAATATGCCCAGCGGCCGGCGGCATCTCATGACGCATCTCATGACGCATCTCATGACGCATCTATGACGCGCCGCAGCGATAGACTAGAGCAGAAAAGACATCACATAACGTTAGCGTTTCTAAAATGTTAGTGTGGCTTAATAATAGTGTGAAAAGACAGCGGTTGTCGCCGGACAAGGATTCCCTCTCTCCTTTCCTGCTGAAAAATGGTGAGTGTACTCAGGGACGAGGAGTCATTTAACCAGCCGCCAGTCATGGTGAAGCTTTCAACGCACGCCGCTGTGTGGACGGGCCGTCAGGCTTTACTTTCTTTTATATCCATAAAGAAAAAGTAAATCTGTTTACAGTTGTTTCATATGGATGTTGAGAGGTATCCATATATCTCTTCATTTTGCTCTCAAAGTGCACCAGATTGATGCATCTAACTTCAATATTTAAAACAAAATCTTCCCGGAGGAGCATGGACCGGACCCCCCTAGAGGGTGTCAGGTCCACTCCCCACTTATACAAATAGTACTTTATCACTGCACCCCCTTTGATCTCAGCAGTGGCTCCTCCAGAAATGTTTCATAGGGGTGGCCAAATGGGGCCACTGAAAATCTTGGGGTGGCCCACCAAAACCAATAATTTAATTGTTGTAAAAGTATAGACTAGATGAAAACAATGGCAAAGAGAATCACCTACTGATATACTTTCGTTTCTTATTTTACATTTACTGATACTATTCATCTGGTGCAGTTTGGACCATTTTCCATTGATTTAAGACAACATTGTTGTCTTAACAACATTCTAAAATATACAGTAAAGAGACAAACCCACCAGCATTATAGGACATACTATGACTTTGAGCCAAAATACTTGTTTTTGGGCTGTATAAATAAATTGACAACTCAGATCTTCTCTCATATTGACCAGACAGTTTAATGACACAACAAATCATAAAAGTGAGGGTTACAAAAACCTTAATTTGAATACTGTAGTTATTAGGCCCAACCATACCAAAAGATGCCCATAGTTCAAAGAAAAAGAAATACCCTTTGCTTAAACAATACACCAACTGTTACTGTAAATGTGTATATTTATTTATACATTAAGTACGTACTTGAATGATTCTTAATTTCACTGGAGAGTAGAGAATAGATTTATAAATAGAGGCAGAGGCATAGTTATCTCCCCTTACTTTCGCTCTCTCTCTGTTGCATCTTCATTTAATACTAAATCAATTATAAATCCTATTATAGTGTTCTTACATCAGTTAGCTAATCATCCCTAAAGCTTAATCCCCGTGATATAAATCTAATTTACTCTCAGATCATATTGATATGAGGTAAACAATGCGATTATCAGTTATCTTTGTGCCTTGTTGCTGGGTCAGTAAT
This sequence comes from Harpagifer antarcticus, assembly GCA_902827135.1. Lineage (NCBI taxonomy): Eukaryota > Metazoa > Chordata > Actinopteri > Perciformes > Harpagiferidae > Harpagifer > Harpagifer antarcticus. Next base: position 15,787,653 of record CADEHL010001005.1, read on the forward strand.
GTGCTTTGATGAGTCCAGGAGGGACTATTAGTTCCAGTAAGAGAGATAGAGGCAGATAATAATTAGAATGAAGAAATACATCTAATTTCTTCAGCACTTTTAAACACAGTGATGCAGATCTCACAGCCTACGGACTGAAACCTCTTCATAGTTATCGTGACACTCGTACCACCACTACAACTATATAAATACAGCTTTAGGGAGGGGTTATCTAATCACATACCAAGTATCATGGGTTATTTTGAGCATGAAAGGTCCATTTAATTCTACTGGTTTTCCCCTGTGTGAGCATCATCTCAATCTTATATAAACATTTACAAACAGAGATAAGATTAAATCCATCCAGCAATGATTCATCATATTTGTACCCCTTGTGTTTCTTTCCATCCAGAAATTCAGAAATAGTCACAAGAAATACATTTCTACAGCCCAACTTGAGTTGAATCATTTTATACTACACTATGTAAATGAATGATCATTTTAAAGACAGAGAGATTCCAGGAAAATATATTTCACGGTCACACCTTGATTTATAAACTACAGGATGTATAAAACGTCAGTCTTTTTTCTCAATATTACGACTTTAAACTCAGTATTGTGACTCTTTTCTCAAAATTCCGACCTTGTGCTGAATTCTGACTTTGATCTCAGAATTATGACTTTTCTCAAAAAACTAAGAATCACTTTTGGACAGATCTTTAAAAAAAATTCACATGTGGCCCTAATCCTCTTTCTTCATAAAAACGTTGTTAAATATATAATAAGAAAACGCCAGATACTCTAAATAGCTATGGAGATAGCAACTTTATTAATACAAATCGCACAAAGCCTAACTTCCTCTAGTCAAGCATCATTATCCTAATTGCCTTGCTAAATCTTCCACATTTCTCATTGTCACAATTGTATAATGGATGATAGAGACTAATTGTCATCCCTCCCATAAAAGAGAAAGATATAAATATGATGTGTAAGATTAGGCGTCTGTCATTTTCCTCTTTCTCTATCTCAATCTTTTGTTATTGTCCCCGCTGATAGGTCAATGGGTGTGATTCAGAACTCAAGTCATCATTTTCAAGACTGTAATGTGTCTAAAAGACTAGTGGGGGTTCTTTATGCTTAGCTTAATGTAGCATTTTTATATTTTTAGTGCCTGAGGCTGTAATGTGCTACAGCTGACTGTGAAGCATTTGGGCATGATATACTTCAATCTCACAACTCTAAACGTTGCACATAGGGAAAGTCGCTCATTGGCACTCATGCTGAGATTTAAATGAGAAAAGATAACTTAACGTCAATATGTAGCTTGAACCGGCGGCTAGTTAGCTTAGCTGAGAGCTAAATGTTTGTGATTCAGAACGCAACTCATCATTTTCATGACTGTATGTGTCTAAATGCCTGGTAGCTTTTCTTTGTGTTAAGCTTAATGTATCATTTTTCTTTTTTTAGTGACTTAGGCTGTGATGTTATAGTTACAGAATATTCTACTCCTCTGTCAGAACACTAAACGTTTGACATGTTGGGAAAATCGCTCATTGGCTCTTGCTGAGTTTATTATGTAGTCGATTTTTACACGTTTATATGTAGCTTGAACCAGCGGCTACTAAGCTTAGCTTTGTCTAATTTGTGTAAAAGTACAACATGATTCTGTCCTGTCTCTGTTTAGATTATAGTAACCATATATTCCATCCAGACGTAGTAAATGTACTGCTTCCAATAAAAAAAAAAGTGCATTTCCGCTTTAAATTCTTACTGTATACCCTGCAGGAAACATATGCAGTCGTGGAAATACATCCACATGCTTTTGAAATGTAGTAATTTATTTAGACAGCCTGGTTCACTGAACAATGACATACATCGTAGCTGTTGCATTATGTCATGCACTGACGCCGTGACCCATTTCTGACACATGCACGCATATACACTTGGACAAAGAAGCAGGGATCACACTTAAGAAGATTTACGTCACTTGATAGCACATAGCAAGAAGTTTGTTTCAACAAGATACAAATGATCTCTTTAAACCCGTATTCTGGAGAAATTCATTTTGGGAATTTGAATTTGTTCTCACTCCTCTAAACAATTGCTAACACGCAGCAATGGCAAATTCAGGAGTTTTAAACGGTGTACAATGCAAATCAACAATACACTTTGTTAGAACATCTTTCTGTTTCTCCTGTACTCTGAAGACAGTGGATGTGACTGAGATTTGTGTTATTTCACTCTAAAAACAAAGTTACAACGGGGGAAGACAATGAGTGCTTAATTGTGTTACTTTCTGAAGAAAATATGTGTAATAACTTGGAGCTGAAAAACTTCTATTTTAACAAACAATTGGTCAAATTTGTAGTATAACAATTTAAAATCAATTATTTGTAGCTGTCATTTTTCTCATATATGCCGTTTCCAGCAGCAGCAGGCAGACGTTTTTTTATAAAGAAAAAGCCTTCTGTATACTATACAGTATGCAGCAAAATGCAGAAAAAGCACGGAAGTAGCCTCCAACCATAATGGAACCTTTAGGAGTAAAAAAATAAAATAATGTTGTATCATAAGGTCAGGGGTTCAATTCCAGCCTCGTAGTTTAAATTTAAACATTTAAATGTGACCTTGAGCAAGATACTTAACTACAAATACGTGTGAATATGAGTCTCCCTGAGCAGCACTTTGTATGGCAGCCTCTGCCTCTGTATGCATGTGTGTGAATGAGTGATTATTGACTTGAATATGTGAAGTGATCCTTAAGACTGGAAAAGCGCTATATAAATGCAGCCCATTTACCATGGTTGTGAACTTCATAGACAAAAAAGGAATCTGCTCAAAGCTTGTTCACTTTACCTATAACTAATTATAGACCTCATTTACTGAACTATTGCTTTTTTATCAAGGACATTTAGTCATTTAGTCAACATTGCCATTTGCAACAACAACAAATGACATAACTACATAACTCCAGCTAAAGAACCGACAACTAAGGGAAAAGTCACCTTCAGAGTGAAAGAATATTGAAAAGGTGAGAGCATGCACATTATACATGTGTACTGTGTAACAGCATTACTAGCTATCAATCTTGCACAAATTAAAGAGTTTACCAACTCCCTCGGAATAAGAAAATGCTGAATATATTTTTTCTGCAAACCACTTCCTCTAGCCCTTAAAAACACTGTCAGTGCACCCACTTTTTTGTTGCCTGGCGGTCTGTGATTCTTCTGATATTGAGCCCAACCAGGTAGCTCCAGGCTGTTTTCATATTCAACAGCTTACTTATGCTACTGCCTTTCAGGGCCAATGACACGTTTAGGCTTTAATAATAACACTAAGAGCACCTGGGGGGAAGAGAGTGGATTGTAAAGCATCCCAGCCCTCTAAAATCAATGTCATGGATAGTGGATTGTGAGGCTTCGCAATAACGTCAGACAAGAAGTGAAAGATTAACGGGGTAATTTGCTCATTTTGAGGTTTCTTTGAGGGGAAATCTTTCCACTATCGCTCTCCGTCTATTTAATTATGGAATACATTCAGGGGTGTTCTTTCTAAGTGGAAGTCACCTGCTGGGTCTCCAACTTTCTGATAAGGACAGAAGAGGTTAAGGATAGCATTCATCTGTCTGTCTATGCGAGTCTGAGTGACAGCGCTACGAGGTAAAACTCTAATTCGGTGTAATGGTGGCAGCTGATGCACCGCTACTGGCGTTCCTCTTCACTAATTCATCAGACATGCACAGCTCACTAGACAGAGAAAGAAAGAGTAAGAATGACTCACTTTGGTTCTGCTCATCTGTATCCAACTGGGATAAACAGCCAATAAACACATCAGTAGTTCACTAGGGTTGTTAGGCCTCATGGAAATCAGCTCTTTAATCCTCTGGAGCAGAGAGAGGAGCTGTGGATTATTGTTATTTATTAATGCATCAGTTCAAATGAAAGTCCGTCATTATCCGAGTCAAATCTGCAGAAAATAAACAAGTCAGACACTGAAACATGCACATACATTGGATAAATAACATAAGCGTTTAGTTTATTTAATAAAAGAGCACATGTTCAATGTGAAAAGTGACCGTAGATAGATTACTTCAGTTGCAATTAGGTGCTGTATATATATATATTATAAATATATAAAATAAAAATAAAAACACCTTGAATTTCAGGGGGGGCGCGGGGCTCCGTTGGCGGGAAACACTGGGGTTTATTGATAAAGGTGCATGGTAATTGCTCACAAATCATTGTTCTTGTGTAGTTAATTCAGTTTGACTGTTTCAAGATGTCAGCACTGAAGCTGGAGCTTACAGCAATATGAGACTCATTAAACATTACTTCAGCCAGAAAACCTGGATATTACAAAACAAAGACTGGATTACACAGCGGGCAAAGAGGGCCCCTACCTCTGCAACACAGACCCCCGATGGGCTACCATGTACACCGCTTTTAGTTGGCTGCACATGATTATTTGAAGGCAAATCGTTTCTTTGTATCTATTGTTGCGGCTCTAATGGGGCAATGTTTTAAAATCTAATCTTAAAGCAAAAGTAAAAAATATTGGAAAAAACGATTCTGATGGAAATTATCTGGTGCAATGTTAGTTGAGAATATTGATCCCTCTCTCTTATGTCTTTAGGTACATATGAAGCTAAGGACTGCGTTAACTTAGCTAAGCACATAAACAATATAGACAATAGAGATAACAGGTTGCCTGGGTCTGTCAACACCAAATGTTCTAAAGCCTATTAGCCTGTTATATCTCGTGTGTTAAATCCTTTCAAAAATATATGTTATGTGACAGTATTGTTGATCTGAATCTGAATTTAACCAAGTTGAAAGGAAACCACTACAAGAAGTTACGATGCCTGGTGGGTGTATTTTGTTTCCTGAAGACATATACCTGCTTGCTGTTTCCACGTTTCTTTGTGCTAAGATTAGCTAACTAGCTGTAGCCTTCTGACAAATTCCCTTCCTCTTTATTTGAGATAATTCTTAGTACTTAGAAGTACAAGTTTTCATAAAGGCCACGGTTTTGTATGTTTTCTATTCATAACAGGCTTTCCTTCAGATTGGTTCCATTTCAGGCAGCAGACTGCGGAACATTTTAGCAAGAAGTGGAGGAGGAAAAAAACGAACTTGTGAGTACGCACTCATTCGAAGTAATGCCAGAAGCGAAGGAAACCCATTCCCTGCTGAAAAACAAAAGAACATTACATTCTATTGATTGAATCACCTCTACTCATGACAGGACATGGGCACAATGGGAGAACAGTGAGACAACACAAATAGAGAGAGAATCAGTAGAGAGAATAAAGTCAGTAGAGAATAAAGTGTGCATAGACAACAAACAGGAGATAAAACAAATTAAACAGGGTTATGGTTTTTTTTATATTTTCTACCTGAACGCTAAGCACTCTGAAATTGTATTTATAAACCTTGCAGGAAGGTTAACCTGGAGCATACGGTATCAAGATAAGAGGACAAATTGTTATTTTTCTCTTTAAGATAAATATACGAGAAAAACGTAATTTCTTATACACTTTGGAGAGGTACACAGAGGAAAATTGGGAGGAGGTTGCTTTATTTTAAAATATAAAAAAAAATTGTGACAGTGATCAAGCTTGTTCAGCACACAGAATTCACGATGCATAACATGAGAACATGCCCCGATACATGGTATACCAATTGGAAAGACTGAAATGCAATGTTAAATCATGGTCAATGAAAGACTCACCCTAACTTTTTCCACACCTGTTACGACTGTCGCCTTCCTGGTCGTCTTAAATGTGTTAACCTGTGTTGTATGCAAATGAGCTGTGCGGTTGCCCTGACGTCATTGGCTGCCATCTCCTGGTCCGCCTCCTGAAGATTGTGATTGGAGCACGCCGGGCCCGACGCACTCCAATCGCAACGCACAGACGGCGCACAGACGGCGCACACCTGCTGGAGACGACTACAAAGCCAGTGGACTGTGATCGCTCAGGAGGCTCTGCTGTGTGAACAGATGCCTCTCGCTAGTGGCTAGTTTGTGTGCAAATCTGTTAACAGTGGTTAACTCGTGTGGTCTGTGTTTTTCAGTATTGTGGTGATTAGATGTGCTTAGATTAGTTTAGTATTGTACTGTTGTCCTCTACCTCAGCTGTGTTTTCTTACAGCCTCCCTTTGTTAGTTGTACCACTTTTAAAGTGAGGTTTTGTTTCCTTCTTTATTTAGTGTATGAGTATTTATTTTCCCTGTATGCGATTAGACTCCTTTTTTAGAGTCCTCCTTTTGTTGGTTATTTATCAACCTGTGCCCTTTTGGCCTTTTTGTTTGTTCCAGGCTGCATGCCTGCCATTTTGTTTATCTCTGCTATTTAAAATAAACCCATTATAATTATCCCAATTCCAACTGGTGTGTGTTGAATTTCCTCATCCCTAGTCCCCACTAGGGATGAGGAAATTCAACACACACACGTAACAACATCAAATAGACAACGTTTGCACAGCAAGAGCTGACATGTGTGGGCTTTTTAAAATATGCACAAAACCTGTGTAACTTTACAGAATCTAGATTGAGATTGGTGGGAAGAGAAGCAGATTTATCTTTTTCTGTTTCCCCTCTACAACTCCATGAAGTGACTGTGATGTTTCATGACTGTTTAAAGGTCAAGGAAGTGGGTGTTTTTGACGTTAGATTGGGCGATAGGGCAGGGGTGGTCAAAAATAATTCAGCTCAAAAGCCAAAGATTGAATCATCAGTGAGAAAATGACGACAGTTAGAGAGGATGCTGATTCATTTGTGAGCATCAGATCTTGTTGCCTAATTAGTCTTAGCATTTGACAGAAAGCATCTGCCTGCCTGTTGCTAGTTTGTCACTTTCTAACTGGAAGGAGTCATAGGCTGCAATGTGTGAACAATGTCAAGATCACCAGTGACTCAACGGTCTGTTGCTTCTCTGAGACTGAATGTTTGTCCTCATTGAGTCTGACGCCAAAACAGCTGCTACAGACCATGCACAGGGAGAATTCATCATTTATGAGGTAGTTATTTTTTTATCTGTAGAGCATTTACTGCTTTAATTAAGTTTAATTTTAACAACTTGGGTCTTATTTTTTAAAGTTGAGATGTTGGCAACAACTCTACTGTTGCCAGATCAAGAAACAGGTTGTTACAGTAACAAGCAGTTAAGCCCTAAAACTGACAATAAACACACCTGTATGTCTTGTAAAACACACGCACATTTTTCTTCAAGCACGAGAGGCTCAAACGGAAAGTTGGCCGGTAACCATACACTTTGTAAAATATGGAGGTAGTCACCCATATATTTTCGAATAAGCTGTTAAAAAGCTAATTGGATCATACTGTCGCCATTTGGCAGTGTCAACTGCTTAATCAGGATAATCAAAACATTTGCTACCGATTAGCAGCCTGTGAAAGCATCCACTTGTTACTTCAAAGGGCAACGCCCTTTATAAGGCATAATGCAAAGCGAAGACATAATATACCCTTATGAGTTCAAAATAAAATGCACCCCCCTCCCCCAAGCAGTTGTTATGAATAAATATTTTACATTTGAGCTTTTAGCTTTTTTCTGATGTCAAATATATATTTTTTTTAAGTCTTTCCATCGAATGTCTTCCATTCTACAGTGTTGAGAACAATTTTACCTCTGAACTTTGGTTTGTCCTTCAAATAGGTTTGGTTAAGCTTTGTCTTTGTCAGAGTTGGAATTTGGTAGATTAACACCAAACAATATGCAGCAACACACCGTAATGCAAAATGCAAGGTTTTAGGTTCAATGATGGTGATTTTGACATACTGTACAATATATGCTTGGAGCGTTGATACATTGAATTGATTCACATATTCACTTCCTGTATTCCTCATTGTTAAAACACAAAAGACCAGTTACAGCAAAGAGCATAGACAAAGACATGGTGCTTTTAGTCATTTAAACAAACTATGGATCTCTTGGATCTCTGCTAACAAAAAGCTGCTAATTAGGGTGGGATCTAACGACACGTCGTATTGGATTACTGTTACATTGTGTTGTTGGTAATCAAGATGCAACTGGAAATCCATTCCTGGATGTAGAGAGCAATCAGAAGGAAGTATATACAGTATCTTTCATTTGAGAATTCTATCATCTGATGATCATTATACATGATGCTTGTTTCTTACTAATGGTTGGAGCTTAATTATCACAGGTGGGTGAGGTTCAGTGAAAGCCTCAGTATAATTATATTATCTCAATAGAGGTGATCAAGTTCTTTAGATCAGAGCTGTAGTCACCATAACAGAAGGCAGGGGAATTACTCAAGATTGGAATGGGATTTGTAGGGAAAAGTGAGATGGTTGCCAATGACAAAATTAACTTGGATAATAACTCAAGACAGAGCAAGAGGGGAATAACATGTCTGCCCTTTCTGACGTTTTAGTCTCAATACACATGCTTCCTGTCACGGACCACTCGTTTGTTGACTGCTGCAGAGGCAACAACTGAAATGTACTACATCATCAAGCAGTACATTGATATTTGCATGTTTCTCTCAGGAGCTTCCTTACTGCCAGCCCTAGTGCTGTGTTTGTTACGGTCGGAGGCATGCTGCTGAGGTATACGTTAGAAATTCATGAGAGAAATGACTTGTGACTTAACTGAATTTTACTAGACAGGAAGCTGAGAACAGCTGAGCTTGCAATGTTTTCCTTTTTTTATTGCCATTAGTATGGAAGCCTGTTTGCGCCACAGGAAAACAAATTAAAAATCCTGTAAGTCATTAGTATGACCTACTATCTCATTATTATGACTTAGCTATCTCATTATAATGACTTAGCTATCTCATTATTATGACTTACTCATTATTATGACTTACTCATTATAATGAGGTACTATCTCATTATTATGACTTACTATCATATAAGAGCAATTTTAAATGGTAGCTTTCATCCCTTTACACCAGAGCAACAATAGCAAGTGTGTAGGACACACTTAGCTGAAGTAATGGATACTATAATTGAAGACTACTTTAGACGCGGATTCACAAATAAGGACATTTGAGTGGTTTTGGAGGAATCACACAATATTAAACTAAGCCTGTTTTGTTCTTGTACTGTATGTACAATCAATACTCCGACTACGACGTGCTATATTAAACGTTTATTGTTATACCGGAGACATAGACATTCATGTCTGGTAGGAAGGCCACATTTCACTCAACTGTGTAGCTGCGCACGCATACTGTGTCTACGTCACATCACGTGGGCCAATCATAAACAAGTATTGATAATCGGTGCTAACCACATGTTCAGTCAGAATATTACAAAGCCTATGGACACTACAGAGGAAACTACAAAAGAACAATCTTTGGTTTGTGGCAAGAGCAGAAACAATGTATTCTCTTCAGGAGTGCTCCAAAATCAGGATTGCTTACAGCTAGCTAGTGTATTGCTTTGACTTGCTGGTAGTCAGCTTAAGTCATTATAATGACTTACAGGATTTTCCTGTGGCGCAAACAGGCTTCCTTACAATACTTTGTTTTACATGCTGCTGTAACAAAATATGTTTCCAATTTGGGATCAACAAAGTATATCTTATCTTAAAAACTACACATTTTGACAATAGTTGCTCTCCAACGATCTTGTGCTATGTTTTCAGTTCTCAAATGTTTCTGTAACAAATTGAGTACTGTAGAAGACTTCCTACCGCACTAAAATATGTCAGCAGTCACGAGGAAAAAAAAGAAAAAATTGTAATTCCACAGAGTCTAAATACTTTGTTTAGTGACATTTGTTTTCCCTGCCGCGTGTATATTTAGACCTTAACATCTGGTGTCTTTTAATACTCATGTAATAACTGAATCCTCATCTCTGATTCATCTTATCCTATTTGTGTAATTACTCGAGTTTTTTACATTTTGTCCTTTTTTCTGTTTATTTCTGAGCATCTCAACGTGCATAACCTGAGGCGCTTTTGCTTGGAAAAGCTCCAGATACGATTATAAGAACTGGCTTGCAGTGTGATGAAGCAGCAGCAACAGCTGTCAAACTAAACTTTCAGATAGGAGTTTGTTTGTGCTCTAAATGTTAAATATGCAAATACGGGCTTTGAGGCGTTCAAGAAGGTGATTGGGTAAAGGAATTAAGTGTGAATATGCAGCTCTATTTGTCTTGCTGTAAGGCACTTATATTAGCCTCGTTCTGAGTTTAGTTTCTTGTGCATGATGATTATGAGAGCAAAACATGCTATAAATAGATATAGTCCTTTTCCATCTCACACACACACACACCGCACACCGCACACACACACACACAACAAGCCCCCTGGAGCTAGCTTCTGGATAGGCTTGTACGCAGAGACCCCACAGAGAGGAGAGAGGAGGCAGTATGCGTTGGGTCAAAAGTCATCTAATGTCTATTTACAAGAAACAAGTGTGCCATTGACTTCAAGTGCGTTCTCTTGTTCTTGAAGATTATTCAACCAGACAAGTTGAATAAGAGCATGTTTATATTTACAGAAGCAGACCTTAAGACTAGTTCAAGTTAAGTTTATGCATTCCAGGATTACATAGTGTGTCAGTGGGCTAACCCTCACCCTAACCCTAACCCTAACCCTCACCCTAACCCTAACCCTAACCCTCACCCTAACCCTAAAAAAAAAGATTAATATCGGAACCCTAACCTAATTTTACAAGTTACCCAATGTTGGTCTGGTCAGTATCAGGAAAATATTGAGAGATAATGCATTGTAATGTATCCCTACAATATCTTGAAAAACATAGAGAACATATGGTCATATCACGTACAGTGTGTTGGAGCACTAGCCAATCGAAGCGTGAGGGTAACATAGTGATGTCACTATGAAGGGCCGCCCTTCCCTATATGCATAACAAGAACAGTGCGTAGGGCCTCATTCTGTGCTAGGGGCCTCATCTTATGGTTTCCCCGCAGTGACGGCCAGGGTGCGAGGCCTCCCCCCCCGAGCTAACACTTCACGAGCCAAGCCCCCCCTCGCGACTCGTGAGGCCAACATGCTCGACATGAACTGAGGGTTTGAGAGAGAAAGGACGTCTGTCATCCGATACCGTCGCACGCATTGCTGCAAATTGTAATGCTCAGTTTTTATACCTAAAACAAATGAGTCCAATGGAGACGTTTGGTTTAGTGGGGGAGTGTGTGTGAGAGAAACATACAACACACAGCAGGAAAGGGAAACCCCAAAAAGCAGAACAAAGCCTTTTTTCCAAAGCCTTTTCATGGTTTGGTGTCGAAATTAGTGAAAGATAAGATTAAACTTGTATTTCTTTTGTTTGTTTCTATTATGCCTCCTGTAGCACCTTGATATTGCTTTTAGCAATGAAAGGTGCTTGACAAATACCATTTATTATTATTATTATTATCAACGCTGAAAAAAATAGCATGATCATTTCCCAATCAAAAACATATTTTATCCTCAGTGAACTTTCTCTTGATATGGACTATACAAACATTTGACTAAATGTAAGATAATGTTAGGCTGTTGATATTAAAACAGAAAGATGCTGCAGTGACTTGCCTCACAACACACAAGATATGTTTTCTTCATCAACCCTAAACCTAAACTAACCAACATGGAAGCAAAACAATGAGGCAGCAATGTAATTCAACATCATTGGAAAAGCCTATGCAATTCATTTTTGCAGAGACAAGATAGCAGGAAGGAGGAATTAATAAGACACATTGCAGACAGCACATGCACTCACAGTTAATGTCAGGTTGGAAGGAAGCATCACTGTATTATTTTTAGATCCAAATCGATATACAGTTGCAGGAGGAAATGGGAAAATCTTCAGTCAATCATGACCTTTCCACCAGATTCATCATTGCCTCACAGTGAGAGGAGAGGAAGTCTGGTATAACACGTGTTTTAGCAACGGGACAAGGTGACTCATTTTGTGACACACTGTTTGGGATATTTCATCTTAACCTAAACGTTAGCTAGACAGGTGTTTTTCCCATTCCACCACTGATCGATTAATGTGCTGTTTCCCCAGAACCGGGAGCCCTACATAACTTCTGTCGCTACTCTTACTAATCCACTTTGTTTTAGATTGAAGCGTTTGGCCAGGATATTGCTGCCTTCCCACTTTGTGTACTGGCAGCAATGCCTTCATTTAAACATGTGATAAGATAACTGGCAAAACAAAGTTAAAGTTTCTGCTGAATGTATTCTGGTTGGCTCCGTGTTAATGCTGCAACTTGTTGATCTATGAGCATGAGGAATATGTCAATGTTCCAATATGTCAACTGTGTGCATTTTAATAGAAACCTCACAAAGTGCTACAGCTTGTCATGAATGTTCAGGATTACATCTTCTCAGTAATATTTATTATTGATTTCTCCAGAGGTGAAAGTACTCATATCCTTTACTTGGAAAAAAATTGCAAATATTATGGTTTTTAAAAATACTCCACTACAAGTAAAAAACCTGATTACATTTTTTTTACTGAAGTGAAAGCACAGAAGTATTAATATCAAAATGTACTTTAAGTACAAAAAGTAAAAGTACGTATTCTGCACAATGGTCTATTCCAGAACAATATAAGTACATAATTATTATCACCTAAATGTACTGCAAGTATAAAAATAAAGTTACTTGTTAGGCAGAATGGATATTTTCACTGTATTATTTTATTAGGGCCCGAGCACCAGAGTCGAAGCAGAGGACCTATTGTAATCCCCAGATTACAATACCCTTAATGTACCCTTAAAGCATCCTTGTCTAAAAAGTAAGTTCTAGACAAAAGAGGGGACCTTTATCTAAAATGGGGGGACTCTAATCTAAAAAAGGGGGACCCTTATTTAAGGGGGGACCCATTATCTAAAAAGTTAGTTCCGGAAACAGGGGGGACCCTTTCGATGTTTAGTCTACGTGGTAAAGAGCAACACACTTTCTTTAAAGCGTGGGTTCTGCAGCGCAACATATTGAACTCCGGGGTTGGTGCAAGATTTAGAAAAATGTTCAGCGCATCACACAACATGCAATACGTAATGTTAATCCGTGTTGCCGGTCTCCAGCGGTCATAGCATTTCACTGCTGCATCCTGGAAGTGCATCGACGTCTGAGGATCATCGCTGCTTGCAGCTTTAATATTTTATTTATATTTAAGAGCACTATAGTGTTGTGGTTGGTCAATAGGGATCAAATGTTTATACATTAAATACTGTGGAGATAAGTAGTACAGTAGTGCATTATACCATATCAGCATGTGTTTTTGTATGTACAAATAGAAGCAAAATGGAAATAAGTCAAAAAACTACTTAAGTACAATACTCAAATAACCAAATGCAATTTGTTACTTTCCCACCAATGGATTTCTCAATGTTCCTAAATTATTTGAAATTGCCGCTGTGGTCATTTTCCATCAATAATAATCTTAGTATTACAGTGTCACTATCATTGAACAGTGTCTTACACTATTATTTAGTTCTGTTACATACTTGATACGGTAATTGCAGTCATTTTGGTGTCCTTCAAGCTTTCAGCATACACGCAACCAACCATCATTAGTATGGTTCAATTAGTCCACTTACATGGAATGGATTTATTATGAGAATGTTCAGAGCCGGCCTGAGGGCTCTGCAGCCACCAGGGATGTTGGTTATTTTTAGAACTGTTTACTGTATTCATGTGTTTCATTGAATGTTTACAATGATTCCTTTTCTGCACATTTGCACTACAGAATTATTGTATTAACACTTTTAAGAAGAAAACATTTCTGATGCTAGGAGGCCAAAAGCAATGATTGATTGGTCTGCACTTTTTGCATCCAAAAGCTTCTAATGCAATAATCAGATTATTGCATTGTTATACTCGGGTTAAATAACAGATATTGTGCAGATCAGTAGTTATTTAGGTATGTTTTATGTGTCGTATTAGAATTGTGTTGAAATATACCTCTTTATTTTACATCTTCGGTGGCCAATACACTGCTACATTAAGAAATTGATAACACTGTCTTAATGCATTACATCTGAGTAGCAATACTGTAACCACTGACATCTTTTTTTTCAAAAGAAGTAATACTATACTTAGGTAATCTTGCGTTTCACAGAACAGACCAATATCCAAGTTTTTTTCTGTTGATAAGATTAGTGTCTAAATAGCAACTGGATGAGTAATGGGAGAAATTACTGTCTCTGAGAAGAAATTGCAGAACTAGAATTGCATTCATCAAAAACAGTATCCTAAAACATTACATTCCCATACAACTAACCTGCATTTTCAATTACATTTCAATCAAAACATACAGTTGTAGACCTAGATAATGTTGGAGAAAAGACATTTTCCTTAAAGCGTAATTGAAACATGCAGCGTCATCATATGAGAACAACATTTCCTGGAGACCAGACTGCATTGTCGTACCACTGCAAACCCCTGTTTGGAGGTCAATGTAGGGTGTAGGAATTGATTGAAGGCGTTGTTGCTTAAACCTAACCAAAGCTTAACCAAAACACTGGCAGACCGGAATAAAGTTATGTGAATTGATTTGTAATGGTTTTAGAAAGTGTGTTCCTGATTATAGGGACACCAGATCAAAACACTCTCATAAAGACTGTTGAATCTAGTCACAGTCCATATGTGATTTGGTTTGGGAAAGCTAGAAAAGAGATTGTGAGCATGACTAGATTGGAATGTACGGAGGCTCTTACTCTTTTCAGGATTATCTTGTTGAATTCTAGGAATGTTAAAAGTCGTGTTTATATTTTCTACCTCCATTTTATACTTAGTTTCCTCTTCCAGCTCTGCGCCATAACATACTCGCATAAACCAGTTTGCATGTGTTTACTCCTCCAGGAAACTCTCAGGAGAATACAAAGGAGAGAGAGAGAGAGAGAGGAGAGAGAGAGAGAGAGAGAGAGAGAGAGAGAGAGAGAGAGAGAGAGAGAGAGAGAGAGAGAGAGAGAGAGAGAGAGAGAGAGGAGAGAGAGAGAGAGAGAGAGAGAGAGAGAGAGAGAGAGAGAGAGAGAGAAGCAGCTAAAGGAGGGATGAAAAGAGATGCAAATACATGTATGCAGATTTACTCTACACTCGGGAAACAGCAGGTTATAAAGAAATGAGAGGGAGAAAGGGAGAGTTGTCTTAAGGGAATAAGGGAAAGAAAGTGAAAAGAGGCTTTTAAAAAAGTGTATACTGCAGGGAATAAGAAGGAGGGAAAATATAAGGATACAATTATAAGTCAAGGATGATAAGGGAGTTGGTTCACATCACATTGCACTGACATGTTGTGTTTGCTTCATAGACTTATATACATGTTTTCGAGCAAACCAACAAATGTAGTCATTTACCTTTTTATAATAATTTTACTTTAAAAAGTGTTGTATTGAGGATTAATTATGAAATTGTAATGCACATAATTTGTCACGGTTGAGTGAAGGAAGCAGGACCCAAATGCAGATAACTCTGATAATCCTTTATTTCAAGGATAATGAAACTAATACATACAAAACAGAACACTCACCGGGGTGAATTCAGTCACCAACAAAAGAAGCACCAACACTGAACACAGGACGAGACAAGACTAAATACAGGGAGGGATAATTACAAGACGAGACACAGCCGGGCAGGGGAGGAGAAACACAAGGGCCACAGGTGAACACAATCAGCTAACGAGACACACCAGGGAAACTAACGACAGGAGGAAAACATGACATAGAGAACAGCGAAAACACCCAAACCAAGACAGAACTGTGACATGACATGATAACCGTGACAGAACCCCCCCCTCAAGGGACGGATTCTAGACGTCCCTAACACCAAAACAAAAATCCACCAACGTCCAGCAGGGTGGGTGGAGGGGGTCCGGAGGACGGGACTGAGCTGACCGCCCAGGAGCACAGTAGAGGACCAGGAAGGGATCTCGGGCGGACGGCCCGGGGGCAAGGCAGAAGCCGAGAAGGAGGACTCGGGCGGACGGCCTGGGGGCAAGGCAGAGTCCAAGGTGGGGGACTCGGGCGGACGGCCCGGGGGCAAGGCAGAGTCCATGGTGGGGGTCTCGGGCGGACGGCCCGGGGGCAAGGCAGAGTCCATGGTGGGGCGAAGGCCACAGCGGGCGAACTCAGGGGGCCGAGCATGAGGGCGAAGGCAGCGGCAGGAAGAGTCAGTGGGCCGGGCTCGAGGACGAGGGCAGCGGCAGGAAGAGTCAGGGGGCCGGGCCCGAGGACGAGGGCAGCGGCAGGAAGAGTCAGGAGGCCGGGCCCGCAGGCGAAGACCGCGGCTCACAGAGGGTTGGGATCGAGGGCGAAGGCAGCGGCAGGAAGAGTCAGGGGGCCGGGCTCGAGGACGAGGGCAGCGGCAGGAAGAGTCAGGGGGCCGGGCCCGAGGACGAGGGCAGCGGCAGGAAGAGTCAGGAGGCCGGGCCCGCGGACGAAGACCGCGGCTCACAGAGGGTCGGGATAGAGGGCGAAGACCAGACAGCTCCGGAGGCCGGGCAGGACCCGGTGTCGGCCGGACAGGAACCGGAGCCGGCGGGACAGGCTTCGGCAGGATCCCCCACGGAAGAGGACCAGGAGTTGGCAGGACCCCCAGCAGGAGAGCGGTTGGCGGGACCTCCGACGAGACAGGACAAAGGGTTGGCAGTACCCCCGGCAGGAGAGTAGACGACGGGACCTCCAACGGGACAGGACATAGGGTTGGCAGGACCCCCGGCAGGAGAGTAGTCGGCGGGACCTCCAACGGGACAGGACACAGGGTTGGCAGGACCCCCGGCAGGTGAGTAGACGGCGGGGCCTCCAACGGGACAGGACATAGGGTTGGCAGGACCCCCGGCAGGAGAGTAGTCGGCGGGGCCTCCAACGGGACAGGACACAGGGTTGGCAGGACCCCCGGCAGGAGAGTAGTCGGCGGGGCCTCCAACGAGACAGGACAAAGGGTTGGCAGGACCCCCGGCAGGAGAGTAGTCGGCGGGACCTCCAACGGCACAGGACATGGGGTTGGCAGGACCCACGGCAGGAGAGTAGTCGGCGGGGCCTCCAACGGGACAGGACACAGGATTGGCAGGACCCCCGGCAGGAGAGTAGTCGGCGGGGCCTCCAACGGGACAGGACACAGGGTTGGCAGGACCCCCGGCAGGAGAGTAGTCGGCGGGGCCTCCAACGGGACAGGACACAGGGTTGGCAGGACCCCCGGCAGGAGAGTAGTCGGCGGGGCCTCCAACGGGACAGGACACAGGGTTGGCAGGACCCCCGGCAGGAGAGTAGTCGGCGGGGCCTCCAACGAGACAGGACATGGGGTTGGCAGGACCCCCAGCGGAACCTCCAACGGTACAGGACATGGGGTTGGCAGGACCCCCGGCAGAAGACTAGTCTGCGGGACCTCCAACGGGACAGGACATGGGGTTGGCAGGACCCCCGGCAGAAGACTAGTCTGCGGGACCTCCAACGGGACAGGACATGGGGTTGGCAGGACCCCCGGCAGGAGAGTAGTCGGCGGGGCCTCCAACGAGACAGGACAAAGGGTTGGCAGGACCCCCGGCAGGAGAGTAGTCGGCGGGACCTCCAACGGCACAGGACATGGGGTTGGCAGGACCCCCGGCAGGAGAGTTGTCTGCGGGACCTCCAACGGCACATGAGTAGGGGCTTGAGTGGGGACTCGAGAGAGGGCTTGAGAGGGAACTCGAGAGGAAACTGGAGAGTCGACTGGAGAGGTGACTCGAGAGGGGACTCGAGAAGGAACTCGAGAGGTGACTGGAGAGGGGACTCGAGAGGGAACTCGAGAGGAGACTCGAGAGATGACTTGAGAGGAGACTTGAGAGGGATCTTGAGAGGGGACCTGAGAAGGGACTCGAGAGGTGGCTTGAGAGGGACCTCGAGAGGTGACTTGAGAGGGATCTAGAAAGGGGACTCGAGAGGTAGCTCGAGAGGAGACTTGAGAGGGAACTAGAGAGGGGACTCGAGAGGGAACTTGAGATGGGATGAGGGAAGGGACTAGAGAAGTGACTCGAGGTGGGACTAGAGAAGGGGCTCGGGAAGGGGCCAGAGAGGTGACTAAAGGAAGGACTGGAGAAGGGACTAGGGAAGTGACTAGAGGAGGGACTTGAGAAAGGACTTGAGAAAGGAATTGAGTAGGGACTTGAGATGGGACTAGAGAAGTGACTAGAGGTGGGACTGGAGAAGGGACTAGAGAAGGGACTAGGAAAGTGACCTGAGGAGGGACTAGGGAAGGGACAAGAGGAGGGACTCGAGAAGAGACTAGAGAAGGGACCAGAGATGGGACTATGGCAGCTGGGGCCAGAGCTAAGGCTGGAACCATGGCTGCTGGGGCCGGGACCATGGCTGCTGGGGCCAGAACTAGGTCTGGAACCATGGCTGCTGGGGCCAGAACTGGGGCCGGAACCATGGCTGCTGGGGCCAGAACTGGGGCCGGAATGATGGCTGCTGGGGCCAGAACTGGGGCTGGAACAATGGCTGCTGGGGCCAGAACTGGGGCCGGAATGATGGCTGCTGGGGCCAGAACTGGAGCCGGAATGATGGCTGCTGGGGCCAGAACTGGGGCTGGAACCATGGCTGCTGGGGCCAGAACTGGGGCTGGAACCATGGCTGTTGGGGCTCGGATTGCTAGCCTGGACTTGCGACTCCTTCTCTTAGAAGCCGCCTGAAGGCTCCGTGGACCTCCAAAAGCTGAAAGACACCAGACCCAACAATGCTAATGAGCTAAAGGCCGCTATTGAAGCATCCTGGGCATCCATAACACCTCAGCAATGCCACAGGCTGATTGCCTCCATGCCACGCCGCATTGATGCAGTAATCCGTGCAAAAGGATTCCCAACCAAGTACTGAGTGCATTAATGGACATTTTCAAATGTTTGATTGTGTTTTGCTGTTATAAATCTTTTTTTTTTACTTGGTCTGAGGAACTATTCTAATTTTTTGAAATAGGATTTTTGAGTTTTCTTAAGCTGTATGCCATAATCAGCAATATTAAAATAATAAAAGGCTTGCAATATTTCAGTTGATTTGTAATGAATCCAGAATGTATGACATTTTTGTTTTTTTAATTGCATTACAGAAAATAAAGAACTTTATCACAATATTCTAATTTTCTGAGACAGTCCTGTATATAGGTTTTGCGAGATCTCGCAAAACCCCTTTGCGAGATCTCGCAAAACTTTTCATTTAGCTCAATGTACTTCCTGGTCAGTTGGGCAACACAGAAACTACAACAATTGAGCGGTTCATCGATTTTACTTAAATATAAAGATATAACATCAGTGCTTGGCAATGGGCACGGGTTTTACATAAGTGAAAGACACCTCAAGAGAACACTCAGAGCGAGGGAACATGCACGTCGCAAAGCATACTCTGAGCTGAGTTATTGACAGATTCGAATTTCGCGGATCCTGATAACTATTGAACATAACGTTGTAAAAATACAAACAACATGACTTTACAATCATAGCAAGGTAGACAACGAGCTACAGAGTCGTTTTTATCAGAACAGTTCGATACGCGCCGTCATCTGAGCTAAACATCAAGAATTGGTCACAATCTGCAGCTGGAGGAGGGAGAGGAGTGCTTAGGGACCGTCTACAAACTGCAAAGGGGTTTTGCGAGATCTCGCAAAAGTATTGCAAGATCTCGTAAAGGTTTTGCGATATCTCTCTTCTCCATGTCCCCTAGGGGGCTCCGTAGGTACTGTGTATACAGGAGTTTAACCAAAGCATGGTTTAACATGCTATCAGTTTATTACTTCATTAGATGTACCTCTATGGGCATCCAAAGACTCTTTTTGAGTCCTTTTCAACCTATAAAACACTCTCCTGCTCATTTAAAAGTTGAAAACGTATCAAGCAAGAATTCAATGTTGAACAAATGTTCTGGTTCAAAACGTCACATCTACTGTGTGTGAGTGTGTGTCTGTGTGCTGTTTTTGAATCTTGTAAGGCAGTGATACAGTACCTCACACTGTGATAGCAGAAGGTGTTTCAGTGTCATGTCCCACAGTAACATCTTAAACGGCAATGAACCAAAAAGAGAGGGCAGCATTTAAGGCCGTAACTGCTTTCAATCCCAAATGCTTTGCTGAGCTTTCACCCCACAACAACCTAAAACCAGGTCGTAGAATGATGACACACACACACACACACAATAATAATGGAACAAACACATTGCTAAAGTACATTGCTCCTCACATCTAAGTTCTGAGTTTTTGCTCTTTTGTCTCTCCTTTAACTCAACCACATCTCTGTTTGCTCCCCCCTTCTTTCTCTCATCAGTGTCTCAGTGTGTGTCGACATTAGGGTGTGGACCCCACTATGAATTCGCCATTGAGGAGTTCTGCATGGCCAAATTCAGACTGGACATGCAAGAACTGGACCAGGGACACTGGTGCATCTGGGAGGACACAGTCGAGTGAGTAGGATAAACACACACACAAAAAGAGGATTATGTCTAAATCCAAAAGCAAATAGATTAACATTCACACTAATACAAACGACACATAATGAGCTTTCCATTTTTTATTTGCATAAGGCAATGAATCAGCAGTTTCGTTCTATTTGCTAGTTGTAATGCACTAAGAGCATTAAACGCTAAATGCGATTGCAAAGAGTTCCATAAAGGCCGATTAAAGGCCAGCACAATGATCTCTACACAATAAATATTACCCTTATTTACCGTCTTTGATCCAGTGTAAGTTGACAAAATGGAAGTTAACTCCCTACTAAGAGGCATTGTTATCAGAAAAAAAGGAGTATATTGTTTATTTCTGGCTGGAGGTCTACAAAATCGTCCAACGTTTTGGTCACCTTCCAACAGCTGATTAGATACTGGGTGAGAGGCAACAGAGAAAGAGATTGAGTGGAAACAAATGGAGGGGGTCAGGAGGGATACAGAGGGAAAGAACAAAAGATGTTCGGCTTGGGTATAAACAGGGACCTTTTGTACATCTACAAATATTATCTTTTCCTCACTGTAATAAACTCTCAACGCCACAGGTTCTCAGAATTGGATTAGATTGCCAGGGATATCATTTAGTACAATTAAATAATCACATAAACAGTGTTGGGACTAACGCATTACTGTAACGTCGTTATTTTTGGCAGTAACTAGTACTCTAACGCATTACTTTTTAAATTCAGTAACTCAGTTACCGTTACTACATGGTGCGTTACTCCGTTACTGCGTTAGTTTTTGTATATAGTCAACAGCCAGGCGAACAGAGATGAGAACTGTAATTAAGTACAGTACTTGAGTAAATGTACTTAAATACTTCCTGCATCACATGCGGAGACGGGCTGTGGGCGTGTTTGTGTTGTTTACTAACAAGACTATCATGACGGCGACGGAGCTCAAGTCTAGTTTCTCCACCTGGAGATGTTCTCACTATTTCACTTTTGTCGAGCACAAAGAAAAGAAAGTTTCTGTTAAATGTAAGTTGTGTCCTGGCGGGTCAAAGATCCTATCTACTGCCCAAACCAGTAATTCAAATCTCTTAAAACATCTGCAAAAACAACATGCTGGGACGAAGCTAGTAACTAAGACCGGCACAGACCCAGACTCAGCCGACGCCACTCCACCTCCACCTAAGCAACAGCGGCTGGATTTTAACCAAGGGACTGCTAGCCAGGGGAAAGTCGATAAAGCCATTGCACGGTATGTTGTAGGACACATGCAGGCTATTGCTACAGTGGAGTCACCCGCTTTCAGGGAGCTAGTTAGCATGATACCATGTCCGGGCGCCACACGGCATATGGGACGGAAAACTTTTTCCAACTACCTGGAGAAAGAATATACAAAAATGGAAAGCCAGCTAATATCGATGCAATCCAGATTGTATATAATGCATATAATGCATATCAAGTTGATCAACAGACTGTATTATTCTCCAATGCAATAACAAACTGAAATGAAGGCTATAAGGGCATTAATGGGAGCCATTTTTTTAAGTAACTAAAACGTTACTTTTTACAGTAACGCATTACTTTTTGGTGTAAGTAATCAGTAAAGTAACTGAGTTACTTTTGAAATGAAGTAACTAGTAATGGTAACTAGTTACTGGTTTTCAGTAACTAGCACAACACTGCACATAAATAATAACCCCCACTTGACTTACAATTCGAAAATTGTTCATCAGCGGTTGTGTGTTCAAGCATTAAAACCCTCATTCTGAATTACCTGGGTATAATATCATCCATCTTCGCTCTTCGAAAGCTCACAACGGGATCAGAAACCTTGGAAGAGTAAACCAATCACAGCAGTCTCGATCGGGCTGACTCTGATCGAGTTGTTGCATGTTGTTCTCATGGGCAGCTTTGTCTCTGTTCTCATGAAAGGTACAAACTGTTATTTTCTGAAACCCTTTTATTTAGTCTTGGGCCAGAGCCAACTGTGTCATAGTAGGTTTGGAAAAGCCAAGCTGCAAAGTTAATTTGGGTAAAGGAGCAGAGTTTCTTCACCTTGTCATTCAGCCAGTACTTTGCACTTTGCAGTGTGAATATAAATAGTCTGTTATCAAGTGGATACAATCATACCTGACACACTGCACTCTTTGTGACTGGTAAATAATGAATTAGGAGTGCCACAAGGCTGTACTTTGTTGCCTCTGTTATTCAGTGTGTTAAGGGAATCCAATGTTATCACATCACACTAAACCTTCATCCTTTCAGTGGCTCGCTGTGAAGGACAGAATAGACTTCAAGATACTGTGTAATCTCTTCAAATGCTTAATAATAATAATAATAATAATGCATTTTATTTATATAGCGCTTTTCACAACTCAAAGACGCTTTACAGTATGAGGGAGGGTAGACAAACAAGGACAGGCAAACAAGTAAGTATAGTAAAATAAAAAATAAATAAAAAATAAATAAAAAGGCAGTCAAGAGGAAGTTGATTGAGAGGGGGGGGGCTTATGGGTAGACAGAGTTGAAAAGATGTGTTTTGAGGTGGGACTGAAAGACTGTGAGGGACTCAGAGTCACGAAGATCTTGGGGGAGGGAATTCCAGAGCCTAGGAGCTGCCACTGAGAAGGCTCTGTCCCCAAAGCTGCAGAGTGTGGGAATGGATAGGAGTCCGGCTGCGGTGGATCTGAGGGACCGTGGGGGTTGATAAGGAGTGAGAAGGTTTGTGAGATAAGGGGGGGCCAGATGGTGGAGTGCTTTGTAGGTGAGGACCAGAACTTTGTAGTTGATGCGATGGGAGACAGGAAGCCAGTGGAGGTCTTTGAGGACTGGGGTGATGTTATGCCATGATTTGGTATGCGTAAGGAGACGTGCAGCTGCATTTTGAACTCGTTGGAGTCTGTTGAGGGATGTAGTGCTGATGCCGTAAAGAAGTGAGTTCCAGAACATGGTTTCTCCGATCTTTTATATCATTATTCCACTTCCATGCCACTCAGATCTTCCAAACAAGGACTCTTATACATAATCCTTTAGGAAATCAAATGGAGATTCTACGTCCCATCCCTCTAGAACTGTTTCTTGAACTGCTTCAAAAAATGTTTTAAAACCCACTTCTACCCACTGCCTTCCTTGTATGGGTGAATTTATTTGTGTCCCCTGTATTTGTTTACATGTCCTAGGGTTATAACTGTATATGTATGTTTCTCCCGGTGAAGAACTCTTAAACTTTGTTTTTCAAAAGCTGCTCTATGAATGCAACCTTACTTACATCTTGCATTTATAGGAAAGTCTGCATGCATGCAGATGATACAGTTCTATTGCTCAAGTTAAAGATATTCAAAATAATAAATGAAATTGAAATTAAACAAATGTTTGGTAACTTAATTTAAACATGCCTATACTATATATTTTTTTTTAAAATCCTAATTCAGAATTAATAAAATGTGTCCGTTATTAGCTCAACCAAGAAGTATATATTTGTTCATTCAATAAGGATTAGGTTTAGGGTTGTTTCTCTGTTTGTCAGTGGGTTAGGGTTCTGGGGAGCGCAGCGTAGTGCACGTGCTCTCTGGTAAGTATTTTTGTTTAAAAACCTGTTTAAAAACTCCTGTAATAAAACCAATAAAAGTTTATAAAAGCCCTGTTTGGTCTGTGTTAAAAAATTAAATGAAATAAAATAAAGAAAATGCAATAAAACGGATAAAAGAGAGCAGCGGCTGAAGCACAGAGCGTGTGCGGCGGCGGGGTTAAAACCTGTTATCCTGCCCCCCCCCCCCGAGGGGGTCTCCCCCGGTGGTGTGTCCGAGGCTGTGTCCCACAACATCTGGTAAAAGGCCTGGGGCCTCATTTATAAAGGGATATACGCTCAAAAAATGGCGTACGCCAGTTTCTACGTAATGTTTGCGATTTCTAAAATACTAACTTGACGGGAAAACGTGCGGTCCTCCACGCAAACTCTAACCCATGCGTACGCACTAAGCACAAAAACGGGAGAGACGAGAAACTGCGACACCGTTGGCAGAAGGAAGAATGGAGAGAAATATGTGGGAATAATACCATCAATAAAATGTTACCTCTCATTTATCATATATGAAGAATTCATTTTCACACATTGATTAAAGCTGATCTTAAAATGATTAAACAAACGCCTCTTTGCGACTCCTCAGTGCACACAAAAACATAACTTGGAGAAATAAATAAATACGGAAATGTTATTGATCACCCGTCGATTATGTTCTCTTGTTAAGAAATGTATTCTCATAAATGATGCAGTAAACATAAGCAGGGTGCGAACTGGAGGGGAGCAGGGGGAGCTATTAGCTCCCCTAGTGGTGACATGAGCTCCCCTGGGAACATGGTTTGTGACATTTGGGGGGAGCTCTCTAAAATACTGATATGATGACCAAATAAATTCCATTTTGGGCATGTTTTTTTTTTTCAAAGGTGTAAAATAAGTGAAATAAAATTATATTTAGAGTTTATGATTCATGAAAAAACTGTCGCCTGCTTGCACGCTGCCCGCAGCTCTATGGAGTCAGATTTGGGTCAATATTCTAGCGCGTAAAACAAGCTACTAACGAGCGGAAAATGTGCTTTTACACGCGCATAAAATGACCCTCGCGCGCAGATTAAACCCCCGCGAGCGGCTCTGCGCCCGCGAGCGGTTCTGCCCGCGGGCGGCTCTGCGGGAGTGTCAGCCTCGCGGAGTCTGTCTACGCGCGCGTGAAAAGTTTCTGGCAATTTGGGGCGGAGCCACTGGACTTTGCAAGGAAACCCGGAGTTGCCAGGTTTGATAAATGCCTGAACTACCAAGAGCCGAGGAGTGACGGCAGCAAAATCAGTTGGACGAGATTGAATGGTAAAGTTGTCCATAAAAAACTATTATATTCGTAAAGTGTACAGCTAATATATATATATATATATATATATATATATATATATATATATATATACAGCCCACTCAAAAATATATTGTTTTATACAAAATTAATTTATATATATATATTAGCTGTACACTTTACGAGTATAATAGTTTTTTATGGACAACTTTACCATTCAATCTCGTCCAACTGATTTTGCTGCCGTCACTCCTCGGCTCTTGGTAGTTCAGGCATTTATCAAACCTGGCAACTCCGGGTTTCCTTGCAGCTGCCAATCAAAGTCCAGTGGCTCCGCCCCTGTGGCGTTATATGTGTGCCTCTATCCTGAGCACGCAATGAAACATTTTGAGCATAGAAAATGCAATTGAGCGAGCACTTGAACATTTTTGAGCACAGAGAAATATATTTTCTCTCATAAAACTCCTGCTCCGTGCACAAGCAGACCGCTGCACGCGCTCTCTCTCCCCCGCTCGCTCGACCTCTCCAGCCTGTGCACGCTCAGCTTTGCCTGTGCTCGCTCAAGTTGTCACAGCGTTACAAATGTGCCACAAAACCAACCAATCGGAGAACTCGAGAAGGTCAATTCTGATTGGCTGGTCGTCTCCAATCATATCTTCTATCTGAGATGAGAGAGGGATTTTCGGTTGCCATCAGGCTGTTGACGTTCTTATTACACATCCATCGTTGACATTTACAGGACATGACAGACTCGAATGAAGAGAATAGTACGCCACAGTGTCAGGTGAGTTATACATTTCTAGTGTTCTGATATCACGTTATTGTTTGCAATGCCTGAGTTTGCTAGCCGGCAACATAGCTATAGGGGTAGTTTAAGCAAACCGCTAACAAACCGTAGCATACATGTACATGAACCCTTCTGAGGTATTGATTACTTGCTGAAGCATTAGAGGTGGCAGAATGACAAAACATGTTTCTCTCTCTATCACAATTTTGGGTTGACCAGAACCTGGACCAACTTCTGTTTCCTGTTCTACAATGGGCATAGAGCTTGCGTTAATTTTCAACCGGACAGATGAGGCTAGGATACCGGATAAAGTTAGCAACACACGTTAACCATGAACAGCCTATTAATCCGTTCTCTTAATGTTATTTCTTCCAACGTTGTGGAATTAGAGAAAAGGGGCTTCTTAACGTGCTTTTATCCGGGGTGGAGGGAGTTACATATTAGTTAAATATAACAATGGGGCGTGTGATTGTAGTGGGTGGAGGTGGTGAAATGAGGATATCCATTTTGGAGTTCAAGCTAGTATAATATAGTTAACGAATATTGTTACACAATAATAAGTAAGAGAGCTATTTTTGTGATACATCGCTATTGATATGGATTTAGAGTAGATATTTGAGACTTCCAAACAGTAAACAAAAACGTAACTTATGGGTGAGTGTTTTTAGCAGAGCCATATAATGTCCTTGTGATTCTGTTGATTATTACCTGTCTGTATTATGTTGCAGCTCAGCTGATTTTGGATTGATGGCAAAGGGAGAGGGACTTAAGTGAGAGTGAAAACACAAGGTAAGTTTAAAATAGGTCAGCAATTTCCCATCCTCTGGTTGCTAGATGTATCTAACCCTTTCTCCTGTCTCCCTCTTTCAGCACAAGAACCCCACGGGGATTCAATGGAGCCTGAAGACCTGCAATGAGACCCTCACCCTGCACCTGAGTCTCAACTCCCAGAGTTTAGCAAGCCTCTCCCTGTTATTTATTTTGATTAAACAGACGTTAAGCTTCCCAATGGTGTGGTCTTCGTTTTGTGAAAAATATGATTACCTCACATGTTGTTGTTGCTGTTGTTGTCTTTTGTGATAGTTAAATTGCTCCTGCCGACTTGAGGCAGCCATTCTTTCCTCCTCTCTGTCAGTGGGGAAACTTTACATGTGTACTCCTTTCTCTGAGCGCTTGAAGCATCCCCCGGCAGCACAGCAAACCATGGGGGAGACTATATGCCAGGACAACACGGAGGAAAAGGCACAGACAAACTGCATGACATGCTATTCAATGTTTATTGAATTCCATGTATTTGCAATGGATGTTCCTAAAACAACACATTTAACATCAACATCATGCTGCTGCTGCTGCTGCTGTGCTTTGACTCATTGTGCTGTCAGTTGACAATCATTGATGGCACCTGTCGGTCTCCTGTCCTTTCTGAAAGTCATAAAGATTACATTAGGCGCATTCACACTGCGGTACTTTTCCCACAAAGGTTCATGCGAACTTAGTTCAGTGAACTCTTTTATCGCGTTCACACCAAAAAGAGCCGGTACTAAATATAGCTCTTTTCTCACAAAAGAAAAGAGCTATATTTTGTGAGAAAAGAGCTATATTTCTGATTGGCTGGGCGGATTGCAAACCACGCCCCGTAAAACTCCCAAAAAGTTTTGTGAAGCCGCCATTTTATTATCCTCGCATTAGCATTATTAGCATTAGCATTAGCCCAGCGCAGAAACGCAGAGAGACTAACTTATGGCAACACAAAATAAAACATGGGAGCGGTGGAGGTGAGGAGGTGTCGGCGTTCTGGCGATTTACTCGGAAGGCTTCAGTAGAAGCTGCTGGGAGTCCCAGCAACTTCTACTGAAGTCCTCTTACAACTCCGGGGACTTCCGGCCGGGGACTTTGGGCGGCAGTATCCGCCGTGAAGTTGTTTGTAGCCTGCCAGTAAACCCAAAGCAGAAGAAGAAGAAGTGAAGTCAGCGGCTTCATTTGCCTAATCCACCCCCAGGGACTTTTTCCGGTGTGAACGCGATCTGTACTTAGTTCATGCGAACTAAAGAGTTTGCATGAACTAAGTTCGCATGAACCTTTGTGGGAAAAGTACTGCGGTGTGAATGCGCCTATTAGTCATTTAGATAACTTAGGTCCTCAATTACCATGGGATTACTGAAACCACCATGAATTAAAGAAATGGTAGAAATGTATCTAGTCAGACATTTTGAAACCTTCCTTCCCTCCCTCTAAATATATCAATAAACATTAGGATGTGATGCTCCTGACTACCAATGCACATACAGGTTTAAGAAGATAAAATTTGTTTTAAAGAATTCAAAGCAATACACAACAGCAACAGGCTCTAACCAAGGCAACGTTAGCCTAACATGTATATGTTTACAGGTAAGATAGCTGTTCACACTATGTATATTTTCTACTTGTTGTAATTTCCCCAATTGGTATCAATAAAGTAGGCTACTTCTTATTTAATCTTAATCCTCAAATATTAGCACATTTTACTTTTTAAAAAAAAAACACATTGATGTAACTACATACACATATCGATATGTTGTATACATATTGCAAATCAAAACCTGTATTGACCACTAATTACCAAAAATTGCATTTCTATCCTGGTATTAATACATTCAAATCGTGATTCAAATGGCCCGCCACGAACTTCCGGGAACTTTCTGAGTCTCGCTGAACCACGTGATGATCAAGCATTTTGGACTTCCGCTGTCGCAACTCTTCTCTCTACATGGCACTGGACCAGCCAATCAGAATTGACCTTCTCGAGTTCTCTGGTTGGTTGGTTTTGTGGCACATTTGTAACAACTTGAGCGAGCGCAGGCAAAGCTGAGCGCGCACAGGCTGGAGAGGTTGAGCGAGCGGGGGGGGAGAGAGCGCGTGCAGCGGTCTGCTTGCGCACGGAGCAGGAGTTTTATGAGAGAAAATATATTTCTCTGTGCTCAAAAATGTTCAAGTGCGCGCTCAATCGCATTTTCTATGCTCAACATGCTTCATTGCGTGCTCAGGATAGAGGCACAGATATAACGCCATACACCCCACAGTGCCAGAAACTTTTCACGCGCGCGTAGACAGACTCCGTGAGGGAGGCTGACACTCCCGCGAGCGAGCAAGAGGGCTGTCTCTCTCGCGAGCGCAGAGCCGGGCTATTATCAAGTTGATTGAAGTTTGCGTAGCCCATACAGGCTCGGGAAATCTGTTGACATGAACATGATCCATCGAGACATTTCATGTAAATGTAGACCTGTGGCACCACCCCGTGTGCAACAGATTTTCTCTTTATAATAGTCCTATGTCTGTGCTGTTGCTATTAATGCACGGATCAGCATTTACCCCCCCCCCCCCAGCAAAAAATAATAATTCCCGGCTTCCCCGGAGACGGTGGTACAAAATTACTTTAACAAGGGATGCTCCGATCGATCGGTCACCGATCGAAATCGGCCAATCCTCACTCTCTACCGATCGATCGGTGCTCTCTAAACATGCCGATCGTGAGAGCCGATCGCATGACGTAAAATACATGACACTTTTCTCTGTGTGCGGCAAAACAAGCTCGCCAAAATGGCTTCACCGGTCTGGCATTATTTGAAGGTGTCCGAAAAAGACAGTAAAATAGCGGTATGCAACGTGTGTGAAGCAGAAATCCTGCAGCTCCGCCCGCCGGACCGGTAAGCGCAGCGAAACACACAAGAGTTAGACCTAACACACTTAGCTATTTTATCTACCTCTGGAACAAGCTAAACTAGTCATTATAAATATATGTATTCTTCACTGTCGGGTCACTCATTACTGGATCAGTGAGCTGCATGAGATACTGACAGGCTGTCAGGAGAGGTGATTTATAAAAGGGAAACGCAATGTGTTGTGAATCGGAAAATGTCGGAACATTTCTGTACCTATTTTTTTGCTTTGTACTACGTAAGCAACCTTCCCACGTGAATCCTACGCACGGCGTTATAAATGAGGCTAAAAACATCTGGCTAAAAAGGACCAAGGTTGACTTTGTTTAAAATTAGCATGCAGGTAAGATAAGTATTACATTGTAAATAAATTATAAATAAATACATAAAAGTGCTTGGTAAAATCAGTGCTTAAAAATAAGTGCTGGTAAAAAATCATATCAACCCAAATAATACAAGATAACATATAATATAAAATATAATACATAGAACTATAATATATAATATATAAAGTATAAAATATGTAAAGTGTAAAATATATAATACACACGGGGAGGCAAAATATTTAAAAATAAAGTCAACCAAGTGTCTCTAAAAGTGTTTAAAACCCAGGCCGAGGTCTAGAGGGGTGTTGCAGGTGAGACATGGGACACGCCCCGAGTGATGTTTAAAAATACTTTATTAAAGGGATTGTTTCAGCGTGTTTCTCTGCAGGAGGCTTTAACATCCATTTAAAATAAGGAAAACATGCAATAAACCGTGCTCTCCAATTGCGAGGATCTCACATCCCAACAAAATGATTACAACACAGCCTGTCAGGGCGAGAAACATTACACAAGTATATCCACATTATTTAACCGCTTGGACACACAACTAGAATATTGTAAGTATAGGTATGTCAGAGCCACTTTCGTCTAGCCTTTGACCATTTATAGCAGTTTGTTTTACGGTTAGATTTGATGGAGACGACAGACGTCTCGAAGAATGCGAGCAGGGATGAGCAACAACCAATCTGCTAGGAGAACTAATCCCCCTGTTGATAAACATAGCAACATTAAATCTTAGTAACATCAACAATTCTAAAAATAAAGCATATATTGAGCAGAGGGTAGTGGTGGTGGGATTGGCAAAGGAAAATCAGAAATATCCTGCTGTTCTCCTCTTATTGCTTGAGATTAAAGCTTCTGTTGTACATTGTGTGCTGACAAAGTCTTCCTGACACAAGAATGTCTCTTAACATTATGTATAAACTCAGATTTTTGTCTTCAGTTTACAGATATAAAACATATACAACAACTAATGAATGAAAGATTGGGATTACAAAATGGTTCAGTATAAAAGATTGCATCCTGGCCAAGATGTCCGTAGGGATTTATCATTGTGTGCAAACAACATTTGGTCTCTGTGCGTATGTCTGTGTATGAGTGTGTGTGTGTGTGTGTGTGTGTGTGCGTATGTCTGTGTATGAGTGTGTGTCACAACAGTTGCACACAATGCATTCGTACTAAACAAGCTACCCTCCAATAATACTCTGCTATAACATTTATCATGTTAACGATGGTTTTCACGCAAAGAAGTTGTTTTTATTGGGAAATTCTATTCCTATTTATGTTAAAATCACCAAATATCATAGGCCCCGCCCACCTGGGAAATTGGCTTTTAATTTGGGGACATTTTAAATTGTATCCCTCTTTATGTTTCATTGTTTCATGATTCTGTAATCGAACTCTTACAGTGTTTTCTTTGTTATAACTTATTTGTAATTATGTTCCTCACTTTTTCTTTTTACCCATTGTTATTTGTATACATCTTGTCTTGCTCTGTAAAGCACACTGGGCTGCATCTTGCATGAAAGGTGCTATATGAAAAAAACATGACTTTATTTACACCTGGTTTAAATGCACATGCTACCCAGCAGTAAATTAAGTAATTAAATGTAGTTCCAACTTGACCAGCTTTGATGATGACATCAATACATCAATACATCAATAATAATAATAATAAACAAAACATATAATGTATACTATTCTGAAATGCACTTATCTGATATTTACTAGAATCTGGTACTTTTACATTTAGTAAAGTACAAGATCTGAGTACTTCTTCCACCTCGTACTTCTTTGAGTGTGAGAGCAAACATTGGAGAGGTTCAGTCATATATGTTTGACTCGGATAAGGAGTTTGTTTCGGAAGAAAAATGGCAACTAGCGGATGTATCAGAATGGTATGTTTCGTTAGCGTTTTCTTTGCTAGCTTGGTTACTTTTAACTTGGTGACATCAGTGTGTGGTTGTGAAACATACAATATTCTCTTCTTCTTCGTAGATATTGGAGAAAAACTCCAGGGTTTGGTTTACTTGCAATAAATGCACACTACACACCATGTTTGCTGCCAAACTTTTTCTATTCTAATGCTAACTCTGGCTCTCTGCACTGTTAAGTTCACTCTGCCCTTGAGCATTCAGATGTCTTTGATGCCATTTGCATATAAGACGGTGATTTTCTTTCTAAAAATGTGTGACAAACCAAATCAAGCATGAATCTCAAGAGGTTAGTAGGCCTATGTGAAAAACACCTCTATAGTGACACTTTGCACAGATAAAAGTCAGCATAGTCAAGGTCAGACATTGTTGGATTCATTAGCATAACACAAAGGAATGTTTGATCAAGTGGAAAACTTAACATTGTCCTGCACTCAACTATCCTTCACTCCTGCTTCTCTGCTACTACTCTGCATGACATTTCCTGCGTTTGATGCCATTAGGATAATGCATGCTTACATTTGTCATACACTTATGATACTAAAGTACTGTAGACTGCAGTTTATATTACAAACTGCATATGTTTATATTACCCAGATCCCATAATATATACCTTCTTCCAATATACCTACAAGATTTTACACTTAAGTGCCAATTTGCCTTTAATTGTTCTACATCGTAACTCCCCTGCTTTGGGTATTACAGCTGTAGTTGTATTTGCAATAAACTCTTGTGTTTCATAGATGCTAATGCTAAGATATAGCATGGTTATCTGTGCCCTTTACATTTTCTGAGATTGCTTATACATTCATTACAGCTCCTCAAGCAGGATTGTTATTATTATCATGGTGCAATTTGTTCCTCTTTCAATATTTTGTGTCCATATTAAATTCCATCATGCAATTAAAAAAAGGCATGACAATTCCTTATACATTTAGCAACACCATTACTAACATTCAGGAGCAATCAAAATGACACGATAAAGAAATGAATGTGAGTCTGTCTAACTTCAATGTGAGAGCAAACATCACTGAGCTTATCAGCTCAGTGAAAATGACTCCCGTGCTTTCTATTTTTAATCTGGTACTTGAGATGCAAGCAAAGAGTAACTGTCCTAATGACAGCTATTATAATCAGATCATTTGAAATCAGGCTGACTGAAAAATAGAATGATTTTGAATTAGAATTTAGAAAATATTCTCCTTTACTTGACAGGGTTTTCACAGCAGACATTTTGACAATATGACAGACGTTGTTTTATATGTTTTTTTGAAGTGTTTACATTTTGATTTTTGGCTACTGTAACATGTTAAATGTTAAAAGATAAATTATGAACTAAATTAAACTATAACAATAAAATATCTAGACAAGTAAGAGTATGTGATCTTCCCTTTTCTGTATGCTATACATTTGACATCCCTCAATTTATGAATGCTATATACCTTGTAACCATTCCGCAGGACAACAATTGACCTCAGTTCCTTATTGACAGCATACATGAAGCATAAAATGCAAAATTGTAGATGAATAGCTATTTTTTATATTGTCAAAACTGTCTCAGGGTCCGGGGCCTTTTTTATAAGGGCTGTGCTGTGTAAAAGCAAATGGGGTTTGCTAGTAAACTCGCTGATTGCACGCGTTTGATGATACGTGTAGATCCGTGATCATTCAAAAACGACTTTCAATGTATCATTTCGGTCTGCTTGCATTCAGGTATGTACAAGACACAAGGCAGATGGAAAATATGAGAAGTCTGCCAATGCAGATGGAAGGCAGATGGAAAGACGTTTGAAGTCCAGCTGGAGACGAGAATAATAACATGTCACCATCTAGGTTCAATTTGTACTTTTTCCAGAATGTTGATCTAAAAATGAAAGCTCTTAGGGTCTGCATTTAAAGCACTCACCTGCCACTTGACTCAAGAGCACGCAAACGAATAGATGCATGAATGAGAGGTTGAACATCTTCAGCTTCCTTTTTACAAAACCAAATATGGCTATTACGTACTTACTTTAAGTGAACGGATCTGTAACACCATAATGCACTAGCTTCTGGACATTTCTGGTTTCATTTTTCTTATTTCTTAATATTTGAACATTTTGAAAAGGAAGTTATCATGACGTTAAAAGCAAAACAAATGTGGGTAGTTCTGCACATTTGATGGTGTGTAAATTAGAGGGTGGACACAGTTTCTTGGCTATCTCTTGTCACATTTTTCTTATTTTCCTATTATCTTGATTTACTGCATGTACAACATTTGAATAGTAAATATATAAAAACAATACAATACATTTGTTAATCATACATAAAACATATCCCAAGTCATTGTTTTAATTCTCTTATTTTACTCACTGCTAAGCATTATTCTGCAGTTTAGGCAGCAGCAATTCACTGAAGCAGCTGATCTGTTGTGAGGCAGCAGATATCAAAGCGTTTGAACTGTCTGCTCAGTTAACTGAGGTTTGGCCATTTATAGCCACAAGTAGCCAACAGTTCATCCCATAAATACTTTTCATCTTGCACTTCCTTCGTGCTTTCTTTTTCTCATCCAGCCGTTAAATCTCTCACTAAAGTTTTCATAGCTTTTTGTGCCCGGGAGCCTCTATACGAGGTCAGAATACCACAGACTCCTCAATAATGCACATGTCACCTAGGTCGCTGCCTACGTCGGGAGGATGTGCACAGATTTACTCTAGTTTTTAAAGCTGATGGTTTGTAAAGACTCCTCTCCGGCCAAAGAGAGTGTTTAGACTGAGTTATTTCACATTAAAGAAACAGTAACTTTAAAGAAATGGATGAGTTAAAAAATATAGAGAATGATCAAGGATTTTGTATTCAGCTTTCGTGTCCAATTACTTGGTGCCAACGGCTTCTCTGGTCAAATAAAATAACAGTTTAATTGCTTCATGCCTTCGGACACAACTCCTTAAATAAATGCTCCAAGTCTTTGATATATTTCTTCAGCGATCATAACAGAAGTTCCACTGCAGTTTCTGTGAGAAGTTGGCAGTATACAGTAGGTTGCACATTTTCACATCCTTTTTAAAACATTTTTAGAAGTTTTACTTGGTTAGTTTACTAGTTCCGCAAGCGATTGTCTCCATCGACAGAGAAACAATGGGGTTATGGCTTGAATATGAATAGGCAGGGGAAGGTGTCTTTCAAAATATATATTTCTTGCTATTCATTTTAGGGAGCCCACTTTACTCTTGAACTTCACTGCTAACAACAAGTGTCAGTGTGCTCCACTAGCTTGACTGTAGTAACTCTGGGTCTTAATAGCCTATGCTTGTTATCATGTAAATTGTAGCTAAAAGCTTTAAATATGTCATTTTGCTTTATAACAAAAACACTATATTTCTTTTAACAGAGAGAATAACATACAAATACAAATGTGTATTCATAAGTACGGTGGCCCTGAAGTGCAAGACATCACAGCATTTCACAAAACACAACAGCATTTCACAAAACACAACAGCATTTCAGAAAACGCCGAAGAATTTCAGAAAACACTACAGCCTTTCAGAAAACACCACAGCATTTCAGAAAACACTACAGCATTTCAGAAAACACTACAGCCTTTCAGAAAACACCATAGCATTTCACATTGGACGGAAAGGGTATTCCTTTCGGGAGAACACTTCTTGTTTGTGATTGGACAGAGCCATCCAGAGAAGCACTGCTGTGATTTGTTGTTTTTGCTGCCTGTCAAGAAATGACGCTTCGTGATTGGTCAGCACCCGAAAGCGCAATATGTCCCAACACATCAACCGTTAGCTGTTAGCACACACACTCAGAGCTCACAGCTCCTCATATCTGTTCAGAAACTGGACAAAAGTTAAACATGTAGAAACCACAGACTGCTATGTCATGGCGAATACAGTCGCTGCTTTATTTATGTCTGTATGACGTTGTTGTGAGTGTGGACGGAGGCTAAACTAACCTGTAGCTGCTCTGTCCACACTCACAACAACTTCATACAGACATCAATTGACACGAATGACTCACAGGAACTCAGATGCACGATTCGGTTTTGACTTCAAAAATATCTTTTATTTTACAAAAGACTTTTCAAAGTAAAAGATAACTAGGATCAACTAGGACACTCAAAAGTTCTCTAGGTTCGACTAGGTTGCTCAATAGTACACGAGGAAATGCAGACATGGACTTGGTGTTTAGAGAAGACGAACCGATAAAAGACAAAAGGAGAGAAGGGCTATATATACACACACAACGGGTAATGGGGCACAGGTGACAACAATCATGAACAGGAGACCACAATCAAGCTGGCAGGTGACACACAAAGACAGGAAGTGTAGACACCTGAAAAGAGAGGGTAGAGTCAATACCAAAATAAAATGCAAGGTCATAAGAATAAATACAAAACAATAAACTAAAAGAACTCTAATGCTGAAACCTTACATAAATAAAGCAGCGACTGTATTTGCCATGACATAGACAGTCTGTGGTTTGTAAATGTTTAACTTTTGTCCAGTTTCTGAACAGATATGAGGAGCTGTGCGCTCTGAGTGTGTGCTAACAGCTAACGGCTGATGTGTTGAGACATATTGGGTGCTGACCAAGCAGCAAAATCTGGGGAACAGCCGGAACGCCAATACGGAAGTGCCACACACTGCAGTTCATACATGGGCCGCTAGGGACTGGCTGCAGAAAGGAGCAATTTCCATAGACCCCATGTTAAAATGCCCAACTTTACAGCAGAAAAAAACATGTTTCTACTAGTGCTGTCAAAATTATCGCGTTAACG
Organism: Harpagifer antarcticus; assembly: GCA_902827135.1. Taxonomy (NCBI): domain Eukaryota; kingdom Metazoa; phylum Chordata; class Actinopteri; order Perciformes; family Harpagiferidae; genus Harpagifer; species Harpagifer antarcticus. The sequence goes on from CADEHL010001005.1 coordinate 15,824,333, forward strand.
GCGGTAATTAATTTTTTGAATTAATTGCGTTCAAATATTTAACGCATTTAACGTATGTGCAGAATGGCCCACCCCATGCGTGCCACCAGTGGCAGGGTATGACTGGGGTAGGCTACACCCATACCAAGAAATGGCTTAGCCCCACCATGAAAAATTATGTTAAAGTAAGCAAACTAAAGTCTGCCAACTCGCGAGGAGTAAATTGCACAGACAGCAGTTAGTAAGATTGATTTCAGTAGCCACGGTTTTTAAAACTTTTGTCACGTAGTGATCGTCTTCTCAATAGAACATCTTTGATAATGTCTTCTGGCCAATCAGAATCAAGATAACGGCGTGGTGTTGTCGCAGGAAGTCCCGACGGAGAATACTTTTGCTGTAGTACAGGGGTGCACATAACTGGTACGCAGGTTATGTGCGTGATCTGAAATGCGTACCGTCACTTGTGTCACAAAGCGCATTTGCGTACCGACGTACTTGTGAAGCTTTTCCAGAAGGCGGTTAGATCACCGGACGACAGAGTCGGTCTCCGTGTGCACAGACAGGGCTGCTGTTAACGTCGGTCTGTACAACGTCGACTTTCCTGAAGTACTCCCCCGTTGATAGAAATCAACACGTAATGAATTAAGACCCCACAGTTTGATGATTGATAGGTGTGTGGGTTGTCTTTCATTTTGACACGCAGAAAAATGTTATAATAAACAGAGATACTGTATGTTAAATGGATATATCCGCCTCCACAACAATATACATAAATAAATGGCATATTTTGGATATAGTTCGAATGGTGATTAATCATGATTAATTAATTTTTAAGCTGTGATTAATCTGATTAAAAATGTTAATCGTTTGACAGCCCTAGTTTCTACCCATGGATGCAATAAATATTATTATCGATATAGTTAAATTCCACCTTCATGATTATGAATCTGTGAGTGAATTGTTTTCTAACACGACCCTTTTATTTATATTAGGTCTTAAAGTGTTTGCATAAATTAGTCCGTCGTTATAACTGGAGATCAAGGAATGCAGCGAAACGCAGACTTGGTTCGCCTGCTGTAGTATTAGCTAAATAAATTATGTTGAACAAGGCTTATTAAGCTGAACATCGCCACAATTGTTCTGCTATGTATCGGTACTTATTTTCTTAACGTGTGAATGACAAGCATTAAGAATAACAAAATATAGCTAATTCTCTTGCAGATTGTCTCATTTGATTATGAATGTAACGTTTATATATGGGAACTACACCGTTAGCAGTAACTTGGTATGCATGTATTTCATATTCGCTTAGCTTCTTAGCCTGAGCTAGCTCTGTTTACTTCCAGTTCGGAGGCAGCAGGTCCCGCCTCCGCCTCTTTGCCCTTATTTGGAGCAGGCGGGATTAGACTCTGACGTTGCTGCCAAGCCGTTAGTGGCCGACTCCGCCTACTAAGGGCTTCTCGGCAACTATGCAGAATCCTATGGGTGACGTCACGGACACTACGTCCATTTATATATACAGTCTATGGTGCTGACCAATCACGAAGCGTCATTTCTTGACTGGCAGCAAAAACAACCAATCACAGCAGTGCTTCTCTGGCTGGCTCTGTCCAATCACAAACAAGAAGTGTTCTCCCTAAAGGTATACCCTTTCCGTCCAATGTGAAATGCTGTGGTGTTTTCTGAAATGCCAACCCAGTCTCACATCTAAACGTGTAATAACTACGTTGGTCCACAACTTGGGACGTAGTATTTCTACAAAAACGTTTTTTTTCACCATTAATTTCCAATGGCTGACTTCTATGTCACGTGATCTTCAACTTTCTCTCTGCAGAAAAACATGGCCGACCTCCGATTTATTCTTGGTGGAAAATGCCTATTTTAAGGTTAGTTTGGCCATTAAAATGCGTTTTGATGTCATTTGTTGTGAGAAATATGAGTTGTTATTTCAGATTATTTGCGCAGTGGATGTACATGGTCTTTAGTTTCCTAGTTATTACGAAGATTACTACAGGAAATAGTACACATTCAACGTTTTCATGGTTGCTAAGGTGGTTGCCATGGACCCCGCTATCGAGTGCTGTTACAACCCTGTCTCCTAAAAATGACGTTCCTACAGAAATAAACTGCATTCTCAATTACGTTTAGCTAGAAACGTATTTTCTCCCACGTTACGTTTGTTATGAACGTATCTCAAATACGTTTATTTTCTACATATCTTTGCCATTTATTGTCTTGCTTATAATAATGATAGTCATTTATAAATATAATTTTAGAGCACACATTTGAAATCGAGAATCGGGCTCGATATATGGTTAAATTAAAATCAGTAGGCGAGGCTGTAATTTCGCCAGCGAGGCAGAAAATAATAGTTTTAACATGCCAAAAAGCTGCCGTGTCGTTTATTGCACCTCAAACATTAAAACAAATCCAGAGTTACGTGTTTCTGTACTTCCTCTAAGAAGAAAGGACAGTAACAGAAGATCTCTGTGGCTTCAGGCTTGATCGCCGTTCAAATGTGGGCGGGGCTGTAAAGTGACGTAGATTTTACTCTCATCTATTATTCAAAACCATTCTATTTATTCTAATGTAAATTACATGCCAGCGTTTTATCTTTTTATTTAGCGATTTGTTTTTGCATGTTTAACTGGGAATGTTTTCATGTTCGCTGATTGGATGTTTTAGCCGCAATGCACGTTCCGCGATATGATATCCGAAAAAAAATTCAGAGTTTAGGTTGGCCGAAGACACTACACTACCCACAATCCCCAGCTATCGTTTGGGACTACAGTCCCGTTGACAAACCCCGTGATTAATCTTCAAGCTCTGGGATTGGATGTTGGAGTGGCAGTGCGCCAAGGTTACGCCGAGCGTCAAGCTCTTTGAAATGGAACGAAACCACGGCAGACTATTCAAAACTGGACCCGAACGCCCCCCCCAGAACTACACATGCTGGCTATTGTGTTTCACAACATGTTCTCTATGGCACGTCTCTACTGGGAATTGTAGTTTTAAAAGACAGGTGTGTCTACATTGGAATTACATCTTCATTACTGAAGGAAAAATACCTTACCAAGTGTTTGTTAACTGGGTTTTTGGGTGATGGGAGACACAGCTATGGAATCACAATTTCAATAGCTTACCATTAAATGACGGATATACCTTTCTGTCTGTCATGTTTTACAAATCAGATATTAATGTGTAGAAGTAAAACATGAGAAATAGTATAGCAATATCCTGTCAAATTATGTAAAAACATGAATACAACTACACATCTTCAGATGTTACACATACATAAGTGTCCTACACTAATAATACAAAGTTATTATTAGTATGCTGTGTGTACCTTGTGTGCACCGCCTAGTGGGTAAAGGATGTTATAGAATTATTTTTGTTGAATAATGTTATTTGATGAAAACAATATTAAGAGTACATACTTAGGGGGAAAGTAGAAAGTCAATGATAGAAAAATAGAATATAAAAAATCAAGAAGATACTCTAAGTGATCTCTACAATAAAACAGTTTAGTGCTGGATGTACAAAGATATTAATATGAGGATTTGCAAAACAGACAAACTCTGCAAACTTCCCTGCTTTAGTTACCGCACCCCTCACACTGTAACGTCATTAGTCACGCGCAGCGCGCGACCGGTTATAAACAGACTTTCAGCGGTGAACGGGTCGTTGTGTGTTCCGCGTTGTGCGTGTATGAAACTGTAAGTGTTGTTACTGTGGCATAAGCACCTGTTAGTATCTATATGTTTGCATTTCGTATTTACATTTCGTTTACAGACAATAATCGGCGTAGTATATATATTGTTTACAGTACTTGTTTGCTGTAAGTGTGACTGCCTGTTAAATGTTCAGTAGTTTCACTTTCTGTCTGCTGTGACTGTTGATATAATTATATTTGGTATCTAGGATCGTCATATATGTCCAGTCTCGTGCTATTGCGGTGAGCTGTGTATAACTTTATGCCTGTCAGCCGCCATTACCGCATGTACAACTTTATCCCCCTGTAAGCCGCCATTATCACGTGTTAAAACACTTGCACTTGTTGCGGTCAAGTGAGTCCTCTTGCGGGCATTTCTGGTATGAAGCTGACTGTTCCAGCATTTATGTGTATGTACTGTTCCTAGCAGGAAATCGTAATGTAACTATTAGGATTAATATTGTTAATCACTAATTTGATCTACTCTGTTTATTTATATTTCCTAGATAACCACAACATAACAAACAAACATCTTGTAACACCATAACTCCTGTGAACAATTAAAGTTTGGATATCTACACCCCCTGGATTGCTGCAATCTTTCTGACAGAAGATTTAGGCCAGACTTGTATACACCAGCATTCTTTATTCATAATTTCACACAAACTAATTAACCTTTATTAACACATTAAAGAATACTTTAGGTTAAGGTCTTCTTTCAAATAAGAAAAAAGCTTTGGGGGTATCTATCTACAGATAAATATTAAGCCTGACAAAGTACTTAAAGGTGGGGTAGGTAAGTTTGTGAAACCGGCTCGAGATACACTTTTTCTTATATTCCATGGAATGCTCTTAACATCCCGATAGCAATGATTATATTAAGTGCTTTGACAAAAAAATCCATAAAAGAAACGTCATCTGTGGAAGCCGTAGTACTGTAAAAAGCACCACTAATCATTTTAGCCGGCCCGGCTAAAATAACTGGATGGCCTACCTGCCTGTCAGCCTTCCATCTGTGCACAAACTTATCTCGTGCCCTCATTGGTCATGTGCGCGTTCGTGTGTGTTGGAGGAGGGGCTCTGTAAAGAAGTGGCAGATTTTTTCCGGCTGTGTATTTTCAAATTCTAGCACACTCGAGCTGGTTTCTCCAAAATTACCTACCCCACCTTTAACGTCTAATATATTGCTTTCCTGCAATGTTAACTATGTTGAAGCACTTATTTTAACTGATATTATACACATTAATTATACTCTTATGTACACTGAACAAAAATATAAACGCAACACTTTTGTTTTTGCTCCCATTTTTCATGAGATGAACTCAAAGATCTAAAACATTTTCTATATACACAAAATAATTAACCATTTCTCTCAAATATTGTTCACAAATCTGAAAAAATCTGTGATAGTGAGCACTTCTCCTTTGCCGAGATAATCCATCCCACCTCACAGGTGTGGCATATCAAGATGCTGATTAGACAGCATGATTATTGCACAGGTGTGCCTTAGGCTGGCCACAATAAAAGGCCACTCTGAAACGTGCATTTTTGCTTTATTGGGGGGGTCTGGGGGGGTCCGAAAACCAGGCAGTATCTGGTGTGAGGGTTAGGGTTAGGGAAATGTTGTGAATCGAGTGGCCCATGGTGGTGGTGAGGTTATGGTATGGGCAGGCGTATGTTATGGACGACAAACACAGGCCACTCGATTCACAACATTACCCTAACCCTAACCTTAACCCTACCCCTCAAACCAGATACTGACTGGTTTTCGGACCCCCCCAATAAAGTAAAACTGCACGTTTCAGAGTGGCCTTTTATTGTGGCCAGCCTAAGGCACACCTGTGCAACAATCATGCTGTCTAATCAGCATCTTGATATGCCACACCTGTGAGGTGGGATGGATTATCTCAACAAAGGAGAAGTGCTCACGATCACAGATTTTTTCAGATTTGTGAACAATATTTGAGAGAAATGGTTATTTGGTGTATATAGAAAATGTTTTAGATCTTTGAGTTCATCTCATGAAAAATGGGAGCAAAAACAAAAGTGTTGCGTTTATATTTTTGTTCAGTGTACTTTATTGAGATCTGCAGATAAATGTTTAGTCTTCTCAAGCACCAACTATCAAATATCTCTCCTGATTGATGGCACTTGACAATCACCTTCCCTGAATTGTACTCAGGTGTAACTAAAGTCTGATTTAAGGGTTGTTTATATTTCACATCATTAATCAGAATCTGCAAAGTAACTAAACTAAAAATAGTGGAGTAAAAATACCAGGTTAACCCCTGAATTGTAGTGGAGTAGAATTACAAAGTAACAATGAGCTGTCATGTGGGTATATATTAATGCTGCCCATATTAGAGTGATTTTCACCCATTTAGTACTTACATGTTTTACATTTGTACACACCAATTTGTTACCTGTCGCCTAAACCTCCAGGGCTGTACACAGTTTAATACTGTCAACTTCTAATTTTGGGAAAAACGAAAACGTCTTTTAAAACTACAATTGCCAGTAGAGACGTGCCATAGAAAACATGTTGCGAAACACAATAGCCAGCATTTGTAGTTCAGGGGGGGAAGTTCAAGTCCAGTTTTGAATAGTCTGCCGTGGTTTCGTTCCATTTCAAAGAGCTTGAGGCTCGGCGTAACCTTGGCGCACTGCCACTCCAACATCCAATCCCAGAGTTTGAAGATTAATCACTGGGTTTGTCAACGGGACTGTAGTCCCAAACGATAGCTGTGGATTATGGGTAGTGTAGTGTCTTCGGCCATCCTAAACTATGATTTTTTTTTCGGATATCAAATCGCATTAACACCACATCCCAACGTGCATTGCGGCTAAAACATCCAATCAGCGAACATGAAAACATTCCCAGTTAAACATGCAAAAACAAATCGCTAAATAAAAAGATAAAACGCTGGCATGTAATTTACGTTAATAAATACAATTGTTTTGAATAATAGATGAGTAAAATCTATGTGACTTTACAGCCCCGCCCACTTTTGGGGAAACCAACGCTGTCATTTAATAATAATGATAATAATAATACATTTTATTTATATAGCGCTTTCACAACTCAAAGACGCTTTACAGTATGAGGGAGGGTAGACAAACAAGGACAGGCAAACAAATAAATATAGTAAAATAAAATAAACAAAAAAAAGGCAGTCAAGAGGAAGTTGATTGAGAGGGGGGGGGGGTATTATGGGTAGACAGAGTTGAAAATATGTGTTTTGAGGTGGGACTGAAAGACTGTGAGGGATTCAGAGTCACAGAGATCTTGGGGGAAGGAATTGCAGAGCCTAGGAGCTGCCACTGAGAAGACTCTCTCCCCAAAGCTGCAGAGTGTGGATGTGGGAATGGATAGGAGTCCGGCTGCGGTGGATCTGAGGGACCGTGGGGGTTGATAAGGAGTGAGAAGGTTTGTGAGATAAGGGGGGGCCAGATGGTGGAGTGCTTTGTAGGTGAGGACCAGAATGTTGTAGTTGATGCGATGGGAGACAGGAAGCCAGTGGAGGTCTTTGAGGACTGGGGTTATGTTATGCCATGATTTGGTATGCGTAAGGAGACGTGCAGCTGCATTTTGAACCCGTTGGAGTCTGTTGAGGGATGTAGTGCTGATGCCGTAAAGAAGTGAGTTGCAGTAGGCAAGGCGGGAGGAAATGAAGGCATGGATTAGTCGTTCGGCTGCGGGGCGGGTGAGATAGGGTAGGATTTTTTTGCAATATTGCGGAGGTGGAAAAATTAGGTTTTGACTGTTTGGCGGATGTGAGGTTCGAGGGAGAGGGTGGGGTCAAAGATTACGCCAAGGTTGCGTGCCTGATTGGAGGGGGAAACAATGGTGCCATCAATGGTAAGTGTTATGTTAGTGACCTTGCTGAAGGTGGATTTGGAGCCGATTAGGAGGAGTTCTGTTTGTTGCTGTTCAGTTTGAGGAGGTTATGTTGCATCCAAGTTTTAATAGCTGTCAGACAGGAATCGATGTGAGCAAGGGGTGGGTTATGGAGGGATTTGGTGCTGAGGTAGATCTGAGTGTCATCAGCATAGCAGTGGAAGTCCAGGTTGAAGTGGTAGAGTATCTGACCGAGGGGGAGGATTTAAATGATGAAGAGGAGGGGGCTAAGTACTGATCTTTGAGGAACGCCTTGGGTGACTGAGGCTGTGGAAGAGGAGTGGTTGGGGAGGGAGATGAAGTGGGATCGTTCAGTGAGGTAGGACTGGAGCCATCCGAGTGCAATACCTTCAATATCAATGTCCCTGAGTCGGGTGAGCAGGATGTTGTGGCTCACGGTATCGAAGGCTGCACTCAGGTCGAGGAGGATGAGAATATTGAGGGAACCAGTGTCAGCAGAGGTGAGGAGGTCATTGAGGACTTTGACGAGTGCAGTTTCTGTACTGTGGTGAGGACGAAATCCAGACTGAAGGGGTTCGTAAAGCTGGTTGGTTTGGAGATGGCAGTGAATTTGTTTGGCTACAATGCGTTCAAGAGTTTTGGAGAGGAATGGTAGGTTGGAAATGGGGCAGTAATTAGTGAGGGAGGAGGGATCAAGACTGGGTTTTTTGAGGATTGGAGTAACGGCAGCAGTTTTGAAGGCAGAGGGGACGATTCCATGGGACAGCGAGGAGTTGAAAAGGTTAGCAAGATCAAAAAAAAAGAAAAGGTTAGCAATATAGGGGCAGAGGACGGGGAGGAAGGACTTTAGGAGAGGATTGGGTAGAGGGTCAAGGGAGCAGGTTGTGGGATTTGAGGAACCGATCAGATGGAGTATCTCGAGTGGGGTAACCAGGTTGAACTGGGAGAGGCGGCGCTGGGGAGGAGGAGTCAGGAGGTCAAGGGAGATGGGGGGAGAAGTGGTAGCGGTGGAGGTTGGGGGAGATGCTTGTATATCAGATGGAGCTGAGAAGGAGTGGTTAATGGCGTTAATTTTGTCTGCGAAAAAACTGGAGGAATGAGCTGCAAGAAGCGGAAGTAGAAGTAGGGAGGTTATCAGCACGGGATTTGAAGAGCTTGTAAACTGTGGAGAAGAGGGTCCTGTGGTTACGGGAGGGGTCAGTGAAGATGTTGGAGAGGTAGGCAGATTTAGCGGCAATAAGAGCATATTTGTATGCATTGAGATGGAGTTTGTAGCTTATGTAATGGACTGTGAGGGATGATTTCTTTGAAAGACGTTCAAGTTGGCGGCCTCGCTGCTTCATTTTACGGAGTGCGGGTGTGAACCAGGGTGAGGAGGTCTTGAAAGTAACAGTTTTATATTTGAGGGGGGCTAAAGTGTTGAGGGAGGTGAGTAGCGTGGAGTTGAGGTGGTTGAGCAAATCATCAGGTGAGCTGAGGGTTGCATCCAGGGGGAGCTTGCCGGACATTTGAACGGCAATCAAGCCTGAAGCCACACAGATCTTCTTTTACTGTCCTTTCTTCTTAGAGAAAGTACAAAAACACGTAACTCAGTCCAGCTGGATTTTTTGCAAGTGGAATCATTTTTGCTATTTTCCATGCCTGTGTGCAAATACATTTATCAATACTCAAATTTATAATATGACAGATAGGCTCTGCAACAAAATTAGCAACATATCTAAGAAATGTACCAACTAAATTATCCACTCCTGGTGGTTTATCATTACATTTACCTAGTAGACATTCAACATCTGTAATTGTCACTTTTTCTATTTTAAATGTACACTTCTTATTTTTCATAATTAAATCCTTTATTAGAAATGTGAAGTTACTATTTATAGTTTGATTCATATTTCTCCTCAAATGTTTTACTTTATCAAGAAAATAATCATTCAGATGAGTCGCAATTTGTACTGGTTTTGTCAAAAATGTCCCATCCACCTCAAGATATGTTGAGGTGGATTTCGGCTTACGGCCCATCATGCCATTCACTAAACTCCACAGTTTTTTCTTGTCATCCTTTATCCCTTTAATTTTATTTCCATAATACAACTGTTTTTTCTTTTTATTTAATGCTGTAACATAATTCCTTAACCTTCTATAAATGTGCCCATCTGACTCATAACTTGATGAGAGAGCTACATTTTTTGCATCATCTCTTTGTTTCATTAGATCCCTTAATTCCTCATCTAACCAGGGTGCTCGAAAGTTCCTTACAGTCTGTTTTCTAAGTGGAGCATGTTTATCAATCACCTGCATGAATAACAAATTAATAATGATAATAGTCATTATTTATGAATGACTATCATCATTATTATAAGCAAGACAATAAATGGCAAAGATATGTAGAAATTAAAAGTATTTGAGATACGTTCATAACAAACGTAAAATGAAAGAAAATAAGTTTCTAGCTAAATGTAATTGAGAATGCAGTTTAGTTCTGTGGGAACGTAATTTTTAAGAGACAGGGTTGCAACAGCACTCGATAGCAGCGTCCATGGCAACCACCTTAGCAACCATGAAAAACGTTGAATGTGTACAATTTCCATTAGTAATCTTCGTAATAGCTAGCAAACTAAAGACCATGTACATCCACTGCACAAAAAATCTGAAATAACAACTCATATTTCTCGCATCAAATGATATCAAAACGCATTTTAATGGCCAAACTAACCTTAAAATAGGCATTTTCCACAGAGAATAAAACGAAAGTCGGCCATGTTTTTTTGTCTGCGGAGAGAAATTTGAATATCACGTGACATAGATGCCAGCCGTTGGAAATGAATGGTGAAAAAAAACGTAGGGATCCTACAATTTCAGAGGGTTTTTTGTAGAAATACTAAGTCCCAAGTTGTGGACCAACGTAGTTATTACACGTTTAGATGTGAGACTGGGTTGGAAATGCTGTTGTGTCTTCTGAAATGCTGTTGTGTTTTGTGAAATGTCTTGCACTTCAGGGCCACTGTACATAAGCAATGAAAGTAACATTTGATCAATTAAATACGCATCCTTATTTGTTGTCGTCACATAGGCTATAGCTTAAGTTAGCATGTGTTAGCTAACTTAGATACGCTATGATGTACTGTAGGCTAAAAATTTACTACTGAGTCAGTTTTCTCTCTTGAAGGATCTTTATTACTTTAAAGTGGACCTATCATGCTATATTTGAAACATATTTTGTAGGGCCATACCTATATAAAGTATATAAATAGTTTTTTTTTCAAAATACCAAACAGATCCTGCATTTTAGCCATGCCTCATTTCGCTCTATTTGCTCTTTCCAGCCCTATTTTAGCAGGGGGCTGATTCTGTGAGCTGCAACTGACCACGCCCCCCTGCAGGAGAGGGGAGTTGGCAGTTACTTTGACATTAGGGCAGGGATATCTAGACACTTTCCAAGGTTTGACATAATGAATTGAGCTACTTTTAAAGCAAGCAACGATGTTTTCAAATCTTTAATCAAAAAGCTCCTCAAAAACACTATCAAAGCAGTTCCTGCCGTTGCTACGTTAGTTCAAACAGTAACAACGGACTATTTTTCTTAGCGGATGCATGTCAATTTAAATCAATACATCTATTTTTTAAATCAATAAAATCATTTTCTAAATCCATAAAAGCATTTCAATTAATATTGGGAGTCATGTCATTACTTTGTTGAGAATGTGGCCATGTAATAAGCGGGATAATGTGCAGCGACGCGGTCATTATGGGGAAAATAACACCTTCATGCCGATTTAGATCCCTCCGCTTCACGTCGGGCTCCTGATCAGCCTGTCTGTGTTCTTTTCCCCATCATGACTGCGTCGCTGCACATTATCCCTTACATACCTTAGGGACATGTGTGTCCACTGTGTGGACATTAACTACAGGTCGCGGTACTCCAAGTGTACAGGCATGCAGTTCGGCCCCAGAGCAAAATAAAAATAAGCTGGGATGCTACATAGATAGCCAGTGCAGGGGCCTTCCACGTGGAAAAAGAACCGGAGACTGACGAGCTTTCCCCGCAGAGATATAAAATGTGCGTAATGTCCACTGAGTGGACATCATTGTCCGTGGTGTGTACGGAATAACATGTCCATATCATGGACATTAATGCATAGAGTGGTGTCCATGAAATAGACATTGCAAATAAGTGTTTAAAACGTGCGGAAAACTGTTTGAAATGTCGGGAAAAGGGTTGTGAATACAGACCCAGAGCACAGGTGGTGCAGCACCTGACTTTTCAACCCAGGAATACGTGTTTGAAAGGGGGGGGAAAGTATTGTAAATAGAGGCTATCACAGGCTATGTCAAACATCCATGAAATACACCGGGAAAACCACCTATTTGTACCCGCTCAAAGAGCCCCAAACCACGGACGAAGCAGCTCCAGCATCTCTCCCTGACATGCACACTTCCATAACCTCGCGCACCTCGGGTCCCCGGGCCCCCGAACTTAAGCACTCCCCCACGGACTAAACCCAGATGGGGAACCTTAAAGGGGAGGTGTAGTTTGCGGTGCTTTATCGTCCGCCCATCGGCATCCATATTCGTCCTTATTCACAGCCCCACTCACCCTCCTGTGGAGGATGTTATCATGCCCCTGGTAATACATAAAGGGGGTGGATTTTGCGGTAATCAACCGCCCGCCCACCAGCATCAATATTCGGCCTTCTTCACCTGCCCTGCTGGAGGTTCACAGTTTAACTTTTTTTTTACCCTCCTCTGCCTTACACATCCTCCAACACTTGAGCACTCCTCACTCGGACTGAACCTCTCCATGCACACCACCAGAACCTCGTGCCCCTGGGGATCTTAAAGGGGAAAACACCCATATTTTCAGCATATTGCTTTACCTTCCCTCTCACACTGCTCACTATTGCCACTTGTTCACTCCATTTATCCGGTACCAACTCAACTAGGGTGTAATAGTTTTTCAAAAATAGGACCAAGTAAGTAATTTAAATAAACTTTATTTACAGAATTATATACATTGACATTGTCACTTTATAACATGTTAACATTATTCACTCATACAGCACAAGGGGACTGAGTACAACAACACATTCCATATTTACAAGTTGGTCATTGGCTTGTGCACTGGTAACATTGTCCGTATCGGGTGAAGTTGGTGCAGAGTCTGGCACCCTCTCTTCACCCATGTTTGAGGGACTGTGTTCGGCCATTGACTGTTCCCTGTTCGCCGCTCTCCAAGCGTTGAAGTTTAAGTCGAATTCTTCATCTGACGTCTCGGCATCGGGGGAGTCTTGGTAGGGAGTGGGGCTATGCTCCTCTCCAGAGCTGTCACTGTCAATGTCCCCCAAATTGTCTTCACTCCCTGATGATGCTGCTGCCGCTGCTTGCAGTGACTCTGTTAAGAGCAGCCGTATGTCCGCAGCCTCCTTCAATGAAGGATTCTTGGCATAACATTTGTCTGCAGTTGCAGTGTTGTGACACATGAAATCACTCACTCTTTGGCGGTTGCCTATGTCCTGAAACCTCTTCGCATTATCTGCGTGGACTGTGCGGAGGTTGGTGAAGTTAATGGGACCTTTTAGTCCCACATCAGCCCATGCCAACCTCAGGAAGTAGGCAAGGTTCCTCAACGGGTTCTTCCCCGCTGTGTATAGGAAGTAGCGGTTCTGGGTGCAGGTCAGCGTCCTCTTGATTTCCAGCCACCTCTTCATCCATCCGAATTCTTCTATGATGAGGTACAGCTGCGCTTCACCAAACGCGTTGGCCGTCTTGTGGTTGCTTACCTATTATGACAGAGGTAGAGAGCGTCAATACAAGTATCAATCATGCACAACATGTTTATCACTGCCAGAATAAACCCATTTTGTAATAGCACTCACGTGGATGAGGTAGCCAAAGTCAGTGCCAGTTGTCTCCGCCTTTCGGACCTCGGCGTTGGTCATGTTGGAGTAGACCCCCGGACGGTGGCCATAAATGCAGCTCCAATGGAGGGTCATGTACCCATAGAGCAAGAGCCGGGTTGCGGTAGTCGGATTGCTGGCCATCACGTTCAGGAGCTGAGGGATGCGAGTTTTGGCCACAGTCAAACATGCCATGATGTCTTTATGGCTCGGCAGACCTTCCATCTTGTCCCGCTTCACCTGCATCTGGTGGATAATCACCTTCTTCCTCAGGGACTTCAGGATGGCAGCAAGTTCCCGTTGTATTACAATCATGTCGTTTTGGTTGAGCCTGCTCCACTTGCATGGTGTGGCTGCCATGTATTTTAGAAAGTGTGATATATTTTTTATATAGAAGTTAGAGGTTGTGACCTGTAGGCTGGACTTTATCAGGCTCCGGGACCAGCTGTGTTAAAGGAAAATGCATCAGTACATCGTATTGCGTCAATGTGGAGAACACACACAATGATGCTGACATCATGGACAGTTTTTTGATGTTACTCACCCACGTATCCTCTTCAGATCCCTCAGAAAGAGCCAGTCAGACAGGCGTTTGAAACCGTGTGCCATGAAGCTTAGGAACGATTTCACTCTGCTTATTTTGGAGACTGCGTTTTCTTGGAGCCTCACTGTTGGGTCGATGCCCTCATAATGCTCCCGGTAGCCTTGCAGATACTCCTCTGTGAAACATAACACAGTACTTTAATGACAACACATTGTGTGTTACAGAAACTGCATTTGTGACACATCTAACACACTTACCCATGATACGTGGGAATGTTATGTCCCGCATTATATTCCCCCGGCCCCTGCCGCAGAACCAGGGGGAATTTATGGGAGGGGAGGTTGATGAGGCCTCGGTATCTATGGATGCAGGTTCTGAGGAGCTGGATACAGGTGTCTGAGAGGCAATGGGGGACTTGCTGCACGAGGGAATGGGGGACTTGCTGAAGGAGGGACCTTTGGACTTGGACTGCCTCATTGGTGTTGCCTCTGTTCGGGGTCGTTTCTTTAGAAACACCCGCTCTTGTTCCTCCCCATACTCTTCATCGAACCCATGCATGTCCTCGGCCCTCTGGTCCCTCCTCTGTCGCTTATGTTTTATCCTCTGCTGCAGCTTGCAGCCAGGGATTTCACCTCAGCAGCATATCTGTCCCTCTGAGCCCTCATTGTGTTTGCCTCCATCCTCCATTCCTTACAGTCCGGGTTGTCACATTCAATCACTGGGGACAAGGGTGAAGGTTGTGACAGGACCTCATCACCCTCAGTGTCCACATCCCAAGAGGTAATCATCGCTACTGTGGGGTTTGTCAGTCGGAGTGCATGAAGCTCCTACGTTGCCACTGTCATTTTTAGTTTATTTACGACCACATATATCTCCTCCCGGGACAGCTCAACATGGTCTCTGTCCAAGTGCCGGTCCAGCCTTGTCCCGCTATACTCACATCCTGCAATAGTGCAGGGATGGAGCCTAATGTTTGTACGTCCATTGGCCAACAACAGCAGAATTTTTCTTTCAACTAAATTACGCACACTATGGTTCCTCTGCAGGTGCTTGCTCAGGGCGCGGTAGGAACTCTTACAGATCAGACAACACATCAACATCCTATCTGTATGTATGAGCATTTTGGTACCGGGAAGTGTACCCAGTAGAATGTATAGAACCGGGGGCGACAAAGAAGGAAACGTGAAAAGACTCAAGAAAGTTGCACTCAGCGAACTAGAAAGACCCCATGTCAAATCTCTCCAGGTTATTTTCAAAACATTGTTTTTTCCATTTGCATCATTGTGCGAAAGGTGTCCCATTTAGGCACTCGTTAGGCGGGCAGAGATCCCTGTCATCTCTCGGCCTCTCCAGAGGAAGGGAAATACTCTATTGTCTTTTTTGGAGAACCATGAAAACCGGCCAAATGTATCCCAAAATAGTGCATCATAGAGTAGAGTCCCATCAAACTTCCCTTACTTTCCTCCAGAGTCTGGAAATACTATGTTACCTTTTTGTAGAACCATGAAAACCGGCCAAATGTATCCGAAAATACTGCGTCATAATGCAGGTACAGTCCCCTGACAACTAACCATGCATTTCTCCAGAGGCAGAAAAAGTCTCTAAGTTATCTTTTGGGAGAACCAGAGAAAAGGGTGAAAATGGATCAAATGTATCCGAAAATAGTGTCTCTTAAGGCGGATAGAGTCCCCTGACAACTCGCCTCACATTCCTCCACAGTCAGGAAAAGTACAATGTCACTTTTGGAAGAACCATGAAACCGGGCCAAATGTATCCAACAATGGTGCATCATAATGCAGGTAGAGTCCGCTCAAACTCCCCTTGAATTCCTCCAGAGGCAGAAAAAGCATGTTAACCTTTTTGGAGAACCATGAAACCGGGCCAAATGTATCCGAAAATAGTGCATCATAATACAGGTAGAATCCCCTCAAACTCTCCTTGCATTCCTCCAGAGACCAGTTCAAAAACTTAAAGTTTTGTAAGAACCATGATTGGGGTCCTCCAGGCAACAATTGTATCCGAGCCAAAGCACTCATGTAGCGGACGCATTCCTCCATGATGTCAAACAGCCGTTTTTTTTCTAAGTGCTCTCAAAAACCAGGTTTCCGATTTCGTGCAGATGGTAGCTTGGAAAACATGAATAGATTTATTTGACGGAGGAAGGGAGGTCTCGAATCCCTTCTCCATTGTAAATTGAAACGGGGAAGTGAAAATGTGTCCGGGGCTTCCGCCGGAAGCTGTTTTTGACTCATGAAATGTACAAGAACGTAAGGGCAGCAGAGTCACTGCTGTAAGCAGGGTCCCACGGTCCCAGACAGAGCTCCAGGCTGATGCACAGGGTCCCACGGTCCCAGGCAGAGCTCCAGGCTGATGCACAGGGTCCCACGGTCCCAGGCAGAGCTCCAGGGTGATGAACATGGCTTTATTACCCCGGAATGAGGGTGGGTAAAGTGTTCCTGCAGCAACCTCCGTGGACCCCAATTTCAAAGGAAATGTCCATGATATTGACAAACATATTTATATACAGAATGATGATTATTTTACCCTCAGACACATGCATAGAGCACCCCCAAGTGTTGGTTTACAGTTGGTGGCAGGGACCTTGCATTGGAAGTTGACATCACATTTCCATTGTGCGGACATGTGTACATTTGAAGGACAAGTCCCATATTAACTATGTCCATAAGGCAGACCTTTTCCTTACATATGATTATATAGAGTCATTATTCATTTGTTTTAAAGCAGGAGGCACAAAAGCTTGCCTCGGGGAGGGAGAAAAAGAGACACAGCGGAGAATAAACAGAAGGGCAACCATGGCAACCATGCGCGGGAAGTCTTCTTCGCTGCTTTTGTGGCAGACTACAGCGCCACTTACAGGCCTGGCATATGTACTACAGCGTCTCCAGCGCTTTCGAGCAGCAATGGCCGGCCGTGGCCCAACCTCTTATTCCCCTGATAGGTGGAGAATTTACCAATAGCCGTAGCGCCACCGTCCTGACGTCAGGACAGTGTTCAAATCTGGATCAGTCTGTATCAGATCCGTTGCAGCAGATGTGGGTATGGAGGAAAAGAGAGAGGGTTGTGTTTTCTGACACTTGGTGAGTTCCCTGGAACACCTGGGACACATATTCATGTATAAAAGACGTACAAAAGTGCATTTTGCTTTAAGGCATTTAGATGGATATTTAACAATGAAATGTTCTTTCATTAAAACTTTAACATCAACAACTTGAGATAATCTGCTGCCTATACATATGTATAGGAACTTTTAAATATGCTTTAGTCAATCCATTGGCCAACCTCATTAGGCCAAGACCCTTTAGGCTGTATCTACTCATCCATCCGCTCTGTCTGTTGGGTTGGTTAAGTAATTATTGCACATTATAACATTACTGGCTCATCGTAGCCTCTAACATTAGGCCTTGTTCATAAACACAGGAATAACAACTTAAGCTGTCTTTCATTTAATTGAAATGGTATAATAATAATAATAAAAACCATGGATACAAATTATTGAAGAGTATAAGCAATTTCCAGCAAACAAACAAGTTCCAAAAAGTGTTTTTTATATCCTGCTTATTGAACCTGATGTCTTGGATGGTCCAAATGTTCTCACTTTTGCAGTATGGAATGTTCAGAAAGATTAGCTATGATGGCGTTGTTGACATCCTAAACCAACTGATTATTTTAAGTTAACTTGTTCTGAGGTCCTGGTTTATGCAGAATCAGAAAACAGCAGCACGATAAATCTGAGGACGGATATCATGTTTCTGATGAATCCTAATTAAAATAAAATTATTTCCCCTGGGCCTTTGTCTGTTTTTCATACTGCTGGCTCTTAGTTTAAAAATAGATCTGTTTCTTGGTTTTGCAAGGGCTTTTTAGCCTGTGATTGTTGGAGGGTATACTTTAGTCAGTCAGTCATGCGTGCCTGTCAGCCGTCTGTAATAATTTAAAGACCTTTTGTGAGTGAGCTCAGATCGGGGTGACGTGCGAACCCAGGCCGGAAAAATCCAGGGAGCTCAGCAGTGTGGAAAGCTAATTGAAGTTCCCTTTCTGTGGACCCTTGTGATTAAAAAGGCAGATTAGTCTGTGATTAGAATTGGATCGCCGTATGTTTTTACAGCTACAATGGGGGATAAAATCCAGCATTGCCTGGATTGTCGCGCTGCTTCATCTATTATGCAATGCATTTATAATAGCATTAGGAAAATTATTTGCATACTTGCCTTGGTTGGGGAGGTTTATGTATTAAAGTTTGATAGGAATACTGAGACGTTCTTGAATATCTTCAAACTGTCTGGCACACATTTCCTTCCACACTCCTCTTCTGCTGAAAGGAACTCTGCATTTATTCTTCTTCCTTCTAGGGAACAAACACATCATCTACTTTTTTCTTAGTTAGTTGCTGTCAAAATTATTTGTCATCTTCCTTCTCCTGTATTATTAGCTTTGAGTATTATGGCATTTGCAAACAGCGCCGTCTTTGAGAACATGTCAAATTTGAAGAGTATATATTGTGGAGCCCTGAGAAGAACACACAAGAGAAGATGTTCTCCTTTTCTAACTGAGCCATCTCCTTTGCATCATTGCTTAAAACATTCACTTTGACAACTCATTGCTCCCAATGGGTTTCAGTCGCAGCAGAAAACAAATCTGTGACGATTTTTCTTCTACTCATTGTGCACTATGCCGTTGCACCATAAATACATGATTCCACTTTATTTCCCCTTTTCCCCTTTTTCTTCTTGTAGGTGTTTCCCCTTATCGTTAGCCAAATTCAGATTAATTAAATGTTCTCACCTCTAATTATCTATCATTTTTAGGGCAAGTTCTATTAAATGTAATATGTTCCACCAGTTCAGAAAAATGTTCAACATATAAGAATATAAAAAATGTTCGTACATTTTATGATTCAAGTTGCAAACACAGTATTGTCTAACTAACGAATATCACAAACTATACAAGTAAGGGACAGATATGTTTGCATACATGTCAAAGTTATTTCCTTCCCCATTATTAATGTCCATATTTACTAACTAGCAGTCCTCTTCTACTAAGAAGAAGATGGACCTTTATTGATCCCCCGAGGGGGAAATTCAGTTTCCACTCTGTTATACACGCACATGCTTATATACAGGTACATACAAGTACACACAGTTATGTTCACAACATGCACATACATATATAAATACACACAGTTATATGCACATGCATTGAGAGGTCAGAGTCTAGACGGCGCCAGTGAGCAGTTGGGAGTTAGGTGCCTTGCTCAAGGGTACCTCGGCAGTGGCCCAGGAGGTAAACTGGCTCCTCTCCAGTACCAGTCCACACTCTATTATTTCGGTCCAAAGTCCAACCCCAAACAGACTGAACCACTACCGCCCTAGAGGTCAAACACTCAGAACCTTTAATGTTCAGTAAAGTTTCTAAAGCTTGCTGCCTTTTGTGTACTCTGGGAAAAAGTAGATTTGGCTATGTTTAGTTAATTTGATGGTGTGTAATTAACCACTTTGTATCTACTCCATCTACTGTGAATGTCAATCTATCATCATTTCTGTGTTATACTTTCTGTACATAAGCATGTTGCTAAAAGCTTATGTAAAACAAATAGCAATGAAAGCTAATGTAAAACCTGAAGAACCTGAATGTATCCCATCAGAACTTAGCATACAACATTCATAATTAAATGTTATTAAGTATAACTTACTTAATAACAGGAAAATGAACAAAAGCCATAAAAAATGTATTAATAAATAAAACATCAGTTTTGGTTCCCCCTGCAGATTCCAGAGTTTCTCAAGAGGCTCTTAGCCTCCTAAAGTTTATCTTAAGACACTATGCTTTTGAGGAAACACCTTTTAAGCTTGAGAAGATTTGCACCATTCATGTCCAGATCCTGTTTACCTTAAACTGATGCTGAGGCTCTGGAGTGTATTGCTATTGCTTCTAAGAGCTGGAAGCAAATGTGCGTCACGCTTATTGTTTGACAGTTTGAACTAATGTCTGTTTTGAAAAGTAGCATCAGCAGGTCAGCATTTGTAAATACTTTGACTTAAATTACGTGCCGCAGCATTTGAGTTTATGTTTGCTGGTCTATCAGGGATATTTCAGTTCAAGCAGAACATGTACACACACACGCATACATGTCTTTGTGGTGTTAGTGGGGACCACCCTTATTGAAGTTTACACATACAATAATTATTGAGAAAACATAAACAGAGATGTCACCTCTAATTATTAATTAGACAAATTAGAGGTCACTGACTGGGCACACACACACACACACACACACGTGTATAACTAGAGCCACGGAAGGAAATTGATATCATGGTTTAAACACACAAAAAGCACTCAAATACAAATAAAGTACAGATGCAATTATTCACACTAACAGAAGCACATGCATGTAAAAAAAACGTAACGCTCCATCTGCTCACATAATGATGGATGAAAGATTTGATATGGAGAAAAATAAGACAGAACAAAAGTAAGAACAAATATGAACAGTGAAACGACCATGAGTGTTTGTGAGTGTTTATTTTAGGGTCTTAAATCATTCGAAAAAGCATCTTCACGCTTTCAAACTGCAAAACGTTTGATCACGTTTGCTCTTGTGTAGGAAAGAGAAAGAGACAAGAGTTGCATAAATACACACACACGCGTACTTGTGCACACACTCTAACTCCACAGAAGGAGAAGAGAAGCGGGAAGTTAGCAGAACAACAAAGTAGAAAGAAAAAGGGGAACATTTTGATGTGCTTGGTAGTGACAGTTTTTGTTTTGTTTTTTAAATGTTCTTTGTTTTCAGAAGGATGAATCCCTCCCTCTGCTGTGGAGGGATCTTTATAAGCAGCAAATGTGAGTGATGAAGAGGGGCTTTAATATGTAAAGGAGATTAAGGTGATGATGCATTGCACATACAGGAGACAGGAGATGATCAGGGACATTAGGTCTGAAGTGGAATGAAATCAGCATATAAATGTTACTTTATTTAATATGAATAGCCTATACAATTCAACAGATTCATATCTGTACGTTTTATCCTGTTACTTGCATTCCTTTGATGCTTGGCTCATTTTTTCCCAGGGATCCCTTATCAAATGTTCCTCCCACTTATGAACATCTTTGCTGATTAAGATTTACTGAAATCTTATACGCTTTTTGCACTTTATTTGCATAATCCATGAATTGGTCATAAATAGACATTGGGTTTTTTCGTGACAGGGAATGCTACATTTTTGATCCTGAAAACACTAATCCGTTCTTTTGGTTCTTCTGTTTGGTTTTTGAAATTGTTTTATTTAATTTTCAGGATGGCAGCACTCACTATTTAATATTTTCTCATCGGTCTGCTCTTTACACAATTTAATAAACAAGGATAGGAGATAACTTACTAATAGCTGTAGAATAAAAAATAAAATTACTTCAGATCAAACTCATTATAGAGCTGTGGGGGGAAAAGCCGAGTTGCGTTTATGACACCACATTGTAATGAAGTAAATTGCTCTCATTAAGACCTTTAGAAGCGATGATCACCGTCAGGCTTCATTATCAGCATACACTTAATTTGAAAAATGATATACAGTGTTCATGAAACGTTAAATAAGGCAAGCCTGGCATAATAATTCAAAGAGGGGATCTAGTGTCAGCCTTGGCCTCCACACATTCACCTCACACTATATATATAGAGAGCTGTAGGAATGAGTCCTAAACCCAGAAACAAGTTAGCATTTTAGCACTTCTGAACACCCTTATTTGGAATACGTTTTTGGCTAGATTCAATAAAATAGGTCTGTGGTAATAAAAAACACCGGTTGCTACTTGTTAACGTGAATTTATGCGACTGTTTGTTTATATCCTTACATTAGCTATCTGCCGATTGCATTTACCCTTCAAAAACTTAATTTGTGGTGACAAGTATCATAAACGTGTGTTTACCACAGATCTAAATGTGTTCCAATACTCCAAAATCCAATGGAAAAGTCCTATTGGCTTTTTGTCAAGGTAAGCGGAGAGATGCTAACTTCGGGGTTGGCCTACAAAATGATGTCATCACTGCATTACTCTGCAAATTGTATTGAAATATATTTTCTGTTAACATTAATTTTCTGGTAAAAATCACCATACAATTATTAGAAACTTACCTAAGATATGCAAAACATTTTATACATATAAAGCAGTTCTGAAAAGGTCAGATTTGATTTGGGATAAGTTGTATTACTACTCTGTACACATAATAAAGACTACAGGATTCAATATGCATACGCAAGTATGACATATGACACAAAGCATCAGAAAAGACAACCTCTCTCCTTACCCACATCTCTAAAAACGGGGGTAGGCTACAACAGAGCTGATCCAGATTTGCTGCGTCATGACGACATTACTGAAATGTGGGCTGGCTTTACATTGAACTCCTGACAACGTTCGGCCCACCCAACCTATTGTACCCTATCATTAATGTTGCTGTAACAGAAACAATGCGTGACATGTTTTGGAAGTAATATGGTCTGTGTTTACATTAGCAAGCATTGCTAAGACTCAGAGCTAACGCTGCACTGGAGAGAGTATATGTAAAGAAACCGGA
Source organism: Harpagifer antarcticus (assembly GCA_902827135.1). Lineage (NCBI taxonomy): Eukaryota > Metazoa > Chordata > Actinopteri > Perciformes > Harpagiferidae > Harpagifer > Harpagifer antarcticus. The sequence goes on from CADEHL010001005.1 coordinate 15,846,911, forward strand.
TGTAAAAAGGTACTCACTTTGTGGTAAACTTGCGAGAAAGAAAGCGTTTGAGCTCCATACTGTTCAGAAATAATGCTTGATGTGGTTTGGAACATAATATGGCGTTTAATAGCAGCAGCGTTTAGCTGATTTTGTGCGGAGAGGGGCGTGGCCAGGAGCAGCTCGGGTTACATTGCATTTAGCTGACGCTTGTATCCAAAGCGACTTACAATAAGTCCGTTCGACCAACAAAATACAAACTTGAAGAAAACAGAATCATATAAGTACATCAGGTTTCATAGAGCAAAAACATTTCAAGTGCTACTCAACTGGCTTTAGGTAAGCCAGTCCTTTATTAGTACTGTAATTTTCGGACTATAAGGCGCACCTGAATATAAGCCGCAGCAGCTAAATTGAATGATGTGTACATATATAAGCCGCACTGGACTATAAGCCGCGGGTGTTTTAATGTTTAATTACCATATGTAAGGGTTCGTGCACAGAGGGGATTGTCGGGAAAGAGATGGCTGTTTGAGGAAGCTCCAATTTATTAACATTTCAACAAACAAGTTGCATATTTGTATAACATATTCACACAATATTTTCAATTGGGGGTCCGCGGCCAAATGTGTATCAATTTAGGGGTCCTTGGCATGAAAAAGGTTGAAAACCACTGATCTACATTATAGCCTACAGTAGTACCATAACAAAAAACAAAGCTTACAGCGCTTGACGAGGCAATATCAATGGCTAAATTAAATGTGTTTTTTTAAAAGTGCAAAATAAAGTGCCTGTAACACGACAGTAAACGCGTAAGTTGCAGTAACACGGCTGCTTAAAATATACGGTAATCAGCCTACCAGAAAAGTCATTTATCCTTCTTCCTGCGTACTAAAACCACCAAAGTCCTCATCTTCAGTGTCGGAAACGAACAGGCTCAGGGTGGCTTCGTCAGCCACTCTCCTTCGTTGTGGCTCTCAAAACCAACGAACTCCTCTTCGTAACTGTCGGAATCCAACAGCCTCTGAAGGGCCTCAGCTGTGGCGGCGTCCTCCTCTTCATCACGCAGCAGTCCAGCCTTTCGGAACCCGTTGGTGATCGTGGATGTTTTGACACTCCTCCACGCTGTCAGGATCCACTCGCAAACTTGAGCGAAAGTTTTTTTCGACCAGTTTTGGTGAATGATTTATCGCCGCTAGTCATCCACGCCTCCCACTGAACGCGTAGTGCCACTTTGAACGCACGATTGACACTGATGTCGAGTGGCTGCAGATGCCTCGTTGTGCCCCCAGGAATCACAGCTGGAATTGAGTGTGTGCTCTTGATGGCTGCTTTCACAGAATCTGTTATATGGGCCCTCATGCTGTCCAAAACGAGCAAAGCTTTTTTTTGGCGAAAGAATCCTCCAGGGCGCTTGACGTAGCACTCATTCGGCCACTCCTTCATTATGCTTTCCATCATCCACCCTGTTGACTTTAAAGGAGATGCCGTTCGGGATCTTTTCTTTTGGCATTGTAATCCGCTTAAAAATCACCATTGGCGGAAGCTTTAATCCAGATGCTGTGCAGCCAAGAACACAAGTGAAATTCGTTCTCTCGTGGCCAGTGGTTCTCAACGTGATGGACGATTCATCTTTCTTGTTAACAGTCCTAGTGAGAGGCAGGTCAAACGTCAAAGGCACTTCATCCATATTTATGATCTGGTCCGGTCCGATGGAATATTCCTCTATCTTTCTTTGTGTGAATTCGCCGAAGTTTGTTATTTTTTCCTGGTAGTTGCTGACACACAGTCGTCCGCGCCCTGATGGACAGTCCCTTTCGTCTCATAAATCTGAAACACCAGGATGGTCCACCTCTAAAATTTTCAATTTTCATTTTGGTGGCGACTGTTTTGGCCTTCAGTCGGATCTGCCCGGTGGAAACACCTCGGCCGTCTGCTCTCTGTGTGTTCACCCAATCTTCAAGAAAGTCTTCAAGTTCGGGCCATCTGCTTTTATTACCTCTGAAAGCTTTTTTTGACTTTTTGCATTGAGACAGTTCTTCCCGCTGGCGTCTCCAACGTCTCACCATTGACTCATTGATGCCAAGGGTACGTGCAGCAGCTCTATTTCCTTCTTTTACTGCCAGATTGACTGCCTTTAACTTAAAAGCTGCATCATATGCATTTCTACGTTTGTTTTCCATAATGAGGGTTTGTGCATGAAAACTTCCTTTGCACTAACTGTCTCGCTCTCGTAATGTCTGTCTGTCTTGCTCTCGTTCTGTCTCTCGTACCACTCTCGGTTCCACTTTTACTTTTGCGCGCTACCGGTCTCACGCTTTTCCGGCCTCCAGCTTTTCCCGCTGGAGCCCGCCGCTTAAAGGTGGGGGGCGCGGACCGGCCATAGAGCCCATAGAGTTAAAGGTGGTGGACTATAACCTGTAAAATCCATAGATTAGCCGCACCGTTATATAAGCCGCAGGGTCGAAAAAAGGCGCGGCTTATAGTCCGAAAATGACGGTATATAAGTGCTTTGTTAATAGCTCTATTGCTCGAAGTGGAGTCGAAAGAGATGAGTTTTCAGTCTGCGCCGGAAGGTGTGTAAGCTATCTGCTGTCCTGATGTCAATGGGGAGCTCATTCTACCATTTTGGAGCCAGGATAGCAAACCCACGTGTTTTTGCTGATGGGAACTTGGGTCCCCTTGGCAGCGAGGGTGCAGCGAGCCGTTTGGCTGATGCAGAGCGGAGTGCACGTGCTGGGGTGTACGGTTTAACCATGTCCTGGATGTAGGAAGGGCCAGATCCATTCGCAGCATGGTACGCAAGTACCATTGTCTTGAAGTGGATTCTAGCAGTTACCGGGAGCCAGTGAAGGGAGCGGAGGAGCGGCGTGGTGTGGGAGAATTTAGGAAGGTTGAAGACCAGACGAGCCGCTGCATTCTGGATGAGCTGCAGAGGTCGGATGGCACATGCAGGTAGACCAGCCAGGAGGGAGTTGCAATAGTCTAGGCGTGAGGTGACGAGAGCCTGGACCAGAACCTGGGTGGCTTTCTGTGTCAGCTGGGGACAAATCTTCCTGATGTTGTAAAGCGTGTATCTGCAGCAACGAGTTGTAGCAGCGATGTTTGCAGTGAAGGACAGGTTGTTATCTAGGGTCACACCCAGATTCCTTGCAGTCTGAGTCGGGGAAACAACAGAGGTGCCGATGTTGATTGTTAGGTCAAGAGTGGGACAATCTTTTCCCGGAAGGAAAAGCAGTTCAGTCTTGTCAAGGTTGAGCTTGAGGTGATGAGCAGACATCCACTGAGAGATGTCAGCTAGACAAGCAGAGATGCGTGCGATTTTTTTTAAACTGAATAAACTACCCAGTATGAACGTTTGTATAGCCCTTATTAAAAACATTCGGTCCTCAAGTTGTAAAAATGTGCTAATAACGTTATTCTGAGAGTTATTTCCCTCGGCATTATGAACGTGCATCTAACCCACGGGACCGCGCTGTCCGGCACGTTCATGTTACGTGTTCAGTACTACATGAGTTTCTCTTTACCCATGGATGCACAATAACAACGGACCATATCGCCTTACTGCCAGCCCACGGAGCTGTAATAATGGATATATTGCACATGTTTGCTGTAATTCATCATTTGTAAAATATTATACTACATGGGCTGTATGATGTAAATCTTGTACCGTAAATCTTGTATTAAATAAAGTTAATATTACCGACGTAGATTAACGTCCTTGTAGCTTCTTATTGCACTTGCAATATACCATTAAAGGAGTTGAACGTAGCTGTTTGCAATTACTATATAATACCACGCAGGGATAAGCCAGAGTTTACAACCTTTGCATGTGGGCACAGCACGTTTTGACCCAGTTTGATTAATTCGCTATACCATATAATATCGCCCGGGGAAGTCGTCATACATATATAAATAAACATATGTGTCAAAGCTCTAATCAAATGCTTACATTAATTATATATATATATATATATATATATATATATATATATATATATATATATACACACACACAAATGAACAACCTTGTGTTTTTTCAAAAAACAAATAACAAGTTGTATTGTGTTTATTTTAGTATTGTTTTATGCTTATATAGATTACAAGTATTCTGTTAAAAAAATCCATCAAACATGATCAACAGGAAAGCCCTATGAAGGCATGTTATGGTTTGAACAAAAGTTGAGGATGGGGTCCAGACAGTTCAATCAGGAGAGACTTCATTTTGTTTAAAGAACATTTATTGACACGTCATGTGATCAATGTTAAAGTCTTTGGCGATTAGACCCCGATCCTGAAATCGTATATCTAAAAGGGGAAATGCAGCCACATGTCCACATCACTGAGGACCTGACATGGACTCATCACACTAACACCATCACCAAAAAAGCTCGACAGCGGCTCTTCTTCCTCCGCAGGCTGAGAAGGTTCAACATGGACTCCAGGATACTCTGCAACTTCTACAGGTGCACCATAGACAGTTACCTGACCTTCTACAGGTGCACCATAGAGAGGATCCTGACCTTCTAGGTGCACCATAGAGAGGATCCTGACCTTCTACAGGTGCACCATAGAGAGGATCCTGACCTTCTACAGGTGCACCATAGAGAGCATCCTGACCTTATATGTGCACCATAGAGAGCATCCTGACCTTCTACAGGTGCACCATAGAGAGCATCCTGACCTTCTACAGGTGCACCATAGAGAGCATCCTGACCTTCTACAGGTGCACCATAGAGAGCATCCTGACCTTCTACAGGTGCACCATAGAGAGCATCCTGACCTTCTACAGGTGCACCATAGAGAGCATCCTGACCTTCTACAGGTGCACCATAGAGAGGATCCTGACCTTCTACAGGTGCACCATAGAGAGCATCCTGACCTTCTACAGGTGCACCATAGAGAGCATCCTGACCTTCTACAGGTGCACCATAGAGAGCATCCTGACCTTCTACAGGTGCACCATAGAGAGGATCCTAACCTTCTACAGGTGCACCAGAGAGCATCCTGACCTTCTACAGGTGCACCATAGAGAGCATCCTGACCTTCTACAGGTGCACCATAGAGAGGATCCTGACCTTCTACAGGTGCACCATAGAGAGCATCTGCACCACCCTCAATTGTAAGGCTTTACAGAGGGGGGTGAACATCACCAGGACGGAGCTGCTATCCATGGAGGACCTCTACTCCCAGCAGCTCAGGAAGAAAGCCCTCAGGATTATAAAAGACCCCCATCACCCCAGCCACAAACTGTTGTCTGCTGCCGTCTGGCAGGCGTTACCGCAGCATCAGGACTAAAACCACCAGACTCAGTGACAGTTTCATCCCACAGGCCATAAGACTGTTAAACAACTGTTGAAACATCCATAACATTCATCTGGCTGCTACTTATTTAAACAAATAAAAAAAAAAAATTATCTAATATATCATATTCCAATAACTTGCATTTAGACTCTTATTGCACTATTTCACTATTTTTTTTTATATATTTATTTTTGTATTTACTATTTACCTGCACTATATTTTCTGTTTCTGTTTTACTGTGTTGCACTGTTGGAGGAGCCTGACCTAAGATTATCTTTGTCATAACTACACTGCAGCTATGTTTGTATGACAAATAAAAACCTTGAACCTTGAACTGTACAGTGAAGGGATCAGGCCCTTCTCAATCCAAGACATGGTCAAACCTTACACTCCAGCATGCACGCATTTTGCTCTGCATCAGCCATTCCTCCCTCACTGCAAAGTGGACCTATATGTACACCAATACATCCATGAGGTACCCCTCAACAAAGAGGATCCAGAATGGTTAAATTCTTTTTTAAACAAAAGAAGTAGCATTTAAGAATGTAGCCCTTGTACAACTATGCATGTGTGTAATAATTGCTGTCCTTATCATTAGAAATCAGTATCTAGAAATAAGTAATATTTGTGTTCCCTCTGGTGTTTTCCCAAGTAATATGAATAGTGGGTTCTTGTTTTGCGGATACAAGTGGCCGAGATGGGTTTTCTCCGCAGGGTGGCTGGTGTCTCCCTTAGGGATAAGGTGAGAAGTTCAGTCATCCGGGAGGGACTCGGAGTTGAGCCGCTCCTCCTTCGCGTCGAAAGGAGCCAGTTGAGGTGGTTCGGGCACCTAGTTAGGATGCCACCTGGGCGCCTCCCTAGGGAGGTGTTCCAGGCACGTCCAGCTGGGAAGAGACCAAGGGGTAGACCTAGGACCAGGTGGAGGGATTATATCTCTTCGCTGGCCTGGGAGCGCCTTGGGATCCCCCAGTCAGAGCTGGTTGATGTCGCCAGGGAAAAGGAAGTTTGGGGCTCTCTGCTGGAACTGCTACCCCCGCGACCCGACCACGGATAAGCGGAAGAAGATGGATGGATGGTTCTTGTTTTGAGAAATTCCAAAAATATTTGACATGTATAGCTGTTTCTTAGAAGCCACACAAAACATTACAAGACCAAAATATATGACCATGGTTGGCCCTCCGCTCCCCGCATTCTCTGCAGCATTTTTAAATGAGATTTAGTTTATACTGACTTTGAATTTGGGGTGTCTTGAAGTAACAGACGAAAATCTTCCATGTGTATTCTTTCCAGTAGTTTGAATTGTTTATGTTAGAAATGTTTTGGCACATTTGTTCCTATTCTGCTAATGGTATATTGCAGGATATTTAAAGTGGACCTATCATGCTATATTTTAAATATATATTGTAGGGCCATACCTATATAAAACATGTCTGTGCATTTTTTTTTTCAAAATACCAAACAGATCATGCATTTTAGCCATGCCTCATTTCGCTATATTTGCTCTTTCCAGCCCTGTTTTTGCAGGGGCTGATTCTGTGACATAGCTTTAATGCAAATGAGCAGCAGCTGACCACGCCCCCCTGCAGGAGAGGGAGATCAGCTGCTGGGCTCTCAGAAGAGGGGGAGGAAAAGAGATCTCCGTTTTATTCTTATATATGATTATATAGAATCATTATTCATTTGTTTTAAAGCTCAATAAATAACAAAGAAGACCTTTGACCGGCACTTTTCTAATTTTGTCTGGAAGATTTAAACTTTAACGGACATGTTGACCGGCGAAAACAAATCTAACTGAAACTCTGCCGCACTGTCCCCTCGTCCCTTGGAAGAGGCGGAGAGGTGGGTGTTTATCATCTGCTGGTGGACTAAGAGAATTACAGCGAGGGAGAGATTGCATTGAATTTGGTATTTATTGAAACATTTTACACCTTTCCTTACTAGTACTATACGTTTTAGTTACTTGTGGGGTTCTTAACATGAATACAGAATCACAGTTGCTATCCTTTTACTCCATCACATTTCAAAGAGAAATAGGCTATTGTTATTTTAACACCACAGTAATCCATCATCAGCTTTACTTTTTAGATAAGATTTAACTCACAATTGATCATAACAGGCTTCAAAATACATACATTTTAATATATTACCAAGTGGTTTCATGTACAACCCACATAAGTATCATGCTAAATTAAGCTCTGTTGCTTGGATATCACTAGATCCTGTTACATCAGCGTAATATAAATGTACATAACGATTGATGTGTAACTTAGCATAATTACTAGCTAGCCTCTAGCTGCTAACTACCGCGGCCGCCTCGTTAATATCAAATCCATCATAACAAGCCAGTACCATGCATGAACGTGCTGTTACGTGTACGCAACTTGACGTGCTTGATGTGAACGAGCCTTTTGGGGGGCGTGGTTAAAGTTGCGCATGATCTATGAGCGCACATACGGGTACTTCTCAGGCATGATGGGTAATCTGTGACGTTTCGCTCTCTCAAAAGTTGGCCCATTTTGTCTTCATGCGCCAATGAGCAACTCTCATAGGAATGAATTAGGCCCCGCCTCCCACGCAGTATCCAGTTCTTATTATTCATCCATGGGTATGAGGCAGGGCTTGAATGGGTGATCTTTTTGGTATTTTGAGCAAAACACTTCAGAGACATGTTTTGTATAGATATGGCCCTATAATATATTGTTCAAATAAAGCATAATAGGTGAGCTTTAAGTTTGATTTTCATGCAATGGTAGCTACAAGGCGGCCCTGCAGTAATATTCTGTTATTGTTCAAAAGTAATGTACAATTCGACCTTGCAGGTATATGCAGCAAAAGCGTCGTTCAACTTTTTGTCAGACAACTGCATTTATTTTTCCCGTGCTTCCCCAGAGATGTTTGCCACTCTGATGGTTTTTTCATAGATGGTTTAACTCTGCTAAATATGAACTACTCTTAAATATAAAAATAATCAAGGGTTGTCAAAAGGGCATCATCAAACATAACATCAAGCCTATACTTTAATTAAGTTTCTTTTTCAGCGGATATGACATATTAAAAGCCAGCAGATGACAGCATGCAATTAGTCTATTTATAATAATAAAAAAAAGATATGTCAAGGCTGAGGTTCAAGAAGTTTAGTCAGCAATGTGTATGTGTGTGTTTTTAATTCTTTTATTTTGAAAAAAGTAAATGTGTGTGTAAATGTTGGGTCAAACAAACACAGGATTTTCTCCGAAAAGAGAACTCTGTTTCCTGTGTGACTTTTTTCTATTTATTATGTAACTTACAGTAAATAAGGCCTATAACACACTAAAATATGTTAACCAAAACGTTTTAACTTAACCTACCTACGTTTTTTATTTTGTATTGTTTTCATTTCTAACGTTGACGTCTTGAGCAGCGACTTTTATCCATGAGAAAATGTGATTCACTCTAAATATTATTAATAAATGTGGTTTACTTGTATGTGGGCTGAGTTAGGTGACCACCATGCATATCATCCTGTCATCCTTGTCATTGATTGTCCGTTAGTAGAATGAGGGAACAGTCCTTTCTCATTTCTCAAGTCACTGAGCAGCTTTGCTCTCTGTCACTTTTTATTTATTCATTATGCGGCTTTTATTTATTCACACTGTGCTCTTCATTCAACAGATCAAACTACCTGAAACAGCATGCCTCCGCCCAATTCAGCCCTCTGTCCTTCATCTTTTCCATAAGGGAAGTCCATTAGGCTTCCCCTCTCTAACTCATCGTTGATCATGCATGTCAGCATCTCTATATTTCTATAAATGTATGTGTCATGCTCTGTTTGTCCTCCTTGTCATTACATTATGAACTGGTTATGAGCTGATTTTCTGCTCACATACCTATTAGTTCTGTGAAGATACTTCATTGATGTTTGCACCTTTCGATAACAACCTGAAAACTAATATATTCACAAGCTGTGAAGTCATTTCCAAACATCATTTCACAGAACTCTTTTTTGTATCACCGCTACTGCGTACTTCACCTCCCACACACTTGTTGGGATTTTTGTTGAACAAACACTTGACATGAGAGTCGGCACAGCATGCACAAACTTAACAATGCATGCAATCTGACAACTCTCCTAGCAAAGTAATAAAAGAAACAACACTCACAACAGGAGAAAACATTTGTAAGCAGTTCTCAGGTTTCATATTTGTATATTTTTGCCTCTACTTTGAAATGTTCACAATGTATAAAAGCTCTTTATTGTTCTCATACTGCCTGTGCTGCAGCACCTCTTTTCACCCTCTGTCTGAAACCAGAGCCCAGTCTGCTCTGATTGGTTAGCTGGCCGGCTTTGTTGTGATTGGTCATCTGCTTAGAGATGTCCCACCCATTAGCCTATTATTTAACTTGTTTTGGAGCGCTAGCCAGCCAATAGAAACACGAGTGTTACGTAGCGATGCCACTATGTCGGCGTAAACAAAGGAGTCCAATGGAGGCGCTTCAGGGGGGGGGGGGGGGGGGGGGGGGGGTGTGTGTGGGAGAGAAATTCCTTCTGGAAGGGAACTTTGGGATTTTAGTATTTGCATTTACATCATGCACTAAAACCAGCACACTACAGGAAAGAGAAAACCTCAAATATTAGCATAAATATTCAAACACACAGCTCGATATACTATACTTGGTTCTCGGAGACCCCTCGTGTTTTCCTGTATCCTTGTATAACTTTTGTGACATAATGCAGTATCACTTTTTGAGGATTCTGCTTGTGGCAGGATGGACGGTCCATGCGTTTAGTGGATCAGAAAGATTGTTACTTTCCTGAAACTCACAGCATGAGCTGGCTTCCCTCCATGGAACGTCATTTTGGAACTGGGTTTTGCCATGTTTTATATACATTATACATCTATGTTGAGTAACCGTTAGTAAAAGTGTAAATACATATTTTCTCCAATATCCGAGGCGAAATATGCAGTGGAGTTCTGCACTTCCTTTCTGATCCACCTTCCCAACTTAGAGACTGCTTTAACCTTTAAACAGGAATGTTATGTTAAAGGCCAACATAAGTTTATCAGGACATCTGAAGTGATTTAAAATGGGAGACAGGGCCACAAACTCTGTTACTGTTTAGAATAGCCAATTTTGTGTAAAGCTTCTCTGTGTCTTTGTCTAAATACACTGAGTCTTTCCATGTCAACCTTCTCTTCTCCGTCTTGAGATTTAATCTGAGATGGCAAATCTTAACTGGAATCAAAATGTATGCAATGCTGCCTGGTTCATTAATAGACTACTTGGAGAATGAGTTATCCGAACATCCATTAGTGCTTACATAAGCATCCAGCATAGGGTGTCTGGCTCTCTGAGTAAGCGGAGCACTTTGGCCTTTGTTAAGCCTAGTGATGTAAACTAAAGGCTTCAGTCATAAATGCATTTTCTAACTTTAAACTTGGAAGATACCAATTAGTATCTGCAACTGCCCACATCCGTTATATAACTGCAGTAATCATGTTACCACTCTGTAGGTTGCTGTTTATTCATTACCATCACACTGAGCTGATAGAAACCTATTTCATTCGCCTTTTTTTTTAGGCTTTACACATATGGGGTGATAGATAAATGACACAAAAATGTGAATATTTTGAACCAATTCTATAATGGCAGCGATTAACATTTTAGTCACTTTTTAATAATGAAATGTCAATATATATTTGCTCATTTTCAGGTGTATATTTGTATGTTGTGCCTCTATTGTGACATGTTGACATGCATTGAAGTGTAAAAAAAAAGGCATTATTTGTCTCATTCCTGTGCAGCAGCAACTCTTTTCAGCCTCTGTCCGAAACCAGAGCCCAGTCCCCATTTACACAGCACTGCATGTCTTATTCATGGCACAAAGGCTGCTCTTAAGATCAAGCTGAAACCTTTGCATATAATATTTCTTTAAAAAATACGATTAGTTCCACCAGTAAGGCGCATAACCACCATCATGTCACACAGGCTGTTTCACTTCATGTATTCTCTTTAATTAACTGAGATGATTAAAAGGAAATGTGAAAATGACATAGTGGACTACATTTTGCACCTACACACTATGATTCATGTAGAATCTGAGCACCATCAGTTTCAATATAACCTTAGCTGGATGAGGTGAATTAGTAACTGACATCTCTTTGTGTAACCACCCCTGCCTCGACTCTGACACTTATTTTACTCTGTGACTCATAAACATTCCCAGAAACCTCAGAGCTCATTAGACCAGCATTCTTTTTTCTCCTCTACGACTGATGTGTACAACTTCAAGGAAAGAGCAGAGGAAAAAAAACACGCCCAGACAGACTGAGTTTGCCACCTAAAGCTATACTGTAGTGCTCTGCAGTGCTGGTTCCATGCCAACCAGCCCTAAGCTGTTTACATCCCCAAAACGTCCACAAAGAAACTCTGTATGGGGAGGCACTAACAAAATATGTCGGATTATTAAACAAACATTACATCTGAGCTGTGCACATCACAGAGCGACTGGTAGAGGAGAAATGATACACTACGGACAATGTTTGGATGTGATGGCAACCCTAATAACTATTGTGTCGTGTACCCCATAGAGAATTATCACACAGTATTTTACATATTTGGAGTTCTGTGGTCGTAAATGTATTCACACTCACTGTTCTTACTAAACTTGTTTCTACTCTACCACCCCAGCATCAGATGGCAGGCAAGTGGAGTTAGCGACTAGTTTGTCAACCTAGTTGCATTTAGTGGTTAAACATATTTCCATCATTAATTGGTGGAGACTAAATCAGACTTAAAAATGAAGCGAATATTGGACTTAAATTAGTCAGGTGGCCAGAGACACGTTGCTCTGAGTCTGCTAGATGTGCAAGTAGGGAAATGTCAGGGTGATTATGCGCTGATCTACCAATCAAAGGGTTAGCGGTTCAATCCCCAGTCCCTCAGCATATACTCAACATCAAAATTGTTCACTTAGTCATGACTACTTTATTGAAGTGTACGTATGTCGCTTTGGATAAAAGCTTCTGCTAAATAACATGTGATGTAATAAGATAATAGTATTTGATTTTTTTTATTGAAGATTTCCAAGCCACTAAAGAGTTCAAAAATATATCAATGCAACTTTAAAAGATCAGTAACTAAAAGGTATGCAAGGATGTTTTTCAAAAGCAGGACTGAAGAGCAAATCATTTGCTTTTATTCTCTATTTTAAGAGGTGCACTAAATTGACCTCCCTTCATGGAACATTCAAAAATCATTTTAACATTAACATCAGTTTAATACATAATTCAAAAACTGGTTATTTTTCTGACAAAATCAATGCAAAGGTTTGACTGTGCATTTCTGTGTTTGGTGTCTATAAGTGTGACATGCTGCCTGTACCTTATATGTGTGATGACCTTCATTTGTGCAGTTACAGTGTCCTTGGTGTGCTCACTCATAATCATGGGCCATTACCTCTATTATGATGAAGCTCGATTCACCATGGAGGAACAAAACACACACATAATAATGGACCATGGGTACACCCTCTCCCTTGGCTGTTTTTTGTGAGTGTCTCTCACAGTGAAGGACTGTGTTTTGCATCTGAGCCATCTGGTACAAGAGTCATACTCTTCATTGGGCTTGACAAGGTTTTATAAAATTAACGGTTGTAGAGTTTGTCAACTCATAAAACGTAGCACCAAACAAAACAAGAGTTGTTTTTTTACAGCAAATGTCGATCGTTAGCTAAACTTCTCCTCTGAATAGTCCAATAGTAGCAACGATAACTAGGCATGGCAGTCCTATCAAAATGCGTAATTGATGTAAATGACACCGAACTGTCTTCTTTAGAATTTTCCGAATATAAAAAGTTTAAGGAATAGATTAAACATTTGCTCAGTAGTAAACGTTTACATGTCTCACAACAGTACTTACAGTGGCATTTCTTACTAGCCCAAGGGTTAGCTTTATTGTATTTAGATAAACCCAATCCCTTGACAATTGGAGATTTGAAAAAGAGTCAGGTTTACCTTTTTTTTTTACTAGTGCTAACGTTGAAAAGTAAGCAAGAGGCAATAGCCATTAGCTTAAGCTAACCAAAGCCAGAGACTAGCTTATGTTTCAGTTTCAAACATTTAGAAGTAAGTTTAAAAAGGTCCTTTTTTTGTTAAAACATTACCCAAGAAATTTGAGTGGCACCTTCATATTTGCCATGTGAGATTGAAGAGTTTGACAGACATTACAACACGTACAAAGAAGAGTAGAGGTTGAAAATGGTCAGTTGATCTTCACTGTGTAACTTTGTTTTCCTTTTTTTTCTGTCGCTAACATGCAGACTCTACGGCGAGCTAACAAACTGCACATACCTGGTGGCGGAGAAGATGGACTGCTTCTGGCCCAACAGACTGGTGGATGAGTTCTTTATCCGAGTCCACCAACACTACTTCCACGACTGCTCGCTGTCTGGACGGCTTCTCCAGGACCCGCCAAATCGCATCCTGGGGCCCTTCATTGCAGTGCCCATCCTGGTCACCCTCCTCATGACGGCCTTGGTGGTGTGGAGGAGCAAGCGCAGTGAGGGGATTGTGTAGTGAAGGGAAAAGGGGGCCAGGGTAACAGAACTCAAAACAAGAGGTACTTTTTGTCGCTAAGGTTTCGTCATATTCAACCCTCAGTGGCCAAAGAGTCTCTTTTTCTTGGTGGATATTATTTTAATAGGACCTGAATCACCTCACTCTGGACCTGGAAATGGATCCGATTTATATATTTAAAATCAGGGACATTGATTTCAATCATTTCTTTGGATAACCGAGCGAAGAGAAACCAAACTGTGCTCTTGAATCTGATGTGGACCAGGTGTATTGCGGAAAAATGTTGTAAATATGAAAAAAAACACTATTGAAAGACACTGCTTCAAATAATCGTGGCTTCGGTGATGATGCCAAAACTCACACAAACAACTATTTTTGGAGACCAAGAAAGTAACTGTTACATACTACACAACACAGGCTACGAAATGACAGTTACTCCAACTTCTCTAAAGGAACCCAGGTATATCAGATGTTATGTGCAAATATACATATACTGTAAATATACACAGTGTGTACAATAAGGGATGCAACTGTCAGTGAATTGTCAATATGTCTTTATAACACAGTCAAGAAACCCTATTACACTAAATTAATTTCTATCGGATGCAAATTCTGTGTTTCCATGTCATGCAAAGACACCCCATTTTAACACATGTGCATTATTAGGAATATATCATCTTTATCGTGCAGATGGCTTATAGTCACACATTCAAGATACAGTGGGAAAAGAATCTGTCTGTTTTTAGTTTTAATATTTAATTTCCCCCGCTCATCAGACCTCATGCCCTCAATCTATAGGCATACCCAGAGCTTAGTCTCCCTCTGAATGGGAAACGGAGATAGGTTTCTGCTGCATATTGCAAACTGATCCAACTGGTGGAAAGATGCAGGAGATAATGATGTCACATACTGAGGATTGGCAGGTGTGTGATACAGGTGAAAAACAGCATGGCACCGAGAAGACTGTCACTAGGGTCAAGGCCCCAATTTGGAGGGACTGTGATGACAGCTTTCCTCCTCCACAACCAAAATGAAGAACTGCCAGCAAACACACAGGTGGATGAAGCTGAAACCAGAGACCAGAGGCCAAGGTAAATAGTGCAGAAGTTTGGGGACTGCAGACAGTTAATTAACCAAAACATATCACAGTCTTTCTGATTTTCCTCCCTCACACACCTCTCCTATCCGTGTTTGTTACCATATACAAAGACACTATCCGAACGATTTAATTTAGGCAGCTATGTGAAAATGTTCCAAGAAAGAAAAGAGAACAAACAGTAGGAAAATCACAAATCTCACTACAGAGAGAACATAAAACGATGGATTAGCCAACGCACATCTCTGCTGAACACTGCCTAAAGCACAGTTTGTGTATCATGGACCTTAGGTTTTATTGATTTGTGATCTCTCCGTTTGGAAGAGTGCGCTGCGCGAACTGTTTTGTCATTGATATTTTTGAATGCTCTCTTTCCTTTATATATTCATTGACATGTAACCTGCCTGTCAGCATAACACTCTAAAGCACACCCACACTTACACAACATGATCTTACCTTTTACTTTGTGCCAAATTCTCTTGGAAAGCGGGCAACGTTCGCTTTGAAATGTCTAATTTTCTGTTGGAGTGACTTCGAATTATTGACATTTAATCTATGATCATGACAAAAGTTGAATAAAACGTCTGATCACTGTCTGATACACTTGGGATTGGTCTTTATTTTTCTCATGGGTCAAAATGAACAGTACAAATGGCTGTGTTTAATATGAATGATGAATCCTCCAATAATGTATGCGTGGCTTAGTTCACATCATTGAGTCATAATGCATGCACTGGGTTCAAGCCACTGTCATTTGCTGAATTGTACAAAAAAGTGAAACTAAAAACTATATTTAGTTAAATGTAAAAAAAAGGCCTGTAGTTATTAGGTCAGAAAGCATATGTATAGCATAGGATTATGTGGGAATTAAGTCCTATCACTCCGCCATTCAGATGAAAAAGAAACCCTGGGTAAACTTATCGAATTAATAACGACACATATTTTTCCCAACTGCTTCATATCCGATAAAAAATACTAATTTGTCCTCTCAAAGCAAAAGTCCTAAATCCTTTTGGTTGCAGTGTGATGTCGGTTGAATTTTCTTTGTTGTGCAGGTTGGTTAGCTTTGTGTAGGATGGAGAAAGCCTGTTGAAATAACAACAAGTCAAGTGGAATGTCAATGAAGACAAGTCTATGTCAACTGTCATGTCAAAGGTCAAGTAAATGGAAACAAGTCAAAGTCAAGTACCAAGTAATTTGAGAGAAGTCTAAATCAAGTAATTTGAGACAAGTCTAAGGGAAGTAATTTGAGACAAGATTAGGTCAAGGGTTGAGTAATTCGAGAAAGGTCTCAGTCCAGGATTAAGTATTTGAGACAAGTAGAAATCAAGTGTCAGTCACTCCAGAAACGTTGAACTCTACTCATAGTTATTCAAGACTAGTCTAGACTCTACAGTATGTCAAGCAATTATTCATTTGAAGCAATTCTAACATGACTGTCTCAAGTCATTTGAACTAAATCCAAATAAATCGTTAAGTCTTAGTCAAGTGTCAAATCCTTCAAACCAAGTTTCAAATGAAGTCATGAGGTCATTGGGGTAATTCATTAAAATGACCTTCAATCATATCTTTACACTTCTCTGGGTCAATACTGTCCTTTCTATAGCGCTAACTGAGTATTTTCATGCAAGGTTTTATGCTGCCCTATTTTTATTTTCCTGGGATTTTACCAGTCAATACTTGAATATTCTTGCTTTCAACCCAGCAGCTGGTCGTAGGATTGCTATTGCAGTGATTAGGACTCTCACAACAGGCTGATTTGTACATGTAACTTTAAAGAAAGTAACCGTACACTGCCTGCCACATGGATTTTTAATGAGAATGTTTAGGCATCGCACCGCTGTCTGTTGCAGAGGTAGAACTCACTTAACAAAGTAAACTTGTGACCTTCACCTTAGAAGAACCCAAACTGCTTACTTAACTGGCACAAACGTCTCAATTGAGGCTCCACTAGTGATTAGTCTTGCATTGCCAGACCCATCTCCACAACCCTGTCTGTCTGCACCCAGTATGTCTCTGCTATAGGGGAACAAAACACTACTAACTGGATGCAGTAACATTGCCTCTGCAAAACAGTGTTGGACTAACCAAGCTACTGGTGACTGACTTGTCACCCTTTCTATTTTGGCATTTGCAATGCTTCTTATTCATTTAACAACCCATTTAATTATTGTTCCCAAAAGTTAAAGAAAAACACTTTTATTTAATATAGACATTGACTGCTGCACTTTAACCTCTTAAGCCCTGAGCCTGTTTTTCAGGTTTCAGGCTCGAAAATGCCACTAACACAACAAAGACTATATCTTCACTTCTAAAAGGGGTACATTAATAATATTTTCTCTCAAAGCAAGGTTACATCTGTGAGTTGGATGTAGAAGTGTCAGAATCAATATAGATGTTTTTATGTTAAAGTAAATTCAGATGGAACATAGTAAAAACATGTAAATTCTAATGTCCGCTTAAAAAAAAAACATTACTTATAGTGAAAACCACCCTTGAATGATGGGTTAGTAGACTAAAAGCTTTAGGAATCCAAACTATAACATATAATAAGTACCCTGTATCAAGATTGATGCAACAAAGTGAAATTTGACCTTTTTAGAGAGGTTTAGAAAAATAAAGTCCAGACGGACTCACCTCTGGGTAATTTGGGAACCATCAGTTCCATTTGACCTTTTTCACTGTAAAAATCATTTTATTACTTTGAATTATCATTATAGGTATTCATTCCATCCAAATACAACTGTTGTGAAAAAAAAATAAAATAAATACTCTGTTATCCTCTTTGGCCCCCCGGACCCGTTTCCGGGGCCGAAATCGCGTCATTTGTGGGAAACAATGTCAAAGGAACCTTAATATTTAATAAACTATGAATATTTTATATCCATATAACGGGAAAAAACTAATTTAACTGATCTTTTTTTTTTTTTTCAAAAGAACACAATGCTAACAGTGAGCCTCTGAATTAGCCCCGAGCGAAAAATGCTAACCTATTACTGCACCGAAACTCACTCCTAGCTCCCTTTTTACTTATCCTAGGGGCACATCCAACACATCGTTGATGATCGTAAAGACACAGAATCTAACGGTGCCCACCTCAACACTGAAAGATACAAACTTGCGACGTTATCAACAAAAACGTACATCAAAACAAGTGGCGCTAGGTACTAACATGCGCTAGGCTAACATGGCTTACCTACCTCTTTGTCTGGTCTAAACTGGTCTTCAATGGCATTAAAACGATAAAAACGATGATGTAGTTCATCCATAGGTTAATATACAATGTGGCTGTGTCCCCTTTGAAATGTTCTGATAATCTATAAGCAATAAAACTGCAATTCCGTTATCTGCTGTCCGCTCTGTGCTCCGTGCGCTCTGGGTCCTGCAATTCCTGCTTCCTTACGCAGTAAACAATAAGTAAAGTCTGCTGCGTAATGTGCTTACACTGGCTGGCATTCTTTATACTTTAAGCAGGACCATATCTCTGGAACCCATTGGTCGATTTGGGTGATTTACACCTTTTTCTTAACCATTACATCCAATAGAATCGATGGGCAGTTCCCAAATCCACGTAAACATTACCATTGCGTACGTAATAGAGAAGCAAACGAAGCATATCTGAAAGTACAAGCCTGGACGGCAAAACTTTATACCCAGTATATTGCCATAAATATGATGATGGATTATCAGTAAAAATGTCTACGTGACACAAAGACATTGGATTAACCTTGAGCGGCGTTTTTATTACGTTGAACACAACTTTTGATCACAAATCAAAAAAGGTAAGACGTAATTATTGTAATATTTTTGAAACCGGATGTTGTTTACTTTCTCTTTTCTGGCTGATAGCTCCAGGAATTCGGGGTCGTACAGTGATGACATTACATGTGTGGAATCTGTGGAGTCTCAGCTTTAATCGGATATCTTGTTTGTGCAGTTACGATAAGTAATAAGGGCATTTCTACCGTGAGTGCTGTGCAAAGGTCCGTTAGCATTAGTTAGCATTTTTTCGCTCCATGCTAATTCAAAGGCTTGGTATTACTCTTGTGTTTCTTTTAGCTAAACATGGTTCACATTGTCAGTTAGCTGAGTTTCTTAACGTTAAAAGGGTATCGAACATTAACAGTTTCATAAATGTTAAGAAGCCCTGAGACATAGTCTCGTAAAAAAAACGGTGGGAGGGGTCCACTGGGGGGATCCTCGGGCTTAAGAGGCTAATGTATCACTTTAATAGAACAACACATTTTGAAACATCCACATAAATGTCCTTTATCTTTATTATATATCTGCCATAAATATTATATCAACACTGTGGGCCATTATACAGTCCCATTAAAGCTCTTTGTTCATGTCACCAAACTTAAAAGTATAACAAATTGTAAATCAGTTCACACATCATGACTTTTGGTGCTGACATTTTTTGACGGTCACAATTTTTTCATTAGTACAAATGACAGATAAATAAAAGATACGATTCCAAAAATAATCCAACCAGTAATGATAGAATAATACAAATACTCAAAACAATATGTTTTAGAGGGTTTGCTGTCAGCTTTAACCTTTCCCATCTACGCTTACTCATCTTATTAGAGACTGCACTCTCCCTGGTGAATTATTCATGGAGGGGAAAGGCAACCTGAGGAGATGCAGATGCTGAAGCTTCACATGACTGCAAGGGCAGCGGATATTGTGACAGCAGCAATGAAGCACCAAACTATTAATTGTTGTTTTATTACCAAGGACAGCGAGTAGGTGGGGGTCAGAGGGGTCAGGCTCGAAGATGCAAAAAGTCCAAAATATCTGCCCCGAAGTGTTTTTCTCGTTTGTTGAAAAGGTTTATTAAAAGGTCACCTATGCAAAATCTACTTTTTCATTTATTTGATATACATGTGTCCCCTATGTGTTACAAGATTGTGAAAGCAAGTATTATCTCTCTTTTTGTCCCGATTCATTTATATAAAAACCTGTCTGGAAATTAGCATATCAGATTTTGGCCACTTTGTGATGTCATAATGTTTTTTGGGTTGTGTAACCATTAGCCAAAAACCAACCAAGGTAACACTCGCCCCCCCCCCCCCCCCCCTTATCACCTGAATCTCCTCCTAGAGCACCATTAGGTGCATTCACACCGCAGTACTTTTCCCACAAAGGTTCATGAGAACTTAGTTCATGAGAACTCTTTTGTCGCGTTCACACCAAAAAGAGCCGGTACTAAAATTAGTTCATGAGAACCTTTTTACCCCCACGAAAGTCCCTGCTAGAGAGCAGGGACTTTCGAGCGGCTCTCTTGTGAGAAAAGAGCTATATTTCTGATTGGCTGGGCGGATTGCAAACCACGCCCCCTAAAACTCCCAAAAAGTTTTGTGAAGCCGCCATTTTATTATCCTTGCATTAGCATTATTAGCATTAGCCCAGCGCAGAAACGCAGAGAGACTAACTTATGGCAACACAAAATAAAACATGGGAGCGGTGGAGATGAGGAGGTGTCGGCGTTCTGGCGATTTACTCGATTTACCAACTCCGGGGACTTCCGGCCGGGGACTTTGGGCGGCGGTATACGCCGTGAAGTGGTTTGCGGCCTGCCAGTAAACCCAAAGCAGAAGAAGAAGAAGTGACGTCAGCGGCTTCATTTGCCTAATCCTCCCCCAGGGACTTATTCCGGTGTGAACGCGATCTGTACTTAGTTCATGAGAACTAAAGAGTTCTCATGAACTAAGTTCTCATGAACCTTTGTGGGAAAAGTACTGCAGTGTGAATGCGCCTATTGTGTTTTTTCTAACCAAATATCTCTCAGAGGGGCGTGGACAGCAGCAGCTCATTTGCATTTAAAGCTACAGACAAATAATCAGCGCTTTTGAAACAGGGCTGAAACAGAGGGGTTTATGGGATGCTGCAATGCATGATCTTTTTGGTATTTCGAGCCAAACACGTCAGAGACATGTTTTGTATATCTAAGACCTATATATTGTTGGAAAAGAGTATAATTCAAATCTTAAATTAAGGCACAACAGTGATACCACTGACTGATTGTTGTCTGTATAGATAGAAGCTTCTTTATAAGAAGTAATATTGTACACTGAAACCAACAGTGAACTACAAGTTAAAAGGAATGTGCAATAACCTTACTAAATCAAGGAGAAATGCTTGAACTAAGCACTTTTTTCACTTCAAAGAGCACATACTGTATCTATGTCCGTTCTTATAGTTCTGATTATGCTTAAACATGTGTACAGTTAATATTTATAAGCTCTTCTGAAAAGGAGATGCATGATAACCCTCATCAGGAATATTAATACCTGCACTCACTTAGCTGAGGCTTATCTTCTAAAGACTCTTCATTTTCAGAAGTCACTAATGTTTGAGCTACAGGTGAGTAAGAAGGGGTTACAATGTACCTTCTCTAGTGGAAATTAGTTCTCCACTCTTATGGACGGACTATTCATTTGAATCTAAATAAGGCTTGAGAGAAATCTTGATTTTGCCAGATTAGATCTCAAGATTTTCCATTGCAGAGAATCTCAAGTTGACCTGTTTCACCACAGAACGTATCAATTCTGTCTCGGTGCTTCATACAAATCGATAATTTTTTCCCTGCCATGTTTTCATTTTGATTGGTTGTCTGTTGGGGCGTTTGTCAGCGAAAATAGGTTAAACTTTAATACGCTTTACATGAAACTTGGTGAAAGGGTCTAGTACGTACCAAGGAAGTATGTTAAATAGTGTCACTGATGTGAATCCCTGTCCGGATACATGCACATTATTTTACTTATGGAAGTGGCTTTGGCTGAAGTCTGCACTCTATCCAAATGCCCTTCACATTTTTTCATTGCTCGGCTATTTCAGTTTTTTTAAGACTCTGTCTTATGACTCCATTTCCTCTTTAAAAATATGTGAAGTATAGATTATATAAGTAGTAATATAACCACATCCACGTATACAAAACTCTGCATCAGGCAAAACTATTTAAAATGTCAAAGATACTGTAAATGTGCATGTATCAGTGATTCTGATACATGAGATTAAGTAAGAAACATTAATAATGATTGTAATTTTAACATTGGATGTATCCTTTATATACACACACACTCATATATTTACATGTTTTAAATAGTACTAGGATCATATCATATGTTTAAGAATTTATTTTTGAACAATTTGCTTTCTGTTTACTACTGTCTTATATAAAAAGACATATGCTCTTTCTCACCTCTGCAGCTGAGTGAATCTGTGTCCCTCTGGAGAAGAGAGAACTTCCTCAGAGCGTGAGACCAACCTGATCAAAGTGTTTAATTGAGACAGCACTACCTGATACCAAAGAGGACAAGTTCAGGAGGACTCCTAAGTAGAGGAAATAAAGTACAGACAGATACCGCACTTTAAAAAACAGACCGGGGCTTCACTTGGCTGTGATGGGTTATCTGGTTTAATTGTGCCTTCTCCTAAAAGAATACTCAATAGATCACTAACCTCCCACCTAACGTGTGTCTCCCGCTCAATGTAATCTATAGCTAGACAGGATCTCTCAGCTGTAAATCATTACAGCGGTTCGGTTTATAGTGAGGAGAAAGAAAATGGAAACTCCCCTTTGGAAAACCATTCAACCTTGATGACATGAAAGTGACCCGAAGACAAATGAGATCCACCTTCCCTGTCTCTCCTTTTATAGTTCAAATGTTTGCTTTTTTATGACATCATCAAAAGTTATTCCTGCACTAAATGTTATGATTAATAGCAAAAGCAATTTTTACCATGTGGAATAATAGGGTTATATAATGTTTTTTAATCTGTTGATGTCAGCTCACCCTTTTTCCTTAAAGTATCCATCTTCCCTTCATAATCTACTTATATTCATCTTTCTTTCCTTTCACATTCTATCTACAAATGTATTATGTGGAGTTGATATTGAATACAAATGATAGACGTACCAGCAGTAGTTTTCACTTATAAAGCCGTTGGGTCAATTTACAACAATTGTGTTCCTGTCATCGGCCCTTGCAGCCAAAGAACCATCCCGACCTACTGGGAATCTACTCTATCTTCAATAGTTACTCAGTCCCTGGTTGTAGTCTTCACTTTAGGCGCTTTCACACCAAGTACTTTTCCCAGGAATAGTTCCCGGAACTTTTCCCCAGAACTATCTTGTAAATCGCGTTCACAACGGAATAAGACCCTGAGGGAGCCGCTAACGTCACTTCTTCTTCTTATGCTTTGGGTTTACTGGCAGGCTGCAAACAACTTCACTGCGTATACTGCCGCCCGAGGTCCCGGTAGTCCCCGGAGTCGGGGACTGGCTTCAGTAGAAGCTGCTGGGAGTCTTCGCCAGAAGCGCCAGCACCTCCTCATCACTCCACCGCTCCCATGTTTTCTTTTGTGTTGCCATAAGTTAGTCTCTCTCCGTTGGTGCGCTGGGCTAATGCTAATAATGCTAATGTGAGCGAATAAAATGGCGGCTTCACAAAAACCTTTCTGAGTTTTACGGGGCGTGGTTTGCAATTTGCCCAGCCAATCAGAAATTGGAACCTTTTTCTCCCCATGAAAGTCCCTGCTCTCTAGCAGGGGCAAAAAAGGGGTGAAAAGGTGCGCAAAAAAAGTTATAGTTCCAGATATTTTTGGTGTGAATGCAAAATCCCAGGAACTATCAGAACTATTCCTGGGAAAAGTACTCTGGTGTGAAAGCGCCTCTTGTCAGTATTTGGCCCTTAACGTTTGACACTGTCATAAATTGAACAGCCTAGAGACCAAAGACATCATTTTTCTGACAAAACCTGTCTTCAAGTGCAATCCAACACCCCGTTTGTGAATGTACAGTATATAAAAGATTTTCTATGACGACAACAAAATAAAATATCCCTGCCATTGATGGATTATACCATTTAAATTAACATTTCCTTCCGACACAGTTCATTGTTTAACAAGCTGTGAGCTGGGAAATGAAAAGAGAGCTGAAGACTTGAAAAAAGACTGACGGAAGTTGTGGAGGAATACGATTAAAGTCCTTCTGATATCCCCACCAGCCAGACACCATGATGTCTTTCACATATGTGCGTACAAGTTATTTTCAGTGCTCTGTACATGTCCGAATTATATTCCTCATGTTCCCAAGTGCCTCATTTGTATTTCGGTCTTGTTCACAATTTCCCAACGGAACCTGAAGCAACATATCAATCTGACAACAGGCAGTCTGGGAGATGGGACCCCAACAACTTCCCAAAAGAGTAGATTAACTCGCCTGGAGTTTTTCTGATGTCGCAATTATAGATAAATGCTTCCATTTCAGCATGGTCGGAAAATAAAGTCGGAAAAACTATTTACCAAGCATATATGCTAAGGTGCATGAGTCAGTAGCAATTTATCTTTACAATCATATTAAACTGTTTCATAAGAGCAGACTCACACAGCACTCTGCATCTTTACTTCCGGTACAGCTGTATGGTTCAGTATGATAGAAGTCATGGCAACTTCTGATTGGTTGAACTGATAAATGTGAATGTCCTCAATGAACTGGTTGAGTTGGAGGCAGGACAATAACTAAATATGAAATAATAAAGAAAAACCCAGTCAATTAAGTGGCAAAGATACACAGTACACAATTACTTAGAAATAGAAATAAACACAGATATATAAAAAAACAATTTTAGAAGTAATGAAATTGTTTTTTTTAATCGCCAAAAAGAACTCTAAAAAGTGTGGCTATTCAAAATTGCTATTCTGTCTGGTTAGTTGAGGTCAAAGTTTTAATTAAGGTATAAAAATTAGAAAAAAAACAGCAACAGCATGACTTGAACCAAAGAAGGGGTGTTAAT
The DNA here is from genome assembly GCA_902827135.1 of Harpagifer antarcticus. NCBI lineage: Eukaryota > Metazoa > Chordata > Actinopteri > Perciformes > Harpagiferidae > Harpagifer > Harpagifer antarcticus. The sequence continues at coordinate 15,871,648 of CADEHL010001005.1, forward strand.
ACGTCCCTCACCATCCCATCCTCCACTTATCCTCCACTCATTTAATAAACAACATATATGATTAACAGTCTACCTCTCCAGTGACTATACCAGGTCATTTCATTTTCTCTCAACAGCATTACAGGACTGTCTCAGAAAATTAGAATATTGTGATAAAGTTCTTTATTTTCTGTAATGCAATTAAAAAAACAAAAATGTCATACATTCTGGATTCATTACAAATCAACTGAAATATTGCAAGCCTTTTATTATTTTAATATTGCTGATTATGGCATACAGCTTAAGAAAACTCAAATATCCTATCTCTAAATATTAGAATATCATGAAAAAGTATACTAGTAGGGTGTTCAACGAATCACTTGAATCGTCTAATTAACTCGAAACACCTGCAAGGGTTTCCTGAGCCTTGAAAAACACTCAGCTTGGTTCAGTAAACTAAATCACAAGTATGGGGAAGACTGCTGATCTGACTGCTGTCCAGAGGACCGTCATTGACACCCTCCATCAGGAGGGTAAGACACAAAAAGAAATTTCTCAAAGAGCAAGCTGTTCACAGAGTGCAGTTTCAAAGCACATCCACAAAAAGTCTGTTGGAAGGGGGAAATGTGGCAGGAAACGCTGCACAACCAAGAGAGATGACCGCAGCCTTAACAGCATTGTGAAGAAGAGTCGCTTCCAGAATTTGGGGGAGCTTTAAAGACAGTGGACTGAAGCTGGAGTCCAGGTATCAAAAGTCACTGTTCACAGACGTGTCCGGGAAATGGGCTACAATAGCCGTATTCCCATGGTCAAGCCACTTCTGAACTCAAGACAACGGAAGAGGCGTCTGACTTGGGCTAAGGAAAAGAAGCACTGGACAGTTGCACAGTGGTCCAAAGTCCTCTTTTCAGACGAAAGCAAGTTTTGTATTTCATTTGGAAGTCAAGGCGCCAGAGTCTGGAGAAAGGCTGGAGAGGAGCAAAATCCAAGTTGCTTGAAATCCAGTGTGAAGTTCCCACAGTCAGCGATGGTTTGGGGAGCCATGTCAGCTGCTGGTGTTGGTCCACTGTGTTTCATCAAGCCCAGAGTAAATGCAGCTGTGTACCAAGAGATTTTAGAGCACTACATGCTTCCGTCTGCTGAAAAGCTCTATGGAGATGAGGAATTCATTTTCCAGCATGATCTGGCACCTGCCCACAGTGCCAAAACCACCAGTAACTGGTGTACTGACCATGGCATTACTGTCCTCGATTGGCCTGCAAATTCCCCTGACCTGAACCCCATAGAGAATATGTGGGGTATTGTGAAGAAGAAGCTGAAAGACACCAGACCCAACAATGCTAAGGAGCTAAAGGCCGCTATTGAAGCATCCTGGGCATCCATAACACCTCAGCAATGCCACAGGCTGATTGCCTCCATGCCACGCCGCATTGATGCAGTAATCCGTGCAAAAGGATTCCCAACCAAGTACTGAGTGCATTAATGGACATTTTCAAATGTTTGATTGTGTTTTGCTGTTATAAATCTTTTTTTTTTACTTGGTCTGAGGAACTATTCTAATTTTTTGAGATAGGATTTTTGAGTTTTCTTAAGCTGTATGCCATAATCAGCAATATTAAAATAATAAAAGGCTTGCAATATTTCAGTTGATTTGTAATGAATCCAGAATGTATGACATTTTTTGTTTTTTTAATTGCATTACAGAAAATAAAGAACTTTATCACAATATTCTAATTTTCTGAGACAGTCCTGTATATCAACTGATTGCACTACCAGGTTCATGAGCATAGTAGGAGGATGTTACACAATTGAGATTGCATTGCCTTTTGAACCTGATTAGCAAGCAAACATTTGAAACCTCAGGAATTGCTCATGAGGTCATTGGTGTAGGATGCAGGCAACATATAAACAGGTGTTGTGTAGAAATGTTTAACCTAACCGTGTAAAATTACACTTCCATACAAAAAAAGTGCTTTCTTAAATTGAAAAAATATATATTTACTTAATATAAATATGTCAAGGTTGACTTCTGTATACATACAAACAAAATACATTTACCTTTTAACATTGCAGTTTTGTTTTAGACATGTCACTTTTCTATTACAAAATACAGTGAAAGGAAGCATTTTTGTTTTTTTCATTTAAAAACAAATTACGTGTTTACCTTCAGTCATGAAGAGTGGAGCTAATTGAGTCAAACGCAGGAGACTGCAGGCAACAGGAAGTTGGAAAAATAACTTGCAAAAGATGACATAACAAAACCAAGGATCCAAAAGAGACTGTACTCGAGAACCTAAATACAAATGTATCTGATGAGTGGCGGACGTGCAGGTAGAGAGATGTGTTGAGAAGCTCAGGTGAAGGGAACAAAGTGATTAAACCGGAGTTAAGTTAGGGAACTGATTGGCTGGGGGGAAATTCTGGATACTGGTGAGGAGTTGATTGGCTCAGAGGAAAGTGAAGCATTTAGATTGAAATGATACATGAACACTTGGGGCTTGAATGTGTGATAAGAGAAGAAAATAAAGTAAAAAAGCTTGGAAAAGCAGCAGAATATTTCATCTGCAAAATATTGAACTAACTTGATGGCGATTGATCTGTCGCCATGGCAACGGTATTTGATGACACCCCATAATATGCTTAGATATGTTGATGGCTGCATCGTTACCAAACCTGTGAAGTTTTGGGCTGTTGGGAGCATTTTCACTGAAGTTATGAGAAAACCGTGTTTCATACGATACGATATTACTTTATTTGTCAGATCAAGTCTGAAATTTGACTTGCGTCACAGCAGCTCCATGTCCAACATCAGCAGACAAATATCTAGACAAAAATACATGAAACACAAACAACACACATTTAACATAACAGCACAATCAGTGAGAGAGAAGCTGCTCAAAAAGCCTTCAGCTGCATTTGATCTGGGATTTAGCTCTGTGTTTACTGTGAGGATTGACTGATGCACAAAGGAGTGCTTCAGTCTGACTTTATTGAATGGTGGGACCCTGTATCTCCGATTAGATGGTAGCAGTTCATATTCACTGTTCAGAACATGGTTTGGGTCAGAGATGATGTTGTTGGACTCACTCCCGAGGGATGTCATCCAATAACGAAGAACACAGGTGGCTTGGTGTATTCGTAGGAGGCCAATCGCATTGTAGCTCCAGCATAGCCTCGCGGCTGTAGCAGCATAGAGGCCGAGGCTCCTCGCCATACCTGTTCGCAACACGTTCTCACTCCCAACCCGTCACATGTTGACGGACGGTCAGGGCCCCTCCCCGTCACTCTATTACATACAGGGTACCCCTTGAGAGTCAGTTTTCAACGGGCAGGGCATCCCATTGACTTGCATAGAGCTCCCTGAACGTTGGTAATACACGAGTTGAGATCGCGGCGAAACAAAATGCACTCCGCAGATCCATTCTCACAGCGTTTATCAACCTTTTTCTTCCTCAATATCAAGCCACACTTATTGTTTTTACTTCTTTATTTTAATTGAATAATGTAGGACTTTTGTTGCCGTCAGTTATGGGGAGAGTAGGGGCTCAGAATACTGAAATCTGTATTGTTTCATAGTTTTTTCCTTCTAATTTTGTATTCTTTTCTAAACCACACACTGTTATTTACTCAACAATAACACATAACTATCCTTGTGTTTATTTATTTGTTTGATTAATAAACACAAGTTGGAGTCCGTCAGGACCGAGGGTCGGAGCAGCTCAGTAGTTGCTTTAGAGAATTTTACACCCGGAAGTAAGTGTTCTCTCCGCTTCGCTTGACAAACCCCGTGACATCCCACCTCACAGGTGTGGCATATCAAGATGCTGATTAGACAGCATGATTATTGCACAGGTGTGCCTTAGGCTGGCCACGATAAAAGGCCACTCTGAAACGTGCAGTTTTGCTTTATTGGGGGGGTCTGGGGGGGTCCGAAAACCAGTCAGTATCTGGTGTGAGGGGTAGGGTTAGGGTTAGGGTTAGGGTAATGTTGTGAATCGAGCGGCCCATGGTGGTGGTGGGGTTATGGTATGGGCAGGCGTATGTTATGGACGACGAACACAGGCCACTCGAAGAAATCTCAAACTGTCCCGCAGATGTCTTCACGGCTGGGCCTTTTGACAATTTTCATAGGAGTTATAGCAATATCGTGTTTTATTGCAAGGGATGCGTTGCCATGGCAACAGCTTTTGAGGAAAACTCACTAATGGCACATAGACATGTTGAGGGCTGGACCCTTTACTGTCATCTGAAGTCTGGTGGTGTTTTGACCATTTTCATATCAGTTACGACAACATCGTGTTTTAAGGTGAGGGATGCGTTTCCATGGAAACGGCATATGGTGAGATGTCAGATTTGACGTAGAGCTGTTGAGGCATGGAGAGGTGATATACAGGAGAAGATTGTGGGACGACCGGACTGTGTCCATTGGAGCAACAGCAACATCGTGTTATATGGCGAGGGAAACGGCATATGATGACACCCCATAATTGACGTAGAGCTTTTGAGGGCACGACCATAAACCATTATCTGAAGTCTGCTGCTCTGAGCATGTCAGTTGGAGTTATGACATCATTGTGTTCCATGACACAGGTGTTTAATTATAGGATGTATCTCTGGAATTATGAAAGTTATGAATAAGAAAAGTAATAGCAATCGATTCCCGACCGAGCTGAACGTTTTGATGCGATGTGGAATGTGGGAGAAAAAGAGCAGCAAAATAACCCGGCGGAATAATAATAAAGAATTGTGTGCGTAGCATAACAAGTAGTTGGAATGCTGTATCAGCATTCCCACTAAAAAACACAGTAAATAGCAAACAAGTTAACTCACAATATATGATATATCAATGATTGTGCTTTGTTAACATTGCCATTGCGATAGTATATTTATGAAGGTATTTAAAGCCATTGACCTTCTACTTTCCCCCTATTTTGTATGTACTCTTAATATATATAAAACTTAATATCAAATATAACATATTAAAAAAAGAATTCAATAACGTGCTTTAACCACTAGGCAGTGCACACAAGGTACACAAAGCATACAATGCCATAATAACTTTGTATTATTAGTGTAGGACACTTAACATCTGAAGATGTGTAGTTTTATTCATGTTTCCACATCATTTTACAGGATATTGCTATATTATTTCACATGTTTTACTTCTACGCATTAATATCTGATTTGTAAAACATCACAGACAGAAAGGTATATCCGTAATTTAATGGTAAGCTATTGAAATTCTGATTCCATGGATGTGTCTCTCATCACCCAAAACCCCTGACTATTCTTTCAACTCAGGATTTACATTGTTATATTCAAAGAAAATCAGTAATATCTTTAAAAAAGTCCATTTATATCAGCTGTGCACCGTTATGGTGTAAATATAACCTATCTACCAATTGAATCAAATATAAAAGTCAGCCGAATTAATGTTGATACTGCAAGGAGATGTATTGTGTGAAGAGAAATTGAAGACGTTGTTTAATTACTGATATATTTATGATTCACGTCACGTATTCAGTTTCGGTGGCAGTTCTTCCAGTTTGTCGAAAAGTCTTCTAATCAGGGTTCTATATATAAATAACTATGGCAGATATGTTATATTTAATGCAGCCAAACCGTGTATTACAATGCCATTATGTGATGACTTCCAAAGAGAAAAGGAAACACACTCGGATTAAAGTATTATTTTTTTTTTTTTATGTTTTTCGGATTTCATATCACATTAACACCATATCCCAACGTGCATTGCGGCTAAACAATCCAATCACCGAGCTTAAACCATAGCTAAGGATCTTGGGTAATCAGTTCAGTAGGCGTGTATCGCAATGATGCTCGAAATGTCCCTTATAGGCCTACGTCTGTTTCCCGTTATTTTATTTTGAAATTCAGTTCCTGACGGACGGCAAAAAAGCCAGAAATTATAGAATTAAACAAATAAATAAAAACAAGGATAATTGTCTGTTATTGTTGAGTAAATAACAGTGTGTTATTTTGAAAAGAATAACAAATTAGAAGGAAACAGATTAAAAAAAATTTAAATTACAGATTTCAGTATTCTGAGGCTCTGAGCCCCATTTCTTTTCCTCACGGACGGCAAAAAAAGTCCGACATTATACATATTAAAATAAAAACAATAATTGTCGCTTGATATTGAGTAAGAACAGGTTTTTATGAACCACACAGCTTCCGGTCTTCCAAGACCCGACCGGACAAAAAGACGTGCTGCAGGCACGAAACATACTACCAATAGAAATACGTGTGACACGAAAAAAAGGGGAAAATAGTGTTGGTGAACACGAATCAATAGATTAAATGTCGTGACTATAACACGAAATGCCGTGAGACTGGGTTGTGTGTTTTGCCCTGCTCTTAAATGGAAGTTAACACAGACCGGACCGATAGTGTTGTCTTGAAAGCACACCAGTGGCCACCCTCCGGTTCATCCTCAGGTAACACTGTTGCACTGTTGCCTTTTTTGTTAATTTTCATGTTGTTCAGGCTTTTAAGCATTGTTACCTGCTAACTGCTAGCTCACCCATTTCCATGTTGAGAGCCATGTGGAGGCAATCCCTCAATCATAGATATTTTCTGAATATAGCAGTAATATAGAGAACTAAAAACATAAAAAGCTGGCAAGGAAAGCAGCTCCATTCCTCCCATGTATTTGAGTTTGTCTTTTGTTAGAATTTACAATTAAACAACATCTGATAGAATTTTTCAGTAACAAGGTGAAGAGCGAAGTCAATGTATATAATTCAGCTGGATGTATGCCAAGTTGTTCGGCTCTGATAATGCTCTTTTACTGTATGTTTGCATCATTGTTGTTGTGGGCGTGCATAAATCTGTTCCGTGCTCAAAGTAATGTATGTTTTAAAGAAAAAGAGCAGGAAACGTGCAACCTGTCATTTTATCTGCTTCAGATAAGTAATGTTTTGAAGACTTCCTCTTCTATCATCATTTAAAGCACTTGGATGTGCATCATTTGACAAGGGGGATATACAATGGAAGTGATTTGGGGACTTGAAGTGTGATTCATGCATGTCAATGATCAGGGCCTCACATCCACCACCAAGGGATCTGACTGGCTAATAACGATGTCAAAATGTACGTTTATCTGACATTAACTGTGTTCCAATTCAACAAAGCAATAAGAGAGCGGATGGTGCTTTATTTAATTACAGAAGTGCACTCATTGTTTGGGCTTCTGTAGAAGTTGGCATGACTAAATGCATTACTGTTTGCAGCCTGCCAAGCTAATCTCACAGAACAATGAAATGCCTCCCACGGATGGACTAGCATGTGGGCAGCTTTTGAAGCAGAACACAGGAAATAGAGAAGCGCCCTCTTCAGAGACACACACTGTCGATCATAGATAGACACGTGTCAGCATTCACACATCTGCCCATACACATGTGCATACACCTCGAAATAATAAAAAGAGCTGTGTTTTTAACCTACCTATGTTTGGGTTAATTGATTCTTTACTGCCGTTTACAACAAAACGGCTATATCTATTTCGACACAATCAACCACATTGTGTTTTTTTCTTTTATGTGCTTTGTATGAATTATCATGAAGAAAATTCCTCCCCAACGCATAATCAAGCCAGTTAGCTGCCCTTGGGTTGAGTCCCCTTTTGCAGTTTCACAGTAGAAGATACTTTATAAGTAATTTCAGCAATTACTTCTCCTTTTTGACATGCACAACAATACCTCTACTCCAACTACTCTACTCTTTGATGCAGATATTGTTTGTTTGTCATCTGTAAGCAGGACAATGGAAAAACAACTTGCTTGAATAATGTGAAACTCTGTGAAAGGGTTAGGTTTGGACAACTGAAGAACCCAATACATTTGGAGCTGATCCAAAAACAGGGCAGATACACAAATCATGTTTCACTTTCATTAACAATGAAAGATAGGGCATTTGTGCTGCATTCAGGTGATGTCTGAAAAATCAGGAAAATAATTGGCAATCATCTTATCGAATACATAAAACCAGCAAGGTAAAGACTAAATCATTCACTGCTGCAAAGTTTAGACACACAAATCCATCAACAAAGAAATATTCATGATCTGACAACTTTGAATTCAAGCATTTGCAGGAAACAGGAAAATGCTTTTGTGTTTGTTTTTCGTGCTTCAAATCTCATACTGACCATGGCATCTACCAAATCAATGTATATATTTTCTGAATGTGTGTAATACTGTTCTCATTCTCATATGTATGTTTAATGTTGTTGTAGGTGTACATGATGTGTAAGGTATGTATAATGCTGTGAAGTGCTCACCGTACCATCCAACAGTGATACTCATTCCATAAAGATACTCTCAGGTCAAAATGGAGCCGTAATGAACAATTACAAAACCCCCCTTGACAGTACCAATCCTGTAAAATTACACATGCCTTTTTGTCTGAAAAAGAACAGAAGCAAAGGAAAAAAAGATCTAGCTGATTGGTTGGCATCCAATCCCAGAACCCATCTGTTATCCGTCTGATGATTTAGCACCGGGGGAACCTGTAATATTTTGGTGGTTGCGAAAGAGTTTGACATACAATCTGAACTTTGTGGGAGTCTTTAAATAACCAACTTTAGCTAGCCAGTGGGAAAAAGTTGCCAGCTAAGGGAGACCAGGGGAAAAACTCTCCATAGGGAAAAAAAAGTCCAAATATGGTGGCCTCTGGTACAATCTAATGCCACTATTCTATCATACAGTAAAGACTGATCTTCATTATTGCACATTTTAATGAGTCCTATCTTTGTTAGACTGCCCAATCGTAAACATCTAGCAAATTATAAAGGAGAACTTGGCCTCTTGTGTTTATAAGCCTACAAAGTCTGTAAATAGCTAATAATATTAAAACCATACCTTTTCCTGAATAATGAGAACTTGTTTCACTTGAACCATTAAAACGTGTTTATTATTATCAGTTTACATGCATTTATTGACACCAACTTCTGACCCTAGCCCTAATGCCAAGATAACCCAAAGAGTAAACAGTGGATACAATTAAGTAGTCAATACAAAAAACGGAAACAAGAAAGCTATCTTGTTCTGTTGCCTGCATATAAATCCAGAATCTGTTTATAGACAAAGGATATGGTCATGTGGTATCATATTTTCCTAAGCAATATCCAGCTTAATTGTCCCTGCAATTAACCTATAGCACCTCACTCCGTGACCTATTCAGACACTGCAACCCAACAACACATCAACCCAGTGATGGGAACTGAGGTGTGACCTGTGCAATTTCTGCATTGAATCCCATCATTCTCCTATACATTTATGGCCTTGTGTATTTCCACAGTGACATTTCAGTTAGAAGCAATAAAGAGCTGAGGAAATAAGGTGCAGCTTGCAAACAGCCAGGATCAGCCAGCATGGAGAATGAGATGAAGTTTGCATATAGCTGAGCGATGTGAGAGGAAGGAGCAGAGAAATAAGCAGCTGGCACACAACGCCCACCAGGTCAACACAACAAACACACAGATGGAGAAAACACACACACACACACACTCCCAAACAAACACATACAGTGAATTAAGGAATAAAGATTAACCTTTGACAGTGGATACATCATCTCATGCTTCCTGGCTTCAGGGATGACTGACATACAGTATGATATATTTATTCAATTGTAAAAAGGCAATGAGAATGAACTGAAAGAGCTCAGGAACACTGCTGCTGTCATTACCACAGTAAAGAAGAAGAAAAAAAGGAAAGGGAATTGGAAGCGGGGCAGTGGCCATGACAATAACATGATCTGCGGGTCAGCAGAAAGAGAGAGGGTTAGGTAGATAATGATCCTGCTGATCCTCCAATATGTGGTGTACTTCAACACACACACACACACACACACACACACACACACACACACACACACACACACACACACACACACACACACACACACACACACACACACACACACACACACACACACACACACACACACACACACACACACACACACACACACACACACACACACACACCAGTTGATGGTGACAAAGACCAATTACATTCTCTGATTATATTCGCTGCCCTACTGTTTTCAGTGTGCATGTGGGGATGGAAAGACTGCTTTGAATCTTAAAATGAGGGAATGTATGTGTGTGTGTGTGTGTGTGTGTGTGTGTGTGTGTGTGTGTGTGTGTGTGTGTGTGTGTGTGTGTGTGTGTGTGTGTGTGTGTGTGTGTTTTTCTTCAAAGCTAGCTATAACTGTGAGGGACACTTCTGAAGCAATTGGAAACAGGTCTCAGAGAGACACGAGTAGAGCTGGAACTTTGATGGCAAACACTGACGGTTTATTTGGAGCTTGGGCCGTAGAATTCACATGTCGTGTGCACGAGTTGAGACAGGTTGAGATGCCAAATCAATTCTGAAGATATCTACCCCAGACCCATGTATTTAGCTAGTTCTGAGAGAATAATCAACATTGTGCATAACAAGATAGAACCATAACACCTCTATCAGCTGACGCCAACAGGCAGGAACAGGGAGACAGAACACTGAGAGCACAGCAGCCAAGGTTGCAGGTGCCTGAACTCAGCGAGGTCAGTACAAACTGATAAACTGGGTCAAAGTTATGGGCCTTGGAAAATATTTCCCCAACAATAACCAACCTTAACTCAGAGCCGTTTAGTGCGAGTGCCCTAGAATTTGAAAATACACAACCGGAAAAAATCTGCCCCTCCTCCAACACACACAAACGTGCACATGACCAATGAGGGCACGAGATAAGTTTGTGCACAGATGGAAGGCTGACAGGCAGGTAGGACAACCAGTTATTTTAGCCGGGCCGGCTCAGATGATTGGTCGTGCTTTTTACAGTACTACGGCTTCCACAGATGACATATTTTTTAAGATATTCATTGCTATCGGGATGTTAAGAGCATTCCATGGAATATAACAAAAAGTGTATCTGAAATAAATTACATACCCCACCTTTAAATGTATATGTAAAAGACAGATTCAAATGAAAAGTATCTAATATACATCCGATACTCCAGACCAAGGCTGATCAATTAATGATTACATGTCATCATCATTAGTCATTGTGTACACTTGTATTGAAACTTTCCATTTCCAAAGACATTGACAATTGAGTCAGTTTTGGAAATTACAGAGAATTTGTAATGATAATTGTTTAGAATGCCTTAACTGTGCAGGATTGAATCTTACGCAGGACGGTCTGGCTTATTAGAAGCAAATGTACCTGCAGGTTTTTTGTTGAGTTTTTGGTTTATTACACTAATTGAAAGTTGCTTTGGATAAAATGTAATGCAACATATCAGATTTGTTCTGGTTTTATTAGCTTTAAAATAATGCAATCAGTAGATCACTGTTAGGTTCATAGCTGCTAACGCCTTCAGTCATTTTCTTATGACTGTGGCTTTTGGCTGTTGTACATTTTGATGCTGAACCTCAGTGTCTGTCACGGTTGAGTGAAGGAAGCAGGACCCAAGCGCAGATAACTTTGGTAAACCTTTATTTCAAGGCTAAAATGGAACGAATACAGCCAAACACAGAACACTCACCGGTGAAGTCCGTCACCAACAAAAGAAGCACCGACACTGAACACAGCACGAGACAAGACTAAATACAGGGAGGGCTAATTACCAGACACAGGTGAACACAATCGGTAAACGAGACACAGGTGAGGAGGGAGGAGAAAAACACAAGAGCCACAGGTGAACACAATTAGCTAAACGAGACACAGGTGAGGAGGGAGGAGAACACACAGGGACACTAACGACAGGAGGAAAACATGACAGAGACCAGTGAAAACACCCAAACTTAGACAGAACTGTGACAGAACCCCCCCCTCAAGGGACGGATTCCAGACGTCCCTAAACCCCAACACAAAAATCCAAAAAAAATCCAGCAGGGTGGGTGGAGGGGGTCCGGAGGAGGGACGTATCCCTAGGCCACCAGGGTGGGTGGAGGGGGTCCGGAGGACGGGACTAAGCTGACCGCCCAGGAGCCCAGTAGGGGACCAGGAAGGGATCTCGGGCGGACGGCCCGGGGGCACGGCAGAAGCCGAGAAGGGGGACTCGGGCGGACGGCCTAGTGGCAAGGCAGAGTCCATGGTGGGGCGTAGGCCACAGCGGGCGAACTCAGGGGGCCGAGCTCGAGGACGAGGGCAGCGGCAGGAAGAGTCAGGGGGCCGGGCTCGAGGACGAGGGCAGCGGCAGGAAGAGTCAGGGGGCCGGGCTCGAGGACGAGGGCAGCGGCAGGAAGAGTCAGGGGGCCGGGCCCGCGGACGAAGACCGCGGCTCACAGAGGGTCGGGATCGAGGGCGAAGACCACGGCAGGAAAAGTCAGGGGGCCGGGCCCGAGGACGAAGACCGCGGCTCACAGAGGGTCGGGATCGAGGGCGAAGACCAGACAGCTCCGGAGGCCGGGCAGGACCCGGTGTCGGCCGGACAGGAACCGGAGCCGGCGGGACAGGCTTCGGCAGGATCCCCCACGGAAGAGGACCAGGAGTTGGCAGGACCCCCAGCAGGAGAGCGGTTGGCGGGACCTCCGACGAGACAGGACAAAAGGTTGGCAGTACCCCCGGCAGGAGAGTAGACGGCGGGACCTCCAACGGCACAGGACACAGGGTTGGCAGTACCCCCGGCAGGTGAGTAGACGGCGGGACCTCCAACGGAACAGGACATAGGGTTGGCAGGACCCCCGGCAGGAGAGTAGTCGGCGGGGCCTCCAACGGGACAGGACACAGGGTTGGCAGGACCCCCGGCAGGAGAGTAGTCGGCGGGGCCTCCAACGGGACAGGACACAGGGTTGGCAGGACCCCCGGCAGGAGAGTAGTCGGCGGGGCCTCCAACGGAACAGGACATAGGGTTGGCAGGACCCCCGGCAGGAGAGTAGTCGGCGGGGCCTCCAACGGGACAGGACACAGGGTTGGCAGGACCCCCGGCAGGAGAGTAGTCGGCGGGGCCTCCAACGGGACAGGACACAGGGTTGGCAGGACCCCCGGCAGGAGAGTAGTCGGCGGGGCCTCCAACGGAACAGGACATAGGGTTGGCAGGACCCCCGGCAGGAGAGTAGTCGGCGGGGCCTCCAACGAGACCGGACAAAGGGTTGGCAGGACCCCCGGCAGAGGGCTAGTCTGCGGGACCTCCAACTGGACGGGACATGGGGTTGGCAGGACCCCCGGCAGAAGACTAGTCTGCGGGACCTCCAACTAGACAGGACATGAGGTAGGGGCTTGAGTGGGGACTCGAGAGAGGGCTTGAGAGGGAACTTGAGAGGAAACTGGAGAGTGGACTCGAGAAGGAACTCGAGAGGTAACTCGAGAGGGGACCTGAGAGGGGACTTGAGAGGGGACCTGAGAGGGGACTTGAGAGGGAACTCGAGAGGAGACCTGAGGGGAAACTTGAGAGGTGACTCGAGAGGGAACTAGAGAGGGGACTTGAGAGGGAACTCGAGAGGAGACCTGAGGGGAAACTTGAGAGGTGACTCGAAAGGACACTGGAGAGTTGACTTGGGAGGTGACTCGAGAGGACACTGGGGAGTTGACTTGAGAGGGGACTCGAGAAAAGACTTGAGAGGGAACTCGAGAGGAGACCTGAGGGGAAACTTGAGAGGTGACTCGAGAGGGAACTCGAGAGGGGACTAGAGAGGGGACTTGAGAGGGAACTCGAGAGGAGACCTGAGGGGAAACTTGAGAGGTGACTCGAGAGGGAACTCGAGAGGGGACTAGAGAGGGGACTTGAGAGGGAACTCGAGAGGAGACCTGAGGGGAAACTTGAGAGGTGACTCGAGAGGACACTGGAGAGTTGACTTGGGAGGGGACTCGAGAAAAGACTCGAGAGGGAACTCGAGAGGGGACCTGAGAGGGAACTCGAGAGGGGACCTGAGAGGGGACTTGAGAAAAGACTCGAGAGGGAACTTGAGATGGGATGAGGGAAGGGACTAGAGAAGTGACTCGAGGAGGGACTTGAGAAGTGACTAGAGAAGGGACTAGGACAGCTGGGGCCAGAGCTAAGGCTGGAACCATGGCTGCTGGGGCCAGAACTGGGGCTGGAACCATGGCTGCTGGGGCCTGTACTGGGGCCGGAACTATGGCTGCGTGGGCCGGCTCCGTAGCCGGAACCATGACTCTTGGGGCTCGGATTGCTAGCCTGGACTTGCGACTCCTTCTCCTAGAAGCCGCCTGAAGGCTCCGTGGACCTCCAAAAGCCAGCCGAGTTCCAGAAAACGCCTCTTGGACAGGAGCAGGAACTGGGGCGGAAGCACTGGTTGACTCCAGACGGAACACACCGAGACGTTTATAGTCCGCAGGCTGGAAATCACACGCCCAGATGAAGTTCAACATCCAGTCAGGTAAGAACTTCACCAAGTCCGGTTTCTCCATAGCCAACCGGTGCGCCTCTACCAGAGCGGCCTCCTTCTGCCGAACACTTGACGCTCCCCTCCACCAATCATAGCAGCAAGCCAAAGCAAATGAAAAATGCTGTAATTCCAACTCAAATGGGTCATCTGCTGGGTCCATCTCTGGTCGGTGCTTTCTGTCACGGTTGAGTGAAGGAAGCAGGACCCAAGCGCAGATAACTTTGGTAAACCTTTATTTCAAGGCTAAAATGGAACGAATACAGCCAAACACAGAACACTCACCGGTGAAGTCCGTCACCAACAAAAGAAGCACCGACACTGAACACAGCACGAGACAAGACTAAATACAGGGAGGGCTAATTACCAGACACAGGTGAACACAATCGGTAAACGAGACACAGGTGAGGAGGGAGGAGAAAAACACAAGAGCCACAGGTGAACACAATTAGCTAAACGAGACACAGGTGAGGAGGGAGGAGAACACACAGGGACACTAACGACAGGAGGAAAACATGACAGAGACCAGTGAAAACACCCAAACTTAGACAGAACTGTGACAGTGTCCTCCTGTTGGCGGGTCAACAGTGATGACCAGTCACTTCCCACCCCCCTTGCTAACAGCACAACTCTTCCCCCATGTTCCAGAGCCAAGTGTTTGTTTCCTCTGCCTCGCCCAACCTGCCAGCAGCTGTTTAACTCTCACTTCCTGCACTCCTAGAGCTGTAAGCATATTTCCGATCTGACTGTGCCGGGAAATTCCTTCAGCCAATTAATTAATTGGAAATAGCCAGACCTGCCACCCTTTGTCCATTGTTGGACCAGGTCCTGGTACTTGGTGGCTCCGTCTCCAAGACCCCCTGCATCCGTCTTCTGACAGTTAGTTTAATCAGGATGAACCTTCACCTCCTCAGAGAATGTGACCTCAGAGATGATTGCTGTTCCTGGGGAAAGTGTAGTTTTTCTATCCAGGCCCACCCTCGTCTCGCATGATTGTGCACCCTGCAGGAAGTGTTGATCATGTTTCCCAATCCATTATCTTTATTAATGTAGATTTTAAAAAGCACAGAACTCTTTCAAAATGAAGCAATTGCTCGACTGAAAAATAAAACAGATGAAAAGAGAACCTTTGTGTCTTTTATAAAACTGAACCTTTGGATGATTATTATACAAAATAACTGGCTTTCTTACATTTAATTGGATAATTTAACGCATCAAGATCATGTTAACCTGGATTAGTTAAACTACTGTTGAAGAACAGGGCAAATGTAATCGTAAATCTGTGTCCACCCAAATACAACTCAGTCAGGAAAAGATAGTAAATGCAAATTAACAAACGCAGGAAGTTGTAAAGTGATGGCATGAACCTAGCATAAATTATGAATGTGTGTGCAAGTTTTTTGTAATTCAACATTTTGTTTAATAAATAATTGCTTGTGCAAATAAAGTAGTGTTCTCATTTGTATTATGTATTCAAAATGTCATGCACAAAGATGTGCATGCATCCCAAAAAAGGGTTTCATTGTATTTTGTTTCTTCCGTTGTGCTTTCAGTTGAAATCATGTAAACTTCCAGCTCTACTGAATTCCACCAAAAATACCATATAATTTTCCCCAATGATTGCCCCATGAGATTACATGAGGAAATGACTCAGGAAATGAATCATAAGATACAAAGGAGTTGGCCAGATAACAACGGAGCTTTAGTACTGTCCACCATGTTGAGATAGATGTCAGGGACACCACTTTAGGCTTGCATCTGCAGCTCAATTAAATAATCCTTTATATGTCAGAAATCTCCCCATTTGCATTGAAATATGGATAGTTTACAGACATGTTTAGTTGCTTTAATATGTGCTTTTGAAAAATGTAACTTTTATTTATTTCACAATTCACTTTTTGGATGTAACTTTAAAGGGAGACACATGAGGTAAATAGGATACATTAAAAAGGCCCTATTATGCTCATATTCAGGTTTCATAATTGTATTTTGTGCCTCGACTGTGTTACAGAAGTAAACTAAGGAGTCCAATGTAGGCGTTTCAGGCAGGGGGGGAGTGTGTGGGAGAGAAACTCCCTCTGAAGGGAACACAGGGATTGTATTCTTGGCAGACCATTTATATGCACAAAAACATATAACACACTACAGGAAAAGGAAAACCCCAGAAAGCATATTAGGGCCATTTAAATGTGTAGCTTTTATTTCCTAAGGAAAATCTAATTACAGGATTAAAACTAATCCCATTGTACCAGTCACAAAGCTCCCTAGTTGACTGCAGCCTATTTGTGTGACAAATGACCCATACAGCCATTAAGCCCCTGTCACACTGTCCCGAAGTTGACACCCGATGGACACACGAATATGGAATTGTGAATTTCGCACGAAGATGGCCCCGAACCACACACGAAGGCAACATTTACATTACATTTAAGACATACAACTGCAATGAAAGTACCAAAAACAATTATGCTACAGTACTATGATACTGTACTGATATCTTCAGACTTTGTTCTTTACTTTATCCGTCTTTATATGTAATGTTGTTTCCATAGCAACAACAACTTCCTGTCAACTCTCCTTCAAAATAATATATTATATCCTTTTCAGTTTCACAGAACACAAATTGGGTTATTTACATAATATGTTTACATGATCTTGTTGTGCAATAAAACAACCAGATGGACACACGATAAAGGAAATGTTCAAATTCGGCTCTGATCGTAGCAAAACATCGGGCCATTCGTGAGGGCATCTTAAGCCATCGTATGACCGCCGGTGGAGTTTCTCAGCCTCCGGCAGCAACTTCGTGAGCGGTGGCAAAATCTTTGGCATGCCAAAAAATTGCCGAGGGACCATGCGAAGGTTCATTTTCGTGTTGAATTCGTGTGTCAATTTTGCCCTTCGTAAGGCCATCGTGAGGGCATCTTGTTATCATCGGTGCCATCGGGCATTTGCCCCGATCAGAGTGAGGGTGAATGCCCGATGGCACCGATGATAACACGAAGATGACACGATTTGACAAGATGCCCTCACGAGTGCCTTACGAAGTTGCCGCTCATGAAGTTGCTGCCGGAGCCTGAGAAACTCCACCGACGGTCATACGATGGCTTAAGATGCCCTCACGAATGGCCCGATGTTGCTACGATCAGAGCCGAATTTGAACATTTCCTTTATCGTGTGTCCATCGGGTGTCAATTTCGGGACAGTGTGACAGGGGCTTTAATCACTTCCTTAATGTGGCTGTCCACTGGGACTCTGTAGGGGCACAACTTTCGTAACTCTTCAATTATATTATCACTTCTTCCCCAAGTCTGTTTAATGAAAGTGAAAACATACTTGAATGAATCGAGGCTGATTAAATACTGTCTGATTCAGAAGGTATTTTCGGATCTGCAGCAGGTAAGTGTGCTGTAACCAGGACATAAGAAGAACTACATAAATATGATTTATAGCATTCAACCATCGTAATACCTGGCTGTGTCTGTGAGCTGTCATTGCACACACACTCACACATACACTTCATTCATAAGTAAATATAGCCACAGGGCCAATGTACAGTATGATTGTGTTTCCTCCAGGCGTGTTGTGTGGGTGATTGGCAGATGTAGGCATTGTGTGGTTAACGTCTGACAGCTATCACAAGGAGTTAAAACATTGAGTGCATGTGGATGTACCCCTCTCCTGGTTGAGTATACTTCACGTCAAGATTGGTGAAGAGCAGGGAAATAAGGGGCATTTGACAAAAGAATCCTAACTCATGGTCCACTTACTGGATTTCTTCTGGAACTTTTGCTACATCCCATGGTCTTCTTCAGTGGAGTCCATTTGCATCGATGTGTGAAGAGGCTTCAGCTGTCATCAAGTATGGAGCTTTGATCATATGATAACTCCATCTCTGCCTGCTGATAATAAAATGTGGCTTAAACCTGCAAAAGAAAACTGACGTTTTAATCTGTGTAGGCCTATCACATTTCGGGACAATCAAAGCTAGTTGTTGAGATATTTCGCACAAAGCCACATTCACTTCAGAAGCACTAGATGAAAAGTCAAGGGATGACCGAGGTGTTTAGGATTCAACGTCAGAGATCCATCCAGTTGTTAAAACCCCCAAGTGTAGACTCTTCGCCATAACGGCTTTTTTTTTAGTGCCAGCATTGTGATCCTTAATATCCGCCTTAAATATATTTTAACTTGAAAGACTGCAACTGTTTTGATTGAGAGCCCCCCAGTGGGAGCATTACACATTGTATGTTTGAAAATAGCTTTTACATCCCCCTTACACATTTGTGGTCTTACTGTTGTATCCCCCTGAGATGAAAGAGAGCAAGGATGCTTAAGTGGTGCTAGATGGTCTTAGATTGCTAATGCATTCAATAATGGATCCATAATGTCCACATGAAGCGGATGTCCTTCAGCCTGTATAATCCTGCAGGATATCTTTAGGGACACTTGGTCAAACAAAACAAGCAATTAGAAGATGTTGCTTTGGGCTTTAGGAAGAGAATTAGAGCATTTGAAACCATTTACTGCCAGTTTTAAAATGACTTAAGTGAAAGAAACACATACAAAAACATTCAAGACACATTTGTTTTATCTATATTCTCTTTAATATATCTTAAAAAATGGATATACAATCTGAGAAAGTATAGGTTGAGACAACAGATTCTTAATCTTCTCCCATGGCCCAAAGATTGAGTTAGCCCAAGCAGACGCATCTCCCGATAGCATTCTGGGGAAAAAACACTAACTGCCAAAATAAAGAACATATGACATATCAGAGTAGTAAGGCTACGATTAAGCACAGTTGGGCTTCCATACCCAGTAGGCAACTACTACCAAAAGATTCATTTTTATATTGATTTCACAGGATGGCTTCTTATTGATAGACTGTTACATTAGCCTTCAAAGTTTTAATAGACCAACACCATGATGGAAGATAACACTGAACGCCCACATTCACATTTGCTTTCAATGGTCCTGGTGTTTGTCATATTTTCAGGCCCTTTATTTTAGCCAGTATTATCTGTTCTTCTGTTTAACTTAGATAACTGATCATTTGAGATGTTGAATCTAGGGCCAGAAAAAACAAAAGAAAAGAGGACCAAGACAGGGGGACAGCATGCTAACAACTCACATCATTTCATCACCTCATACATTAACTGCCCACTCACACACGCTCAACAAATATTATTTCAATCTTTGTACACACACACACACACACACACACACACACACACACACACACACACACACACACACACACACACACACACACACACACACACACACACACACACACACACACACACACACACACACACACACACACACACACACACACACACACACACACACACACACACACACACACACACACACACACACACACACACACACACACACACACACACACACACACACGTTAAACAAGTACATTTCTGACATCCTTAGTAAAATGCACCACTGCCAGATAACATAGATGTTGCCTCATGCAGACGTGTGAACACAAAGATGAATAGAGTGAGAAGAACAGTGTTGATGTTCTGAGATATGACTGAAACTGGAGGCACAATGCTAGCCAGGGCCGAGTAAAACACACACTAACAAACACTCACTGGCTAACTGAGTGACGGTCACTTTCTTTCTCTTACACAAGTTGTATGGCCAGAAATCCACAATGGCAGTGGAATAGCAGAACCTACACAAGCTAACAAGCTTTGTAGCAAGTAAGCTATTCCATGCGTAAACAGGCTAACTGGCTACAGTGTGTACTTTCCCTCCTCTAAACCTGTACTACAAGGGCAACACCTTTAATTTCTCCACATTGTAGTACACATACCTGATAACAAATAATAACAAAGCCCTTCGCACCGAGTAACAAAACACTCACTTGTGAGCTAGCTAGTTAGCTTGTAAACTCACTCAATCTGCTTGCTAGCTCACTCCCATTCTTACTCTCCTCATGAACCTTTGCAGTTGACTACAGGTCCACATTGTCAACATTGATAATGCAGTTTACATTGTTGGGGAAATAATTTGATACTGATGGACAAAGAGAAGGACAGAATGGGTAGGCCTACCGTCGTTAAGTAAAGACACTCTACACATTAGCTTTGGTCTCCCAGGGCTAACTTCTGTGCAGTCAATACGTCTTAGGACAGTAATGTATTTTATTCTGAACTGAAGCATGTTGACAATTATATGAAACAATAACTGTGAGGTAAAAGTGCTGACTTTAAACAAGAACTATTTCTTTAAAAAGGTGTTCACATACATGTTGGGTGAACGGCATACATCAGACTTGTGGACCAAACTAATGATATCTGGCTCTTTAGCTGCTAATTGTTTCACCACCTTTTAGTCACCAACAGTCTTTTTCTGCTGTTGTTGGAGCTTTTTTGCTAAAAACAGCCAAAAACGACACTATGAGACCAGTGACAGTGAATAAAAACAGTCAAACTTTGCGCTAGATAGCAAAACAATTAGCTTAGTTTTACTATAACGCTGAGAGGAGCTGCAGGTGCAGGTGATAATTCCCTGTAGGTTCATCAACGAGCAATCCCTTTCACATTGTTTGTCACATATAACATTACAATGTGTCCAATAAACTTGGGGACTTGTGTACAAAAAGACACAATTCCTACACTGTTTATTGGGTATAAATGTAAAATTAAATCACATCAGTCCTATAAACTCATAGTCATTGTTTCATTTCTAAACCACATTTAAATACAGAGCGACAAGTCATGTCCCTCCCAGGTACATGTGGGTGTTAGTGTGTAGGTGTGAAAAAGAGAAGCAGGGGGAGGAAAAGGCAAAAAAGGACAATGAGGAGAGCAGAAGCTGAAAACAGTACAATACATTTGGCTGTGGTTCTAGTAGTCTTACTTTATCCCACTTGAGCTGAAAACACAAAAAAGAAAGCATGTATGTGAGCGTTGTGTGTGTGTGTGTACATGCAAGAAGAATGACAACAAAATGGGACGATGTGGTCATTCACATGCTGTCTCGTGGGTCTTTCCGACTCTAGTGTGTGTGAATAAGTGTATTAAGTACTTGGATGTATGTGTTAAGCTTTTACTACATGATGTGACACTGTGCGTATTTATATGTTTGTGAACTCTCATGCATTTTCTCTTTAGCGACACAAACATAGCAGGCACTGGAACGGAGAAACTGATATCAACAAATATTCCTTCTTTTGATTAGTCTTAAACAGCTGAACGTGACTGCCTTTATTTTGATGTGCCGGTGATACATCACATCCCTTGCCGGTCGTTGCCATGGCTCGTTTCCGACAGGCTCAGGGACACCTCAGGGAGGCGGCGTCATTCGGCGATCTTGTCACAATGAACAGACATTGTGGTCATGGTAACGCTCAATCGATTAGTACAAATCAAAGCATAATTTTCTTCTGTATACAAGTCTTTACGCATCTTTTTTCATTTTATTTTTATTTTTGCTCCTGCAGGTTGGAGTTTATTGCAATCTGGTGAGCAGCAGGGCATGTTGTCGAGAGGAGGGGGAGTGGTAAGAGTCAGCTGTCGATTCACGTTGGGCGAGTTGGCCGAGGCAAGCAGAGGCAAGGTAGAGCAGTTTGGTTGGTTGGTGCAGGCTGGTGTAGGTACCGGTGCTTCTATCATCTGGCGTAGTGCTTGACGTAATCTTGAACCTTATTCCGAAAATCCTCCTGGATTAGAGACAAGAAACAATAAAAGCAAATGACAGTGAGATATTAAACATTTGTAAAGGAGGGGGGATTGGAAGAAAAGAATGTAATATGATCCACTATTTTAAAAGACATTAAGTAAAATATAGTGTTTCAAATTGTTTGACTTCTCACAAATTGCATCATTAGTAGTAATTAGTCGTTTCAAGGAATATAAAAATATCTTAACAAAAGTATAAAACTGTGTGCTTTTGTAGCTGATTTTCATTTGTAATGCCTGTATCACCTTGTCTGGCCTTTATTTTACATTCACAATTACATTTTGAAGATATGTCACCTTGTGTAGATGACGTCTACATCCACATTAGCCTACATCTTATTTATTATAATATCTGTCATTGGAGTTGACTTTCCACGGCCAAATCCCTTCTGGTCATGCGTGCCCTCTCCACCCCTTCGTATATTTTCCCCTCCTCTTTATCATGACCCTCCTGGCCTTCCTTCCATCCCCTCGAACCATCCATATGGTACCCACTCCTCTGTCACTGAATTGACCCATCCCTCCTGGTTACATTTCTTCTGACAGCACTCTTACTTTTCCTTGGCTCTGCATACAAATTCAAGACATCCATGTCTTCAACCCCTTTGGCGGTTTGGGAAACACATTGTTGGTTTAATTTGGTTTGATCTGTCTAAATCAATTTGACATTTCAGTTTTAATATTCTCTAATGCTGTATTAGAGAATATTAAAACTGAAATGTCAAATTGATTGACATCAGATAGCATATATTTCAATACCGTATATTTTGTTAAAGGCTGTTCATTTGAACTGCAGCAGCTTTTTTCTTTGAAATGCAGTATCTGTGGCTTTAATGCAGAACATTTCTAGATTTCGGGTTACATGTTTGCGTAAATATATTTTAAGTGAATATTGCTTAATTCCCCAGGGCCACCACAAAGTCATTCCAGAAAACATGTACTTGGGTTTAACGCATTCACCCATGCATCTAATAGTTTACTTGCGTCCCACATCTCCATTTACTTTTCACACGAGAAGCCAAAAGCCCATGTAAAGATCTTATTTGCCGATTTCTCATCGGCTTTTAACACCATCAAGCCTAGTATTTTAGCAAATATTTTAACTGAAGAATTCTCACTTGAATCTGGTCTGATCGCCTGGATTGTTGACTTCCTCAGCTGTAGAACTCAGCAGGTTAGAATAGGCATGGCACTTTCCGATATGATAACTACCTGGATAGGGTATGTGTCTTATCCTCTCTTTTATTCATTTTATACACCAACTCCTGCATTAGCACTTTTCCCAACGGCCCTGGGGCCTTATTTATAAAGGGATATACGCTAAAAAAAAATGGCGTACGCCAGTTTCTACGCAATGTTTGCGATTTATAAAATACTAACTTGACGGGAAAACGTGCGGTCCTCCACGCAAATTCTAACCCATGCGTACGCACTAAGCACAAAAACGGGAGAGACGAGAAACTGCGACACCGCGTTGGCAGAAGGAAGAATGGAGAGAAATATGTGGAAATAATACCATAAATAAAATGTTACCTCTCATTTATCATATATGAAGAATTCATTTTCAAACATTGATTAAAGCTGATCTTAAAATGATTAAACAAACGCCTGTTTGCGACTTCTCAGTGCACACAAAAACATAACTTGGAGAAATAAATAAATACGGATATGTTATTTAAAACCACCTCGAATATGTTGTGTTAATGTTATGAAATGTTTTCTCATAAATGATGCGGTAAGCAGGAGGACAGAATTACGTCTAAACTGAGGCCGTTTTGCATTTCTATAGGTTGTATCCGAGCGTGGTTTTATATACTATGATGTTTAATCGTGTTTTATGCCGTTTGCCAAGACTTTAAAGTCGCTCGTAAAACTATGGAAGCTAAGAACACCATATGTGGTCAATTGTACAGCTAATATAACACAACACATTAGTTGTATTTCCTTTAACTGGTGGATATAGAGTTGCTGCGGGGATGGGGGGGGGGTTGAGATGCACAGGCTGCAGTGGAGACGCTGCGCACAGCTGATCGACAGCTGGGACACAAACCACCAAATGCAAAAACATAATTCAGATCCAGTCGTCATGACTCCACGCCGGAGGGATTCCCCGATCATTTCTTACAGTCTCTCATCAAGGGGGTGTCTCCTGTCCCCGGTACAAACACACTGCCTGAGGAAGGCTATGTGTATTTATTTTGTTAACCTTTTTCGGACCACTTATTTATTTATTTTGGTGACGATCCGACCTCCATGCTGCTACTCTGGTTCAAACTGCATCCACCAAAAATATGATTTATCTCGACCTCCCCAAAAGAACCAAAATCTGACACGGTGTGAGATTTTTAGCTGTTCTGTCGTCATTTCCTGCTTTCTTCTTCATGTAGTCAGTCAAAATGAATGAATGGGCGTTTCTTTGACTATTTATAGGCAAATATGGGCGTTACGTGAAGCTCGCAAAAGGTGCACCGCATTTCGAGTCGATTGTGATTTATAAAGGGAAACCGGGGTAGGAAGTGCTGTACGCACTTTCCTCGCCGGTATGCAATGTTTTGTGAATCGGAAAATATCGGAACATTTCTGTACCTATTTTTTGGATTTCTACTACGTAAGCAACCTTCCCACGTCAATCCTACGCACGGCGTTATAAATGAGGCCCCTGGTCAGCCTCCTATTTGATGAGGAAGAGGAGCATGGGTCTGTTCTTGACTTCTTCATCAACTGGTGTGATAAGTCAAACCTGCTTCTAAACACCTCAAAAACAAAGGAGATGGAAATTGATTTTAGAAAAGCACAATCCCCCAACCCTACTCTTTTAAATAGGGAGCCTATACAATGCGTCACTGAGTACAAGTATCTTGGTGTCGTGCTTGACCACAAGCTCAGATGGGATGTATGGTCTGTGAAAGTAAATGCTAAGTCTCAACAAAGAATGTTCTTTTTACGTAAATTATTGTCTTTTAATGTCGGCAACAGATTGGTTAAGATGTTTTATGATGCTGTTATTGAAAGTGTGCTCTCCTTCGGCATCATATGCTGGTTCGGCAAAGCCACTGAGGCACAGAAAAAGTCAGTTAGGAGGGCCATAATATTGTCCAGTAAATTGACAGGAATCTAATTTTCTAGTATAGAACGTTTATACAAGGACAGAGTTTTAAAAATGGCACACAATATTGTGAGTGACCTGAGGCACCTCTTGTTTTGAACTGTTGCCATCCGGGCGGAGATATTGTGCCCCTCTGTTTAAAAATAACAGATCTAGGCTGTCTTTCGTCCCACAAGCCATAAAACTGAATCAATTAATCAATGATGGGTAGGAGGCACTGCCTCTAATACCCCTAAGATTAGATGTTATACAGACCAGCACATTTCCATAAATCTATTATGTTGTTTACCAGAAACAGCATTTGTGCCTTTTGTTGGTCATCACCAACCAAACATCTTATTCAGCTAAAGGCTGAAATAGTAATCCGAAACATGGTCTACTGCGTAAAATAACAACAATCTGTCCATCTGCTTGACTTACGTTTTGCTATGTAAAATACACACTTGAAAATATGAAATATGGTCCATCTGTCACTGTTTATCCACCTTATCTTTTGTGTACCCAGCTGTCTCTTGCAAGCTTTTGTAAATGTTTGTGGGTAAATCCACGATAAACAAAGACCTAAACAGACGTACACACAGCATGCCACATTATGACATTTAGTGGAATAAATGAGGGAGTAGAAAGCTTGCAGGGTGAACACAGCAAGGACGGAGTTAATTTAAACAGCGGGGTTGTCCAAACAGTGTGAAGCTTAGGCTTGCCCCAAATAGACCACATTGACATGAAGGGTACAGCAAACACACGTACAGACAGAAAAAAAAATAAAAAATTATAAAAAGGGTGTTCAACCTAACCCCATTGAGATGTCCAAGACAGACTTGAATGAGATTAGAATTTTTCATGTGGTGACTCGAATGACGCACATTCATTCAACGCAAAAGCAAGTGACGCCTTTCACATAACACGGTCTAGCAAAAGCCAATGCAGCATTGAGATCCTTCTCCGGTCGTCACTGATGTGAATGAAAAAAATAAAACATCTGCGGTTGTTGTGGGCAACGGCACCCAGAACTCTACAGATTGTCATATTTGTATAGAGACTAATGGAGCTCAGTGCATGTTCAACCAGGAAGACCTTCTTTACTCATTCATTTACTATGCTACGTTACTATTCTCTCTCCTCTCAATTTGTGATCCCGGGCGTCACTCTCCAGCTTAACCAATCACTTCGCTCTATTCTCACAAGCCTATCATAGCCCTCCACTAACCCTTTTAAATTTGCTCTCCCCCTCTGTCAGCTGTCATTTCAGGTGACTCAACGCAACCCTCGTCCACCCCAATCCAGGGTCAAGCTAAGCCACTGCTCTTCAGATCAAACCCAACTATCCATTCACCACCACCAGTGTCTCGGAGTTTTCCCCTCCCGAATGATACTCCTGCACTACGGGGCCTAATCGCCAAAACACCATTACATTCATTCGTGTATTCCTGGCCATAAATATGTATTCTTACATCAAAACCGTCTCTCCTGATTGAATTATGATTACAAGTTAGCTGCTAATGGTATTCCACCAGAGTGTATGCAGCTTCCGGTTTTGGCTACGCGTCACTCTCACTCCTTATTTGTTCATGTGTTGGTGTGTGTAGAACTTCCCCTCGATTCCATTGGCTCTAGCGGTTATAAAGAGATTTCATTCGTCAAAATGGACCAAGGGGGCCAGAGCAGAGGTTGCGCTAGACTTTTTTCGCTGCCCCGGGGGGGGGGGAGAGCACACTCGTGAACTGTCAACGGGGGACTGTTAGCGCCGTGTTATGCATGCCCATTGCACCTCGCGGGATCGCGCACAGCGTAAAGCAAATACTCACAGTTCTGTTCGGCAAAGTTAGGTTTGGAAACTGTATAATTTGTTAATGCATAACACGGCATAACACCGGAGCCTCGCTGCAAGGAAACTGTGGCGCTGTTCTGAGTTTGTTCTAATTCATCAAAATGACGGACGGCTTTCAGATTTTTCCGTCATTGTTAAAAAAAATCCGTCATAGAAGGAAAATATTCGGTTAACGCGACCTCAGGGCCAGAGATATGGAAAATCCACCCAAATGACCTCAGAAGTGTTTTTTTTTTGCTAAATCTCTCCAAAAAGGACAAATGTCACTTGTTTTGCATCAATCTTGATACAGGGTATTTATTATATGTTGTACTTTGGATTCCTAAAGCTTTTAGTCTACTAACCCATCATCCAAGGGTAGTTTTCACTATAAGTAAAAAATAATTTTTGGACGGACACTATAATTTACAGTTTTTTACTATGTTCAATCTGAATTTTCTTTAAAATAAAAAACATCTATCTATATTGATTCTGACTTTTCTACATCCAACTCACAGGTTTATCATTACTTTGAGAGAAAAGATTATTAATTTAACCCTTTTAGAAGGGAAGATATGGTCATCTGCAGCGCCTAGATCTGGCAGTATCAGACCACCATGCCATCATCTTCATCATCCCTATCCCCCTGCCCAAGCAGCGCCCCAGGCGCACAATCACCTTCAGAGACACCAAATCAGTGAGTGCATCAGCCCTATCAGACCTCCTCATAACCCACATGGCCCCGGCTCTCTCCGACACCTCGCCGGACGTGTTGGTGGCCCGCTACAACACTGCCCTCTCTCTCAGCCTGGACTCTCTGGCTCCCCTCAGAAGCCGGACGGTGTCTTTTCTCCGCCCGGCACCATGGTTCACCTCTGATCTTCGCACAATGAAGCAAACTGGTCGTCGGTTGGAGAGGCTTTCCAGACGAACTGGCCTCACCGTCCACCGTATGGCCTTGGTGGACCATGTAAGGTCCTACAAGGAGGCTCTCTCCAAGACCAAGACCGCCTACTACTCCTCCCTCATCACCTCACAACATAATCACCCCAGATCCTTGTTCTCCACCATCAACCGACTGCTCCGCCCCCTCCCTGCCATGCACACTGCTGAAGCTCCTGACCTCTGCTCCAAATTCCTCAACTTTTTTCAGGCTAAGGTGATCTCCATTCATCAACAACTCCTGGTGCCCGCCCCCTCCCCCTCTCTGCACTGGCCCCTGACACATAAATGCACACTCCCAGCTCAACCCCTCAATCCCCAATGCTCTCTCTCCTCCTTCTCCCCAGTGGATGTTCCACTGGTCTCGAAGCTGGTGACCAATGCTAAGGCCTCCACCTGCTCCCTTGACCCCATGCCCACGGTGCTGGTCAAGGCCTGCCTTCTCACCCTCTGCCCCATCATAACAGACATCATCAACTCTTCTCTGTCATCTGGAATAGTTCCCTCCTGCTTCAAAACCGCCTCCATCACTCCCATCCTCAAGCCTGGTTTGGACCCTGAGGAGCTGAACAACTACCGACCGATCTCCAACCTTCCTTTCCTTAGCAAAACTTTGGAAAGAGCAGTTGCCGCCCAGCTTCATCAACATCTGTCCAACCATGAGCTCTACGAACCCCTACAGTCAGCCTACAGAGCACATCACAGCACAGAGACCGCCCTCCTCAAGATCACTAACGACCTCCTTCTCGCTGCTGACTCCGGACAAATCAGTATTCTCATCCTCCTCGACCTCTCTGCTGCTTTTGACACTGTTTCTCATACATTCCTCCTGAAATGCCTCTCTGACAACCTTGGCATCACTGGCACAGCTCTGTCATGGTTTCAGTCCTATCTCTCAACCAGGTCTCAGTTTGTTAGCATCAGCGGCTCATCCTCCCCCTCGGCCCCAGTCAACCATGGTGTCCCCCAAGGCTCCGTGCTTGGTCTCCTACTTTTCACCATTTACATGCTCCCCCTTGGCCAGATCATACGTCAATTCGGTCTCAATTTCCACTGCTACGCTGACGACACTCAGCTCTATCTCAGTACCTCACCATCCGCCCAGCTACCTCCACAGTCTTTGGTCAATTGTCTCCATGCCATAAAAACCTGGATGACAGCAAATCTACTCAAACTCAACAGTAAGAAGACTGAGCTCATGGTTGTGGCCCCCAAAGCACTGCTCCGGAAGGTTGGGGATCTCCTCCTCCACATTGACGGCTGTTCCATCTCCCCGTCTCCCGAAGTCCGTAACCTGGGTGTCATCCTTGACTCCACTCTCTCATTTCAGTCACATATCAAATCCGTCACTAAATCTGCCTTCTATCACCTCAGAAACATCTCCCGTCTACGACCATCACTCTCTGATTCCGTGGCCGAGACCCTCATTCATGCATTTGTCTCCTCCCGGTTGGATTATTGCAACGGAGTCCTGTTCGGGGTTCCCAGTAAAGCCCTGGACAGGCTCCAGTATGTGCAGAACTCAGCTGCCAGGGTGCTCACTCACACCAAGCCCTGGCAGCACATCACCCCCACCCTGATCCACCTCCACTGGCTCCCAGTCAAGCACCGTATCACTTATAAACTCCTTCTTCTGACTTACAAATCCCTCCATGCCCTCGCCCCCCAATACCTGTCTGACCTTCTCCGCTACCACACTCCATCCCGGAACCTAAGATCATCTGGACAGGATCTCCTCTCCACCCCCCGCACCAGGTTGCGGACTTTCGGTGACAGAGCCTTCAGTGTGGCATCCCCCACCCTCTGGAACTCTCTCCCCCCCCAAATCCGCAGCGCCCAACCCTGGACAAATTCAAAAAAGCCCTCAAAACGCACCTTTTTACCAAGGCTTTCCCCACTGTATAGATAGTTTAATAGGTTTATTTTTCCACTTCTGGGAATGTCATTTTCGAGCCTGAGACCTGAAAAACAGGCTCAGTACTTAAGTAGGTGAATTAACTCAAACACGTCATGTTACAATTATTTTGCTGCTTGCTACAAAAGGAAAACTTGCGCGGCTCTCATGTCAGGGGTACTTGAGTGAGTGACATGCAGGCTCTGCATGCACAGCAAACCACCAATCACAATCATTCTTGATCAGATCACAGCAGGCCCCGCCCCGCTAGTTTGCAGACCATCAAAACACCGGTAAAAAATGAGCGAGGCACAGGAGGACAATACCTTAATCCGGTTAAATATAGTTACAAAAAATGCAATATATATTGCATTTGGTTTCCTGACTTACAGTATCTCGTACTTCCAAAACATGCATAAAGCAGCGAAAAAAGGTTATTTTGGCCATAGCTGAGGAAACATTGTTGGCATATAGGTATAAACAAAGAGATATCCCTGCCGTGGGCAAATTAGTTTGAGTAACGCAAGGTGAAAAGTCCAGTGTGAACAAGCTATTAGGACTAATACATTTCTTGGTGTAGGAAAAACTAAATACTAACTAAAGTAAATCTAATTGGTGTATCACACAAACATTTGAAAGATAAGTGTAACAACCCTATAAATGCCGTCTCACACAAAAGATGAATTAACCTTGATTGTTTCGTTTTTTTGTTGCACCCCACTTTCTCTGTTACAGCAAAAAAACTGGCTGAGACTGCATATTACTTTGGCGTTCATTAGTTTGAAGACTCCAAGCAAACTATGTATAGTCAATTACAAACTTTGTTTGGCTATAGCTTGCTCTTTTTTTGGCTCCGTTTCAACTATGAAAGGCAATTAACTCTCCTTTCCTGCTGTGATTTGGGCAAGTTCCTAAAATTAGCTTAATCAGAGGGAAAGAGATGCAAATTAAACCCTGTGGGTACAAATGGTTCTTTTAAAATCATCTAAAAGTTGAGAACTAAGCAACGGAAAGCCCCTGGATGTGTTAGGTAAACAGATTGCAGAGGGAAAAATTCAGGGGAGTGGAAAGATGTGAAGGGAAGGGAAGATAATACATGGAATAGAGAAGAGAGATGCTAAGAGATACAGAGGTGTGGAGGCCATGTGACACTCAACAGTAGGGATTTTGACACACTGAGGAATTCTGAATTCTGTAAGTTTAGTAAAAATGTCAAAGACCCTTCACATCTGGGTCGGGTCCAGAACAGTAATTCTGCATCAGTTGCCAAAGCTTTCAGTTCCACACTGTGGAAGGAGTTTATGTTTTTTGTTTGTCTATCTGTCTGTCAGCAGGATTCACAAATAACTGCTGGTCTAATTTGATGAGAGTTGGTGGAAGCTGGCAGATGCATTAAAGACGACCTATTATGCAAAGTCCACTTTTCAAGTCTGTTATACATAACCATGTGTCCCTTCTGTGTAAAGAGGAGACACTTTTGTCCTGATCCATTTATATAAAAACCTGTCTGAAAATGAGCTTATCAGATTTTGGCCGATTTTTTGGCTTGTGTAACCATTAGCCAATCACCAACCAAGGTAACCCCTCCCCCAATTGTATCACCTGAATCTCCTCCTAGAGCACCATTGTGTGTTTTTTAACCAAATATCTCTCAGAGGGGCATGGGGAGTGGCTCCTTATTTTCATCTAAAGTAACAGACAGAGAATCAGCACTTTTGAAACAGGGTCGAAACAGAGGGGATTATGGGATGCTGCAATGATCTGTTTGGTATTTGGAGCAAAACACTTCAAAGAAATGTTTGTATCTGAGACCTGTAATATATTGATGAAAAACAGTATAATAGGGGACCTTTAATTGTGTTTCATCGTCACTTCGAGATATGGCCTTCTTGCTATGTTCAAGATGGTGTTGGTAAGAAAATTGTTTTCTATTTGAATGACACCTTGGGTCACATAAACTTGGATAGAGATTTTATCCTGAAACTCATGAATACACTAATGTCGATGTAATTACTAAAACCAGGAGAATGGAACCATCCAAGAAGCGATGAGAATTCTTCATTAGACTTGATGGAGGTCTCAGAGTACCATTCCAGAGGAAAAACGTCATAGCTTGAGCACGTCTCAAAAATGACTTTGTTTTCTCTTTCATTCAGCGCTACTGATAAAGAAGCTAAAGAGGGTGTTCCATAAAAGATTCATGGTATAATTGTTGAGATTATCGAGACCAAATTTATGAAATATATATATAACATTTTAAATTCCCTCCAAGTGATTCTAAGATATCACATTCACAAGAATTGGACAGAGGGCCAATACCGATGGAGGACGAAGGTATTCAAAAGTTTGGTCAGTCGCCATTTATTGGATTGGGAACGGCAATTCACTTTAGTCTATTGGAGCATTTTCTCCATTTTGTTTTAATATTTACAACATTGTATTAAGTGCATTTTATTGCACTGTACCTTTTATTTTTTTGCAAATATGTGTTATGAATGAGATGTTATTGATAAGTGGTTGGGAAAGGGAAGTGGTTCCCAGGTGTAAAGATAAATAAAACTACCTGTGATTCACGTGAACCTGAAGATGTATGATTCCACAGGTTTTTGGGAATTCTATACTGAAATATTTTACAATTCCTCATTATCTTTTATATAAACTTGTATTGGCTTAAAAAATACACACATTTAAGAACTAAAACATGTGTCATGTGTAGGGGTGTAACGGTTCACAAACATTTCGGTTCGGTACGTACCTCGGTTTTTAGGTCACGGTTCTGTTCGGTACGTTATCGGTACAGCAGAAAAAATTATCACAAAACATAAAATATTTTTGGGGTTTTTTAAATTATTATTAAACTGTGAATAATGTATGTATGTATTCAAATAAATACA
The DNA here is from genome assembly GCA_902827135.1 of Harpagifer antarcticus. Classification (NCBI taxonomy): domain Eukaryota; kingdom Metazoa; phylum Chordata; class Actinopteri; order Perciformes; family Harpagiferidae; genus Harpagifer; species Harpagifer antarcticus. The sequence continues at coordinate 15,904,330 of CADEHL010001005.1, forward strand.
AAATATAATAAAATAAACATTAAGGTGTAGCATTTCGATGAACTGAAATAATCTGTATTTGAACTTTACTGTACTAGTAGCCTACTCACAAAACATAAACTATTAGATTTGGGTTTTTAATTATTATTAAACTGTGAATATTCACTCAAATAAATACAAAATATAATACAAATATACATTAAGGTGCAGCATTTCAATGAACTGAAATAATCTGTATTTGAACTGTAGGCTACTGTACTAGTACCTAAGTAGCCAGTTTGACATTATGACTTGCTTGTCATTGTATTTTCATGTTTTTTTAAAGAAAAATTAACTTGTCCACATTGCTTGCCGAAAGGGCAGATCTGCTGGCACTAACAATGTCTCCTGCTGTGGAGAACACCCTCTCGCTAGGGACAGAGGTAGCAGATACAGCCAGGTAGCGCTTTGCTAACATGGCAACATAAGGATATTTGGCATTTTTAATAGCTTTGGCGAGTGGTGGAGGCTTAAATGCTAGTGGGAGTTGGGTTTGCACTTCAGTCTTTTTTTTTTTGGTACCGGTGATATTCGCGTTCGGGTGATGCCTTTTCAAATGAGTGTGCAAGTTTGATGTATTGCCAGCCGCATAACCAATTTCAGTTGAACGATGCTGACAAAAAACTTTGGTTCGGTCCACCTGTCTTTGTCCGTCATCCTTGTACGTAACTGCGAAACCAAAATGTTCCCAAACCGGAGACTTCAATGATGCTGGAGGATTTTTGAGCTCAACTTTATCTGCGTTCGCCATTTCGACAGTTCTTCAAATTACTGACTAAATTTGAACGCATCCCTGTGAACAGCTCTCATAGTATGCCTCTCGTCCAATTAAATGACTTGGTCGCTCTATGACGCGTTGAGCCCAATGTGAGCAAATTACTCTGAATGCTGCAACGCAGCACCTGAGATTGTTTCCAAAAAGTTGTTCACGTTCTTAATTTTTTACGTTTAACGTTATATTCGTTCGGTACACTTCGGTACACATGTGTACCGAACCGAAGGGCCCGTACTGAATAATTTCGGCACGGGTACGTGTAGCGTTACACCCCTAGTCATGTGTCATGAACTGACACTTAAAGACCTAAACATGGCGGTGTTTTAAAGCGAAATAAAAGATAAGCTAGTCCAAATAATGATAAAACAAAACATCTATTAAAAGCAACACAGCCTTATTCATTACATTTCATCTTTCCTCCGCCATATAAGTATCAGTTTGACAGGAAGTGAGACACAATCAGATAATAGAATGGCAGAGAGGCAATCATAGGAGTCTAAGAGGACAGGATAATTACAGTGACCTATTACTCTCAACAATGTAGGGATTAACCGTCTATTTCAAGATGAACACTGCAGAGGAGAGGGCTCGCGAAAGAATGGGAAGAAGCTGTTGTGACAAGGAGTTAACATGTGCCTTTCCTTCCTCCCCGAATTTGCATTGCTCTCTGACTCTATTTTGCATCAACAACACCATGGCCTCAGTCTTTCCTGTTGTCCTGTTGACATCCACTGCCTCTTACTGTAGATGCCACACTGCCAGGACAGGCACACTGCATAATGAGGCGCTACAGGTTACAGCACTATTTACATGTTGACCTGGTTAGAAAAGACCATAATGATCAATCATGTTGGCATTTCTTTTACATTTTTGCATTTCACGAAGGTGCACATTTCCAATTAAAGGACTCAAACATTGTGCCTTGCACACACTTTCACAGATTGTCATCACTTCTACTGTGTTGTTGCTGATACAAAACTAAGTATGGAGCTGACAGTATTGGGTAAGAATGCAGCTTTATTTAAGGACATTTTTCAATGCCTTTTATAAAAACATGTTTAAACTAGACTGAATAAACAAACCATAAATACAGCGACTTCTACAGAAAGCTCAAGTAAAAAGGCTACAAACTGGTCAAATGAAAAACAAGATAATAAACTATTATGAACATTGGTAAAGACTGCTGTTTCGGTTTATAAACAGGATCTCGTATGACTCACGAAAACCGGGATGTCTCTTCCTCATTTGCTACAATAAGGGCCTGTGTCCTCGTAGCGCCTATTTCTGGCAGAAAGGCAATGGCAAGTCGCAAACTAGCATTGCTCCCTTATAACTATTTGTTTGACATTGTATTTTTCATCATGAGCACCAACCTGAGGATGCATGCTCTTACGCCTGTCATAACTTGATCTGACATCTAAAGGGAGGAGGACGATATAAATCACACTCACTCTAGCCGTTCTGCTAATATGCTGTTTGGTCTGTGTTATTATAGTTTCCAACTCAAAGACACATTCAAAAACGTTCCCTCTAATTTCTACAATGACGTCACTGGTCACTTGATATATTCTTTACTCAAAGTGCTCAAAACAGCCACACAAAAGTGGTGTGGAAGCGCTTTTTCTCAAGGCGGCCGAATGCGCAAGATTAAAACAGAGAAGGATCAGGATGCAGTACATGGTAAGTGTTTTTGGGTGTATCTGCTTGACATGATTGACTATTGATTAGACAGGCTAAGCCACCTGAGGTCCCTAAGGAAGCCTGAGCATATTACAGAGAGACAGAGAAAGAGCAGTGTCTCACATTGATGAGTAACAATCAATGGAGACTCTACAGAATATAAAATACAAAGGGGAATGATGGGATGCGTGAACTGTAGTAGTCACATTACAGTATACAAACATAATCTCTGTAACATGTTCCAGATACACTGGCAACACAATTACACTTTGCTATTAAAATACTGGGGCAAATGTGTCAGACTTTTGATCTCTTCTGCTATCTGGCAGTTCAGACTGCGGCCATTTTGTAGACATTTGACATTTTAATAATAACATGTGTTCATGCTGGTGGGAGTATAAAAGGGTAAGAGCTTTTTCACTTGTGGTTCACACCATTATTTAGATTGTCCATTTCTCCTTTGCACTAAAATGTGGTATGGTACATTTACGATATGAGATATAATAGGATTTATTTCCTGACTGTTTTGGCAAGTTTTGTTTCCATTATTTTTCCATGCCATGTCTTTTGCCACCAATTAAAATAATCCGTACCTTTGTCTTTGATAGTTATTACTGGATATACGTCAAGTTTCTCATACATATTGTGGATTTCATATCAGTTTTTGTTACCCGAGTTGTTTTTTATTACCTGTGTTTCTTATTTGATCCTCTTGAAAAGCACTTTGAGCTACATTTTCTGATTGATATGAAAGCTGCTCTATACAAATATTTCTTGGGATTATTATTATTATTATTATTATTATTATTATAATAAAGACATACCAGTCTGTCCTCTCCACACAACTGTTTGCCTGATTTTGTTGACATCCACTGCCTCTCTGTCTCTTACTGTAGATGCCACACTGCCAGGACAGGCACACTGCATAATGAAGCGCTACAGGTTACAGCACTATTTACATGTTGACCTGGTTAGAAAAGACCATAATGATCAATCATTTTGGCATTTCTTTTACATTTTTGCATTTCACGAAGGTGCACATTTCCAATTAAAGGACTTAAACATTGTGCCTTGCACACACTTTCACAGATTGTCATCACTTCTACTGTGTTGTTGCTGATACAAAACTAAGTATGGAGCTGACAGTATTGGGTAAGAATGCAGCTTTATTTAAGGACATTTTTCAATGCCTTTTATAAAAACATGTTTAAACTAGACTGAATAAACAAACCATAAATACAGCGACTTCTACAGAAAGCTCAAGTAAAAAGGCTACAAACTGGTCAAATGAAAAACAAGATAATAAACTATTATGAACATTGGTAAAGACTGTTGTTTCGGTTTATAAACAGGATCTCGTATGACTCACGAAAACCGGGATGTCTCTTCCTCATTTACTACAATAAGGGCCTGTGTCCTCGTAGCGCCTATTTCTGGCAGAAAGGCAATGGCAAGTCGCAAACTAGCATTGCTCCCTTATAACTATTTGTTTGACATTGTATTTTTCATCATGAGCACCAACCTGAGGATGCATGCTCTTACGCCTGTCATAACTTGATCTGACATCTAAAGTGAGGAGGACGATATAAATCACACTCACTCTAGCCGTTCTGCTAATATGCTGTTTGGTCTGTGTTATTATAGTTTCCAACTCAAAGACACATTCAAAAACGTTCCCTCTAATTTCTACAATGACATCACTGGTCACTTGATATATTCTTTACTCAAAGTGCTCAAAACAGCCACACAAAAGTGGTGTGGAAGCACTTTTTCTCAAGGCGGCCGAATGCGCAAGATTAAAACAGAGAAGGATCAGGATGCAGTACATGGTAAGTGTTTTTGGGTGTATCTGCTTGACATGATTGACTATTGATTAGACAGGCTAAGCCACCTGAGGTCCCTAAGGAAGCCTGAGCATATTACAGAGAAAGAGCAGTGTCTCACATTGATGAGTAACAATCAATGGAGACTCTACAGAATATAAAATACAAAGGGGAATGATGGGATGCGTGAACTGTAGTAGTCACATTACAGTATACAAACATAATCTCTGTAACATGTTCCAGATACACTGGCAACACAATTACACTTTCCTATTAAAATACTGGGGCAAATGTGTCAGACTTTTGATCTCTTCTGCTATCTGGCAGTTCAGACTGCGGCCATTTTGTAGACATTTGACATTTTAATAATAACATGTGTTCATGTTGGTGGGAGTATAAAAGGGTAAAAGCTTTTTCACTTGTGGTTCACACCATTATTTAGATAGTCCATTTCTCCTTTGCACTAAAATGTGGTATGGTACATTTACGATATGAGATATAATAGGATTTATTTCCATTATTTTTCCAATTACTGATGCATTATGTTAGCACCTGTACAAACGGAATCAAATACAAAACCCTTTTATTCTGTCCAGTCTGTGAAGTTGAACATTCTGGGTTTGTTGATAAAAGCATGATAATTATTTATTTTATTATGGTATTTTATTGAGGCCATTATTAGATTTGATGTCGCTTACGATTTTATTATAATGATGCCATGTCTTTTTGCCACCAATTAAAATAATCAGTACCGACTGATATACTGAATTATGATCCCTTACTTCGTTAGTATCATCAAAAACACAATTCAAATGATTAAGACATACATTTAAAAAAAATTATTGCATGAGTATGCTTTACTGGTTGTACTTACATCCAATAAACTGGGGAGCGCTGGGGTAAGATTAAATTAGATATACTTTATTGATCCCAATTTGGGAAAAATGTCCAGTCAAAAATCCCTCTTTGATATATTATTCAAATACTTTTGTGAAAATATCTTTAAATAACTTAATGAGTTAATTCAAGTTTTTTGCCAAATACTACTTTTACAAGATTCGATAAGCATCATAATAACAGTACGATTTGGTATAAAATGTCTGTCTGAAAGTTTTATATTTCACTTTTTTATCCTTTGCTATAATTACATTTTTTGAAGCAGTTTGAACCATATTTAGTGTAAACATACCACATACCAAAATCCTGCATACAATTAAGTATAACATTAGTACGCAGCAAATGTTTAATATCTAAGGAAACACAGACAACATAGGTTAAATGCTTCAGACTTGCTGAAGAAGAGGAAGATTTTTTTGTTATGCCACAGAAAAGCTTCATTAGTATTTATATATTTAAAAAAGTATCTCCAGACGGTTTCAAACTATCACAGTGTGTTGGCATTTCCCAACTTAGTATTCATCATAGAGCTTCAAACAAATACTGACATGCCGCATGTCTATGGTTTCTAATAATAAGGATATGAGATAATAATGTTACTAAAAATAGTACAAGGTATTCAGCAAAAATATTCATGATAATATGCTGATGCTGGAGCTGCAGAAGCTTGTGAGCCGATAAGTCTATTCCATTTTGATGTCATCCTGAACTGTTTGATATACAGGTATTAAGGTGCGTGCACACACACACACACACACACACACACACACACACACACACACACACACACACACACACACACACACATACACACACACACACAACACACACACACACACACACACACACACACACACACACATCACACACACACCACACACACACACACACCACACACACACACACACACACACACACACACACACACACACACACACACACCACACACACACACACACACACACACACACACACACACACACACACACACACACTTTAACCAGTAAATGTATTCAGAGAGCAGCCACAGGAGGAGTTCCACTTCAAAAGCCTTAACGTGCATAAACACACACATACAAGTGCGCTGACATACACACTCCCCCAGATTCACCCACTCCCTGCTGAAGTTGATTACAGCAGGCTTTGACTCAGTAGGAGTGGGTCATGGATGGATGACTTTGTGTTTTCAGCACACTGAAGCTATACCAACATTTACAGTAAAAGCAATGTTAATTGCAACTACAACATGTGTTCCTATAATTTCTATCAATATTTTTTGGGTATCACACATTTTCTAGACCAGGGGTTCCCAAACTTTTTAGCGCACGACCCCCAAAATAACAGTCCAAGAAAATGGCGACCCCTGTCAACGGGGGGGGGGGGGGGGGGTGCCAGTGAATTTATTTAAAGGGTACCTATCATGCAAAATGCACTCTTGTACGTCTTTTAGACATGAATATGTGGCCCCGATGTGTCAGGGAACTCACCAAGTGTCCGAAAATACAACCCTCTGTCTTTTTCTCTATACCCAAATCTCTAAAAACGGGGCTGCAACGGATTATTTAGGATTATTTTCTAGGTCACAAAAGTGGTGCTCCACTTAGTGGTCAATTCTCCACCTATCAGGGGAATGAGAGGTTTGGCCATTGCTGCTCGAAAGCGCTGGAGACGCTGTAGTACATATGCCAGGCCTGTAAGTGGCACTGTAGTGGCCACAAAAGCAGCGAAGAAGACTTCCCTTGCATGGTTGCCATGGTTGTCCTTTTGTTTATTCTCCGCTGTGGCTCTATTTCTCCCTCCCCGAGGCAAGCGTTTGCTCCTCCTGCTTTAAAACAAATGAATAATGACTCTATATAATCATATGTAAGGGATAATGTGCAGTGATGCGGTCATTATGGGGAAAAGAACACCGACAGGCTGATCAGGAGCCCGACGCGAAGCGGAGGGATCTAGATCGGCATGAAGGCACATTATGCAATGTGCACATTATCCCGCTTATTACATGGCCACATTCTCAACAAAGTAACGTTATGACCCAATATTAATTGAAATGCTTTTATGGATTTAGAAAATAATTTTATTGATTTAAAAAATAGTTGTATTGATTTAAATTGACATGCATCCGCTAAGAAAAATAGTCCGTTGTTACTGTTTGAATTAACGTAGCAACGGCAGGAACTGCTTCGATAGCGTGTTTGAGGAGCTTTTTGATTACAGATTTGAAAACTTCGTTGCTTGCTTTAAAAGTAGCACAATTCATTATGTCAAACCTTGGAAAGTATCTAGATATCCCTGCCCTAATGCCAAAGTAACTGGCAACTGAATATGTGTCGCCGTTTGATGTCTATGTCTGGACCGCTGCGTAAAAAGGAGGGTTTCTGCCCGTTACCTCTCTTCTTACTTCTATAAGAATAAAACACGGAGGACGGAGATCTCTTTTTCTCCCCCTCTTCTGACAGCCCAGCAGCTGATCTCAAAGCACGCTCCCCTCTCCTGCAGGGGGGCGTGGTCAGCTGCAGCTCACAGAATCAGCCCCCTGCAAAAACAGGGCTGGAAAGAGCAAATAGAGCAAAATGAGGGATGGCTAAAATGCAGGATCTGTTTGGTATTTTGAAAAAAAAAACTATATTTATATAGGTATGGCCCTACAATATATTGTTCAAATATAGCATGATATGTCCCCTTTAAGTTTTCCGCAATGGAGCGAGCTTAAAGGTCTCATGTCATGCTTTTCCGGTTATTACTCATCCTCCCTTGTGTGTTATGAAGGTTTTTATGCATGTAAACGGTCTGCAGAGTCAAAAACCCTCAAAGTACACCCTGTAGGGAGTAAAACGCTAACACAAAAAAAAAGACCTCCCCAAAACGCCTCGTTGGAGATTTCAAATTTTCCAATGTTTTCTTCCTGGGTATCGCGACATAGGGATACCCAGTAGCCATGCCCAGAGCTATGGCCGCACCCTCTGCCAGCCGAACATATATACTGTTGGAAGCTCAGGTTCAGTTCAAAACTGTATCCAGTCATGCCAACGAGGGTCTGTTTCCTGTCTTGTGAGGGGAAATCTTCAATGTATGCCTTACCGAGGGCAGAACCACAAAGAAAGTCAGTGGTTGACATTTCTTGTTAACACTGTTCCTTCAGATGTTCGAGCCGGTGTTGTGTCAAATTATGCACCCCCATCATGAAATGCATCCCTTGTCACGGGAACGCGCATTTGTAAATGAAACGTTAAGACCTTAAAACGATGGTTAAAACGAAAAACTAAAAGTCCAGGTTTTTTTTAATGGTAATTTACAGACTGTGAGTCGCTTAGTGGTAGCTCATATAGTCTTGATTCTTGTGGTTAAACTTTTCGCTCCGTATTTTGATGGTAGTGGTGTCGAATCCTGGATTTTTCATTCATTCGTCACTTATTTTACGTTCCCACAGAACTAAACTGCATTCTCCATTACGTTTAGCTAGAAACGTATTTTCTCCACATTACGTTTGTTATCAACGTATAAGATATTTCACTGAACAACTAGCAAACGTAGGTTAGCATATTAATCTAGCTGGCAAGCTAACGGACCTAAAACAACTAAGTTTCTCTAATATTTTGTGATTTGCATTTGATTTCGTCCAGCCAGATCGGGAAACTCCTGGCGTATCTGGCGGACAACACATGACGGGATGACCACTCTGATGCCTCGTCCTAAAAAGCCCTGGCACCAGCTTACAAAGCTGCGATAGGCAAGATGCCGAAAACGCCTGTAAGGGGAGGAATGGATGATATATAGCAGGGGTGCCCAACCCGTCGATCGCGAGATGTGTCTAAAAATAGAACAACAATATTCTGTTTTATCGTTAATGTCCTATAACATAATCTTCAGTCCGCACACACACACAAGACCGCAATTATAGCAGAAGCAAAAAAGCCCAAAATATATAATTTTCACTCCGAGTGGGAGGATGATTATTTTTGTATCTATTCCAATTCAAAGTCCATCTGTCTCATCTGCAATGCGAGCGTGGCTTTATCGAAGGAGGGTAATTTAGGAGCGGCATTTCAAAAACAGTGCACAAACGCTACGAGACGGAATTCCCTCCTAATTCTGCCCTACGCTCCCAAAAGGGGAGGGGCCTGAAAGGACAGCTAAATGCACAGCAGTCCATTTTCACCAGGCCCAACAACAAGAGCAAGGCTGCTACCATAGCATCTTATCGTGTAGGTCACGTTCTTGCGAAACACATGAAGTATTTCAAAGACGACGAAGTTGTGAAAGAAGCATTCCTGGAGGCTGCCGACGCGCTTTTGGGGGAGAGTAAAAATAACAGTAGCATTTCAACATGTTTTTGATAAAAACTCAAGTTAGATACCATTATTAATCAGCTGTAAGTTTTAGTTTGTTTGAACTTATTCATTATAATTATTGTACAAAATGGTATAAGAATGCAAACTTAAATTGATTATAGTCTATTATCAATTCAGGTTAAGAAACTAGTATTGCTTGCATCCTATTTTAAAGGCATTTCTTTTTATACTCTACTAAAATGCAACAAAAAAAAGGTTTGATTCTATTAATTTTGTATTTTGTATTGCACTTTGGCAGCAGATTCCTGTGTAGCTTCAGATCTGAGTTGTCTTATTAGTAAGCCTAATTTATACTTTTGTAGCAACACTATTTGTATATAATGGCAAAGAAAGGGTTGAATGTCTTTTCTTTTTTTCCTGTGTCATATGTGGCAGCACTGTTGAATGTTTCTTGAAAACATTACCCATATTACTCCAACTCTGTATCAACAACACTGTTGTGTAACTTCAGTTAAATACTTGTATGTGTGTAGATTAGAAAGGGGTAAAATAAAGGATCTGCAGTATTTTATGAAGTATTAATCGTACAAAGGTCAGTTTTATACAAGTAGAAGTGTGTATTTACCTGGTAGTAGGCTGTCAGTAATGGCTACGCCTCTCTATTTGGACTGGTAGATCTCGGCAGACTGGCAGCTCTCGGTTCAAAAAAGGTTGGGCACCCCTGATATACAGTGTATATATGTATATTATTTACACAAGTTCATTTTGTACATTTCTAAAAATAAAGTTTGATGGAAATACTTAGTAGCCTTTCTTCCCTGAATTATTTGCTCCTATAACATATCATTCATATATAGCAAACCATGATTTGATTTTTCATCAAACACAGTTGTAGTTTATTACAGGTAAAAATAACGTAGTCTTCTACGCCTCAAAGGTCTATAATTAAATCTGTACATGTTATGGAGGTTCTGCAGGGTGTGGGGTATGTATGGTGTATATCTTGGCAAATAATGTTGCGTGCTACTGTTGGTGTTTTCAGCTAGCTGGCTACATAATGTTGTAACTGTCAGCTGCTAGGCTACCTTTCTAATTTCTTTGCAACAGACGTTTTCCACTTCGGTAGGCATCATGGCGCAGTTTCCACAAGTGCACCTAAATAACAGTTATAGGTACAGTTCGGTTAGTTAGCGTATAACATATAAGGCTGTACCGACGCCATTGTAAGACTGATGTTCCGCTCAGAGCCGAAAAAAAGCACTGTTAGACATGGGCGGAGCCTCTCTGGTGGTTGACTAATCAGAACAGAGTGACCGAGCTGACCAATCGGAGCACACTGGGCTCACAGGGAGGGGGGGGGGGCAGGAGCTCCAACAAGCCGTTCAGGACAGAGAGTGAATACACATACTATACAGAGGTGCTGTATGAGAAACAAATGTGAGTTTGGAAAATTGCTCAGTATAAATCTATTTTAGTATACCTCAACAATGGAATTATGATCAGTAGAAATGGCCATGACATGGGACCTTTAAGTTTCACTGTCATGATATTCATGATATAGCCCAGCGCCTTTTCAAGAAGTATATAGAACAAACAATGGATGTATTTTATGAACATTTATCAATGCTGAAAGTAGATTTCTATGTGTTAGGAGTGAGATAGAGATTATAATCTAATATTTGCATCCGATGAAGCATTGCAAGAAGTCTGTTGATGATCAGAGGCTGTTGTTGGGACTGTATAAACGTTTTTTTATTTCATAGGCAGAGCATGCAGGCCTCAGAGAGTTAAACTTGGGCCTGCGACCATAGTTTTACTGTATTTTGTTTTGAAAATCCACAGCGGAGGTGTGTGTCGTACTACATGCAGTGTATTTTGCATATCTCTCAGTAGCCAACGATCTGTGAGTCTGTTGGCTCGGAAATAAACTCTGTAATAAATGTAGTCTACATTTCATAAGAGCTGTAAAACCTGAGAGCCTGAGATTTGAACTAAATGCTTATATCATCTGTATTTGTATTGTTGATTTATTGTGTGAACGAGGCGAAGTAGAGAAAGTTAAGCTGTCATTATTAGGCTGTTATATACTGTTGGAGTGGTAATGTCGTGGCTTCCTTCCTTGTATTTCCACCAAGCCACTAGACGCCTTAAACAGACAGTTCTAACTCGTTTCTTTCCTTAAATTACACACAGTTTGAAGTGTTGCTTGGCCTCCGATGGTTTAGAAGATGTTGCGATGTGTTTGCTCAAAAATAAAATAACAAACTTTTGCACATGCAACAAAGAAAAATAGGCCTTTACAATATTCAAAAGAAATAGGCAAAAACTCAAATAAAACAACACAACTTAGGTATTCGTTCTTTCTTGATAATGCTTATAACTTCACAACTTAAAGGGTACTTGTACGGTACGAGTACGGTTGAGTACGGTTAAAAACTGTTCCTCGACGGCGTCTCTCAACAGGTTGCCCATCACTGTGGCGTTAGCAGGCGCCGTGGGAATTGTAGTCCTTTATAGTGCGTTGACTACAGACGTCACAATTAGGTGGCCTTTCTTATCAAATCAAAACATTGGCTCTAACAGGGAAGCAGGCCTATTGTTTTTGGATATTTGTAGAGTTAGATGGGCCGTGAGTGTTTTTTTTATTGGTTAAGTGTCCCTTGGTATGAAAAAGAAGAGAAACCACTTTGGGAACCCCTGTTCTAGACGACGTCCAACGTTTTGTGAGGTTAATTAGCCACTGTGGATGGAACACATATATAGTACAGTAAGCACCCTGTTGCCTTTAGATCCTATGAGGAAATACATTGTATTGCTTTTTATTAAATTCTACTGTGTTGTGTAATGTTTATTTATACTGTTCATGCTGACTACTTGTAGCACTTTGGGATCTGAGATCAGATATAAAGTGCTTTATAAATGGAACCCATTATTATTATTATTATTTCAAAACCTTCTGATACAGAAAAAAAACTTCCTGGAAATCCATTCAGTAGTGGCCTTATTAGGGTTGCAAAGGGGCGGAACATTTCCGGAAAGTTTCCATGGGAAGTTAAGAAATATTCGATGCAAAATTAAACAAAAAACATGACATTTCAACAGATTAAAAAAAAAAATGTTTTAAGTAGAACAGAACAAGTTTTAATAATTTTATTGAACAATTATTTGTTTCATTGAAGAACGAAAACAGGAATGTTGAGTTAAATATTACTCATCTGTGCATGTGATGGAGGAATGCACAGTGCCTGTAGGGGGTGTGGTCTCAATAGCCATGCAGTAAGCAGTGTGCTATGGCATGGATATTCAAGTGTACTTGAATGGCATCTGTTTGTTTTAGTCAAGATTATGCTAAAATATACTTTCCCCAACTATATTTAAGTTCCCTATGAAGAGCCAACCTTCAATTTTGCAAATTCCCAGTTTATTCCCATACATTCCCGTTAATTCCCATGGAAAGTTTCCATCTTTGAAAATTCCCGGAATTTTGCAACCCTAGGCCTCATGCTAAAAAGTGTATCAAATAAAAATAAAAAACTACCAAGTCATGAACATTTTGAACAATTCAAAACTTCTCAGAGATTAAAGACAGAATTATGAGAATAATTCAGAAGAATACCTCTGCAAAAAACCAGCACTCATTTTTTGCACACTCACTTTGTATTTTCCTCTCACACACCAACAAATAGACAAACTTGGTTAAAATCTAATGAGGTCGCATGGCAGCCATTATCACGCCCTGCTGGGTCCATCCCAATGCATCATGGGAAAGGCTATGCCAGGGGTGGCCAACGAGTCAGAGGTTAAGAGCCACATTGTTTCTATGTTACTGCAAAGAGCCACATCAAACACACAGTCACTGATACCGCTTGTTTCAGTTTTTTGTTTTCTGGAGACAAGATTTCAACCACGTCACTGATGCATTTTTGTGGCATTGGGATATATATTTTTTAAATCCTCTGGAGCAGAGAGAGGAGCTGTGTATTATTGTTATTGATTAATGGATCAGTGTTTCTTAGGGTCAAAAACACTAAACTCACAACTTAAAATGAAAGCGTTTAGTTTATTTAATAAAAGAGCACATGTTCAATGTGAAAAGTGACAGTAGATTATTTGCAATTTGGTGCTAAAATTATATATATTTTTTAAACACCTTGAATTTCAGGGGAGGGGGGGGGGGGGGGCGCAGCGCCCCTCCAAGACAATGGTAGGGGAAACACTGGATAGTGTTTAATCAACGATAGGTTTTCCCCCCTCAAAGGTGATTGGGTCACTGCATCGCAGGTATTATTGTGATTGGCTCTTGGGCCACATCAAAATTAGACGCGCTGTCATCCTCTCCTACTGACACCTGACACCACACATACACAAGTAGGGAGAGCCGGGACGAAAGTAACACGGGACGAAAGTAACACGGGACGAAAGTAACGGAGCGATTTTATCCGAGCCCAAACAACTCTGACCGGCCAAATTACGTCAGAATGATCAGCATTCAATACTTAACAGACCTACTAAATATCAGGTTTAACTGTCAGGAGTAGCTAGTGTTGTCACGATACCAACATTTTGGTTTCGATACCAAGTCAAGAATTGCGATTCCGATTCTTTTTCGATACTTTTCTTAAAAAAAGGGAAACAGTCTTAAACGTAGTTATTGTGCTTTATTTCACACCATAACCATAACACAAACTTGTAAACAATGAGAACAATAAATAAAATAAAAGACAAGAATTCGTATTAAATCAAATTAATACATTTCTTACAGACAGGCCTCGTGGTGTCCGTAGGCTTGCCCTCACTGTCAGAGATATAGCTAAAATACTTCCAAATTTCGCTTCTGGCGTCTTTTTTGTCAACAAGTCGAGGCGCAGCGGCAGTTGCACTCCCACTTGCAGCCATGCTTCTCGTTTTCTCACATGCTCTGGCAGAATTTCGCTTCTGGCGTCTTTTTTGTCACCAAGCCGAGGCGCAGCGGCAGTTGCACTCCCACTTGCAGCCATGCTTCTCGTTTTCTCACATGCTCTGGCAGCTAGCGCGTGCACGAGAGAGGGGAGGCACTTAGAGCGTGCTTGAGAGGGTGGGACTGCAGGCACGGCTGCAGTGCAGGGAGTGGAAGCAGAGCGCTGAACACACACGGCTCTTATTAAAACGGCGCTTTCTCACCGGAGTACTTTCCCCCGTCATTCTTAAAGTACCGATACTAATGAAACGGAGGAATCGTAACGTTTTTAACGGCAGGGTATCGCGGTACCTTTCAAGTATCGGTACACCGTGCAATACTAGTCAGGAGTCAGTGTCTCTCCCCCAAACTCACACATATACAATTCGATATGAACTGAAGAGCCGCATGAAACTAGGCAAAGAGCCGCATGCGGCTCGAGAGCCGCGGGTTGGCCACCCCTGGGCTATGCGCACAATGTCAAAGGTCAAATGTTCTACTTTAAAATGCTTTCAGCTCGCCTCAACCGAGGCTCAAGTAACAACTATTACTCTGGTTCAGCAGGCTGCCGGCAGAGTTACATTAGTTTGGTCGGCAAACTCAGGATTACTGTAAGCAAAACACGGAGAACATCAGTTTCTGCAACTTTCTGCACTGTCTGATGTAACTGAATGGAAGAGAGTAAATACACAAGATAAAAATGAAAAATTGTGAATAGGGGGAGTCAAAAATCAATTAGCCATGGTGTTTATCTTTTGGAAACATCTTGAAAATCTGTTTTGCTTTGGGGAAGGCTGGCATTAAACTGCTCCCCAGACAGCTTAAAGTCTATCATTATTTATCTGGAAATTGCTGGATGTGAAGGCCTAGATAAAGTATAGCTAATGTACAGTTACAAAATCACACATAGACATAAACAGGTATTCAGATGTATATATATGAAAGTAATCCATGTTGTTTTCCGATGAAGGAACTGAAAAATAATGTGTTTTTGTGGTCAAAAACCGATAAATTGACCGGACTTCTTTCTGCGGATTGATCTGAACCATATGGAAGCCTGATCAGAGCGTTCTTAGCTACAGTCTCTTCCTCTAGCAACCATCTGCTATTGAGAAAAAAGTAGACAACTGAATGTCCAAATTGACCAATCAGAACTGGGAATTCAACTATGCCACGTAACAAGGTGGTGCAGGGTTGATATATTTTTGAAGGCTGACCCAGATGTAAGCATCGCAAGGGCTTCCTCGGCCAAAAGTAAATTTTGAAATATAGTAACAAAATAGGTTTTGTTATAAACACACATTTATGGTACTTTCATGTTTTGTTCAGCAGGATTATCTCAACATATAACCAACAATGTTATAACAATTGGAGCATTAATGCAATCGCCACAAGTAAATAGCTAATATTAGGTTATAAACAAACTACATGACTTTAAAACTCCACCATCGTTTTAAAGACACGTAAAAGCTACAGGCAATCACAAGTGGGTTATTCTTTTCTATTTTTGGGGGAAAAATCTTGTAAGCTTTTGTTAACCACAGACCTTATATAAGAAGTCTAACCAGAAACTCATTTAAAATAATTTGAGTTCATCGGAGCTGGGGAGAGCACTTATTCTTCGGTTTAGAACTCATTTGTGCGCCATTTTAAAAACACAAAAAGAAACATAATGTTAACACACAACATATACAGTATATATAAAAACATTTTTGAAGTGTGGGGGAAGTCAAGAATTTGCTCGGGCTGCTGATTTGAATATGTAGTGTGCTGTTGTGGTATACAATAAAATAGTCATGTATGGGCACCTACTTTTGTTAAAAATGTTAACTATGTTATATGCACACTATCACAGCCATTCTGTGCCTTGTCTTCATCCCACTTCACCAGATAAAAGCCCTATCCACTCAATATCACATAATTCTACCTACAAACATAAGTAGTGCGCACTGACATCTGCAGCAGAAAATGAAGTTGTATGTGTATGAATTTTGAGACGATAAGCATATCTAAGAACTGTGAAAAGGCTTCACAAGTGAATCGGCTGCTGTCACTGGTTGCGCTTAATTTATGTGTGACGTTAAAACAAAATCGGAGATGACAATCGCCCTGGATGTGTCAGTAAAGCCTCACCTTGTCTCTCAGATGATGTTCTGCTGCATCGATGTTCAAAGGGTCATCAAAGTTCAACAGGTCCTGGATCAGAGGCAAAGAGAGAAGACGACGTGAGGACAGAAAAAGTGTTATCGAGAAAAAGTTGAAGAATAGCGAGTAGGGATGTAACAATACCAAAGACTCACGGTACGATAATATCGCGATAAAAAGTCCACGGTACGATATTTATCGCGATATTGAAAAATAATAAATCTGATTTGTACAGCATTTGAGTAGGATAGTAGTATTTTAAAGTGTCAACAATATAATAATCAGACCCTGCAATAGAATAAATCAAGTTTCACTTTAGTTTTTCCAGTAACTCAACTCTAACTCACTCACTCAGCATCATCAAGGTTATCTTTTAGGAATATGAGCATGTCCACATTTCCAGGTAGACGCTGGGATGTTTGGGCGTTTACAATATCCGATAAAAAGTCCACGGTACGATATTTATCGCGATATTGAAAAATAAAGGAAAAAAATGAGAATTTTTTTCTTTGATAAATAATAAATCTGATTTGTACAGCATTTGAGTAGGATAGTAGTATTTTAAAGTGTCAACAATATAATAATCAGACCCTGCAATAGAATAAATCAAGTTTCACTTTAGTTTTTCCAGTAACTCAACTATAACTCACTCACTCAGCATCATCAAGGTTATCTTTTAGGAATATGAGCATGTCCACATTTCCAGGTAGACGCTGGGATGTTTGGGCGTTTACAATATCCCCTGCTGTGGAAAAAGGTCGCTTGCTTGGTACTGATGTTGCTGGGACAGAGAGATATGCCTTGGCCATGGGTGACAGCAGTGGGTAAAACTGTGCATTGTCTCTCCACCACTTTAAAAACAATACAGTTTTTGCCAAGAAGGTGAGGCTTATTGACAGATGACAAATTATTATTATTTTTAAAAAAAACAAAAAATCGCGGTAGATTTTGTCAGTCTCACGACGGTATTGAGACGTTTATTTACCGTGATATCGCGATATTCAATATATCGTTACAGCCCTTGTGGAGGAAACTTCTGTGTAGTAATGCAGTGGGAGTCACCGACTCATGAAGGAGACACGGGACGAGCAGGAGTTCTGATGTCAAACACTGAAATCTAATACAAGCATCGGCCGGAGAAATTCACATCACAAGTCACACAGTCAAAGGTTCTGACTGCACGGGTGGGTTGCCATGTCAAATCTGATCAGCCTCGCATCTTGGTAGACCTTTTAACTAGTTTACAGAGAGTCAAATCCACATATTGGGGATGGGCGTAAACCATGGAGTAAACACATCTGTGGAGGAGATATCTCTCCCATCTCTGGAGCTTAGAAACCAGCGTTCTCACCCTCGTAAAAACCCTCCCTATGCCCTGTAGGTCAAGCTGTAAAACCTATTATCAACGTACGATCGCATCAACACATTTCTTACGGGAGATAAGAAGCAGGGACGGTCGTTCATGTCAACACACAAAATAAGGTTAAATGTCTTAAGTAAAGACAAAATTAATCCCTAACAGCCCTAATAGCGAGTCATGAAAGTGATTAATCATGAACCCAAACGCTTTGTCTTCTTATTAGAGAACTTTGCATAGGTCAATAATCCTATCTGTAAGGCACATTTTGTTTCCAAAAAAACAACTGCAGAGGAAGATATTGCCCATTCAGCACTATTTGCAGTCTGCAATGTCACCCTGGATTCTGCAAGTGGGGAAAAAGAAAGCATTATAATGATGATGTTGCCGTAGAGACAATGCGCAACAAGCGTGGCAAGTGGAGTGTTATTAGAGATAAAAGAAGAGGAAGGCCTGAGAGTTTGTATCCTTATTAGGAGGTGAGATTTAGAGCATGACCACACATCAATGCAGATTACCATCATCATTATCATCAGAGCCAGTGATGACTTCTGGGTAAATTTAATCGATAATGGATTTATGCAAGCTTGAGGTTAGCAAAGTATGCCTATCTGGGCCAAACTAAATAATCTCATTCCTTTCAGCTGCTTATTTACGGTTGCTTTGGCATCCAAATGTTTAATTAATCAGACAAATGTCCTGTTCATTAACAAGATTGTAACATATCCTCCATTCCATTTGATATTTGAAAGCATGTTCGCAGTCATTTTCACATAATTAAATCCTTTAGCTTGTCTATATTTAAATTGTATTCTGAACGATTAAACATTTCCACATTTGGTCCTTTAACATAACTTAAAATCTGATTTGTTATCTTAATCTTCCAAATAATCTGTAATGAATCACTGTATGAATGAGCAAGAAGGGACATCCAGAACCAGCTGGGGAGGCATTTACACAACCATAATGCGTTGCTATTTCCCTTACGTCTCAAAGTGTTGTTCATAATGAGAAAGACAATTTCCCTAATGTCTAAAATGATTGTATTATTTCAGGTTTAAAGAGCGACATAATCAGTGCTTGGACTCAATCATTGATTTAACCTACATACCACACTCATGTGATTCAGTTCAATACTTTGTGTCAACGATAGGGGGTTCTAATTAATACCTTCCTTTTATTTTTTAGATTTGATGGAAAACTGCATTCAAAGATATAGGTTTAACATTTATTTTTCTAAAATCTGCACAAATGATATATGTTCTGGCCATTTAACCGGTCTCTATGATATTTAGGCAGTTTATCTTTAAACAACAAATCCATGTTAATAGATTAAAAAAATGCAAAACTTACAGTAAACAAGGAGTTCAATCCCCAGACAACGTCCTAGAAAAAAGAAGAATGAAAGAAGTATTAATCATGAATAGTATCACGGTACACATTTAAATTCACATATATTCTTGTCACAACAGACTACTGTATATAACAAAAGTTAGCAACAGAGTGTAAGTAAAAATATGTACTATAATATATAGTGTTTGCATATACATAAAGAATATACTAAACATTTTTACCCAAACCAAATCTATCTAAAGTATTAGCTGATAATACCAACATTTATTTCAATTGGCTGAATAAAGCTGACGTGATACATTTTTATCTGTGTCTTATAACACGGATCCTGGAATACCCCAAAGATATACTATGTAAAACAAAGCGAGTAAACCAGCATTTGACCTTCACAATGATTGCAGAATTTCTCAGACATTTCCCTTGAGACAAAGCAGTAGCACATCGGTACAAAATATATAAGTTCAAAACCATCAAGACCCTCTATCTTCTAGCATCAGGAGCCATGGGACTCTTTAATGCAGTGGTTCCCAACCTGGGGGGCGTGCCCCCCTTGGGGGGGCACCAAAGATCGCAGAGGGGGCGCCAGGCCTCAGATGATTTGAGGCCAAATATCATATTTAGATTTGTTTTGACATATAATTGTAACGCAATACATGATTGTCACTAAAAGCCATGTCTCTACATTACAATAAAATATAAAAAATAATTGATTAATTAATTTGAATACAAATTCAAGTTAGTAGCTATTAAAGGCATACAAAGACAGAAATGTATAATTTTTTCTTTAATATAAATGTTTCTTCTGCGTGTTAAGTGTCCAAACCAGGCTTGTCTGGATAAGCGCATTTTTAAAAACATAGTCATTGTCCATGCCGGTTTCAGTTGGATTATTTGTCACAGTTGCTCCGATCAGATTGGTCTCCTCCATTTTGTAGATTATTTACGACTTTTGAATCCACAGAAACACATCGGCAAAATCCGGCTTACTTTGAGCATGTGTTTTAAACAGTTTAATCCCTTTGTGAATTGTTTCCACTTGCGCCGTCCTTTACTTTCTGCATACAGCGGGAATCCAAATGAATTAATCCTGAGTCCAATAACCATCAAAGTCAATACAATAGTGCTCCTTAATTACGCTTTCATCCTCCTTTAACAAAATACATCATTCATCCAGTTTGTGACAGTAGTTGTAGCATTTTGAGACTTTTAATCTTTAATTACCGCTGTTGCGTCATTTGGGGGGGCTCTTGGGAAAAAAGGTTGGGAACCACTGCTTTAATGTACCACTGTAACATGCACGGCAGGACTCTAAAGTACTGTACGCCTGAAAGCAGCTATAGACATGAGGGTTCTGTGTATGAAAAAGAAAACAACAGCGACATTATAATTGTCCTTTTTATACTGTAGCTTATGACTTTCGGTATCCCAAAGGAAAAGCAAGGCTGAACATCAAAGATCTTGTCGAGTTTTAATACAATTTGTAAATGGGCAAAGTCAAAATAAATATTAACGCTAAACATTTGTTCCAACTAAACACAGCAGTCACATAGCGATGGCTATACAAATTGTTTTGGGAAGTTTTATTTCTGCTGCAATGAACTGTGAGGTGGTTCTGTGATTAACAATTTAAAATGCATGCTCTCAGGGATTCCGTTCAATTATCTTTCGCTCATTCCATTTACATAATGAAATGAGGCTTTCAACGGTTATAGAAGCAAATGAAAAAATCTCTTGCAGAGAATAGCCGACTGAATCACACAGCTAAGGGGAGCAGACTGTAGATTAAAATAGAGGAAATTATTATCAGTGCACCACGATAAAAAATTGAGCTGTCCGTTTTCTGCAGCTCAAGTGGTGGATAACTCCAGGGGGCCAGAAACCAGCAATATCAGCTCTTCTATTACTTTATTCTCAGTTGTTGAAAAGTTGAAGCATCACTAGCGGCAAGAAGTACCATATGTTCACATGACAGCTCCTTTATTACAATTTTGTTTGTATAAAGTGCCAGATTAACTTGTATTTTTATGAGTGTATATATACAGTAGGGGTGTAACGGTACACGTACCCGTACCGAAATTATTCGGTACGGGCCCTTCTGTTCGGTACACGTGTGTACCGAAGTGTACCGAACGAATATAACGTTAAATGTAAAAAATTGAGAACGTGAACAACTTTTTGGAAGCAATCTCAGGTGCTGCGTCGCAGCATTCAGAATAATTTGCTCACATTGTGTTCAACGCGTCATAGAGCGAGCAAGTCATTTCATTGGACGAGAGGCATACTATGAAAGCTGGTCAGAGGGATGCGTTCAAATGTAGTCAGTAATTTGAGGAACTGTCGAAATGGCAAACGCAGATAAAGTTGAGCTTGAAAATCCTCCAGCATCATTGAAGTCTCCGGTTTAGGAACATTTTGGTTTCGCAGTTAGGTACAAGGATGACGGACAAAAACAGGTGGCCCGAACCAAAGCTGTTTGTCGGCATTGTTCAACTAAAATTGGATACGCGGCTGGCAATACATCAAACTTGCACACTCATTTAAAAAAGACTGAAGTGCAAACCCAACTCCCACTAGCATTTAAGCCTCCACCACTCGCAAAAAGTTCAGACCAAGCCAAAGCTATTACAAACGCCAAATATCCTTATGTTGCCATGTTAGCAAAGCGCTACCTGGCTGTATCTGCTACCTCTGTCCCTAGCGAGAGGGTGTTCTCCACAGCAGGAGACATTGTTAGTGCCAGCAGATCTGCCCTTTCGGCAAGCAATGTGGACAAGTTCATTTTTCTTTAAAAAAAACATGAAAATACAATGACAAGCAAGTCCTAATGTCAAACTGGCTGCTTAGGTACCAGTACAGTACAGTTCAAATACAGATTATTTCAGTTCATCGAAAATGCTGCACTTTAATGTTTATTTTATTATATTTTGTATTTATTTGAGTGAATACATTATTCACAGTTTAATAATCATTTTTAAAAAATATGTTATGTTTTGTGATCATTTTTTCTGCTGTACCGACAACGTACCGAACCGACGTATCTGTATATATACAGATACACACACATATATATATATATATATATATATATATATGCCATTAGTAGCTATGCAATATATACCTGGCTGCTATATCTCACAACTGTTACAGGATTTTGTAAATAGTATAATTAGGGCCTGAGCACGAAGTGTGCGAAGACCTATTGTAATGCTTAGAATTATTGTAATGCTTAGAAGTATTAGGGCCTGAGCACGAAGTGTGCAAAGACCTATAGTTATTCGTAGGATTCCTATTATTATTCCTCTGCTGGTAAATCTTGAATTAGAGGGCTTTACGACACGCCATTCATGCAGTGAAATTCTGCACGGACGGCAGGGCCGGTGAAAAATTCGACATTCTGGAGTCGATGGGTTAAAAATGTCCAACATGCTCGCTAGCGCCACCTATATGTGAAAAATGTTTGAAAAATGTACATAGTCGCACCGTCAGTCAGATGGACCTGAAATTGTACAAACTTATATGGGTGGACCTGCTCTACATAAAGTCCTCTTGAACCCCTAAGCTCCGCCTACTTTGATTTTTTTTTAATTAGCATCATGTTAAAAACAGTGAAATATTATCCTACATTTCAATTTTCTGTTTATCAACACCAATCTTAGTATACAGCATCGGTGGAGGGTCACACACATTACAGGAGGAAATGAGCATGTTCAGTTAATAAATATGGCCGCCATTAATCAAAAGATATTATCAAAAAGGTGTGGCTTAGAAATAAATGCTCATAACTCATCAACAATGTATCCATTCACCACAGATTTTGGTGCATATGTTCAGTCTGTGTTGGGGAATAGCCACACCAAAGCATTTTCATGTTGGACTACAGTGGGGCAAAAAAGTATTTAGTCAGCCACCAATTGTGCAAGTTCTCCCACTTAAAAGGATGAGAGAGGCCTGTAATTTTCATCCTAGGTACACTTCAACTATGAGAGACAGAATGGGGGGAAAGAATCCAGGAAATCACATTGTATGATTTATAATGAATTAATTGGTAAATTCCTCGGTAAAATAAGTATTTGGTCACCTACAAACAAACAAGATTTCTGGCTCTCACAGACCTGTAACTTCTTCTTTAAGAGCCTCCTCTGTCCTCCACTTGTTAACTGTAATGGCACTTGTTTGAACTTGTTATCAGTATAAAAGACACCTGTCCACAACCTCAAACAGTCACACTCCAGACTCCACTATGGCCAAGCAAAAATGGAAGACATACAAGACCACTAATAATCTCCCTCGATCTGGGGCTCCACGCAAGATCTCACCCCGTGGGGTCAAAATGATCACAAGAACGGTGAGCAAAAATCCCAGAACCACACCGGGGGACCTCGTCAATGACCTGCAGAGAGCTGGGACCAAAGTAACAAAGGCTACCATCAGTAACACACTACGCCGCCAGGGACTCAAATCCTGCAGTGCCAGACGTGTCCCCCTGCTTAAGCCAGTACATGTCCAGGCCCGTCTGAAGTTTGCTCGAGAGCATTTAGATTATCCAGAAGAGGATTGGGAGAATGTCATATGGTCAGATGAAACCAAAATAGAACTTTTTGGTAAAAACTCAACTAGACGTGTTTGGAGGAGAAAGAATGCTGAGTTGCATCCAAAGAACACCATACCTACTGTGAAACATGGGGGTGGAAACATCATGCTTTGGGGCTGTTTTTCTGCAAAGGGACCAGCACGACTGATCCGTGTAAAGGAAAGAATGAATGGGGCCATGTATCGTGAGATTTTGAGTGACAACCTCCTTCCATCAGCAAGGGCATTGAAGATGAAACGTGGCTGGGTCTTTCAGCATGACAATGATCCCAAACACACCGCCCGGGCAACGAAGGAGTGGCTTCGTAAGAAGCATTTCAAGGTCCAGGTTCAAGGAGTGTTAGTCCAGCAGCTCCCTCTGCTGGCGGCACATGAAATTACAACAGACACATATACACTCCGTAACACACACATACAGCTCTTAACACTAGAACCGCCAACGGGTAAACTTTACCCGCAGCTGTTTTTTTATTGTATGTAACTTTTTTTCAATAAAATATTAACGTCTCCCAGTCCGTGACTTTTCCTGAAAGTGTGTTATGTAGCACCCTGTGTTGTTAAACATTGTCAATATGAAGTCAGATTGAAAAAAATCGCCAAAAAAATTGCTATTTATACCTATTTCCGCCAGCGGGTAATATTTACCTCATAGAAATGCAGCGATCCTGGCGCTATTGATTTCGCGCGTAAACATAAACATGACGTGTTGCTATAGCAACGCCTTTTGTCTACTGCTGTAGATAGAGAGAGCGATTGAGAGATAGATAGATTGAGAGAGACATAGATAGATGTATTGATAGAGAGATAGACTTCATGCTCCAGCTGGCACACGAGCTGCGCACTGAGTGGATGGCATCAAAAGCGCCACCACTTGCGGACCTGCCCTTCAGCGGTGCTGGTGCAGAAGAGCGCAGGGGAATGACCTGCATGGTGAAGGCGCACTGCATGCAGAATAAAACGTTCTGCAAATGTGTCAAGTGTGGGGATACTGTGTGTGGCAAATGCACAAGCATTTTTACCTTTACGAAACACAAGCCTAACATCAAGCGTTTATTAGCGAGAGTGGGTAATATTTCTTCCATATGCAGCGATCCTCGCGCTATTGATTTCGCGCATAAACATAAACATGACGTGTTGCTATAGCAACGCCTTTTGTCTACAGGTGTTCCTATAGATAGAGAGATAGATAGATGGATATACATATATAGATAGAGAGATAGACAGATAGATAGTTATAGAGAGAGAGAGAGAGAGAGAGATATATATACCTAAACAAAACACAAGTCTAACACCAAGCATTTAAATCAGCACTGTAGCGATATTTTATACTTCATGCTATCTGTACAAACTATATAATATGAAAAGCTGAGAGTCCACAGATTATATTGGTATACATTTCATCCCTGTGCGATCAAAACTCACTGTTCTGTATGATACATTGTACCTTGGAAATCAATTGCGGGTAAACTTTACCCGTTGGCAGATATAGGTATACAGCGACCTCTGGCGGTTCTAGTGTTAAAGCAGGGGTGGGGAACCTTTTTCCTCTCAAGGGCCATTTCAATTTTTACAATATCCTCCGAGGGCCGTATACAAGTTATTGACCTCTGCTTAAAAATACTAAAATCACAGATTAATTTTGCCTTTCCTTCATGCTGTGCAAAGAAAAAGCAACCTCTTAATCCAGATATCAGATTAATTTTTCTTTATGGATATTTTACAAATCACTCCCCTTTCAAACTGTATTCTTGTTTATTAATAACAACTGTTATTTACTGTCATATAGTATTTTATACCTGTTTACTTTATTCTCTTGTTTTTTTATAACTATAATGATCATATAAAGATGTGCCTCACTGGTTGTAGAAAAAGCTTCTTATATTCGTTAGCTAGCATAGCTAGCTAACCAGATGCTAATAACAACAAAGTTATTGACGGTATAATCAGTATGACAGATGAACAAATCGCCACTGGGCTTTGAACTAAAGACACAGCCACACAAAAACTACGGCATGTGTACGGCTCCTTATGGGAAGGCAAGGCAAGGCAAGTTTATTTATTTAGCACTTTTCAACACAAGGCAATTCAAAGTGCTTTACAAAAAATGAAAGACATTAAGAAAATGGCATTTAAAATCAGTCATTAAAAAGAAAAAATAATAAAATAAACATTAAAAGAAGAAATACATGGAAACATTAAAAGAAAAAATACATGGATAAAAGTTACAGTGCAGTCTAAGATATGAATAGTTCAATTAAAAGCAGCGACAAAAAGAAAAGTCTTCAGCCTGGATTTAGAAGTAGTCAGAGTTGCAGCGGACCTGCAGGTTTCTGGGAGTTTGTTCCAGATATTTGGAGCATAATGACTGAATGCTGCTTTACCATGTTTAGTTCTGACTCTGGGGACAGAAAGCTGACCAGTCCCTGAAGACCTGAGAGATCTGGATGGTTCATAATTTAGCAGTAGATCAGAAATGTATTTTGGGGCTAAACCATTCAAAGCTTTATAAACCAGCAGCAGTATTTTGAAATCTATTCTTTGACACACAGGAAGCCAGTGTAAAGACTTCAGAACAGGAGTGATGTGATCCACTTTCTTAGTGTTAGTGAGGACTCGAGCAGCAGCATTCTGAATCAGCTGCAGCTTCCTAATAGATTTTTTAGTGAGACCTGTGAAGACACCATTGCAGTAGTCGAGTCTACTGAACATAAAAGCATGGACAAGTTTTTCCAAATCCTGCTGTGACATTAGTCTTTTAATCCTAGATATGTTCTTTAGGTGATAGTAGGCTGATTTAGTAACTGTTTTAATGTGACTGTTGAAACTCAGGTCAGAGTCCATGACTACACCTAGATTTCTGGCTTTATCTGTTGTTTTGAACATTGCAGACTGAAGCTCAGCGCTAACTTTTATACGTTCTGCCTTAGCTCCAAAAACCATTACCTCAGTTTCATCTTTGTTTAATTGGAGAAAGTTCTGACACATCCAGTCATTGATTTGTTCAATGCACTTACTCAGTGTTTGAATTGGAGCATAGACTCCTGGTGAAACTGTTACGTAAATGTGTGTGTCATCTGCATAGCTATGGTAACTTATTTTGTTGTTTTTCATTATCTGAGCCAGTGGTAGCATGTAGATGTTAAAGAGAAGAGGCCCCAAGATGGAGCCTTGAGGAACTCCACATGTCATATTTGTCAACTCAGATGTGTATTTACCTATAGAAACAAAGTTGTTTCTGTCCTTTAAGTAGGATTCAAACCAATTTAGGACTGTTTCCGAAAGTCCCACCCAGTTTTCCAGTCGGTCTAGTAATATGCTGTGGTCAACAGTGTCAAACGCAGCACTAAGATCTAATAATACTAACACTGAAGTTCTGCCACTGTCTGTGTTTAAGTGGATGTCATTAAAGACCTTTACAAAAGCAGTCTCAGTGCTGTGGTTTGGACGAAAGCCTGACTGGAACACATCGAAACAGTTATTTAAATGCAAAAAAATACTCAACTGTTGAAAAACTACTTTTTCAATGATTTTACCTAGAAATGGGAGGTTTGATATGGGCCTATAATTGTTCATTACTGAAGCATCTAGATTATTATTTTTTAAGAGTGGTTTAATGACTGCAGTTTTCAGGGCCTGTGGAAAAATACCTGAGTGAAGAGATTTGTTTATTATATGAAGTAGATCTGAGGCCATGCAAGGCAAAACATCTTTGAAAAATCTCAAGGCAGCAGGAGGAGGATTTCAGAAGTTGTATAATGTCTTCTAGGTTTTTATCATTAATCTGATGGAATTGTGTCATGGTGTTTGAATTGATGTTAAGTGGACACAGAGACAACACATTTGCTGTTCCTGATGCAGAGGCACTGACTGCTTGTCTGATTTTCTGAATTTTGTCAGTGAAAAAGGAGGCAAAATCATTGCACGCCCTGGTGGATAGAAATTCAGAGGCTACTGACACTGGGGGGTTAGTTAGTCTGTCGACGGTAGCAAACAAGGCACATGCGTTGTTTTTGTTTTTGGTAATGATGAAACATTTCCCTAGTACTTTCAGTTAAATAGCGCTTTGTGGATACCTCTTTTTGAACATTTTTGTGAACAGAAATAGAGCTCTCAAAGAAAACACAGGAATGATCAGAGAGCGCAACATCAGTCACCACAACCTTAGAGATATTCAGACCCTTTGAGATAATTAAGTCCAGAGTGTGCCCCTTATTGTGCGTGGGCTCCATCACATGCTGAGTCAGTCCATAGCTATCAAGAAAACAAAACAGTTATTTTGCCCCTCTGTCCTGAGGGTTGTCAACATGGATGTTAAAATCACCAACAATGACTAAACGGTCAAAGTCAATACACACTATAGACAGCAGTTCAGTAAAGTCATCATAAAAGATTGCACAGTATTTGGGTGGTCTATAGATATTTAGGAACAGAGCTCTATTTCAGCTGAAGGGCCACATATTCAAAAGAAGCAAAGTTCCCATAAGATGTCTTCCTGCATTGAAGGGAATCATTGAACAAAATAGCAACTCCACCCCCTTTCTTATGCATTCTTTCCTGACTCATAAAACTAAAGTTGGGAGGGGTTGATTCGATAAGAACAGCTGCACTGTTATTTTGTTCAATCCAAGTTTCTGTTAAAAACATAACATCGAGATTGTGCTCAGTGATAAAATCATTGATTAAAAACGTTTTTCCTGCCAAAGACCTGACATTTAATAAAGCTAGTTTAAGTTTGTTAAACACACTATCAGTCAGGTTTTTTGTAACAAGCTGTGGCTGACATGGAATCACTGCTAAATTAGATAAACTCACACAAACGTTTGAGCGCTTCCTGTATCTAAGATGATTCACCGCTCTTAATTTATTACCTATCAACACAGATATCGGCAAAGCTATAGGCAGGCAGGGCCCCAGCATGTCCTGGAAAGAGTTGAGAGTGCCAAACGCCCTTGAGCCTGGACCCAGCACATATCAGTAAGAGTTTGTTGCATTTTGTACACACACATCCTTATCAGGCTTCGGAGACTGCAGATGCTTTCTTGAAGGGAGGGGAGGTGGTTGACGTAGGCACGGTGATGGAGACGGGGGAGATGGTGCGGGGGTAGAAGACATGCTGCCAGGGGGGGGGGAGGTGGTTGACGTAGGCTCGGTGATGAAGACGGGGGAGATGGTGCGCGTCTCCGTGGTGATTTTGGTGGGCGTCGTTGAGGAGCGGGGGTAAAGGACATGCTGCCAGCCCTGCGTATCGCCTTAGTTTGGTTATTGAACTCCAGGAAGGAATCGGTGCCAACCCTCTGTATCGCCTTCATGTGTTCAACGATCTCCAGGAGGGTGGGCGAGGGTGAAAGGGTGAACGGAGTATCCTCAAAGGCGTTGTCAGGGGGGGGTGACGGGCAGTGGAGACTCCACCATGTGTCTCCCATAATCAGAACATTCCTCAGGCGGGTGCAGTGATAATTCTTCAGGGTTTTCTGCACGATGTGTTGTGTCTTTCTCCTGTTTTGATTCCTCTTGCCGCTTGTCCTTGGCAGAGGGAACAGATTGATGACGCAGGCAGTTGAAAATGTTAGAGATAAACAATTTCACTCCTGACTTGTTCAGCCAAACTCCATTTGCCTTGAAAAGATGTCTGCGATCCCAGAAAAAGTTAAAATTGTCAATAAAATGGACAGAATGGTCAGTACAGGCATTGGAAAGCCAGGTGTTCAGTGCAAAGAATCTGCTGAATCTCTCCACTCCTCTTCTGACTGGCGGTAGAAGGCCACTGATGAACACCTCCGCATTTAGAGAGCTGACAGTTTCCAACAAACATTTAAAGTCTTCTTTCAGCACTTCTGACTCTTGTTTCACAACATCATTTGTTCCAATGTGTAGTACCACATTCTTCACAGTTGGATGTTCAGCCCCAATATGCAGGATCTTCTCAGCCAAGTCAGAGACCACATCCTTGGGAAAACAGAGTACTTTGGTGTTGTTCTTATTACACAGACCTTTTACATCTCTTACAGCAGAGTCACCCACAACAAGAGTTTCAGGCCCAGTCGTTAGCTTTCCCTCTAGCCTTTTACTTTTGGAGTAGCTATTGGTCCTTACCCTGCTGTGTGAAGAGGACAGGTTATCCAGGTCATCAGAAAGAGATCTCCGGTTCTCGGTCAGCGGAGCGTATCTGTTCTGGATTGGCACACTTGGTGGTTTAGGAGGATTGTTTGTAATTCTCCCTTTAGCAGCTGTCCACTGCGGTTTCCTGGTAGGAACAGGGGTTGAAGAGGCGCTCTTCCTGGGTGATAACAATGCAGGCCAGCCGGTCGCATCACAGATTTCAGAGCGCTGGGCTCTGCCTGTTATCCGTCCTCCCAAATCCCATGGAAATGATTTACTCTTTGGCTTTGCACCCAGAGAGTTCTAGGGAGCACTACCACTTGTAGATTTATTACCCAGTACACAGCCCTCCTGTTCCTTGGAATCCTTGTAGCTGCTAACTAGCTGTGAGTTAGCATACCCTTCTCCATTATTTTGCAACACTGGTAAAGTGGTGTCATTCCCACGACATAGTCCATTCACTTCCACGTTAACTTCCAACCGTTGCATTTTCATTTCCAACACATCGATCTTCTGTATAAGTTTGTGGAAGTCATCTGTAGAGAACGGAGGCATTTTGCTACCAACTAGCATGCAGTAGCCTACCAGGCTTTAGCTGTTGCTAGGCCACGCTACTGTAAGACTGAGGTCGTCGTAAAAATGTTGAAATATGGCTGAAACCCTCTGTCTATTTACGAAGATGAACTGTCCCAGTGATAACTTAACGTCCAGGAGCCGCTGCTCGAAGTTTTCAGAGAATAAGAATTGGAAAATCAGCATAAAAAGTAAGCAGAGGCAGGAGCAAGCAGAAAAGCGTCTGCACTGTAAGAAAGATAAGATAAGACCCTGACATTTCTGAGGTGCCGGAGCCGCGATCTTGTGCTCTCCGTCAGAACTGCACCCCTGTCAGACGAGACATATACCACGTGATGACACGTTAGGCTCGTGTTGTGTTCAAGGACCCTGACCTTGGCCAGGAAAAACAGGCACTCGCTTGTTTAATTTTTTTGCAGTCTAGATTTCTCAAATGTTTTTCTTTTTTGCGTGTGTTTATAAATTACCTCGAGGGCCGTACCAAATGGTCTCACGGGCCGTATGCGGCCCGGGGGCCGGAGGTTCCCCACCCCTGTCTTAAATCATGTAATATATATCAGGCTACAGGCCATGTACAGTGGGGCAAAAAAGTATTTAGTCAGCCACCAATTGTGCAAGTTCTCCCACTTAAAAAGATGAGAGAGGCCTGTAATTTTCATCCTAGGTATACCTCAACTATGAGAGACAAAATGAGAAAAAAAATCCAGAAAATCACATTGTCTGATTTTTAAAGAATTTATTTGCAAATTATGGTGGAAAATAAGTATTTGGTCAATAACAAAAGTTCATCTCAATATTTTGTTATATACCCTTTGTTGGCAATGACAGAGGTCAAACGTTTTCTGTAAGTCTTCACAAGGTTTTCACACACTGTTGCTGGTATTTTTGGCCCATTCCTCCATGCAGATCTCCTCTAGAGCAGTGATGTTTTGAGGCTGTCGCTGGGCAACACAGACTTTCAACTCCCTCCAAAGATTGTCTATGGGGTTGAGATCTGGAGACTGGCTAGGCCACTCCAGGACCTTGAAATGCTTCTTACGAAGCCACTCCTTTGTTGCCCGGGTGGTGTGTTTGGGATCATTGTCATGCAGGTGACCAAATACTTATTTTACCGAGGAATTTACCAATTAATTCATTAAAAATCCTACAATGTGATTTCCTGGATTCTTTCCCCCCATTCTGTCTCTCATAGTTGAAGTGTACCTAGGATGAAAATTACAGGCCTCTCTTATCTTTTTAAGTGGGAGAACTTGCACAATTGGTGGCTGACTAAATACTTTTTTGCCCCACTGTATATGTTATGATGTGAAGCACTATTTGGTTTCATCAAAAATATCAACCGTTTATTCGTAGATATCTACTAAAGCATACAAATAAAGTGTGTAATGTTGGCCTGTTACTTATATTATTGAGAGATATATATTATACACACTGTTCTGCTTTCTGCACTGGCCTCAGCAGCTCTTCTCACTGTAAATGTCGGCTCACAATTAAAGCAGTTGTATTAAAAAGATACATAGCCTAATATCCAGAGGAGATGCATCTATTGAGTAAACAAACGGTCAAGGGCCGAAAGTCTGCACAACCCACTGCACCACACACCACGGTTACTGCTCCTCCAGACAGCCTCCGTGATAATCGATCGTCGACGAGCCTTTACAGAAATTTGTTTTCCTTCGAGGCGGCGCGCCCACATCCGTTTCCGGGTCGCTGCCAGAGGGCCGAGGACTCCGGGACGCGAACATTTGAGAAATTACGAACGGCTCATTTGGGAGGACTCGCGCGACCGGCGACCCTCCACTACAGTCGCTCGGACGCGAAGGCCCGCCCACAACTGCGTGCACGTCTGTGACTGCAGTTTGAATTTATTTTTGAATTTTTTGTTTTTAACATTTTTGGGTAATATTAAGCTGTCCTTTGCTCTTTTCTTGCTGTAACAAATGCAAATGTCCTCTCTGCTGGACAGATAAAGGTATTCTGATTCTGATTGGTCAACCCCTTAGATGTCCTGATCACGTACAATGTGTTGGAACGATAGCCAATGGGGGTGCGAGTGTTACATAGTGAGGTCTTTTTGTTACGGAAGTAAACAAAGGAGTCCAATGAAGGCGTTTCAGGCAGGAGGGGGGATGTGTGGAAGAGAAACTCCCTCTGGAGAGAACTTTGGGAATTTAGCCTCTGCGAAGGTATTTCATGTGGCACTGTTCGTGTGTGTGTGTGTGTGTGTGTGTGTGTGTGTGTGTGTGTGTGTGTGTGTGTGTGTGTGTGTGTGTGTGTGTGTGTGTGTGTGTGTGTGTGTGTGTGTGTGTGTGTGTGCTGAAGTGGAGAAGAGTGGTGACCAGTGAAGAGGGACATCATCACCCACTCAAAAACTAACACAATCCTTTCTGACTCACACCTTTAGCACTTTCTCGCGGATTGTTTTGCACTCTCTGACGCACATGAACCCGATTCCGCTCGCACGCATATGACCACATCACATCTACCTCTAAGTAAACAACAAAGGACTGCATTTAAACTTGGACCAGGAAATCAAAACAAACACAGCCACAGAGGCCAGGTATTGAATGGTGGACATGAAAAAATCAGCCACATCAATGTAGTAGAGGGAAACGTTTTACAAATGATTTCATGGCAGCAGCAAAAGAGAAAAGTCTTCAGTCTGGATTTAAAAGAAGTGAGTTGCAGTGGACCTGCAGTTTTCTTGTATTTTGTTCCAGATATATGCAGCATAATGATCGAATGCTGCTTCTCCATGTTTTGTTCTGACTCTGGGGGCAAAAAAAGCAGACCTGTCGCAGAACACCGGAGAGTCTTTGAAAGACATGAAGCCAGTGTAAAGATCTCCAAACTGGATTCATGTGATCCACTTTCTCAGTGTCAGTGAGGCCTCCAGCAGCCGTGTCTAGTATAGTCTACTGAAAATAAATGCATGGTGGTTCCAAGTTTTTCCAAGTCCCGCTGTGACATAAATCCTTTAATCCCAGATGTATTCTTAAAGTGATAGTAGGCTGACTTCGAGTTGTCTTGATGTGACTGTCGAAATTCAGGTCTGGTCCAAACCAAACAAACACAAAGATTAGCACGTATTCTCTATGAAAAGATTCTTTCCTTGCAGCAACTTCATTTACTCAAGGCCGCGGTGGAGAAGAATACAAAACTGAGACTGAAGTATGTTATAAATAGACCTATTTGTGTGTATTTACGAGTATTGTGAATTCTCAATTAAATGCTATTAACGACAAGAGAACATTTTATATTTTCAATTATTTGTGTTGCCAAAGTTCTGGATAAGCTCTGTTTGTTGATCAGAGAAGAGGCTAGAAAAGGGCAGATATATGTTGAAAGGAAAGAATAGATATATTCAAGACCATGAACGCACATAATATAATCACCCATGATAGAAATCTGGGTAAGAAAATGAAATACAGAGTAGTGCGAGTGCAAGTCAATGCACAACACATCTGCGTGCTCCCATTCCAAATCCCACAAAAACTGAGTATAATAACAGCTTGGTTACAGACACTATATTCTCATCACAACCCACCAACACATTGGCTACATATATGGTGTATACATTCCAGGAAACAAAAAGATTGATTCTCTCATTTAATTTATTTATACATACTGTACAGGGGGATACAATTAATGGAAAGCAATGTTTCTATGGAGAGAGTTTTTACTATTGGTTTTGGCAGAATATAGTGGAAAGGTCTTCGGAAAGTTTCTTCAAAGTGGAAATCAATACCTAGATGTGGGGTTTTCTAGTCAATAGAAGGTTTATCCTAACTGTATAATGGGTTGCTATTATGGCAATGAATTCCACTATTTTATATCGTCTACCAGCAAACTCCAGGAACCATTTCAGCAGTATTCATAATAGTTATCTGGGGAAGTAAATAGAAGAACCCTAGAGAACTTTGGATGGTATATTGTTCATCACATTGCACACAAATTAAATCAATAAAATGCTATTGAATAATATACTTGAGCTTCCCAAATCTGGTAATGCTCAGTTTGCTAGCCTAGTTTGGTCACTGACGAGCCATTACGTTTATTCGAAACAAACTCCTGTCTTGGTAATGTCGTGCAATCTATTGCTCTTTCCATAACAAATCTTAATCCTAACTGAATATAGCATCATAGCTAGCTAGTAAGCTACAATAGCATCCTTCCCATTTCTTTGACAATAAGCTCTGTCACTTGCTATTGGTCAATGGCCCGACTTCCTGTGTCAAAGTTCGATCAAGTTCTATGCCAAACATGACATCAACACGTAGTGTGATGGCTTAGTTGGTTCAAAATGTACTGTAGATATAAAATATTGGGGGGAAATGTGTTAATGTGACACTAAGGTTTCAGTTGCACCACTGAAATGACTTTTTATAAAAAGAAACAGATTTGACAAAACAATTGTTTTTTACGAGCCACACTTTCATGGCAAATGTCCCATTTCCTTTTGGTGTATTGTGGGATTTAATCATGCGATGAGTAAAATAATGTGTTTGCTTATGGTGACAGTAAGGGTCAGGAGGACATCGCTCTGAAACAAACTTGATCTAGCTGGAGAATGTTAATTTAGTGGGAATGCTGTTAACAGCATTCCAACTATCTGTTATGCTACGGACGAAAGGTTTATTATTATTCCGCCGGTATTTTGCCGCGCTTCTCCTCCCGCATTGAACATCGCAGAAACTCCGTTCAAACATCAAAACGTTCAGCTCGGTCGGGAATCGATGGCTATTACTTTTCTCATTCATAACTTTCATAATTCCAGAGATACATCCCATAATACATCACATTTTTAACATTGAAGTCAATGGAGGAAATCTTCAGACTTCAACAAATCTTCATGCGACTTCAACTGCTAACTGTTCATTCATACTCAGAAACCTCATTCCAACTTTAAAATGTTACACATCTTTCTGACATTATTTGTGTAAAACAACTTTTAAATCTGATTCTTACTTTTAGAGATATTAAACGTTGTTCAGACCTTGTTTTAGAGGTTTTCTTCAGATTTTAACATTAACTAGAGTGCGTGATGTCACAGCTAGAGGGTAGGAAATCTTGAAATTTGCATTCATATATTTTTTTAAAACTGCCATAATTCCCAAACCCTACATTCCTGAGACATAATTTTGCATGACAAACGTAGGAAAACATCTCGTAGCTTAAAAAATGACAAATAATTAAGCAAAACAATTCAACAAAATGCCTCTTGAGGGCATGAAGTAGGGGTGGGCGATATGACGATATATATCGTCGAGACGATATTAGGTCTCCACGATATGCCTTTTCAGAGATATCATATCTATCGTGATACAGAGAGTCACTCAGTCATAGAATGTGAGTGCTGCGAGTGCACCAGGGTAGGATTTTCACGGCGGCCATGCCGTCATTGCCCCTCGGTCTGGCCACGAAGCCCCGAAAATAATTGTACATCCTACAGCCATCATGGCCTGCGTGCCCCTCATACTGTTAAAATCTCGAAGTTGCTTTAAAAGCGTCAGAACAGTGGTCTCTGAACTGCATTATGCTGCGTTCACAACTGACGCGATGCGAATATTCTCATCGCTCTACCTGCTGGAGTATCACTGCGGCTGTCAGCTGTGTTTACTCCTGTCATTCAAACAGGACGCGCTGGAGAGGGGGCGGGGCTTTTATCCATGTAAATACTGTGGTGGAAACCAACTACGACAAATTTTTACCGTGATTTAATTGTAATACACGTTTCAAAATGATGCCGAAGTAACTAAATACTGATAACGGTTAGTAAAAACCAAGCTGTCTAGTCAGGATTCAGACAGTATTGCACTTCATTTATTGTCTTGGTTGATTCTGTTGGCTTATATTTTTATTTTATCAATAAGGTATTTATATTGTTTTTCCCTTTTGAAACAGATGTTCAGTTATGTTAAAGTCTTTGATTGCACTTCAAGTCTAAAGTTTACATTTTAATTGGTTGGCACTTACTTTTCCTCATTGATGTTTTACTTAGTTATGTTTTACTCTCCTTTTCATGTTTATTGATGTTACATCACTGCTAGTGCTACCTAAAACAGAAAGTGAATTTTTATTCTGAGAAACTGTGCCTTGAATATTTTATTTTATTTAGCAAGAGAGTGCACTTTACTTGGTGAAGAAACCAGTGTTAACTTTTGTTGTAGGGTGTAGGCCTACCTACTTGAACACTGAGGAAGCCATATCAAAATTCCTGTTGAATTGTTCATTCAGGGATTCATTGCAGAATTAAAACCAGCTTGAAATGGTATTTTGGTCTGTTACTCCTTTTTATTTTAGTTTGTGTTACCTTGTAGGTGGTTGTTCTGTTAAGTAACTTGAAAAATAACCATAATAACCGACATGAAAACATATTGTGATAAATATCGTCTATCGTGATACTGCTTGAAAAATATCGTGATATTATATTTTTTAATATCGCCCACCCCTAGCATGAAGTGACAAAAACTTTCAACATTCCTCCATTAAAGCCCATTGTAATTGGGTAGCAGCCGCACACCTTTAGTTAAACTGCCAAAAAGGCCACATTATTAACCCGAAACTACACAAAAATTACACTTCAGATACTCAACTTCCTTGACATGCTTCACGTTTTGAAATTTCACAGATATCTGTTAAGCCCCTGTCACACTGTCCCGAAGTTGACACCCAATGGACACACGAATATGGAATTGTGAATTTCGCACGAAGATGGCCCCGAACCACACACGAAGGCAACATTTACATTACATTTAAGACATACAACTGCAACGAAAGTAACCAAAACAATTATGTTACAGTACTATGATACTGTACTGATATCTTCAGACTTTGTTCTTTACTTTATCCGTCTTTATATGTAGAAAATATTACGTTTTCTCCGTAATGTTGTTTCCATAGCAACAACAATTCAACTCAAGTCAACTCTCCTTCAAAATAATATATTATATCCTTTTCAGTTTCACAGAACACAAATTGGGTTATTTACATAATGTTTACATGATTTTGTTGTGCAATAAAACAACCAGATGGACACACGATAAAGGAAATGTTCAAATTCGGCTCTGATCGTAGCAACATCGGGCCATTCGTGAGGGCATCTTAAGCCATCGTATGACCGTCGGTGTTGTTTCTAAGGCTCCGGCAGCAACTTCGTGAGCGGTGGGATAATCTTTGGCATGCCAAAAAATTGTCGAGGGACCTTGCGAAGGTTCATTTTCGTGTTGAATTTGTGTGTCAATGTTGCCCTTCGTAAGGCCATCGTGAGGGCATCTTGTTATCATCGGTGCCATCGGGCATTTGCCCCGATCAGAGTGAGGGCGAATGCCCGATGGCACCGATGATAACACAAAGATGACACGATTCGACAAGATGCCCTCACGAGTGCCTTACGAAGTTGCCGCTCATGAAGTTGCTGACGGGGCCTGAGAAACTCCATCGACGGTCATACGATGGCTTAAGATGCCCTCATGAATGGAGCGATGTTGTTACGATCAGAGCCAAATTTGAACATTTCCTTCGTGTGTCCAATTTCGGGACAGTGTGACAGGGGCTTTACAGTTCTTCCACAAAATGTTCACATGTAAGAGATTTATCTCTCATTCAGAACAATGGAACCCTGTGATCTCTAACAGGTGTCATGGAACACGATGATGTCATCACTCCAACTGACATGGTTCAAGGCTGTTTCTGCATGTCAGTCTTTATGCATGACGGTGTTTTTGATAATGGATCCTGACCACTCACATTTGTACACTGTGGAGTTAAACAAATTATATTATTAAACAAATATATAACATAAATACAACAAAAAATACTCTAATTTAGTCTCTTTTCCAGTGCTTTTCATCTGTAACTTTAGCATTTCTGAGTGTCCTTGAACGCATCAATAATAGCAGATGCGTCACACCAAGCCCGGGAGACTTATTCTGCTCTGACTCCTGCTAGGTAAGTTCATGTATCCATAAACACCTGAACTTTAAAGTGTCAAATGAACTCTTTTTAAAAGTATAACACACCGTTTGATTTTGTTCATAGACTGTTTACTGGCGTGACAACTGATATTAATTTACACATTAAAGGATACAGCTTCTAACGGGCTAACGCTGCTAGCTGCTAGCAGCCTTAGCCCGTTAGCATTGCGCTATTTGGCTAACGCTGCTAGCTGCTAGCTAAGTTCATCTCTCCCTAAACAGTTGAACTTTAAAGTGTCAAATGAAAAAAATGTAAAGGTATAACACACCGTTTCAGTTTGTTCATAGACTGTTTACTGGCGTGATAACTGATATTAATTTACACATTAAAGGATACAGCTTAGAAGCTTATCCAGTCTTAGCCCTAACGTGCTAACGTTAGCACACTGCGCTAATGGGAAAAGTGCCAAGCTTGTCATGTTGTTTATAGCAGCTAACTGCAGTATGACTACTCCTGTGTACTTACCAAAGGATGCTAACAGCCAGTTATTAATGCTAACTTCAGCCTTTAAGGCGAGACACCACAGGTGAATAAGGTAATTTCTTTAACTTAAAGGTATCAGCTAGAAATTTCTCCAGTTAATTACTTACAATAAGGCAATTGTTTTTTGTATTACAAGTTTTCTGAAATAGCATGTTTAAATATGCAAATTATCCATTATCGCATTAAATATGCACATATTTTAACACATTTCAGGAATCGAAATCTGAACTTTGGATAAAGCCAGGTTCAAAATTATTGTTTCATTTTGTAGTCATATTAGTATCTAAGGCTTTTTCAGAAGGGATATTGGATATCTCTTTTTATCACTCCATAAATGAGAAAATACTGTCAACAGCCCTAAAATATCAATTTTCGCCATGTTTTTAGGTATGTTGTATAATTCAGGCTATGAATGATATATGAACAAATCCTTCTGTGAAAGCCTTCATAATATTGATAGGAATGTAACTGGAAGGTGTGGTGTATGTACGTGCTACTGAAGTTGAAATTTCGAACTCAGAGTAGGAGAAAAAACTCATTTTGGGAAAACGACCTTTAAAGATTGCAGTGAGGCGCTAGCTGAACCCTCCTGTTCTTTGGATGACAGCTTGCGCATCGATGCACTCCGTGAAGGTATTTCATGTTCGGGGTCATTTGTTTTTTGTATAATCTTGCTTCGTGCAAGTGACAATTGTTGTCGTCTTCTCTGTGAACGTTTTTTTCGCCGTTCTTTTGCCATTTTGAGATTTCAATTTCTAGCGGAAAGCTAACCAGGAAGTGTTTTAGCACACCACTTAACGCATCTGAACGAATCACGTTGTCAGAAATTGACACCAGCCAATGAGATTTCGTTTCTTGGTTTAAGACCGCTTTGTGCTTTCACGATTGGTTGCTGATACAAAGGAAATGACCATATTTGGATCTGATGAGATTGTGCAGGAGAGACACAGCTTTCCAACGATATCTCTGTTGACATGGTGCACACAGCGGTCGTGGTACTATATGTTACGTTAGAATGCTAACTTTTGGTGAATGTAGGAGAAATCTACAGACGCAAATAGACAAACTATAGTAAAATAAACACTTAAATGTGTATTTTGAACGTTTTCCTTCCAAAAGCCTGAAAGAAAACATGTTATGGAATCAAAATAGCACAACATCTCAAAATTGACCAGTACTTGAAAAACGATGTTTTTGCCTGCCGTGTCTCGCCTTAATTAAACATGTAACTCTTGTGCTGCAGTGTTTGTGGTGTAGTGGTACTTGTGGGTTATCTGTTGCCACTTTTGTATTTTTGCATACTTTCTGAATATGCAAAATTCATCTTTGGGACCTGTATTAGCTGTTAAAATATACATATGTGACGTGCATGAAATACATAGTAAAATTGTTTGTTTTATGCTTGCTTGTATCTTTTTCTGGTTTGACTGCTATTATTTAATTAATATGAAAAGTTGCTGTTTTTTTTCTCTTCACTTGTTTGATTTATTTAATTGATATGAATAGTTTCTGTATTTTAGATTTGTTGTTCTTCAGATTGTTATTTTCTTTAGTAATTGATGTGAAATGTTTCTATATATTGTTTGTTTTTAACTTATTCACTTGAGTGATTTTTTTATATTTATTACAACATTTGTATCAATAGTTTCTGTATATAGTTGTTTTATCACTTCACAAATTACTTTAATTTTGTTCACCTTTTCACTTTTCAATTTTGTTCACCTTTTTTTCATGTATTGTTTGACAGATTTTTACCTTTTCACTCATGTTTTTACTGAATATAATTTGTTAGTAATTGATTTGAGACGTTTTATATAGTTTTTTTCCCCCATGTTCTGGTTTTTGAAAATAAAATGTGCCAAATGTTACTATTTCACCAGTTCTTTTTGCATTTTCAACTTTTCCTACGAATAACATTCTACATTCAAAGCCTTAAATCTTTAACATTATTTATACATTTGGAGTTTTATGCTACTTTTTAACATAATATTCATTCATATGGAAACCATTCAGTTACCCAAATATTCCTGATTATTTACTTTCTTCTTAAACATTATATTTCAGCATAAAGCATTCCCACTAGCAATTTCTTCAGGAATTGCATTCTCTAGTTAGGTAAACAATGTACATCATTACGCACAGGAAATAGAAGAGAATATAGATTTTCTGAATATAGAGAAGACCCTTCAAGTACGTTAATGTGTGGAGACAGCAAAAAAAAGGCGAAAGGAGAGGGATTGAACCTTAAGAGGACAACCCTAGGGGATAAGACAAATCCTGACAATAACTACAGTCTTGGCAGGAAACTCAAAGGCACCAAGAGGATTTACTGTATGACCCTCTAGACTTTTTAAATCTAGTACTGGAGACAAGGGAGCTCTGAAAAAAATCCCTGCCCCTCCACTAACCCTAACTCCACACATTATGCATGCATTTACATATTTTCATTATTACAACTGCATCCGAGTGCAGTGATCGAGAGGAATGTTGATCTAGCTTTGTGCCCCTGTTGAGAAGCACAGATAGGTGCCGATTGGACCAGAATGTTGAAGACAGAATTAAACATGTGAGACAGAGCTTCATCGTACCACTACTTTCAGTTCCAAGCGGTAGTTGTAATCAAACATAATTATAATCAAATCTTGAATAGGGATACCAGATGCGTACTTTCTTTGAACTTCGGCAAATGTTTCTTGCAGAAAGTGCTCCATTTTTGGAAGGGTAAAATAAGTCGAGGCACTCTTTATTATGCAGCTGAAAAACCTTCCATTGGGAAATGTACCTTGCACAGCTCCGCACAATTTTATTGTTGTGTCCTGAAGATATTCCATAGTGCTTTCAACAGCCCTTAGCAATATGTCTCACACCCCCATTGTGTCAGGGCTTGGTAAAGAAAAAGCCAAATGTTGAGGGCTGTTGCAATCAGTTCTAAAGTGTTTGTATAATGACCCACTGAATGTAGACGGTTGTTAACAATACAACTCTGTTCAATAGCTCCATGACTTCTTCTTGATTTTGACACATTTTAAACACTTTTACAAGACCACAGATTTGAGATCACGTTTGTGTAACTAAAGCCTCTAGGGACACAGGTTTATTAAGAATCTTGTGATTCCATTGTGTTTCCTTTGTATTTTACCAGCAAATGGGACTATTGGTTTTGATTTTGGCCCCTTTAATGTTTACATTTAAGGGGCCCTATTATGGTCATTTTCAGGTTCATATTTGTATTTTGTGCCGCTTTAATGATCCAAAAGTAGGGGTGTAACGGTATCCGTATTCGTCCCGTACCGTCACGGTTCGGACGTCACGGTTCGGCACATGCAGTCACACGGCGAATACGCCTTTTTTTACGAGTGGGAAAAAAGTCTGTCACTCAGGGCAGTATTACACTATATATAATCCAGGGGGCGGTATTGCGCCTAAAAGCCAGCCGCCCGTAAATAACAAATGAAGAACAAGAACAAAACACAAGAAGAACAGTTAGTAGCTATGGCGAGTTCACACAACACACAGGAGCTAGAAGACCCACCTGCTTCTTTTAAATCAGCTGTGTGGGAACATTTTGGGTTCCCTGTGGACTACAACAATGATGGGGTGCGAGTTGTGGATCGGACCAAGACGGTGGATCGGACGAGGACGGTGTGTCGGTGTTGTTCGACAGAGTAAAGCTTGAGCACCTTTATTTAGGCATAATGGCCTCACACACTCACAAGTTAATTGCACATTACACATTGCTCCTAAAGGTACCGATTTTATTTCGTTTTATATTTATCATTGTATTTATTTTATATTTTGACATCAGGAGATGTTATACAGTTCTGTATTGCCTTTTATTGATTGATTGAAACACTTTCTTATTATTTATATTAACATTTTCAAGACATTCTTTTTAGTTGTACAGCTTATTTAACCTTTTTGTTTGACAACAGCCATTATAAATAATATGGCCATCTGAGTGTGTGTGTGTTACTGTTTGTGGTTTGTTTTTAACTGTGTAATACAGTTAATGATTCCAAATGTTAGAGTTCCTTATTTTCATACCAAAACTTGCACTACTGTTAAAAATAAAAAATAAAATAACAGCAAAAAAAAATTATGCATTTGGGACTTTTTTTTGCTTTTCCTTGTTGTACTGAACCCGTACCGAACCGTGACCCCCAAACCGAGGTATGAACCGAACCGTGACTTCTGTGAACCGTTACACGCCTATCCAAAAGTGCTTTATTTTTCTCATACTGCCTGTGCTGCAGCACCTCTTTTCACCCTCTGACTGAAAGGTGCTCGAGTCCCGTCATTCCCTCAGCCAAAACTTAAAAAATACAAATGAATTCATGCTACATTAACGTTCCATGTTCTAGATAAAAAATGTCCCTATTAAAAAAAACCTTAAGCTTAAAGATTCTTCAGAAAGAAAGTTACATTTTCTTTTGAATGAAATGCAAATTATGTACCTTTAATGTTCTAGTGGGGGCCCAGCCTGTACCGTCGATAGAGTGCTCCCGCAATAAGCTGAAATAAAAAAAGAAACACAGACATTTAACATTTGTGAGTATTACCAAGGAAATGTTGTTGCATCGCCAAATGTGTTTCCCAAGAAAACTCCAAGATACCGTTTATAAAATCACAAAGAAAATGGTAACATTTGCGAGAATGTTATTGAATGTCTCTAAGGGTTTGTCCATCCAATTTCAGGGACTGCAGGGGGAAATGGATATCTAGCGAAGGGAATACTATCTTTTATTTTCTTTTTCCATCAACTTCCTAGCAGGACGAATGTAGCATAGAATAATAGAAGCAAGGCATTACCTCAAACAGATCTCTCCGTTCTCTGTGATGTTAGGATGCCATATTCTGGTCAGACATCTCACTTTAGGAGGCTGGAAATAATGTGAAGAAACACAATTGTTATGGGGGTCAGATAATCTTTGTGCAATACAAGTATTTACAGAAAGGAGAAAATGGAGCTAAAACAAATGCTTTTGCTGCTAGTAAGTAGTGTAAGTATATGTACATGGGCATTTTGCTTTTAGTATTTTACCAGTTTTAGAATTAACACCTAGATGTTCTGCCTTTTGTAAGCTACTCCGACATAAAAAGATAAAAATTGTGCTTTTTAGAATAGCAAAAAGATTCACATTCATCCAACATACGTAATATCGTGATAAGTTACCATTTCTCCGTGGATAATTAGTAAAATGCTCTACAAAACAATTCATTGATAATTTCAATGATGTGCTTATGCAATTTAAAAACATCAAACCTATGTTTAGTATCGACCTGCGAGGCACCCTCAGATAGACGAATGGCAAAGAATATGTA
Organism: Harpagifer antarcticus; assembly: GCA_902827135.1. Lineage (NCBI taxonomy): Eukaryota > Metazoa > Chordata > Actinopteri > Perciformes > Harpagiferidae > Harpagifer > Harpagifer antarcticus. The sequence continues at coordinate 15,948,650 of CADEHL010001005.1, forward strand.
ACAAGACAAAATATCAATTTCTCCTTTTGTTGATACAAATACAACAGCGCTCCCAGGTAGATTACTATTTTTTGTTGGTCAACATGAAGGCTTTTATGCCTATTGTATCAGCAATAAATGTTCCATATCCAACTATGTTTTGGGGCTTTTTCTGTTGTTTGTAAGTTTGCAGGTTGCAAAAAAGAATTCACACAAGGTTTCTATATTAACTCAGTTTCAAAGTTTGATGATATAAAGCCATCTTACCTGTTATCAAAATGTCTATACATTTAGAATAACACAAACATGTGGACTATTTTCAAATCAGAAAAGATATGTATGCATTCTTTGGACTGCTGAGATTTCTCTAACTATGTTTTAAAAGTGAAAGGTGCCCGTGTGAAATGACTATAATTATTAATCATGTAATCTGAAAATGTTCAATTCCTTTAACTACAGGGAAGCTCTGTCAGGGATAATGAAAAGTACATAGGATGTTAATAATAGTGACAGACCTCGGGAAAAGGCAAGGGAAAAAAGGTTGTTTTGATTTTTCTCAACATGCAAATGCATTTTATTGCGATCTTGTGGTTTCCTTTGGTTGAAATACACCCTCAACCTGTAATTGAATGAAACCGTGCTGCAGTACAAACTAGTTTGTAATGTATTTGCACTAAATCCTAATAACAAACAGACTGCAACATCTCTTATACTGTGCACATATTTCAATAAAGTCAATTCACTTTGGCACCCTTTTCCAAATCTCAAATAAATCCAGATAATATTTACAGCCCATATTAATTGTTCAGTTGATCCCTTCTAAATTAAGATTATCTCTGAGTCATTATTAGTCATTGCTATTATTGGATTCCATCAGTTCTGAGCACTTCCCGTGCTGTGTAACGGCTAAACTCACAAAAACGTTTGTTAACTTGATGGATAGAAACCCAATTACATGACAGACCTAACTTAAAGCCTGTAAGTCTGAAGGAAAATCAATGACACGCTGTTTAGAAAAGTCAAGGAATGGATATTTGTAATGTGAGCTAAGACTTCAAACCAGCCAGATGACTGATTTGTTGTGCTTGTTGGGCCATTTAAACCCTCACACAGCTTTAAAAGTGACTTTATTACAGGTCATATACTGATAAAGAGTGCTTCTGAAACCATCTGAGTCATATTCTCTTACCCAAAGTCAGTCAGAGGTGTAATTCTCTACTTGAAGCCACTGGGGCCAACATTATGAATCGATTAACCTTTCATGAATGAACGTTTATTATTTATCAGTCCGTGGCAGGTGTCATAAAACTGCCACAGATGGATGAACAGAGAGAAACTGTGTGTGATAAAGGGCTCAGACAAAAGACTGAGATACAAGGCACACATACATGTTCAGGGTTACATACGGACACAAACAAAAGATACCCCCACACACACAGGCACTCACTGGCACGGTGAGATAAAGCCAAGAATGAATAGAAGAACAGAAAAACACATGCAAGTCATGAAGGTCAGGTGGAAAATATTATGCGGTTATTTGAAGTCCTTCCACTAAGAGATAAGAAAATGCCACTACTTTGATATCATTTATGAATTGTATTGAAAGGAAATGTGATATTAATGCCATTTGCTTACATTTCACATTACATTTAGATTTTTAGGGCACCACTACTGTGCTGGAGAATGTTTCATGCAAAGCAAATCTGGACGTTTCTATTCAAACACAGGAGGCTGCTGCCAAATGCATATATGCATAAAATACAGCCCAGATTATTACTTTCCAAAATGATGAGAGATAATTGGAACGCTTACCACCATGTTATAGGCTTCTGGGACATCTATTTCAAACTGAAACCTTCCACTTTGGTAGTAGCCCTCATCTGGAAGGAAATGGAGGAAAAAAACAGAAGAGAAGGGTTTTCAATAATGAACACACGACAATAGAGTTTGTGTTTAATGACAATCATTCATGTACACATGCCAATGGAAAGAGGGCTTTAACCATTGACATAAGTCAGGTTTCCAACAAATTGTAAAGCACATTTTTATAGAATAAAGAAAAATCTGCAGAAGAAAATTGTGATTGATGCTTGATTCCACGCACTACCGTTTTTTAGGAATTGATTAAAAGAAATAGGCAGTGGCTGTTGCCAATTGTATACTGGAAGAGGAAGATTGGTTAAAAGCTTGCCTGTCTGGTTTAAAGATGAAGCGCGTGACGACCGTCGTTGATATGAAGGAAGTTGCATCTGAACTCAAACATGAAAGAAGACAGCGGAGATAGTCCAGCAAATGGAGAAGTAAATCTTAACCTGGGAAGTTATCTAAGGGGAGTAAAGACGTGATGTCTGACCTTTCAATGGAAACATTCTGAAGGTCAAACATAATCATGGCTTAATCCTCCATTCCAATCTCGCAATGGCAGACTTCATTACACACACACACTTTCACACCTAATACACCACATTAATTGGGAACAGACCAATCCTGTTCTTGTTCTAAAAGATATGTGTCGGCAGTTTAGTCATCATTAGAAAGGTAGATTGTAGAGGGGAATGTTAATGGGCTGCTGCTCAACCAAGTGAGCTAGGCAGCAGCCCATTAACCAATCATGTTTGAGCGGGTTTTGGTTACATGCAGGTCAAAATGTAATCTCAGACCAAGCAACATTGGCTCTGTCCGACAACAATTGAGTAACGATTTGCTAAAGATAAACCATTAACTGAGTGTGAAATGGCATCTTGTGAATAACTCTGGTCATGGACTTTGCCTTTTAACTCAGTTCTTCTTTTGCTAATCCGCAAATAAAAAAGTACAGGCCCATCACAAATAGAGTCTTGGCTACATCGGAACCCCCACAATATTTGAATGGTTTTCAACCGGTCAAATTGTCCTCAGGCCAATATCTGACAAGTTTCAAGATTGTGCTATGCAAGAAGAAAAACAAGTACGAGATTTTTACCCACATTAAAGATACGATTTTTCTTAGTCAATTGTGGCAATTTCTTCGATAGGTTACTAGGTTTGCAAGCTGTCTCTCTCTGTCAGCCACTCTCCTCATCTCTCCCTACCTGTAGCCTTTCAAGCCAATTAAAGGTTCATAGAGGACATGGGATGTGAGGGGACTTTAATTAGTTGGATAGCTGTGATCTTATTGTGTCACGCTGTCAGAAAAGGACAGGAATAACACAGCACTTACCAATTAACACAGGATCAGTTTTGGACAAAATAAATAAGTGGACTAATCGGACCTCACACAGGTGGACTGATACTCGTGACATCGTCTGAGAGAGATAGACAGAAAGGGAAAGTCCATGAAAATAAGCTGTGTAATGACCTAACCTGTTTATGTGCTCTATTAACTGAGCAGCCAGTATCCAATTTTGCACCTTTTGTCTAAAAGTACCTTGCTGAACTTTTGTAAATGGACTATAAAATATACTTCAGTTACATACTGTAGTTATACAAAAACACAAACATGTTTGTTACCATGCTCTGACATGGTAACAATAGCACTTAAAAGTCGTGTTTGAGTTGAAACATTTTTATTTACACCCATTTAGCATTGGCATGCTGTTCTATTCTCATTCTCGACTGTCGTCTGTGTTCTCAAACACTGAGCAATTTGAGATAAGGCCTGCTTTGTAAAAGAGCTGTCCTTCCGCCCTCCCAGATACCATTCACTGCAACAAAGACAGAGGTACAATTGAATTAGACCGCACAAACAGTCCTCCCTGTATTATTAATGTGCAGAGATAGAGGGAGTGAAACACTGTGTGAAAAAGACATACCGCAGTTAGGCAGTACGAAGGTTAACAAAAGAAACCGCAACAGATCCAAACCAAGGGCTGGATGGATATCAAACAAGAGAATAACAAAAAGTAACAAACTGAAAGGACGAAAGAAAGACAGCAGACAGAAAGCATCTACTGACTAAAAGTGTCAGTCAGAGGTCAGAAATAATGAATGAGTGTCTTCAGTTTACTGGAACAATGAGTCTTTTCCAGCACAGCCCTGCATACCTGTGACAGTTGACAAGCTAGCTAGCAGAGTTTGTTCAATAACCAAATCTTTACCAACCAGAAATGCACCAATGTGAAATTTCTCAGCCAATAACAAAACAATGCCAAGATTCGCAATATAGCTAGAGCCAGATACAAATGCTTATGTTTTTCGGAAAACAAGTACAACTGTTTTTCAGCCTTTCATCACATTAACTCTGAATAAGCCCAATTGGCCGTTACATTGGTGTTTCCCTATTACATATTGCTAAATTAACAGTAACCAAACCAAAACGTTCATCCCACAACAGTATAGCGGTACTTAGTGGAACAAAAATCACAAGGATAACAAATATTATAATGTTATCCACACTCAACTTGTACTAATACACACTGATATTGCCATATGAACTCAACTTTAAGTACAGAAGTACGCAAAACAAGACACAGGAATACATCTTTGAGACACATTCCAAACAGAAAGACGCTAGTTAGTTGCTTAATGGAAGCGAACCCAAATATTTGTCCAAGAATGCAAGGCACAAAATTCCCATTAGTTTTGGCTATTTATTGGCATTTGCTATACGTACGGCTACGGGATGAATAGTGCTCACTGTACTCACTGTAAATGAGGAACAACTCAAATACCTAAGATACCAATAAACAAATCCTACCGTTCAATTGAAAGACCCACAATATGAAGCAGTCTGAGAGAACCCTTAAAATGTAAATGTAGCCTCTGTCTGGATAAACAATTTTGCCTTCTGAAGTGCATCCAAGTAAAAAAATCTGAGCAAGAAATCAGCCATCATACCAAGATGTATTAGCATAACTGATGTCCCCTGTAGGAATACAAAAAAGTACAGTGATGGTAGAAGGCTTGATTGGAGATGACAGGTAATTATGGTTTGTGACAGATTTCTTAAAGACGGATCCATTATTAAAAGCAAAACCGAATGGGACGGCTTATCTGGAAAAACAGCAACAAACAAGGAAGCTTCTGTATTTTGCAGTACTGACAATATAAGGCCATTACAATCAAAGAGTTGTCCTACATAAGGAGCTATATTACCTTTTTACCTTTTGTTATTTTTATACTTTGCAAGGGGTTGTCCACCGATTGTATTTTCTTTTTAGGTATAGAATGAAGAGTGGGGGCAGATACAGGCGATAAAGCATTTATATCTTGGACTGTAATAGCCATCTTCGTACCTATTATCTTAAAAAATCTTGTATGATGAAGTATTCTGATTCTGTTACAGAGGGGCAAAAAAGTATTTAGTCAGCCACCAATTGTGCAAGTTCTCCCACTTAAAAAGATGAGAGGCCTGTAATTTTCATCCTAAATACACTTCAACTATGAGAGACAGAATGGGGGGAAAGAATCCAGGAAATCACATTGTAGGATTTTTAATGAATTAATTGGTAAATTCCTCAGTAAAATAAGTATTTGGTCACCTACAAACAAACAAGATTTCTGGCTCTCACAGACCTGTAACTTCTTCTTTAAGAGCCTCCTCTGTCCTCCACTCGTTAACTGTATTAATGGCACTTGTTTGAACTCGTTATCAGTATAAAAGACACCTGTCCACAACCTCAAACAGTCACACTCCAAACTCCACTATGACCAAGACCAAAGAGCTGTCAAAGGACACCAGAAACAAAAGTGTAGACCTGCACCAGGCTGGGAAGCCTGAATCCGCAATAGGTAAGCAGCTTGGTGTGAAGAAATCAACTGTGGGAGCAATTATTAGAAAATGGAAGACATACAAGACCACTGATAATCTCCCTCGATCTGGGGCTCCACGCAAAATCTCACCCCGTGGGGTCAAAATTATCACAAGAACGGTGAGCAAAAATCCCAGAACCACACGGGGGGACCTAGTCAATGACCTGCAGAGAGCTGGCACCAAAGTAACAAAGGCTACCATCAGTAACACACTACGCCACCAGGGACTCAAATCCTGCAGTGCCAGACTTGTCCCCCTGCTTAAGCCAGTACATGTCCAGGCCCGTCTGAAGTTTGCTAGAGAGCATTTAGATGATCCAGAAGAGGATTGGGAGAATGTCATATGGTCAGATGAAACCAAAATAGAACTTTTTTGGTAAAAACTCAACAAGACGTGTTTGGAGGAGAAAGAATGTTGAGTTGCATCCAAAGAACACCATACCTACTGTGAAACATGGGGGTGGAAACATCATGCTTTGGGGCTGTTTTTCTGCAAAGGGACCAGGACGACTGATCCGTGTAAAGGAAAGAATGAATGGGGCCATGTATCGTGAGATTTTGAGTGAAAACCTCCTTCCATCAGCAAGGGCATTGAAGATGAAACGTGGCTGGGTCTTTCAGCATGACAATGATCCCAAACACACCGCCCGGGCAACGAAGGAGTGGCTTTGTAAGAAGCATTTCAAGGTCCTGGAGTGGCCTAGCCATTCTCCAGATTTCAATCCCATAGAAAATCTTTGGAGGGAGTTGAAAGTCTGTGTTGCCCAGCGACAGCCCCAAAACATCACTGCTCTCGAGGAGATCTGCATGGAGGAATGGGCCAAAATACCAGCAACAGTGTGTGAAAACCTTGTGAAGACTTACAGAAAACGTTTGACCTCTGTCATTGCCAACAATGGAACACTCTGCCCCTCCACGTGAGGTCGGCCCAGAACCTAGGGGTTTTTAAATCCTTTCTCAAAACGCACTTCTTCTCTCAGGCCTTCTAGTCAGAGCGGAGCACGACTCCTGACTATTCCCTGTGTTTGTTTTATATCTGTTGTAAATGATTGTCTTTTATTGTGATTATAAGTGTTTTTAATGCATGTACAGCACTTTGGCTCGACCAAAAATCGCTTTTAAATGTGCTTTATAAATAAAACTTGATTTGATTTGATTTGATTTGAACAAAGGGTATATAACAAAGTATTGAGATGAACTTTTGTTATTGACCAAATACTTATTTTCCACCATAATTTGCAAATAAATTCTTTAAAAATCAGACCTTGTGATTTCCTGGATTCTTTCCCCCCATTCTGTCTCTCATAGTTGAGGTATACCTAGGATGAAAATTACAGGCCTCTCATCTTTTTAAGTGGGAGAACTTGCACAATTGGTGTCTGACTAAATACTTTTTTGCCCCACTGTATATATAAGATATAGGTCCAAAGATGTAGGTCTAGGCAACAATATTATACCTGGATCATTAATGTTAAACAAATACAAAATTATGCATTATTCAAATCAAAAGAGGGAATCAACATTTGTGTGCAGATTTGCTCCTCTCCTGCCTTGCCTCATACTTTGCATCAGTCTTTTTTTAAATGTCACAGGACCAAACTGTCCCTGTCTGGCACCATAATGAGAGCAAAACAGCTAGGTTACAACTACACAACTCAACCAAAAACCAATAGTACCAAAGTACACTGAACAAAAATAAATGCAACACTTTTGAGATTAACTGAAAGATCTAAAGCATTTTCTATATACACAAAATAACCATTTCTCTCAAATATTGTTCACAAATCTGAAAAAATCTGTGATAGTGAGCACTTCTCTTTTGCCGAGATAATCCATCCCACCTCACAGGTGTGGCATATCAAGATGCTGATTAGACAGCATGATTATTGCACAGGTGTGCCTTAGGCTGGCCACAATAAAAGGCCACTCTGAAACGTGCAGTTTTGCTTTATTGGGGGGGTCTGGGGGGGTCCGAAAACCAGTCCACCATTTGCCTCACGCAGTGCAACACATCTCCTTCGCATTGAGTTGATCAGGTTGTTGATTGTGGCCTGTGGCCACTCGATTCACAACATTGACATCAGAAAACCGCTCACCCACACGACGCAACACACGCTGTCTGCCATCTGCCCTGAACAGTGAAAACCGGGATTCATCCGTGAAGAGAACACCTCTCCAACGTGCCAGACGCCATCGAATGTGCGCATTTGCCCACTCAAGTCGGTTACGCCGACAAACCGGAGTCAGGTCGAGACCCCGATGAGGACGACGAGCATGCAGATGAGCTTCCCTGAGACGGTTTGACAGTTTGTGCAGAAATTATTTTTGGTTATGCAAACCGATTGTTGCAGCAGCTGTCCGAGTGGCTGGTCTCAGACGATCTTGGAGGTGAACATGCTGGATGTGGAGGTCCTGGGCTGCGGTTACACGTGGTCTGCGGTTGTGAGGCCGGTTGGATGTACTGCCAAATTCTCAGAAACACCTTTGGAGATGGCTTATGGTAGAGAAATGAACATTCAATTCACGGGCAACAGCTCTGGTGGACATTCCTGCTGTCAGCATGCCAATTGCACGCTCCCTCAAAACTTGCGACATCTGTGGCATTGTGCTGTGTGATAAAACTGAACATTTTAGAGTGGCCTTTTATTGTGGCCAGCCTAAGGCACACCTGTGCAATAATCATGCTGTCTAATCAGCATCTTGATATGCCACACCTGTGAGGTGGGATGGATTATCTCGGCAAAGGAGAAGTGCTCACTATCACAGATTTTTTTCAGATTTGTGAACAATATTTGAGAGAAATGGTTATTTTGTGTATATAGAAAATGTTTTAGATCTTTGAGTTCATCTCATGAAAAATGGGAGCTAAAACAAAAGTGTTGCATTTATATTTTTGTTCAGTGTATATTTCCCAGGACGTTGAGGGCATCCCAATACAGGAAACTCTGCAATACAAATAATACTGAAATGCAGCATGGCTATAAAACACGCTTTACCCATACAGCAGGGTTTCCGCTAGGATTTTTTCTCGCCGGTCAAATTTGAAACTTACCGGTCATGTTTCAATAATAATAATAAGAATTGTGTAGCATAGTTTCCGTTAGCAGGTAATTACCGGACTATGAGCGGATATGCTGATGTTTAAAACACAGTTTATGGGGCTCATTTTTATATTGCTTCAGTTTATAATCGTAACAGATCGAAAAATTCAGATTCATTTTCAATAAATGACTCCACAAACAACAAACAACATAATTATTACATTCAAAGAAACTCCTTGCAATAGATGAAGTACATTATTCAAAAGTTTACATTAACTTTGAATAACAACACGGGAGAAACGGATCCTCTCTTTTCCTCTCTCCCTCTCTCTCCTGGCAGCCCGTCAGTTTCTCATGCAGCATGCTAAACAGTGGGCGGGGCTTCAGTTGATTATGCAGCAGCTGATCTGATCTCTGTCCATATTGATCAGATCCAGCTCTCCTGATCGGCCTTTATAGAGAGCACAGATCAAACTATTAAGAGTGAATAACGGCCGATAATCATCGACAGCCAATCGATCGGAGCATCGGACATTTTGACCGGTAGGTTTTGAATTTACCGGTTTTTATTCAATTTTACCAGCTAAAAAACGGTAATTACCGGCTAACGGAAACCCTGCCATACAGCTGTACTGTAACTGTCACATGAGCACGTACATGCACACGACTGTGCAGAGATGAACTTTGGATGACCACCTGTGTAACCTCATTGGCTGTCCTCCAACAGAAAAACAACCCCACCAGCAGTAACAAAGCACCACCAACCTCCAACAATGGTATAATTACTGAAACCCCAATGTGTAGGGGGTAATTATCTTACTATTATTTTCTTCCTTTTTTTGGCCAAGCGTCCATTTGGCAAGCCAAAATGTAAATGCTTTTGATTCTGCTCCAAAATAGGGAATCCACAAATAGACCAAGGCAAAGTGTCTGTTTTAGAAAGACACGAGACAAACTAAAGCATAATTCATCTCAAGTTTGGAGGTTTACAAAGCCATATAACTATAAAAAGCGTATGAATACCCAAGCCCAGACATGACACACATCGTCACTCTGTGGAAAAGCTGTTAACAAAAGTTTGAACTTCACAACTTGCAAGAAGAACCAAAAGTGTTACAGATATTTTTCAAATAACTAAGATAAGATTGCTACCTAAGATCCTTACACAAAGTATTGACTGAGTCTTTCTTTATGTGCTTTTTTTTGTTGCCAAAATGAGGTCATTGTGTGTATAAAAGAAGGACTAAACTAGGGCTATGCATTTTGCCATAAATGTAACACTCCTTCCTTTCTTATAATATGGCCATGTGTAATGATGTTTTTGTAATGGTTTCTGTAGCAATGGGGACAATAACACAACTAAAACTCAAAGACAATATAATTTGCATGTCTATAGTCTTCATAATTGTTTTTAGAATATTCCAAACAATGATGTGAGCACATGTTCACCCCAAAGTGTTGCTGCTGTCCCCATTCCTCAGAGACACAGGGGTCCAGAGCAGAGGGGTCACGACACAGAGCGTTTGCATGGGAAAAGGAAACTAATCTAAATGGAGTAACTAAAGAGACATTCCAGATGATCTGAGCTTGAAGAATATTGTTCCGTGTTTGTTTTTTATGTAGCAAACAAATGTTAGATTGATGTTAGTTAAACAAATTTTGGTTAAATATTTAGACATAACACAGTGTAAAACAATACAATCAAACAATATTAAATATTCTGCTCTCAGCCATCAGTCTCACTTCAATTAGAAATTGGCAAATAAAAATGTGTTCTAATTAGCACCTTCGGTCTTTGAGAGAAAATTGATGTGATATTTTTGGATACCTAATTTCCTCCTGAAGAAGTTGTCAAGTGATATACAGGACTGTCTCAGAAAATTAGAATATTGTGATAAAGTTCTTTATTTTCTGTAATGCAATTAAAAAAACAAAAATGTCATACATTCTGGATTCATTACAAATCAACTGAAATATTGCAAGCCTTTTATTATTTTAATATTGCTGATTATGGCATACAGCTTAAGAAAACTCAAATATCCTATCTCTAAATATTAGAATATCATGAAAAAGTATACTAGTAGGGTGTTCAACGAATCACTTGAATCGTCTAATTAACTCGAAACACCTGCAAGAGTTTCCTGAGCCTTGAAAAACACTCAGCTTGGTTCAGTAAACTAAATCACAAGTATGGGGAAGACTGCTGATCTGACTGCTGTCCAGAGGACCGTCATTGACACCCTCTATCAGGAGGGTAAGACACAAAAATAAATTTCTCAAAGAGCAAGCTGTTCACAGAGTGCAGTTTCAAAGCACATCCACAAAAAGTCTGTTGGAAGGGGGAAATGTGGCAGGAAACGCTGCACAACCAAGAGAGATGACCGCAGCCTTAACAGCATTGTGAAGAAGAGTCGCTTCCAGAATTTGGGGGAGCTTCAAAGACAGTGGACTGAAGCTGGAGTCCAGGTATCAAAAGTCACTGTTCACAGACGTGTCCGGGAAATGGGCTACAATAGCCGTATTCCCATGGTCAAGCCACTTCTGAACTCAAGACAACGGAAGAGGCGTCTGACTTGGGCTAAGGAAAAGAAGCACTGGACAGTTGCACAGTGGTCCAAAGTCCTCTTTTCAGACGAAAGCAAGTTTTGTATTTCATTTGGAAGTCAAGGCGCCAGAGTCTGGAGAAAGGCTGGAGAGGAGCAAAATCCAAGTTGCTTGAAATCCAGTGTGAAGTCCCACAGTCAGCGATGGTTTGGGGAGCCATGTCAGCTGCTGGTGTTGGTCCACTGTGTTTCATCAAGCCCAGAGTAAATGCAGCTGTGTACCAAGAGATTTTAGAGCACTACATGCTTCCGTCTGCTGAAAAGCTCTATGGAGATGAGGAATTCATTTTCCAGCATGATCTGGCACCTGCCCACAGTGCCAAAACCACCAGTAACTGGTGTACTGACCATGGCATTACTGTCCTCGATTGGCCTGCAAATTCCCCTGACCTGAACCCCATAGAGAATATGTGGGGTATTGTGAAGAAGAAGCTGAAAGACACCAGACCCAACAATGCTAATGAGCTAAAGGCCGCTATTGAAGCATCCTGGGCATCCATAACACCTCAGCAATGCCACAGGCTGATTGCCTCCATGCCACGCCGCATTGATGCAGTAATCCGTGCAAAAGGATTCCCAACCAAGTACTGAGTGCATTAATGGACATTTTCAAATGTTTGATTGTGTTTTGCTGTTATAAATCTTTTTTTTTTACTTGGTCTGAGGAACTATTCTAATTTTTTGAAATAGGATTTTTGAGTTTTCTTAAGCTGTATGCCATAATCAGCAATATTAAAATAATAAAAGGCTTGCAATATTTCAGTTGATTTGTAATGAATCCAGAATGTATGACATTTTTGTTTTTTTAATTGCATTACAGAAAATAAAGAACTTTATCACAATATTCTAATTTTCTGAGACAGTCCTGTATGGTAACTGATTAGTGTTTTTAGAAATGTGTTCTAGTTTTTTCTCTACCAGCTGGAAGAAAGTGGAAGAAAAATCGAGAATAATTTAGTTGACTCTATTTCCCTCTTGAAAGGTCACATAAAGGCTTCTGTTGCAGCATATTAGTTAAAGGGGACCTATTGTGCAAAATTCACTTTTTGATGTCTTTTATAAATAAATATGTGTCCCCGGTGTGTAAGGAGACTCACACAGTTTCAGAAAATACAACCCTCTCTCTTTTCCTCCACATCTCTAAAAAGCAAACGAAAAAAACGGGGGTGCTAACGAGCAGATCCAGGATTTGGCTCCTATGAAGTCATTGGTGAAATGTGGCACACTTGACACGTCCCAACCTATCGTCTCCGTATACAGTCGTCTAGCTGAATCCCCTCTCGCAGCTGTGTGTCTGTGTATTCAGTAGGATGTCTGCAGGAGGCACTTAGAGTAAAGTTGTTATATATAATACATATAATGGCACTGTTCTAGCGGTAAACACTTAAGAAAGAACATGTCAAGCTATGTGCTGTATCAGAAACAATGCGTGCCGTGTTTTGGGAGTAATATGGTCTGTGTTTACATTAGCAAGCATGCTAACACTCAGAGCTAACGCTGTACTGGAGAGAATATGTGTAACGTAATGTCCTTGCGGTAAACCCTGCGAGAGAGAAACATTTGAGCTCCATACTGTTTCAGAAATAATGCTTGAAGTGGTTTGGAGCATAATATGACATTTAATCACGGCAGCGTTTAGCTGAGTTTCTCCCGGTAGAAAACTCTCTTAGCAGGGGAAAGCTGCGTGACGCTACAAAGGGACGTGGCTAGCAGCAGCTGTTCCATTTAAAGCTACGGTCACAGAATCAGCCTTTTTGGAACAGGGTTGGAATAGAGGGGTATGAGCAGTAGAAGGCATGGCTACAATGGGTGATCTGTTTTGTATTTTAAGCAAAAAACTTCACAGACATGTTTTGTATAGGGATGGCCCAACAATATATTTTTCAAATATAGCATAATAGGTCCCCTTTAATATTATTATATAGTGGTGCAGTGATGACATATTGTGTAAGCCTTAAGTTAACATCACAATGGCAATGACTAACGCATTTTGGAAGATTTAAACAGCTGTTATAACAGTACTATTTTTATTACATTTTCTTTTGCTAAATATTCTTCTTTTTGTGTCTTTGTACACACATCATATACCAAAGCAAATTCCTTGTATGTTTACACCTTAAGCCGATTCTGATTGTTGTGCATGTAAATGGTCTGCAAAGGCTAAAATCCCAAAGTTCCCCCAAGAGGGAGTTTCTCTCCCTCACACCCAAAAAACAGTGAAAACGTTGACTCTAAGACGAGTGAACTGGGAAAGCCATCTCCTTTCCAGGTATAAGGACTCATTCCTGCAATGCACTTTTGATATGCACATACAGTAGGTCGTTTGGATCTAACACTGTAATTTGATCCTTTAGCTTTAGCTCAAGGGTAGTGTAGTGCCAGGCTGTAGTATAAAAAAACTGTGCTAAAACAGTATTGCTTGGCTTTCAGTCAAGGGGAAACAGACAGAGCAGGCAAAAGGAAAAGAACAAAAGAGAGAGAGATGAAACAACGGGAGAACAGAAACACATAAACAGAGAAGAACAAGTGAAAGGAAGTGAAAAGAGGGAGACAGAGGCTCTGAATAATTGAGCGTGTCATTCTCTGAGAACTCAATATCCTTATCAACTCCTCTTTAAGAACATGACACCGATCCCACGTCTCTAATTGCTGATCTTTGCTTTTCTCTGCAGATTTTGCTTACAAAGACCTTTGTGAAATCTAAGCTGAAGAAACAGTCTCGGCTCGGGTGGCAGGAAGATGGATGAATCACAGATATACACAATAACTGGCACTTAACTCACACACTCACAAACATGGCCTAGAATAGCTTTAGAATAACTTTCAATTAATTTACCGCTTACTAAAGCATCAAAATGTCAAAACAACTTAGTTGGCAAAAAAATGATGCAGGCCAGGGACTTTAGTAACTCTCTTGAAACAATGGGACACCCATTCAAAATGCAGCTTTAAATGCCATATCAAGAACTTTGCGATAATAAATTCAATTCAAATTGTAGAACATTTTTATGAAGGACTATCTGAACAACGTAAAAGTAAAGAAGAAACAATATAATTCGTGAACTTTCTTAGAGCTCAACAAAACACTTGTTCTAAGTAACGGATAATGTGGGAAGAGGGGGTCATTAATGAAAATAAAACACCGGGACGATCATGGAGCCCGACGGCCAACCAACAGCTGGAGATGCGGCAACAGTGGATTTTATTTTCATGAACCAGTCTTTAAACCAGAACCCATACGGTGTTCCCTTAAGTGTTTACTTCCTTTTGATCCTTTTGATTTATCTGACGTCGCTCTGTTTGTTGACCTCTTTCCTTCTCTTGCGTTGTTATTTTTTTCTTTACTGGGGACAGTTTAGCTATCATGAATCCAAAGCTTCAAGCTCTCCACAAGTATAAAAGTGAATATTCAAAAAGTATTCCATATTGTTTCAGATGAATGAAAACGATTGTGTGTTATCCACATTGACCGAACTTCTTTCTGCGGATTGACATGACTGCAGTAATATAGTCCCATGATCCAAAGCCACGGTGTGTTAGTGTGTTAGTGAGTATTAACAACCACTGAAATGTCTGAATTGACCAATCAGAATTGAGTACTTAACTAAGTAACTATATAAAAAGACAAGAAAAGAGAAAATATAATAAAAGGGATTTGCTCTTTTAAAATTAGCTCAAACTTAAAACATATGTAAGATTTTGCGATATTAGCGCATACAATTTCCAAAGTTAAAATA
Source organism: Harpagifer antarcticus (assembly GCA_902827135.1). Lineage (NCBI taxonomy): Eukaryota > Metazoa > Chordata > Actinopteri > Perciformes > Harpagiferidae > Harpagifer > Harpagifer antarcticus. Next base: position 15,963,740 of record CADEHL010001005.1, read on the forward strand.
GTATAAACACCATAAATATGGTAGCTCAAGCTTCTTAAATGGCTGTATTATTTAAGGATTGTTTCAGTCACGTATGCCAGTAAATATTGACTTTCCGCTCTACGGTTTCATTAAACTAATTTGGAGAAAACAAAGGCCAACAGCAAAATGAGGCGAACATTGTTTCATTCTTCAAATATTTGTTATCATATCTAAACCTAATAATGATTTCAATCTTTAACATTTACAATTCTACACATTTATCCTCAATGAATTTCTATCTGGTCTAAGCGGTGTTAATAGATTTTATAATAGCAGGAAGTAAGAGGTAAAACAGCCTCCAGAGACTCGGCTAGTCCCACACCAGTCTTCTCGGTTGGTACAGTATTCGACAGGTGGCCCATTTAGCTGGGTACACTGCTGAGCAAAGCTTATTGGACGTGGGGAATAATGATGGTGCTGCAGTAACGTCGAAAAATACCCAGAGAAGACTGGAGTGCCTTTTCAAGGGAATACTTTAAGACACAAATTGGCTTACTGAGATCTGCAGTCCCCCCCACTCTATCATAAATGACATACTCCCAATCAATGTGTACACACAAACCCTGCATACAATGAGAAAGCAGTGGTTGTGGCTGCATGTCCTCCCTGGAGGCTGAGGCTAAGAAAAATAAAAAGACAATATTTTTGCTGAGCACTCAGTATTCAGAGAACTGTGCCGCATTCAAATGAGAATTTATTTTCCACTTCTCACATTTGTTGTAAAAGTTTATCCTTGAGTTTGTCGTCAGAATCAAGAAAATAATATTTTAATATCATATATGTAATAATAATTGTTTTGCTAAATGTTTTGAATTAAATTAAAGATCAAATAAATGAATACAGAATAAAATAAAGATATTTATATAAACACAAGACATCATGTGCCTGCAGTGGTTAGTGCTTGTCATAGCTATAAATATGTTTTTATTATATTTATTTTAAATTCTCATATTTTAGGCAAAATAATAAAGATTACAAAAAAAAGATATAAATATACATTTATACATATATATTAAATATTCATACAAACATCAACATAAAATACTAATATTTATATAAACACAAAACGTAATGTGCCTGTGGTTCTTAATTTGTCATATCTATAAATATTTTACTTTTTATAAACACTTCACATACTTTAAGTACTGAAGTGTTTTCTTCATACTCTTTACTTCAGAACTGCTGCCCCCCACTAAACCCTTATATCACCCTCTAGTCTCTTTTAGCTAAAATACCCAAGTTCTAATGCCTTTGTTCATCGCCTGTAATTCACACACATCAGAGAAAGTAAAAAGAGTGGTGACAGTTGAGTTTTAAAATCCTCACACACCACAGAGCCTCTTAGTGCCTTTTGAACGCATTTAAGATATGCAACACTAAGCTGTCTGTGACTCTTTCCTGCTGTAACGCAGCAAATTTCCCCTCTGTGGGACTAATAAAGGTATTCTGATTCTGATTCTGATGACAGCGCTGTCGGCTGAAGAGTCAATCCCAGCGGACGGCAGTGGAGAAGGTCATTCCAGCATCTGGTTCAATGGCAGTTTAGCAGCCTTCATTGACAGTCTGCATCTGAGCTGAGAGCAGCCGAGCTGACAACAGACACGAGTCAGGCTGTCTTACTCTACGCTCCCAGCCGGCGTTATGCTGCCCTCCGGTAGATTCGTGGTTAGGTCATTTTTAGAATTAGTTTGTAAATGTTTAGCCTCTGTACAATGACATAACTAAGAAAAAGTGCAGGAATTTGGTGGGAAAAAAGCACTCAGTCGTCTCCAATGATGAATCAACTTTTCAGAATGCCGCCCTTTATGTCATACTAGTCAATTAAATACAGTGTAATGTAATAATACTATACCCCTCTATATATTGTAATATACATTTTATATATTGTACCATTACCATTGCACACTTTAACTTTTACTTCTTATGTTTATAAAAAAAGTTTTTAGCAGTTTAATTTGAACTTTTTGGACATCTTACTCTAACTTCTTATTATATATGAAATGTTTTATTTTATTGCTTTTTTTTAAGAAATTCGTATTTTAACTTCTTACGTTTATATTATTCAGTTTTTTGTTATACTTTTATTTCATTTAGAAATGGAACAACTGTTACAAAAATCTAATTCCCCCAGGATAAATAAAGTATTGTGATTCTAATCAAATCCAAATGACGTGATATTAGTATAAAAAACGGAAAAGCTATTTTTACGACATTAAACAAATATTAAATTTTTTATAGTGTTTGACCAGTACATTTAAGTGTCAACATCCTGGTTCAAGTTCCATGCTGGGTTTCCCTACAACATATATATAAGTGTGGTGTATCATAACCATTGAATGTGATGTTTGATTCTCTTTGGGTTTTTGTATGTGTTTAAAAACCACAAAACTAGTAAGCAGCCACAAACACTGCTGCAATAAGTGCACACAATACTAACACTGCAGGGGTGGAAACCAAACTGACATTGACTGTCACTATTTTTCTCATTAGGGAGCAGTTATGTGTGTAAAGGGACTGACGGATGATGTTTCTCTTACCAGGTGACACTGCCAGCTGAAAATGATGCAGCTTGTCCTCATCTGGGAAACTGGCTTTGCATGTACCTGAACAAAAACAAATGACAGGAGTTTAGTTAGTCTGGTCAAGGGTCAGTAGCTCCATGAAGATCAACCATTACTTTTCTCTGTGTCAAATAATGACACTAACATCAATAATTTATTGTATTTTTATTAAAGTCCATCTCGAGCCACTGTGTTCATTCTGTCATCACAGCTAGCAGGATTTATGCCTGGGGTCTCCATGTCGCACCACATCCCCCCCTGCTGTTCAAACACATGTACCGCACCCTAGACAAATGACATCATCATGTGCTGGAATTCTTTTTTTACTAAATCAACATTACATCAGCTCTTTTCACTGAATCCACAGTTTAAAATGATACTCTGGATACATAAGGCTACCACATATAGTGAGACTTCTATAACGTGTGTGGTATAAATGTAAAGGAACAACGTAGATTAAATCAACTTTGTCCTTTTCAATTAAATAACAGACCATAGAATGACCAATGACCAATCGGAATAGAGTTTTCAACAAGGCTATTGAGTAGATGTATGCATGTTCCATGCCCCAAGTTTGTGTTTATTTGTTTGATTACAATTAATCAGAGTCGCTTTTCTTCTGCAGGTTGATGTTATTAAAAGGGTTTTAAAGCTTGAAAACATATATATTTGCCAATGCTTTTCAGATGATTTAACACCTGTGCCTCTTTTAGCATCAACTGTATTTACAATACAAAGCGTGTCATTGCGTTTTGTAAAGCACTTTGAATTGCCTGTGTGTGCTATAAAAATTAACTAACCTTAAATTAATCATTACAATACTTCCGTTGGTTTTTAAAGCTCTTAATGGTTTTGGTCCTAGCTATTTATCAAATGAGCTTTTAACCTATGAACCATCTAGAACTGTCAGGTCTATTAATACTTTCATTATACCGTAAGTTTAAGTTGTACCGCACTTCGTGTTACTTGTGTACTGAAGAGGATTAGGGCCCCATGTGATGGTTTTGGAGATCTGACCACATTTAAATTAAAAAAAATCTGAATTCCGACTATAATCTCAGAATTTTGACATTTTTTGAAATGTTTTTCTAAGTCAGAATCATGGAAAATAAATAATAATAAAAAAATCACTTTGGGTTAGATCTCAATTTTATTTGACATCTGGACCTAATCCTCTTCCATACCTTTGTGTATGAAAAGTGCTGTATAAGTAAAGTTTGATTTCATTTGCTTTGATAAACGAAAACCATACAGAAAAAACAAAAAGCACTGTAGTAGCTAGGTGCAAACATTAGCTTTGAGCCAATATTATCACATGTCTTTTCTACAAAAAATAATTTTTCCAGCTGAACAAGTCTTCTTACTTTCTCATCAACACTGTGGGCTGCGTAACAATAACTTGTTTACTTCCCTGGATTTCATGGTCCTCAGCTGAGAGAGGAAACTCATCAGACCACTAACAACAGCCAACATGCTGAGTTCAGCCAAAGCAATGATAATTAATTCAGCCCTCATGCATAATAATAACCAGACAACTGAGCAACGAAGATCCGATAAACGTTAATATACATTCTATTTAAAAAGCAGAACTAAATAGCAGTTTGGGGGTCACAGTCTGTTTGAGCAAATACATCCTGAGGCCAGAAGTATAACAAGCATGAAGCCTCAATACAGAAAACATCTATGTGGAAGAGCCGGGTGATCTGGAAAATCAGAGTTGTTTGATGAAATGAAATGCTTTACAATTAGTTATACTGTAAAGTAGTGCAGGCATGACTGTTAAAACCCCGAACAGAGGTAGTATTTTTACCACTTCCATGTCTCTTGTCTTAAGACATTTTCACATTTTGTTTTATGACAAAAAAAGTCAGTAAATACTAGGGCTGTGCGATTATGGCAAAAATCATAATCACGATTATTTGGGTCAATAATTGACCATTTATTGAACTTTAAAACAAATAATATTTTACCAATAAAAAAGAATGTTGGAGCGCACATCCAAAACCATACTAAACATATATTATTAATATGATAAATAAAAAATAAATGAAATCAAATATGATGCTGTCACAACCTACTGAAAACTCCTTAACATATAGCCAACATGTTGGTAAAACATATTCAACATATTCCACTCAGTTAAACATTGAAGGCTGGCCAACCGTCATGGTCCAGAAGTAACAGGAAATACATGTTGAACTACAATTTAAGACCAAATAAAAAAATGTTGGCCACCATGGTAACGCTGGCAGGGCTGCTCATGTCATCTCTTAAAGATGTTTTGCAAGAAACACCAGCCTGTTTACATGGTCTGGTTTCAGAGATGAGCGCAGGCAGGTGACAATATTGCCACCTGTACTGAAGACCCTCAGCCACGCCCCGACACATGGGGTGACGCCGGCCAATCACAAAGCTTTGATGCGTTCAAGTGCATTATTCTGGCACAGGAAGATTATGTTCCAGGACATTAACGATAAAACAGAATATTGTTGTTCTATTTTTAGACACATCTCGCGATCGACTGGTTGGGCACCCCTGGTGGTGGCAAAGTAGTCAGCTGAAGCCACATCTCTCTCAACTTCCACACGGCATTTGTCATATAGCGGAGGCAGCGCAGACCTGCTGAAATAATACCGAGACGGCATCGCATAACGCTTGTCCAACGTGTTGACAAGTTGCTTAAAGCCCTGGTTGCTAACAGTGCTAACTGGGCACATATCTTTAGCGATGTGAAATGTTGTGGCACCTGTAATATCTCTGTGTCTCTGCAAGCTCGTCGCGTAAGCCGTTGCTCTGTACAATGCGTCCTGAATCGATGATGTGGTGGATGAAGTCGAGCGGGCATCTGCTTTTTGTTGTATTATTGCCCGGTCGTATTGCACTTTGTGGTTGTATTTCAGATGATTAAAGAAATTGGTTGTGTTCGCGTGTGGTGCCAACACAACCTGGTAACAAATCCTGCACTGTACTTTATTTTGCTCCACGTCGGACTCCTGAAAGCCAAAGTACTTCCAAATAGTGGAAATAGTTTTACCCTTCTTTTTAAGGAGTTGCTGCTCTTGTTCTGACATCTTCGCTCGCTCTGAACACTCACAAACACATGTCACCCCCACGTGGCCGAGTGGGCTTTTAGGGAGGGGCGAAAGCGCACCCAGCAAAATAATCGTATTTTGTCAATTATGCGGTTTTCATAATCGTCGCAAACCATAATCGTAATCGCGATTAAAATACGATTAATTGCACAGCCCTAGTAAATACCTCAATTGTGAATGTCCGAAAACTACTAAACATCATGACGTCAGACATTAAACGCTTTTTTTCTTTAGGTTATTGCATTTACGCTTCAAATATTGTGATTAGTATCTAAATGTCCCCCCAAAAGATCCCATTAGGCGCTTGCACACCGCAGTACTTTTCCCACTTTAGTTCCGATATAGTTCCGAAATCCGGAACTAAAACTAGTTCATGAGAACCTTTTTACCCCCTTTTCCGTCCCTGCTAGAGAGCAGGGACTTTCGTGGGAGAAAAAGGTTCCTATTTCTGATTGGCTGGGCGGATTGCAATCCACGCCCCGTAAAACTCCCAAAACGTTTTGTGAAACCGCCATTTTATTATCCTTGCATTAGCATTATTAGCATTAGCATTAGCCCAGCGCAGAAACGCAGAGAGACTTACTTATGGCAACACAAAATAAAACATGGGAGCGGTGGAGATGAGGAGGTGTCGGCATTCTGGCGATTTACTCGGAAGGCTTCAGTAGAAGCTGCTGGGACTCCCAGTAGCTTCTACTGAAGCCAGTCCCCAACTCCGGGGACTTCCGGCCGGGGACTTTGGGCGGCAGTATACGCCGTGAAGTTGTTTGCGGCCTGCCAGTAAACCCAAAGCAGAAGAAGAAGAAGTGACGTCAGCGGCTTCATTTGCCTAATCCTCCCCCAGGGACTTATTCCGGTGTGAACGCGATCTGTACTTAGTTCATGAGAACTAAAGAGTTCTCATGAACTAAGTTCTGATGAACCTTTGTGGGAAAAGTACAGCGGTGTGAAAGCGCCAATTGTTTATTGTCAAGGTTGCGATGCTAACTTCACTAACATCAGCCTACAAAAATACGTTATCACTGCACCACTGTATATCCTATGTATTTTTTTTGATCAGTCAATAATTCAGACTGAATAGCCTTAAATGAAAAATATGGACGTGGACAGATAAATACAAAACAATATAAGGCCTATTTTAGAAAATAGGTTTGCCACCTTTTTTTGTCGAGGTCAAATCAGTGCTGATAGTAAATGTAGCAGTGGCGAACCGTCAGGGCCTTCAAGGTATTCAGAGAATACCCTGGAACACTCAGATAAAACAAACAAAAAATCGATTTAATTATATAAATAAAATGTAAATAAAATGAATAAATGAGAATCGTATCTGTGTTGTTGATCTGTAATATTACAGTGTTACGTTGATTTGTTTGTCCTTCTCGGACCATGCACTACGCATTTCAGTGGTTTTGTGGTAGAAAGGAAAGCAACCAATCAGATCTTGTTCTGGGTCTCTGGGTAGAATATCCTTCAACCAAGGTATTCTACATCCTTGATAGAATGCCCTGTCCGTTGCACTGAATGAGAGTGTACGTTTGGACTGTTAGTTTGATCAACCAATCATATATTGATTTGTAGCCAATGGGCGTATTCTTTCAGAGTTCCCCTCGGTGCAAGGGTACTCTAGAAGGCCCGCTAGTTAACTGGCTCGAGACAGAGGATAGATGAATGCGACGAAGCAATTCATGCCGTTTTATTGTTTTTAACGTTGAAATGACAAGTGCAACAGGTGAAGATGAAGTTGTTGCAGAATTGTTGCGAGTACCCTTTTCAAGACAACAATTCAGTGAAAAGACGGACATTATAACGCCGGGGAGGGGCGGCGGCGGGGGGGTGTGGCGGCGGCGGGGTGTGTGTGTCTACAAAAGGTCCAGTTGTGATAGACACGGTTTGCCACTGAAATGTAGTGTATTGAAGTGATACATTCCAAAATGTGTGCTATTTTGATAGAAAAAGCAGAAAGAATGTGTCTGACTCAACAAACTGTAAGAAAAATCAGTGTGTATGGCATGTAACGGGTAACGCACTTAACCAGGGGCTGCAGATGGTAATTAGCTATTAGCTCAAATCTGGCAAATATAATATTTTCTCTTTTGTATTTTTATTCTTTGTTCTTGGTCGATAAAAAACATAATAATTCAATAAAAATAGCATACTTACTAGGGAGATGGGCTTCAAGTTCTGAAACTTCTGTAGAGAGATAAAGAAAGAATCATAATTAAGGAGCGACAAACGGATACAGTATCAGTTGCTTTTTCAAAACAGATTGAGATAATAGAACAAGTGTGTTTCCTGGAAGAGCAGGAAAGACAAGTAAAACAAAAAATGCACAAGAGGGCAGGTTTTTTATTCACAAGACGTATTATGGTGTTATACTCAAACAGAAATGACTAAAAGCCAGGCAACCTTAGCTTGACTTGTATGAAGTGCTGGTCCCAAGCCAGCTCATTAAGCAGTTTCCTGTCTAAGAACTGTATTGACCTTTAACCAAAACCTTACCTCATTACCTAAGGAAAAATAAGGCCCCGGCCACGCAAGGACGAAAACGGTCGTTTGCGTTACTGTTTAGTGTCATATAGACCGTTCGGCCACACGAGGACGACCGAATACGGCACTAAACGACTGCGGAAACGATAACGGGTCCCAAGGTGGATAGAACAGCATACGCAACGCTCTGGGGGGTCCAACGGCTCCGTGTGTACGCCCTATACGATCATTTTCTGAACTCTAATCTGACAGGACGGAGACACACAGCTCTGCTCACCTGCAGCTCCTCCCGCTGTGATGCAGCGGTGAATGGAGCAAAACACACACTTCAAGTCAGATCATCACCCTTAGCTATTTTAATTACTTCTCAAACTACCTAAACTAGTTATAAATAGGTTTATTTTTACTGTCGGCCGGGTCACTCATTACTGGATCAGCTGCTGCATGAAACAGACACTGACGCTGTCCGAAGAGAGGGAGGAAAAAGAGAGGCTCCGTGTATTTTATTATTATATTATATAGATTCGTTATTCATTTGTTTTAAAGCTCAATAAATAACAAAGAAGACCTTTGACCGGCACTTTTATAATTTTGTCGGAAGATTTAAACTTTAATACACGTTGACTGGCGAAAAACTCTGCCTGGTTCCCTCGGCCCCCACCGCGGAGAATAAACAGAAGGGCAACCACGACAACCATGCTTCTTCGCTGCTTTTGTGGAGGAAGTTACAGCGCCACGTACAGGCTCGGCATATGTACTGCAGCTTCTCCAGCGGTTGGAGCTAAACGGAGCCGTCTCGTGTGGACAGACACTATCCGGTGAATATTGCGTGTGGACGGAAGCTTTTTTGCGATTGTGTTTGCGTTAATCCTATGCGTTTAGCCGTTTTCGTCCTCGTGTGGCCGGGGCCTAAGTCGCTCCAATGGAGTATCTGTTTAAGTAAATGTATAGACTAAAACAAATACAGGTGATAATCCAGAAGAGAGTAAACATGAGGCAAGACAAAACAATAGAGCTAAAAACCGAAAAGGACGAGGACAGTCCTTTAAAATGTAAAAGGACAGAGAGAGGAGGCAGATGTGTTGGAGCTGCTTCCCAAGGCAACTAGAAATACCTATAAATAAAACAGACGGAGCAAGAGGCCATGGACAGAGTGAAAAGAAATGAAAAGGGAGAAATAGAAATGTAGAAAAATGAACTGAACATTCATGGAGGAAGAGGAGCGTGAAAATGTATATTCCTGTATTGAAAACAACTAAAAAAAAACGTTATTGACCAGGAGTAAATCCCCAAATATGTGTCTGTTTTGTTTTCATTATTCGAGCTGACAAAATACCGGTACCTTTGGTAAGGAGGCGGTCCCTGATGGAGACTCTGTGGGTGGAGTCGGAGGCCCCGGAGGCACGGCCCGTCTTCCCTCCATCATCTCTCTTTAGCTTACTGGCCAACGTAAGCATGGCTGCGCTGCTGTGGTCTGCCTCGGTCTGCCCACCGCTGCACTGTGCTGCTAAAAAGCCTGACAATCAGAAGGAACATAGAGAATACATCAGTCAATGGAGAACAAAGGGGGGGGGAAACAGAGTTTCAATAATCATTTCAATATCTCTTCTGGCTTAGTCTCTTACTACAAAGACGTGCACACAAGGTAAACTGTGAAATCTACATTTCAAACTGTATTGAATTTAATTTTGTCGTCTATCTAGAGTAGACCATAGATGTATAAAGACAACTGGATACAGCGTTAGAGGCAGGGCCCGTTCATTCCAGCGAAAGATTCGTAGTGGCAAATTAATGTAAAATGGCCTGACTCTCTTCTCTCCCAAGAAAAAAAGGGATCTTCCATGGACCTTCCAGCGATCTTCCGCATGTATTGGGCCCATTCAGCGTAAGCACGTAAGCACTTGGGTTTTCCCTAGGCCCGGCTCCAATCCACTCAGTCACAGTCGGTCTCGGCTCAGTCCAATTATTGGAAAATAACTGGATTCAGCTGTAGCGCATTTCACAACTTTAGAACCTAAGAATTGAAATGAGGGCTTTTCAAGAGTTCGTACTGTGAAGATGATTTATCTCAAGAGAATGATATGCTGATATATAGACGTCCCTTTCACATTGTTATTCAAGGGGAAGGAGTCTTTTTTGACCCTATGATATCACAGAAGTTGCAGTACCACTGTTTTGTTATTAAGAAAATGTACTTCAAAGCCCTGCTTTCTGCCTTGGGGCTTGGTCTTGATTCGACAGCTTGACAACTTCAGCCCCCATGACACTGCACAGATTAAGCAGATATAGATACTTCAAAGCTGGATGGATGAAAACAACAATAGAGCAAGGAAATGGTCTTTCAGGTACATCGTATGTTGTATACTATAAGGCCAAAGCATAGCTGTTAACTTATAGATCTTAAAATCACATCATGTTGTAATTCTACATTAAGTTTCAGCGTTTCAATCATGCATATATTCAGACTAACCTGGTCTCATATATAGGCAAAGGGGTAATAGGGACAGAAATAGCAAGTGTTTAACGAGCAAGACACAGGGAAATAATGAGGTCTCATTATACTCCTTCCTTTACTTCCTATAGCAATAAACTAACAGCTATGACAACATTTAATTACGGTGGTATAATTGAGAGCTTGACATCGATTAGAGGAGTCAATTGCAATTAGGACTCCCCGTTAAGAAAAGACGTGTGGTGCCAAAAGAGTTATGGACTTGTTATATGAGACTACATGCAGCTAGAAACTGAGGCGATCAATACCACACAGCAATAACCATTTTCTCTATTCTCTAAGACAAATAAAATGGATGCAATATATGTTTAAAGAGTTATATTTAGACCATCTGCCGGAAAAGAGATAAAATATCATATCGTAAAAATGTCATTTATCTGGCAGAAGGCAGCCTACAGTGACAAGCATCAGAACTGATAGAATGAACAGCAATTTGGCCACACTGCATGATATTCAGCAGATAACGGTAACAGCAGAGTAGTAGAGGACAAGAGTGTTTCAACTTCATGAATCTTCCAACTTCCCTATTAGACATTAAGCAGGAAGCCATCATATACTGTATGTTTGACATTTTAAACTGAAAGATGAAAATATTCACACCTTGCAAATGTCTTACTGTTAAACAATGTTTTTGAAAGCTTGACATGTCCTGAAAGTTGCTGTAAAACTGTAAATCTATGTCAGGTTAAGCCTGGGAAAGATAATGTATCAAAATATGGTATATATTATTTTTGAATTAATTAATAACAGAATCATTTAAAGGTCCCCTATTATACTCTTTTTCAACAATATATTATAGGTATCAGATATATACAAAACATGTATGTGAAGGGTTTGGTTTGACATACACACCCAATATTACACTTAACATTGCAGGTGGTGCAGAAGAAGGTCTTTTAACCTTTCTAGGGGAGCAGATCACTAACATCTCTGATGACTGTGTGACCAGTGAGCACCGGGGGAGCTCATTTGGGGAGCAGAAGCAGCAAAGGGTGAAGGCATCAGGTATCAGAGAGCCATCAAATGTGTGTCACTGAGTCTGACTCACAGCCTAGCAGCCTGAGCTGTCAGTCACTGACACAAAGTACCTGGATGTTAGTCAAGTAGCTGCAGAGCCATGAAGCAGAAGCAAAAACTAGGCTTATACAACTAGCAAATACAATATTGAAAGATCTGCTGTGTAATCAGACCCTGGCTCTACCACACAAGTGTACACACATTGGAATAGTATGTCAAGCTTATTTACATAACCAATATAAAGGATACATTGGTAGAGTGATGTTAAGTGCAGTTGCTATGTAAATAAATACACCCTGTAACTCACGGTGGACAAAATTAGTACAGCTAACTCGATACTGAAACACGTAAAAGTGCGTATTCCTCGCGACAACACCTTTTGCGGAGCTAAAATGAATATGAATGCTAATGTAACACTTTTATAGGTAAAGTTATAGCTTCGTCACTTTACTTGTTAACTCGTTAACCCACTGCAATAACAAACCGCTAACACTGCAGCTAATAACAGCTAGCTAAACACTATGTCCAAGCTTTAAAACAGTCTCAGCTAAGGCTTATTTTCCGCACGTGTGCTTGAGTGCACGAGGATATGTCACTTCGTTTTGATTCAGTGAAGTCGCACGCGAGTTGTTGATGAAGTATGTGTGCTAGTCGGTGTTAGCTTGTGTGTTTTCTGAGCGTTGTGTTTTACCTTCTGTCTCAGAGCTAGCGCCCCTTGCTACACCATAATAATCCGCACTCCTCGGTTCAAGGCGCTGTCTGCGACTCCAGCCGGAGGTTATAGGAGGCACGTCGGACTGTAAATAACTTTAAAAAGTGATTATTTGGGACTCGGAGTGGATTTCAACTGATTGGGGAATCAGCTGTCAGAACTTCGCTCCGGTGTCATGGGCAACGGAAGCGCAGTGAATGCCGTTTGTTATTGTTGTCCGGGTAGACATGGCGGCAGATAATCAGTTCCGCAGAGCAGAGGTTCCATACTGTAGATAGACTGATCCAAAGGTCTGTTTTCAGCTATCGTGAAAATACAAAGTTAAAGTAATAAAACATTGCAAAAGAATATGCTATAATTAAAATGCTTGCATTGAAATTGTAACTTCAGTAAACGTTTACATGACGTAATTTTTTTTAAAATATTTATTTTAAATTATACATATTTTTATGGACTTGTAGTGACCACCTATTTAACCACTGGGACATAATTCACTCATGGAACTACGGGTTGGGGGTATTGTTTCCGGACGGACATATGTGTTCCTAACTATGTATATTGTGTGCCCTCCTGGCTTCTTTCTCTTGTCGACCCGGGCTGCGACCCGACAACATGTCCTGTGCAGCTCCTAATTAAAGTACCCTTTTGCACCTTCGATGCACCGCCTCCGACTCCCATATCTCCTGGCACTACACTGGTGACACTGGTGACTCTGACACGTCTGGGGAAGTTTCCGGGACGAAGCCGAACACGGCAAAAGGAACTCAGGTTCCTTTCTCGAAATGCCGGGGATTTTTTGGAGACGTCCGTGGCTGCCACCGGCACGCGGACTGAGGCTCGGTGCGTGCTCCGCAGAAGCAGCTATCCACGTAGCTAGCAGCTATCCACGTGGGGCTAACGACGGCTAGCAGCTACCGATGGCTGCCAGCTAACGGCCTCAGCTAACGGCTAGCTGCTAACGGCTAGCTGCTAACGGCTATCGACCTTTTTTTCTGGTGCCTGAGAGGAGGTTTGACCATGTCTGGTTGGCCTCGTGTGAATCCTCTCACTATTTCGCCCACCTGTTTTTTGACCGTGGACAGTACGGCCCTTTTTGAGCTTTTTCTGGTGCCTGAGAGGAGGTTCGACCATGTCTGGTCGTCCTCGTGTGGACACTCTCACCTGTTTCACCTACCCTCTCCTGCGCCCCCCTTCCGATGGCCCGTTCCATGGCCCGGCCCCACCCTCCTCGGCCCCTGTGGTGCTTCCTCCCGGACACGGGGATAGTGTCCATGGTTGAATTCTGGGGGGGCTTGTGTAGTGACCACCTATTTAACCACTGGGACATAATTCACTCATGGAACTACGGGTTGTGGGTATTGTTTCCGGACGGACATATGTGTTCCTAACTATGTATATTGTGTGCCCTCCTGGCTTCTTTCTCTTGTCGACCCGGGCTGCGACCCGACAACATGTCCTGTGCAGCTCCTAATTAAAGTACCCTTTTGCACCTTCGATGCACCGCCTCCGACTCCCATATCTCCTGGCACTACAGACTTTCCTTTTTTCCAAAATAAAAGAATATATATGTAAAGAAATATGCTTTTGAATAATTTTAAAATATGCTTTTGAATTAATTTACAATATGCTTTTGAATAATTTTGGTGATTCTTTGTGGGAAATATTGAATAACAGTGTAGTGCTTCACAAAATCACACATTAATGTCTCCTGCTGTTAATTTATTTTTAAAAAGTAATGAAAAACATATATCTAAAAAACATTTCTAGAATTGTGCTACACCTTATGTGTGTACTGTTTTACAATTATTGGTGAAATGATCCGTAATGGATCATATCTGTATTAGTAAAATATATGTAACAGTAGCTGTGCTATAATAAGTCTTTTAGTATTTTGTAGCATCTTTTATCTAATAGTAATAACATCTTCCCGGATTCACAATAAAATTACATTACTTTTAGAAAGGATTGAATATAATGCTGAAGTGGTATCCACATACTTAACCCACCCATTATTACACGGACATCGTGCCTTAAAAATAGCACCATTTGCAAAATGGGAAACAAAGCCTCACAGTTTGACAGAACAGCTCATCGACTTCTTGGAGCAAACCTAACTAAACTAAAGTATTTTGACAAAACTGTGATTCACTCAGCCAGTTGTTTTGGACCCGAGGGGCAGGAGGGCTGTCACTGTAATCAAGAACATGCTCTTAGGTGACCTGCTTGGTTAGACAAAGTTTCTTTTTAATGAAGAGTCTATCAATCTTAGAGCAGATGATTATATTGTTTTTCATCTATATATATTTAGACAGGTGTTTGTCACGGTTGAGTGTAGGAAGCAGGACCCAAGCGCAGATAACTTTGATAAACCTTTATTTCAAGGCTAAATGGAACGAATACAGACGAAAACAGAACACTCACCGGTGAAGTCCGTCACCAACAAAAGAAGCACCGACACTGAACACAGCACGAGACAAGACTAAATACAGGGAGGGATAATTACAAGACACAGGTGAACACAATCGGCTAACGAGACACAGGTGAGGAGGGAGGAGAAAAACACAAGAGCCACAGGTGAACACAATTAGCTAACGAGACACAGGTGAGGAGGGAGGAGAACACACAGGGACACTAACGACAGGAGGAAAACATGACAGAGAACAGTGAAAACACCCAAACCTAGACAGAACTGTGACAGAACCCCCCCCTCAAGGGACGGATTCCAGACGTCCCTAAACCCCAACACAAAAATCCAAAAAAGTCCAGCAGGGTGGGTGGAGGGGGTCCGGAGGAGGGACGTATCCCTAGGCCACCAGGGTGGGTGGAGGGGGTCCGGAGGACGGGACTAAGCTGACCGCCCAGGAGCCCAGTAGGGGACC
Source organism: Harpagifer antarcticus (assembly GCA_902827135.1). Classification (NCBI taxonomy): domain Eukaryota; kingdom Metazoa; phylum Chordata; class Actinopteri; order Perciformes; family Harpagiferidae; genus Harpagifer; species Harpagifer antarcticus. The sequence goes on from CADEHL010001005.1 coordinate 15,979,021, forward strand.
AGGAAGGGATCTCGGGCGGACGGCCCGGGGGCACGGCAGAAGCCGAGAAGGGGGACTCGGGCGGACGGCCTGGGGGCAAGGCAGAGTCCATGGTGGGGGTCTCGGGCGGACGGCCCGGGGGCAAGGCAGAGTCCATGGTGGGGCGAAGGCCACAGCGGGCGAACTCAGGGGGCCGAGCATGAGGACGAGGGCAGCGGCAGGAAGAGTCAGGAGGCCGGGCCCGCGGACGAAGACCGCGGCTCACAGAGGGTCGGGATCGAGGGCGAAGACCAGACAGCTCCGGAGGCCGGGCAGGACCCGGTGTCGGCCGGACAGGAACCGGAGCCGGCGGGACAGGCTTCGGCAGGATCCCCCACGGACGAGGACCAGGAGTTGGCAGGACCCCCAGCAGGAGAGCGGTTGGCGGGACCTCCGACGAGACAGGACAAAAGGTTGGCAGTACCCCCGGCAGGAGAGCAGACGGCGGGACCTCCAACGGCACAGGACACAGGGTCGGCAGGACCCCCGGCAGGAGAGCAGTCGGCGGGACCTCCAACGGGACAGGACATGGGGTTGGCAGGAACCCCGGCAGGAGAGTAGTCGGCGGGGCCTCCAACGGGACAGGACATGGGGTTGGCAGGACCCCCGGCAGGAGAGTAGTCGGCGGGGCCTCCAACGGGACAGGACATAGGGTTGGCAGGACCCCCGGCAGGAGAGTAGTCGGCGGGGCCTCCAACGGGACAGGACACAGGGTTGGCAGGACCCCCGGCAGGAGAGTAGTCGGCGGGGCCTCCAACGGAACAGGACATAGGGTTGGCAGGACCCCCGGCAGGAGAGTAGTCGGCGGGGCCTCCAACGGGACAGGACACAGGGTTGGCAGGACCCCCGGCAGGAGAGTAGTCGGCGGGGCCTCCAACGAGACCGGACAAAGGGCTGGCAGGACCCCCGGCAGGAGAGTAGTCGGCGGGGCCTCCAACGGGACAAGACATGGGGTTGGCAGGACCCCCGGCAGAGGGCTAGTCTGCGGGACCTCCAACTGGACAAGACATGGGGTTGGCAGGACCCCCGACAGAGGGCTAGTCTGCGGGACCTCCAACTGGACAGGACATGGGGTTGGCAGGACCCCCGGCAGAGGGCTAGTCTGCGGGACCTCCAACTGGACAAGACATGGGGTTGGCAGGACCCCCGGCAGAGGGCTAGTCCGCGGGACCTCCAACTGGACAGGACATGGGGCTGGCAGGACCCCCGGCAGAGGGCTAGTCTGCGGGACTTCCAACTGGACAAGACATGGGGTTGGCAGGACCCCCGGCAGAGGGCTAGTCTGCGGGACCTCCAACTGGACAGGACATGGGGTTGGCAGGACCCCCGGCAGAAGACTAGTCTGCGGGACCTCCAACTGGACAGGACATGAGGTTGGCAGGACCCCCAGCGGAACCTCCAACGGGACAGGACATGGGGTTGGCAGGACCCCCGGCAGAAGACTAGTCTGCGGGACCTCCAACTGGACATGAGTAGGGGCTTGAGTGGGGACTCGAGAGAGGGCTTGAGAGGGAACTTGAGAGGAAACTGGAGAGTGGACTCGAGAAGGAACTCGAGAGGTGACTCGAGAGGTAACTCGAGAGGGGACCTGAGAGGGGACTTGAGAGGGAACTCGAGAGGAGACCTGAGGGGAAACTTGAGAGGTGACTCGAGAGGGAACTCGAGAGGGGACCTGAGAGGGGACTTGAGAAAAGACTCGAGAGGGAACTTGAGATGGGATGAGGGAAGGGACTAGAGAAGTGACTCGAGGAGGGACTTGAGAAGTGACTAGAGGTGGGACTAGAGAAGGGACTAGGACAGCTGGGGCCAGAGCTAAGGCTGGAACCATGGCTGCTGGGGACAGAACTAGGTCTGGAACCATGGCTGCTGGGGCCAGAACTGGGGCCGGAATGATGGCTGCTGGGGCCAGAACTGGGGCCGGAATGATGGCTGCTGGGGCCAGAACTGGGGCTGGAACCATGGCTGCTGGGGCCTGTACTGGGGCCGGAACTATGGCTGTGTGGGCCGGTTCTGTAGCCGGAACCATGACTCTTGGGGCTCGGATTGCTAGCCTGGACTTGCGACTCCTTCTCCTAGAAGCCGCCTGAAGGCTCCGTGGACCTCCAAAAGCCAGCCGAGTTCCAGAAAACGCCTCTTGGACAGGAGCAGGAACTGGGGCGGAAGCACTGGTTGACTCCAGACGGAACACACCGAGACGTTTATAGTCCGCAGGCTGGAAATCACACACCCAGATGAAGTTCAACATCCAGTCAGGTAAGAACTTCACCAAGTCCGGTTTCTCCATAGCCAACCGGTGCGCCTCTACCAGAGCGGCCTCCTTCTGCCGAACACTGGACGCTCCCCTCCACCAATCATAGCAGCCAGCCAAAGCAAAGGAAAAATGCTGTAATTCCACCTCAAATGGGTCATCTGCTGGGTCCATCTCTGGTCGGTGCTTTCTGTCACGGTTGAGTGTAGGAAGCAGGACCCAAGCGCAGATAACTTTGATAAACCTTTATTTCAAGGCTAAATGGAACGAATACAGACGAAAACAGAACACTCACCGGTGAAGTCCGTCACCAACAAAAGAAGCACCGACACTGAACACAGCACGAGACAAGACTAAATACAGGGAGGGATAATTACAAGACACAGGTGAACACAATCGGCTAACGAGACACAGGTGAGGAGGGAGGAGAAAAACACAAGAGCCACAGGTGAACACAATTAGCTAACGAGACACAGGTGAGGAGGGAGGAGAACACACAGGGACACTAACGACAGGAGGAAAACATGACAGAGAACAGTGAAAACACCCAAACCTAGACAGAACTGTGACAGTGTTGGCCCTCAGGCTTTCTGGCTGGAGACGTTGCTCGCCGTTCCCGCATCGGGGGGACGATGCACGACCTGCTGGGTCGACCAGCAACCCCATGGCTACCTCATGGAGCTGTTTCTTCGGGGCGTGCGGCTGCACGTCCCAGCGGCGCTAGCTAACCACGACTAGCAGCTATCCACGTGGGGCTAACGACGGCTAGCAGCTACCGATGGCTGCCAGCTAACGGCCTCAGCTAACGGCTAGCTGCTAACGGCTAGCTGCTAACGGCTATCGACCTTTTTTTCTGGTGCCTGAGAGGAGGTTTGACCATGTCTGGTTGGCCTCGTGTGAATCCTCTCACTATTTCGCCCACCTGTTTTTTGACCGTGGACAGTACGGCCCTTTTTGAGCTTTTTCTGGTGCCTGAGAGGAGGTTCGACCATGTCTGGTCGTCCTCGTGTGGACACTCTCACCTGTTTCACCACCTCGACGGCGGCTTCAGACGCCACTCACGCTCATCGACGCCTGGGTGGTGCACTCCTGGACCCCGTCTCGCCTCGGCGGTTTCGGACGTCCCCATGCCTTCATCGGCCCGTGGGTGGCGCGCTCCGGGACCCTGCCTGGCCTCTTCCCTCGCCTCGACGGTTTTCGGACGTCGCCCATGCGGCCATCGGCCCGTGGGTGGCGCGCTCCGGAGCCTGTCTGGCCTCTTCCTTCGCCTCGGCGGTTTCGGACGTCCCCATGCCTTCATCGGCCCGTGGGTGGCGCGCTCCGGGACCCTGCCTGGCCTCTCCTCTTACCGCGGCTCACGGTTCATCTCGACGGCGGCTCCGGACGGCGCCCTGTCTGGCCTCTCCCCTGTCCACGGCTCCTTCCTCCCGGGGATGCTGCTCCTGCCCCCCGGGGACCCGGCTCTTTCTTCCCGAGGAACTTCGTGCCCGCCGCTATGCCCTCGCCTGCGGCCGGGCAGCGCTCTTTCCTGCTGGGGACCACCGGGTTATTCACGCCCGTTGCGGCTCAGCGACCCGGTTTTCACCGACTGGCGGGTGATGACATCATTCGCCACAACGCCTACTGCGGCCCCGTTCCGGCCCGTCTCCCACCCCCGGTGAGGATGCCCTCGCCCTCGTTAGGGCCCCTACCCTCTCCTGCGCCCCCCTTCCGATGGCCCGTTCCATGGCCCGGCCCCACCCTCCTCGGCCCCTGTGGTGCTTCCTCCCGGACACGGGGATAGTGTCCATGGTTGAATTCTGGGGGGGCTTGTGTAGTGACCACCTATTTAACCACTGGGACATAATTCACTCATGGAACTACGGGTTGTGGGTATTGTTTCCGGACGGACATATGTGTTCCTAACTATGTATATTGTGTGCCCTCCTGGCTTCTTTCTCTTGTCGACCCGGGCTGCGACCCGACAACATGTCCTGTGCAGCTCCTAATTAAAGTACCCTTTTGCACCTTCGATGCACCGCCTCCGACTCCCATATCTCCTGGCACTACAGACTTTCCTTTTTTCCAAAATAAAAGAATATATATGTAAAGAAATATGCTTTTGAATAATTTTAAAATATGCTTTTGAATTAATTTACAATATGCTTTTGAATAATTTTGGTGATTCTTTGTGGGAAATATTGAATAACAGTGTAGTGCTTCACAAAATCACACATTAATGTCTCCTGCTGTTAATTTATTTTTAAAAAGTAATGAAAAACATATATCTAAAAAACATTTCTAGAATTGTGCTACACCTTATGTGTGTACTGTTTTACAATTATTGGTGAAATGATCCGTAATGGATCATATCTGTATTAGTAAAATATATGTAACAGTAGCTGTGCTATAATAAGTCTTTTAGTATTTTGTAGCATCTTTTATCTAATAGTAATAACATCTTCCCGGATTCACAATAAAATTACATTACTTTTAGAAAGGATTGAATATAATGCTGAAGTGGTATCCACATACTTAACCCACCCATTATTACACGGACATCGTGCCTTAAAAATAGCACCATTTGCAAAATGGGAAACAAAGCCTCACAGTTTGACAGAACAGCTCATCGACTTCTTGGAGCAAACCTAACTAAACTAAAGTATTTTGACAAAACTGTGATTCACTCAGCCAGTTGTTTTGGACAAGAACATGCTCTTAGGTGACCTGCTTGGTTAGACAAAGTTTCTTTTTAATGAAGAGTCTATCAATCTTAGAGCAGATGATTATATTGTTTTTCATCTATATATATTTAGACAGGTGTTGGCCCTCAGGCTTTCTGAGTTTCTCATCCCCCCCCCCCCCCCCCCAAGCACTGTGTTATGTTCACTCACTTGCTATATTGCTTTTGTAATTCAATGGATGCCGACCAAGGACAAGCAAGCATCTGCATCTATTTGTTTGTATGACGGGTTTTAGGTTGTAACAAAAGGAACGGATAAACTCATACATTTAAATTGGATCAGCTGAATACTCAAAATGTTAAGCAGAATAGAGAACAAAATGTCATAAATCCAGATGGGATCATAAGAATTCTACAGGAAGGGCACTTTTTGGGAAAATCCCCTACCCTCTCCTCAGATGACTATAAGAAATAGAAAACACAGTACTGAAAATAAAGGCATTCATTTTGAAATAAAATATTTCTGTCACTTCTGTGTCTCGGAGCCCGACAGCAGAGTAAAGAGGGTAATATGAAAAGACTGTCGTGCTTCTCTACCCAATGGGGAGTAATTAAGTGACGGAAGATGCACCCTAAGGATTTCAGACTTCTGTTTATCTTTTTGGGCAGCTTTTTAAAAATGTTAAATTAGTTTTTAACTTTGATGTCTGCATAACAATGATGGCTTGAAAAATGTTCTCCTGAAGTAATGAAAACATCTGCTGTTTGCATGCGGGCTATCCAAATATTAGGGTTTTATTAGTCACTCACTCACTGATGAAAAAAGGTCATGCAATATTATTAATCAAAAAAAATATGAGGTTGTGTTGTTTACATTTCTAATAATGCATATTCCATTATTTGTTATATAAATATATAGATTTAATATCAAACGAAATGTGCCATTTGAAGCCCATATAATGGTATTGCGAAACACTTTCTATAAATAGGTGACCTTAATGTAAATGTATAGCTATCAGTTACCCTTTTCAAATCTACAATCACAGGATATAAATACAATATGTAAAACAAAACAGGTTTTTTCTGCAATTTTTTGTTGATGCTTTTCTTATTTTGTGTATCATAAAGTAATAGACACATAATCTCCTTTAAACCAATGTGAAAAACAACACACTTACATTTATTTTCTTGAACTTTTAGTGATTCTCCAAGCTAAAGCCTAAAGGGCAGAATTGAAAGCCATGACAAAATATAAACAATTATAACCCTTATTAAATGAACAACAGATTCCCCGACTCTGCCATTCCTGGCTCCTACAAGTGTTATTCTCAATTCTGATGTAGTTCTCAGAAACAATTTAATCTGTGTGGTTGTTCTCATTGTCTTCTTAAATGTGGCTGATATCAGATCCTTCAGTGTGGCATCCCCCACCCTCTGGAACTCTCTCCCCCCCCAAATCCGCAGTGCCCCAACCCTGGACAAATTCAAAAAAGCCCTCAAAACGCACCTTTTTACTAAGGCTTTCCCCACTGTATAGATAGTTTAATAGGTTTATTTTTCCGCTACATCACCCCCCCCCCCACCCCCCTTAACCTGTCTGCCTCTTTTCCCCTACTCCCCCCCCCCCCCCCCCCCCCCCTACCCAAATTGTAAAGCGACCTTGGGTTTCCTGAAAGGCGCTATAAAAATATTATTTATTATTATTATTATTATTCCCTGTGAACTGGTCAAGGTTCTGAACTGACCAGCAAGCTTGCAGATTCCATAGCAGATGAAAACAAGGACACGGACAAAGAAAGGGACTTTTTTTAAATGATTCTGCTTTATGTGAAAAAAAGGCAGAGCAGTGTATATGAACCAGGAATGGTGGGGTTGAAACATGAATATATTCAATTAAAACTGTTTTGTCTGCACTTCTTCACAAAACGTCACAAAATCAGAATAAAAAAGTTCCGATTCCATTTGACTTGGATGGGGGAACAGCAAGATTTTGCTAACGTCAGAATGCTAACATGCTTACAGGGACAATGCTAACATGCGGATGTTGGGCAAGTACAATGTTTACCATGTTCCCTTTTAGTTTAGCATGTAAGCATATTGGAGGTATTTGGTCATACACTGAAATGACTGCACATTTAAATTCAACCTGATGATGGCATTATTTTAAAACTCAGTGTATTGACAATTGTAATGGCAGTCTATTGAAATCAGGGTTGCCAACTCTCACGCATCTGGCGTGTGACACACGCTTTCACTCTCAATCTCACGCTCTCACGCTGCCCAAACTATTCTCACGCCAAAAACAAGAATACCGAAGACTAGAAACGGTGTTGAAAACTTTTGTCACGTAGTGATCGTCTTCTCAATAGAACATCTTTGATAATGTCTTCTGGCCAATCAGAATCAATATAACGGCGTGGTGTTGTTGCAGGAAGTCCCGACGGAGAATACTTTTGCTGTAGTACATCTCTATACATCGATACAACATTACGTGTTGATAGAAATCAACACGTAATGAAATAAGATCAAAGTTCTTCCCAAAGGTCAGTGAATACCATGATCATAACACCAGAGGGAGCTCCACAAATCATGTGAAACCCAGATTTGGCACAAAAAAGGGGGAATACACGTTTCGCAATTATGCCACATCAAGGTGGAACGCTCTTCCCACAACTGTAAAGGAAAGTAAAACTATACTTACCTTCAAAGCCTCTCTTAAAGGTTTTGAAGGTAAATGTGCCTTTTTATTTCATACAGTTCAATTTGGATTGAGACAGGGAAACCTCACGCGTGGCGTTTCACTGTCAAGGGGAGCGTGTATGTAATTACATTGCAAATACTGACTTGAGCCCCACCACTGTATGGGTTAGCCCTACCAGAGATTACCCAACACAAATACTCTGGAGCCGCAACTGCCGACCCGTATTTCGCATGCGCAGATCTAAGATCCAGTAGAAATGATAAACAAGTAAAAGTCTGCTGCTTATTGTTCTACTAGGCCAAAATAGAGTCAAAGAATGTATGAGAGTGAGTTCATTAATATATTTGGCAGTTTGGAGTAAGTCTGTAGATGTGTGTGTGTGTGTGTGTGTGTGTGTGTGTGTGTGTGTGTGTGTGTGTGTGTGTGTGTGTGTGTGTGTGTGTGTGTGTGTGTGTGTGTGTGTGTGTGTGTGTGTGTGTGTGTGTGTGTGTGTGTGTGTGTGTGTGTGTGTGTGTGTGTGTGTGTGTGTGTTTCATGTATAGGCCTCTCACGATAATTAATTTTGTTGGATACATTTTCCCGGAATTTATTGTCGGCACCGTTGTATGACCATTTTAGACCACTGACATAATGATAATATATAATAATAATTCCAGTACATAATTTCAAACTGCTAGTCACATCCTCATGGAAATGGCAATTTATCGAGTTCATTTTTATTTATCATACGATAAGTCAATGAATTGCTTATCGTGACAGGCACAGAATAAAACAGTGGAAACAAACATGTGTTTGACTTTCATTAGTGAAGGAAACTGTGTGCCCTTTATAGTCTGTGTCCAATTTTGTGTATTTGTATATATTGTATATATATCCTGTATATATGCTAAGGTCCCGCTGCTGACACGATAGCAGTCATTTTGTGCGCATATGTGTAATTAAACCTATGATATCAAAATCTCACTCCAGCCAGGTACCCAAAGTTGGCAACCCTGTTGAAATACATGTTGAGATATCTTAGTCTTAGTTTATCTTCTAGAAAGTATTTGAACAAACATGTTTAACTCATTAAATAAATGTTCTTAAACTCCATCACTTTACAAATATAATTGTTATTGTTAATTATTATTATACATTAACATTACAAGCTAACCGTAACCTAAACCCCTAACCCCAACCCTAAAAAAACATCTAACACTTACCAAACACCCAAAAAACTAAACCAATCCAACCCTAATTAAATGGTCCCTAAACATACATTTTATAAATCCAAACGTTGGTTTGAAATAGTTAAAATATAATAAATACAGACACATTACAAGGGAAGTATAAATGTGTCTCACAGTGCAAAGTTGTTTAGAAGTCCTTAGTGATAAGCAACTGCTGCCTTAAAACCTCTTAAACAGACACAGATTAGTATGAGGGGCCGTGTAGGCCAACATTCAAACACACCTCACACACACACTACTGAAAACATCTGGCCTTGCACACACACTACTGAAATACTCTCACGTTTACTACTGAACACCTCACACACACACTACTGAAAACATCTGGCCTTGCACACACACTACTGAAATCCTCTCACATTCACTACTGAACACCTCACACACACACTACTGAAAACATCTGGCCTTGCACACATACTACTGAGATACTCTCACATTCACTACTGAACACCTCACACACACACACACACACACACACACACACACACACACACACACTACTGAAAACATCTGGCCTTGCACACATACTACTGAAATACTCTCACATTCACTACTGAACACCTCACACACACACTACTGAAAATTAACCTCACACACACACTCCTGAAAAACATTTTACTGAAAGGTTCTCAGTAGAGAATGTGCATGTGTTTCACCTATGTGTGTGTGAGAGGATTCTTGCTGTAATGGAAGTCATTCTAATGTAACGGATGTCATTCTAATGTAACGGAAGTCATCTGCTAGTGGTCTCTTTGCTAGCCCCGTTAGCTTCATTAGCTCCAGGCTGCTACTCGGATGTGTGTGTTGTGTTGATGCCTGGTGGAGTATTCTTCACTGAAATATCGCACTTATCCTATGGCTCTGCGGTTCAAACAGACCGTCCATGAATGCAGTTTATTCGTTAAGTGAAATTCAAGCACTTTATTTCTTACTTGTCTTTTTATTCAGCTAACAAGCGAAACAAAGCTACATCTGTGCTAACGATGCAATCCGTAGCATACAAGTTAAAACATAATAGAGAAGTGTAAAACATTAAGAAGGATTATACTGTAAAACATAAGGCTTCTCTGTGAGGTTGGTCAAATAAGGTAATGCTTGTACATTAGTTAGTTTGCTAACTATGCATTGTTAATTTAAAATAGCTATGCTCGACGATGCAGACAGCTAGCGTCACATTAATGTTGAAGAGCAGAGTACTGAAGATGAAGAAGATGGACCTTTATTAATCCCCCGAGGGGGAAATTCAGTTTCCACTCTGTCGTACACACACATGCGTTTTTTACAGGTCATACAGTACACACTTTTTAGAATATACAAATACACACGCAGTTATATGCACACATGCACATGCAGTTGAGAGGTCAGAGCGGAGGCAGCCAGTCTAGCCGGCGCCAGTGAGCAGTTGGGGGTTAGGTGCCTTGCTCAAGGGCACCTCGGCAGTGGCCCAGGAGGTGAACTGGCCCCTCTCCAGTACCAGTCCACACTCCGTATTTTTTGGTCCGATCGGGGACGTGAACAGGCAACCCTTCGGTCCAAAGTCCAATCCCATTCAGACTGAGCCACTCCCGCCCTGTATGAGATTAACCCATAGATTAACCTCACTATAAGATCTGTGTATCTGAAAAATATGAATCTCACATTTCCAGTTGGTTCCAGAAATAACGTTGACGTAGATATTGCAATATGGTTTGTTGAGCTGGAGTTGATTATTGAAGCTTACTGGTTAACGTTCATCATATCAAACGAACGAACCCAAACGTTGTTGTTTTTATTAATATTATTACCAATACTTACTTAGTATTTTATTATCATTATACTGGAGAAACCGACTTATTGTGGCAGCAGAACGTGAACATGTAACTTAATGCCTGCATTTGAGGACGAAAAATAGCTCAGTCAATGCTTTAGGGACAAGGAAATGATTTGTTTAAATATTAGATATGACGTTATGTGTGCTTCTGTGACAATGAAGCTTATTCATTGCATTACATTTGTTGAAGATGTTTGTCTTTTACCCTTACGTGTGTGTTACAAATGAATGTGAATATGGCATAGGACAAATATTTAAATTAACTGGCTCATGAAAAACGATTCTAAAATAAAAAGGACTCCAACTATACAATAATACACAATCCAACTGATAAGATACAGTAAGGGCTTTGATATCCAGCACTTTTTTTAAGGATAACAAAAAGATTATCACATGACATTTGCATGTACAAAAAGTCTGTGACCAACACATTGTTACTTTACATATGTTTGTTTAAAGTTTCCAGGTGATGCAGACAGACCAGAGGATGCTGACCACGAGAGACAGACCTATTCCTAACATCAGTGAACTTCAGCATCCTCAAAGGTACAAAGACTCCTTTCATACTGTACAAAGAATCGAGAAACGTTCTGGTTTAAATAGATAAAGTAACAACTATAATCAGCTTTAATATTTCAATGTATTTAAGGCAATTATTATTTTACATTGTGAGAATTACTACCATTTGTCTCTACATATTGTCTGTAAAAGAAGTGGTAAAAGTGGTTCATGCAGTGAGACAACCGAGCAGTTGAATATTATTTAATAATAAGATATTTTAATGTTGATTAACTGCAGACTGTTCATTCATAATCTGATTATCTTTGTAGTACAAAGTGATGAATTAAAAAAACACATTAAAATTTAAAAAAATACATTATTTCTACAGCCGCTAAATAAACAAACCTCTTTCATAAATAACACACTTGCTCTGCTATAATGTCATATGTTTCTTGTCATTTCTGTTAGGAAAGGACATACCTGAAGGACACAACTGCCTCACCGTTTTCTCAGAGAGGCAAGAAGAAAATGAGAAGCTGATTTCAGATTAAAGACCAATACAGGACATTCACGAAGAAACTACTCTTTTATTGTGAACACAAAGTCAAACAGGACCATCATTTGTTTGTGACAGCTGAGCCCAGTATGTGCTCACAGATGCAGTTAGGGGGTTTCTTCATCAGGCCTGGTCCTCCTCCATCAGGCCACATCCTCCTCCCAGAGAAAGACCTCTCCACCTCAGTCCTCTCCAGCCAAACCCACAGACAGGACATCCGTCATGCTGAGGTTTCTCCCAAAGTCTCTGCACGCTGTCTCAATTGATCCACACTGTGAATATGAGGGGCAAATGTGTGTCATAAATGCTTTAGACAATAAGAAATATGAAGTTAACTGTAAGGAATGGCTCATTGTTTTTTAAATAGACAAAATTATTACTGTATTTCAATATCTCCCGTCTGAAAGTTTAATTTAAAAGAGGAAGAGATATGACATTATTGCAGAGCAAGTGTGTTATTTATGAAAGAGGTTTGTTTATTTAGCGGCTGTAGAAATAATGTATTTTTTTAATTTGAGATTCATATTTTTCAGATACACAGATCTTATAGTGAGGTTAATCTATGGGTTAATCTCACACAGTACTCTGCTCTTCAACACTAATGTGACGCTAGCTGTCTGCATCGTCGAGCATAGCTATTTTAAATTAACAATGCATAGTTAGCAAATTAACTAATGTACAAGCATGACCTTATTTGACCAACCTCACCGAGAAGCCTTATGTTTTACAGTATAATCCTTCTTAATGTTTTACACTTCTCTATTATGTTTTAACTTGTATGCTACGGATAGCATCGTTAGCACAGATGTAGCTTCGTCTCGCTTGATAGCTGAATAAAAAGACAAGTAAGAAATATAGTGCTTGAATTTCACTTACCGAATAAACTGCATTCATGGACGGTCTGTTTGAACCGCAGAGCCATAGGATAAGTGCGATATTTCAATGAAGAATACTCCACCAGGCATCAACACAACAAACACATCCGAGTAGCAGCCTGGAGCTAATGAAGCTAACGGGGCTAGCAAAGAGACCACTAGCAGATGACTTCCGTTACATTAGAATGACATCCGTTACATTAGAATGACTTCCATTACAGCAAGAATCCTCTCACACACACATAGGTGAAACACATGCACATTCCCTACTGAGAACCTTTCAGTAAAATGTTTTTCAGGAGTGTGTGTGTGAGGTTAATTTTCAGTAGTGTGTGTGTGAGGTGTTCAGTAGTGAATGTGAGAGTATTTCAGTAGTATGTGTATGACGTTAATTTTCAGTAGTGTGTGTGTGAGGTGTTCAGTAGTGAATGTGAGAGTATTTCAGTAGTATGTGTGCAAGGCCAGATGTTTTCAGTAGTGTGAGGTGTTCAGTAGTGAATGTGAGAGGATTTCAGTAGTGTGTGTGCAAGGCCAGATGTTTTCAGTAATGTGTGTGTGAGGTGTTCAGTAGTGAATGTGAGAGTATCTCAGTAGTATGTGTGCAAGGCCAGATGTTTTCAGTAGTGTGTGTGTGAGGTGTTCAGTAGTGAATGTGAGAGGATTTCAGTAGTGTGTGTGCAAGGCCAGAGGTTTTCAGTAGTGTGTGCGGGAGGTTAATTTCAGTTGCGTGTGTGTGAGGTTCATTTTCAGTAATATGTGTGAGGCTTAATTTTCAGTAGTGTGGGTGTGAGGTGTTCAGTAGTGAATGTGAGAGTATTTCAGTAGTGTGTGTGCAAGGCCAGATGTTTTCAGTAGTGCATTTCCAAACATTTGGACTACCTATGTTGCAAATGTATTATCTTTTCAATTTACACACGGCATCTATTGCACGACTGTCCGTCCTGGGAGAGGGATCCCTCCTCTGTTGCTCTCCCTGAGGTTTCTCCCATTTTTCCCTTTAAACTGTGGGTTTTCTTCGGAAGTTTTTCCTTGTACGATGTGAGGGTCTAAGGACAGAGGGTGTCGTATTGTCATACTGATATTTTGTACAAACTGTGAAGTCCACTGAGACAAATGTAACATTTGTGATATTGGGCTATATAAATAAACATTGATTGATTGATTGATAGTGTGTGAGGTGAGTTTGAATTTTGGCCTACACGGCCCTTCATAGATTAGTCTTATCAATCACATTCCATAGTTGTGGATATCCCACTAAAGTTGGTACATTTAAGTTAACCCTTAGTCTTATATGTAAGCGAGGGGAAATAAGTTGGGAACACCACCAGTTACATGTACATTAAAGTGACATGTTGCTGTCATTTTAATCAGACTGTGAGTGTGACTGCAGTGACAGTAGCCCCAGTGCCTTTAATCTTACTCATGTAGAAACAAAGTGTTGCACCGGGGGCTTTGCTCTTCCTGCTGGACCACATGGCCCACAAGAGAGTGTAGTGTCTACTCAGTTTAAGAGGGAAAAACGTCTCTGCTGCAACAACACATCCTGTGTTATGCTGTGTGTTCACTTTACTTCTGCTGAACGGTTGTAATACGCTGCAGAAAGAAAGAAATCGCATCTGCTCAGCTATAGCTAACCTTACAGATACAGTATGTCAATGAGGACACCAATGTTGTTTACAACATCGTTAGGAACAAATAAAATTGTTCCTACATGGAACTTCTTCTATAGGCAAGACAAGGCAAGTTTATTTATATAGCACTTTTCAACACAAGGCAATTCAAAGTGCTTTACAAAAAATGATAGACATTAAGAAAATGGCATTTAAAATCAGTCATTAAAAAGAAAAGCTAATAAAATAAACATTAAAAGAAGAAATACATGGATAAACATTCAAAGAAAAAATACATGGATAAAAGTTACAGTGCAGTCTAAGATATGAATAGTTCAATTAAAAGCAGCGACAAAAAGAAAAGTCTTCAGCCTGGGTTTAAAAGTAGTCAGAGTTGCAGCGGACCTGCAGATTTCTGGGAGTTTGTTCCAGATATTTGGAGCATAATAACTGAACGCTGCTTTACCATGTTTAGTTCTGACTCTGGGGACAGAAAGCTGACCAGTCCCTGAAGACCTGAGAGATCTGGATGGTTCATAATTTAGCAGTAGATCAGAAATGTATTTTGGACCTAAACCATTCAAAGCTTTATAAACCAGCAGCAGTATTTTTGAAATATATTCTTTGACACACAGGAAGCCAGTGTAAAGACTTCAGAACAGGAGTGATGTGATCCACTTTCTTAGTGTTAGTGAGGACTCGAGCAGCAGCGTTCTGAATCAGCTGCAGCTTCCTAATAGATTTTTTAGTGAGACCTGTAAAGACACCATTGCAGTAGTCGAGTCTACTGAAGATAAATGCATGGACAAGTTTTTCCAAATCCTGCTGCGACATTAGTCTTTTAATCCTAGATATGTTCTTTAGGTGATAGTAGGCTGATTTAGTAACTGTTTTAATGTGGCTGTTGAAACTCAGGTCAGAGTCCATGACTACACCTAGATTTCTGGCTTTATCTGTTGTTTTGAACATTGCAGACTGAAGCTCAGCGCTAACTTTTATACGTTCTGCCTTGGCTCCAAAAACCATTACCTCAGTTTTATCTTTGTTTAATTGGAGAAAGTTCTGACAAATCCAGTCATTGATTTGTTCAATGCACTTACTCAGTGTTTGAATTGGAGCATAGTCTCCTGTTGAAACTGTTACGTAAATGTGTGTGTCATCTGCATAGCTATGGTAACTTATTTTGTTGTTTTTCATTATCTGAGCCAGTGGTAGCATGTAGATGTTAAAGAGAAGAGGCCCCAAGATGGAGCCTTGAGGAACCCCACATGTCATATTTGTCAACTCAGATGTGTATTTACCTATAGAAACAAAGTTGTTTCTGTCCTTTAAGTAGGATTCAAACCAATTTAGAACTGTTTCCGAAAGTCCCACCCAGTTTTCCAGTCGGTCTAGTAATATGCTGTGGTCAACAGTGTCAAACGCAGCACTGAGATCTAATAATACTAACACTGAAGTTCTGCCACTGTCTGTGTTTAAGTGGATGTCATTAAAGACCTTTACAAGAGCAGTCTCAGTGCTGTGGTTTGGACGAAAGCCTGACTGGAACACATCGAAACAGTCATTTAAATGCAAAAAATTACTCAATTGTTGAAAAACAACTTTTTCAATGATTTTACCTAGAAATGGGAGGTTTGATATGGGCCTATAATTGTTCATTACTGAAGCATCTAGATTATTCTTTTTTAAGAGCGGTTTAATGACTGCAGTTTTCAGGGCCTGTGGAAAAATACCTGAGTGAAGAGATGTGTTTACTATATGAAGTAGATCTGAGGCCATGCAAGGCAAAACATCTTTGAAAAATCCTGTTGGAATAATATCAAGGCAGCAGGAGGAGGATTTCAGAAGTTGTATAATGTCCTCTAGGTTTTTATCATTAATCTGATGGAATTGTGTCATGGTGTTTGAATTGATGTTAAGTGGACACAGAGACAACACATTTGCTGTACCTGATGCAGAGGCACTGACTGCTTGTCTGATTTTCTGAATTTTGTCAGTGAAAAGGGAGGCAAAATCATTGCACGCCCTGGTGGATAGAAATTCAGAGGCTACTGACACTGGGGGGTTAGTTAGTCTGTCGACGGTAGCAAACAAGGCGTTGTTTTTGGTAATGATGTCAGAGAAGAACGATTGTCGTGCGTTTTTAATTCCAAATTATAAAGGCCAAGTCTCTCTTTATAGATTTCAAAGTGCACCTGGAGATCTGTTTTTCGCCACCTACGTTCAGCTTTTTGACATTCTCTTTTTTCTGTTTTCACGGTCATGGCCTTTCTCCATGGAGATATTTTCTTGCCAGACACTTTCTTTACCTTAGTTGGAGCAATGGCATCTATAATATTTTGAATTTTTGAATTAAAATGATCTACTAGCTCATTTACTGAGATGTTAGCAGGTGCAAGTGTGGAAGAACAATTCTGAGTAAACATTTCCCTAGTATTTTCAGTTAAATAGCGCTTTGTGGTTACCTCTTTTTGAAAATTTTTGTGAACAGAAATAGAGCTCTCAAAGAAAACACAGGAATGATCAGAGAGCACAACATCAGTCACCACAACCTCAGAGATATTCAGACCCTTTGAGATAATTAAGTCCAGAGTGTGCCCCTTATTGTGCGTGGGCTCCGTCATATGCTGAGTCAGTCCATAGCTATCAAGAACACAAAACAGTTATTTTGCCCCTCTGTCCTGAGGGTTGTCAACATGGATGTTAAAATCACCAACAATGACTAAACGGTCAAAGTCAATACACACTATAGACAGCAGTTCAGTAAAGTCATCATAAAAGCTTGCATAAGAAAAATCTATAGATTATCTTCTTTTGTGTGAACTGTCCCTTTGATTTAAATGATGACTTATTAGCAATATTCCTTTTGCATTAAATATTTGCCTTGGCAGCGTGATATGATTGACACGTGTAGTTTTGAAGAAAGAAAAAAGTACCTATGTGAAACTACTCACAAGATCTGTGGATTATCTTCTCTTTTCGGCTGAACTGTCCCTTTCATTTGAGATGGAGTTTATTCACAACATATCAAAAAAATGTCCACAGATCCCGCCTGTGTGATATTACGCACAGCACTTAGAATGGTGAGATGGCAACATCTGTGCAGCAGACACACCAGACACTGCTCACTGTTTGACTCTGAAGTCAGTCCAACTCACTCTGCATTATTTGAACATAACAGGAGTAGACTAAAATGCTGAGTCACCATTAATACATACAGTCTATGGTCACCATCTGAGCATGGCATCATTGATGTGAAGACTGAAGAGGCAGAGTCCATTTTCTTCTGTCACAGAGAAAAATATAAGAACTTCCTCTCTCAGACACACATTACATAACGTGAAACTTTATTGAGACAACCAACTTCTGTTTGAGCAGTAAAATCCTCCATTATTTGAATATGGGAGGAGAAGGAAAGACTTTTCTCGAGGTTGATACAAATGAGCAGGCAAAATGTGTCAAACGCATATTTGTATATTTAAATGTGAGTGCTGAGAAAAAATACCTTTTTTGTAGACTTTGGTTTGTGTAACTCCTGCATTATCCCTTTAACAACAGTGCACATATTACATTAAATATGGCTATATAACGCTATTAAAGTTGTTGTTCTTGTGTGTTTGTGTGTTTAAAAGCGTCTTTGAGCATTAGGAAAAGCACTATAAAAATCCCATGTATTATTATTATAATAAGTTAAGTCTGTGACATCCACAGATATACGAGGTTTAAAGAAGGCTATATCTTATCATGAAAAGAAATAAAAATGAAAAACAGATTGATAATAAAAACATATCACTTGAGGCTCGACATGTGGCGAGGAGAGATCTGATTTCACGGGATGGGAAGGTAGTGTTTTCCCTCAATAATCTTCCAGACAATAGCACCATGTTTGTAAGAGATCTGAATGGAACTCTGTGCTCATACAGCTGCAACAACAGATACAGAGGAAGGCTCGGATTCACCAGATGGTGCCATGGTTCTTTTTTCAAATGAAAACCTTGAGCTGTTGCACATGACCTCACTTACCATTTGTGATGATTCACCATTTAAACCTCTAGTGAAAACTACCATGTACATACAATACTTTTCTGTTCTCAAAACATGTTTTTGAATGAACTTCACTTTGGTTTTTGGATGCCGCCTTCCTTTCTTTTTTTCAAATACAATTGAAAGAGGATATATGTACAACCAAACCAATAAGACCGTCAAGAGTGAAAGTTCTAAGACGAAAACACAGACAACAACACCCAAACTGGACGGCCATTCATATTACAAAATATCAATGAATTGTTGGTAGTAGTGAGGGGCTACAGTACACTGCATGAATCAAGACAGAAGTAAACATTATAACCAAGAATGTACCTGTTTTGATCAATAATACTGTATTTTTTACCAAAGCAATGACCATTCAAATACACGTACCTTTGGTAAAATGTTATAGTATGACTGGTATTCAAATAGCTCTATGTTAAAAGATTAAAAAAGCTTCTCTTGTGCAGAACAGACAAACTAGCCAACTCAAAATGCAGGTATTGTTCTCTGACCATGTCTGTCCATGGCCTCAAGTCATGCTAAAAGCTATGCATTGTCCAACTAATGGCTGAACATTTCTGCACTGCCAACACTAAAACGTGTTTGTAGTAAATGTCTCCCTGACTAAGATTCAAAACCTAGGAAAGAGACCAGACCAACACAGATGAGGGCATTTGGGATGTTTTTTTGTTTGTGAGAATGAGGATAAAGAAAAAAGAGTGCAGGATTCTGTCAGAGCAGATCTTCCAGTGGTGGGGAAATGTTGCTGAGAGCATTTCCACACAAACAGAGGGGGATGCTACAACAACAGGCCTGACATGCATCACAAACACTACTGATGACCAAAACTGTGAGACTAAGGAAGAATCGAAGGATTATATAGGACATATAATGTAGTGTAAAAAAAGATATCGTATAAGGCAAGTAAATCAATCCAGGTAGTCTGCAATGTCATAGAGAAAGAGAATCGCTGTCACTGAGAAACTGTAGAGCCATGTGGGACTATATGGACAAAAGTGTGAGTACAAAATCTCTGAGAATAAAAAAAAGAAGCAAAAAAAGCAGAAGAAATCAGTCACAAAAATTACCGGATCTACAGTAGCTATTGGAAGAAAAAAAATGTGAAAGATGGTCTGTTACTAAAGCCACAACAAACTTTCAAAACACGTTTTTTTCTTCCCATATGGCAAAGATCAGATACAATAATATTGTAACAGAAATCACTCTGCGCGATTGAGCTCGAAATACTGATGATACTGAAATACTGGAGTTTTCTCTGTTTTAAATGTATGTTCGTTGAGATATGACTCTGCTCAGGTTTATGCCTAATGTTTATTCAAATGCACGTAAAGATTACTTTTGGTAAAGCACAGTAATTAAATGTGCTTTTTAAAGGATTGATAACTCTCAGATTTCTAGCCTTAGTCAGGTGTGTGAAGATAATTGACAAGAATGATAGAAATCTGAAGGACAGCCTGAAGAAAGAACATTTAAGACTGAACATAAAGAAGCCCAGGCTGTGACGAGACCTTTAAGCCTGACAAGATGAAAATGTCTTTTTGGGTCAGACTTTTGCCTGCAGCAGAATGCAGACTTCTTCTCAGCTCTGACACATTGGACTTTCCTTTCTTCAGTCAAATATTGAACAGGACATATCAGTGTCAGTAGTATATAGAAAATAAACTGAATACAGTGGGGAATAATTTGATCTGTTGTATGCAGTGTTGAGAAAGCTAGTATGAAAGGTTTAACTATTGACAGATTGACAATGAACTGGTAGTGATGTTAGTAAACAAATGACCATCAATTGAGTTTATTTAAAACCATGCCCACATTCACAGGTCATACATAACCAAAAGTGAAATAAAAAAAGCCCTTAAATAAATTATTGACTCGCACCATTTTAAACCGACTTCACATGTCAATTACAGTTAAAGCAAAAGTAAAATAATCTAAAAATAACAACGTTAATTTCCTTCTAAGTTTCAACATTGTTTGTTGTTTTAGTAGTTAATAGCTAAAAAAAAGTCATGAAACTACTTGAACTCGTCACTTTTGATCAAATGTCTCCCTCTAGTGGTATATTAAACAACAGCCTTTCCTTGTTCACAGTGAAAATCAATGACGACACATAGCAGAACCATATTGAAGTGTAGCTACTGCTTTCACATAATACACATAGAGCTGTTGTGAACAAATTGACATTATGGCCGGATGCAGATATACTGAGGAGTAAGTATGTGCAGCTTTTTACCAGCTTAGCTTGGTTAAACTTTAATCAGTTTGAATTGCATAGTCGACTATTTTTAATACAACCATTGTTTTCCTAATCTATTGTTTTATTGTTGTAATCTCTCCCACTTGTGTTTCCTCTCAATCCGACAGCCCGTATTTCAGGGGTCACCAACTACATTTGTCCAAGGGCCAAAATTAATCCAAGAGACACTTTCGGGGGCCAGACATTTTTATATATATATTTATATATAAATCATAATAAACGATATATATATATATTTATATATATATATATATATATAATTGATTAATATGTTCACTTTATTGAATTTTCTTTTAATAAGCCTGTATCCGGGGTAATAAAACCGAAAGCAGTCCTGATTGGCAGGGAAAGGAATCAACTTTTTTATTAATACCTTGTCCTGATTGGTGGGAAACGGTTGCAGGATATAAGAAAATTGTTTGCCAGGCACGCAAAAATGTCACTGTCAAAGAGCCTCAAGTGTAAAGTTGACGTGGAAAACCGCAATTTTAATGAGGAATGGACGGATAAATACGCATTCATCATGTCATCGTTCAATAAGGCTACACCTGTTTGCCTTATCTGCAATGAAACGGTTGCTGTTGCAAAAGAGTACAATCTCAGGCGTCATCATATCACAAAGCATGCAAGTTGCTCACTTTTTTGGGAAGTAAAGTAGCTACATTTACTGAAGTACTGTACTTAAGTACAATTTTGAGATACTTGAGTATTTCTATTTTATACTACTTTGTACTTCTACAACTCAGAGGTGAATTGGGTACTTTTACTCCTCTACATTTATTTGATATCTTTAGTTACTATGCAGATTTGAATTAATGATGTGAAATGTAAAGAACTTTATAATCAAAACAGGCCAACATATTATTCGGAAAGGGGCCAATCTGCACAATGACTACTTTTACTTTTGGTACTTTTTAAGTACATTTAGATGCTAATACTTCTTCACTTTTACTTGAGTAACAACATATTGAATGCAGGACTTTTACTTGTAACAGAGTATTACTACACTCTGGTGCTTCTACTTTTACTTAAGTAAAATATCTCAGTACTTCTCCCACCTTGCTTACTTCAATTTGAAAGAAAATCTTTTCAGATCACATTTTGACACATTCTTTCTCAGTTTTTTTAACAATACAATAACTGGAGTGTAAAAACGACAATAGCACGAAGCTAGCTGTTCCCCGTTTCCAGTCTTTGTGCTGCTAAGCTAGGTTAAGCTAAGCTAAGTTAAACTAAATAGCAGCTCCTTCCAGCTTCTAATTTAGAATGAATTAACAAGAGTAGGATTCATTTTTTCTCATTTAGCTACCAACAATAAGATGAATAGGAATATATCCTAAAATGTTAAACTATTACTTTTAAAGAAGTGGCATTTGTAGGCAAAACAGTCGGAACAATCTTTAAGCTAGTAACATCTAATTCACTTGTAGAGAGATGTCAGAGGGGATTGTTTCACAAAGGGGGAGTTGACAGCAAAGTTACTCGTTTTTGAATCTGTGAGTGCTGGCAGCAGTCAGTCAGGCTTCCTCTGGTTTGCAGGCCAGGAGACAGTAATATCTCACACACACCTCCACCTCTGTCTCTGCAGAGGACACCTTCATCACGGACATCAGCCTGAGGAGACAGCGGGTCATCGTTAAGTCAAAACCTTACCTCTCCAATATGACCGTTTTAAAGAAATCATGGTATATTTGTCATGTGTTGATAGTACATCATGGTTTGCTTCAGCTATAAAACAAATGTAAATACAAATTGTTATATCATAAGTCTGTACTATATATGATCAGGGTTGGATAGCAACAGACGTAATGTTATCTTGACTACAAAATCAGATAACAAAAGTAACTATCATTTAAAACAGGGCCTACTGTTGTTGTTGTTGTTGTTGTTGTTGTTGTTGTTGTTGTTGTTGTAACATTGTCAACGTTAACTTGATGACATTTTTGATTACATCTCAAATTATAAAAGACTA
Organism: Harpagifer antarcticus; assembly: GCA_902827135.1. NCBI lineage: Eukaryota > Metazoa > Chordata > Actinopteri > Perciformes > Harpagiferidae > Harpagifer > Harpagifer antarcticus. The sequence continues at coordinate 16,001,510 of CADEHL010001005.1, forward strand.
AATTACTCCTCTCAGGTTGCCAATTTTGTCAATTGTGATTGAAGTAATTATTGTTTTTTAATGATGATATATGGAGTTTTGATTACTTTGCATTCATCAAATGTTTGGAGCTTTGTCACTGTTTAGTAATAATATGCAATATTTTCGACATTTAATTGTGAAATAATGTTAAAAAATCACAATTTGAATTACAAAATGGTCATTAACTGTGACTCAGTAACTTATTATAATTTTAAAATACAAAAGATGATTAGTGTCACATATAGCTGAGTTCAGAGGTTAATGTCAGACCTCATATAAATGTTCACACTTGACCCCCTTAACCTTTTCCAGACTAAATAAACTCACCAAGCCTGCTTCTAATACTTTTCACAGAGCATTGTCAAATGTGTGATGTGCACACATATGTACATTTGACTGTATGTATAGTACAATTTGCCATGTACCTGTGACTGATGTCCTGAGACAGGGTGGTGGCTTTCTGCAGGTCTTCTCTCACCAGAGTCTGATAGCTTGAGAAAGACTCCACAAACCCCATGAAGCTGGAAAGAGGCATGGGCCTTTTCACACGCACACACTCATGCCTGTAGTACAATTTGGAACAACACAGTCAGTACCATATCAACCATAGATGATTTTCCATTCTAAACCAAACTTGCAGCAAACAACTATAAGAAGCTCTTACCACTCCTTGTCAGGGTAAGGGAGGGATTTATACGCCTCCCGGTACAATTCAATCGAATTGGAACCAAGGTGGGCACTGCGGTAAGGAACCAAGGCCGCATAGAACTGGTACAACCAAGAGAGAGGAAGTTAGGAGATTCTTCATCACTATCAATAGAGCATGTCTTACAGATGTGTTTGCTTCAGCTATTTAACGCTATAAACAGCTTTAATACCTAGCTTTGTGTGCATACTTCTACTTGTTTTAAAGGTCCCATGTCATGGCCATTTCTACTGATCATAATTCCATTGTTGAGGTCTACTAGAATAGATTTACATTACATTGTTCAATGTTCCAAAATCACATTGTTTTTTCATACAGCATCTCTGTATAGTATGTTCACTCTCGGTCCTACACGCCTTGTTGGAGCTCCTGGAGCGGTGATTGCACGTCTGTTTGTTTCTCAACCATTCCTTGAGTTGACCTTTTAAACTATTGAGAGTGGGATAATCCCGTATCTCAGTTGGGAGGCTATTCCACAATGAGCTGCCTTTAATGGAGAGGACATTTTGTCCAAAAGTTGTCCGTATATGGTGGACTTCAAAAGTCTTCTCTGGTTTCTGACCTAGTGCAGCGTCCAGTGTGTTTTTTGTGGATGAATTCCCCTTAGGGAGGGGGGGACAGTCCATGAAAATATTTATAAAATAAACACATACTTTTAAAAGACTTAAAATTGTCAAAACTCAAGTAATTGTGATTTTCTAGGATGGTACTTTGAGGGTTTGTGACTTTGCAGACCGTTTACATGCAGTAAAAGCTACATAACACACAAGGGGACGGGTAATAACCGGAAAAGCATGACATGGGACCTTCAACACTTTAATGGTGTCTGCCATCCACTCATCATTGTTTTTGCAACCTAAGTGAGTGAAATTAAGATCCACTAGATGGCGCCGTTGTTCATTTTTAAAAGGTGCCTTGATTGGTTCTGGACAGAAACTCCACTATGATGAGAAGACTAGTGAACGTGTCATGTGTTTTTCGTGCTTTTTTGATTTTTAATTTAATTAAAAAAACAATCTCAATCTTAGTGTTAACAGTTCCAGTATTATTGACTGTGCTGCACCACACTGAAACCTGCCTCTTTACAAAAACACACCTCTTCAATCTGGCCTTTCATGTATGATTGTTTTTATATGATTTGACTTTAACTTATATATATTTATTTGTTGTTCTTTTCTTTTCACTATATCTGTAAAGCGTCTTTGAGCACCTGTAAAAGCGCTAACAAAATTAATCTATTATATTATTATTATTATTTAAGTTTGAACGTTTAAGCAAATTATTATTGAATTGGCTTTAATTCAATTTAATTTAATTTAAGGAACTACTTGGAAATTGTCAACTAGGAATCTGAATTTGAGTATAGTTTATCTAACTCTGCCCTCTCCTTGTGTCTGGAGGAACTACATTTTGCTTACTAAGAGGAAGGAACAGGAAGCACGGGGGTCTTGTGGCACAAACAGTTGTTGATGAGCCAAGGGTACTATATTGTCAGTAACGATGATTAATTAGTTTAGTGTTGTGTGATTGTGTATTCACTCAATATTCACTGAGTACATCTGAAGAAAAGCTGGGGGCTGTTAACCTGTAAGCTGAGAGGGGGGGTAAAAAAGGGGTATTTTTTGTTTGTTTGCAGTTAGGGTTAGGGTGAATGCAGATTTTTGTTATCCATTTAAATTATTGTATCTTGCAATCTTATTTTATTGTGAAAACCAAACTAAAACGGCTGGTATTTTGCAAAATAACTACTTCCAGTCCCTGCAAATCTGAGGGTATCAGCTAGTCTAAAAGTAAGATAAGACTGGCCCCTCCTTAGAAAAGGTTAACATTAGACATAGGTTTGGCTTGAAATTGCTACGATAAAGCTCAGATCATGCTAAAGGTAAATACTGAAGGTTCCTTATGGTATTTGAGGTTAGCTTGGTTTTGATGTTCTGCTGTATGATGTGTGCTTTCCTTGGTGACATCAAAGCTGTAATGTAGATTGTGCAGGGTTCGAGATATTCAGGTTTGCTAAATCGGCAATCTAAAAGTGGATCAAACTATAATATTGTGAGCATGTAATCTGTCATGCTTACTGGGACACTTCAACACAACCATTGTTAATGTAATAAGTTAAACCTGTTCCTCATTGCTAAACAGCCTTAAATGTAGCTGAGGGAGTTTCACTTATATTACAGTAGCTGAATGCACCTCTTGGCAGATTTGGTTGAGTGTCTGAGAGCAGCAATCAGGGTAGCTGAGCTCCATGTCCATGGTGTAGTTGAGCAGAGCCATGCAGCCCCGGGGCTTCAGCACTCTGTGGGCCTCCTGCAGGAAGCGTGGCCGGTCGAACCAGTGGAAGGCAGACATGGCTGTCACCAAGTCCACTGAGCTGTCAGCCAATGGCAGCTCCTCAGCAACACACTGTCTGAAGAATAAACAGTCGAGTTAAACTTTGAACCCCTGCTGACAGAATACAGCGCCAGGGATTTCAACATCTTTCATGCCAAAGAACCCTGGACTTAAAGAAATAGACACTACCTACTACAGTACATATGTAGAAAATGGAGTTGGATATTAAACTGGGACTACAATAATGTGTATGGTGTCCTAAAGCGCCATGTACTGTATAAACATACTTTTTATTGGTGCATTCAATACTATGCTGTAAAAAATAATATGTCAGAATAGCTTAAGAGTTCCCAGAGATTTAACATTAGCTAGCTCACGTGATTACACACAGATTAATGGGTAACACATAGGCTATCATTAATGTTATCCTCATTTAATGTTGTATTTGTATTTAGACATTTAGTAGATTTCCATACAAAAACACATTTGAGTCTCATATTAGCTTTTTTTGGTGACACTTTTACTGTCAAGTTTAATATCAAATGACTCAGTAAGAATAACCACCTCCTGAAGATACACGGTGTTGCCACAGTTTGCTGCTTGCTTCACCGAAGTATTTTAAAGGGACATGTGAGCAGAGGGGTATTTAGTTGATTGCAATTTGTAACAATAGATGCTGCCTAATCCTTTGCACTGTCGCTTTAAGATAGCAAGATCAGCAACTGCTACAGAGTTGTAGCCAGTAAGCTCCTGCTCAACTGAAAAAAAGAACATTTTGAAATGAAGTTTCTTGAAGTTTTTGTTCAATATTATATGTTATACAATACTTTTTCAATGACTTACGTGCAGTGAGTGCCTGGTTTGTTAACTGCACTGTGATTTGTTTGTATACATCCTCATAAGGTGAACGTTTACTTATTTGGACTTTAACAGGTACTTGCAGCATCTTTAAACTTGTACAAAGGACTCACTGCTTATAGAAAAGCATGTCTAGCAGCAGTACAATTCCCAGCAACAAAATGTAAGATGTAACATTTAAAATTGCTTTGGTAATTTGCTGAATAATTTGAGATTTAATATGGTATTTTATTTAGTTAAAATATATATGATGTGCAACAGCATGAGAACAGCACCATTTTATTTTTTAAGGTTTTGAAGATTTCTCACTTCTATTACCAACCCGGTGTAATATGAAATCATAAATGACACAAACATTTGTACTTTACAGTCCGGTGCTGATAGGACATTGTATTTCTTACTGCATGACCAACTTTCACCAGACAAGGGTCCCATTGTTCTTTCTTTGACGAAGATTCAATAAGCTACTTTTCTTATCAGATTTGTTTGAACTAAATTAACATGTATTGTTATTTGTAGTGTTTATTTAAAACAGTTGTTAGGCTTGCTTGATTTCACACTCTTTAGCCAAGGAAAAACAAATTCCTTGAAAAAAGGATTGAATACGATTTGAAAGTTGCCTACAGAATACATACATGTCTTTAATTTATTTCCTTTGCAAGCTCCGACTCTAGTTAAAAAATAAGCTTATTTGTGACTGTGGGTTTGTTCATACTTGTAGGTGATATTTGGCTCTTTGGAATGCTGTAGAGCCATTTCCACCTGGGCAGGACTAACGTCTGTCGCCACCATGGAGGCAAAGTGTTTGGCCAGCAGCAAGGTGCCCTGTCCTGATCCGCAACCCACATCCACCGCCAGCTCAAAGGGATGCCCTTTCTGACAAGATATTTAGCACGTTAAAATAATTACACAGCCATGATCACCACAATTTTTTCCCCCACTTGTACTTACATGCTTTTCCAGGAAGTCAAGCACCTGTTGTATGAGATTATCTGATGGAGAGATCCTGAACTTCCAATAGGAAGAAGCATGGTCTTTGCCCTCAAACAGACGGTAAGTCATAGCAAGTTGGTGCCTCTGTCAATAGCTGAATAAGATAAAAAAAAAAAAACTAGAGCAATCTATTCTATGTTCGATTGTTTATTGAATAAAAGGAGCTAACTGGCAGTCACAGACACACACACACACTAACCCAGTAGAAAGCAGAATAATTCAACAGGGGAGGTCCATGGGAAAAGGGACGGCCCACAACTGAAAGGCCTCTTGGTTTGTTTGTTTGTTAATGAAGGCCTTTACAGCACCAAACTCTTTTACATGCTCTGGTTTCTAACTTTTTTCGACAATGCTGTGTTTCGAGAGTAATCCATGATAATTACGTTGAATGGAAATCAACGTCAAGCTGTCAAGCTCAAAGGTCTGTTTGAGTAATTGGGTCAGCTTATGTGATTTTCTGTCAGAACCAATGGGAACCCTATGGAGGGGATGGGGGTGAGGTACCAATGGAATGTGTACAAGAATGTTGTTATAACGACATCCTGCGTGGAACTCTCCTCTTTCAGAATCTGTTGGCTATTCAACACAATGGTACTCTTTAACTAGGGGTGCTTGTTATTCATGCTCCGTGCTGTAGAACTGTAAAACATAGGCAGGGGGCAGCAGAATTTGGTTTAGTCCATTTCCTGGTGTAAAAGGCAATGCATTTCATTGTAAATAAAAAAATGTTAACAATGGATTTATTGGCCAATCATATAAAAAGTAAGCCACCTTACCATATTAGGCGCATTCACACTGCGGTACCTTTCCCACAAAGGTTCATGCGAACTTAGTTCATGAGAACTCTTTTATCGCGTTCACACCAAAAAGAGCTGGTACTAAAATTAGTTCATGAGAACCTTTTTACCCCCTCGAAAGTCCCTGCTAGAGAGCAGGGACTTTCGAGCGGCTCTTTTGTGACAAAAGAGCTATATTTCTGATTGGCTGGGCGATTGCAAACCACGCCCCGTAAAACTCCCAAAAAGTTTTGTGACGCCGCCATTTTATTATCCTCGCATTAGCATTATTAGCATTAGCATTCGCCCAGCGCAGAAACGCAGAGAGACTAACGTATGGCAACACAAAATGAAACATGGGAGCGGTGGAGATGAGGAGGTGTCGGCATTCTGGCGATTTACTCGGAAGCCTTCAGTAGAAGCTGCTGGGAGTCCCAGCAGCTTCTACTGAAGCCAGTCCCCAACTCCGGGGACTTCCGGCCGGGGACTTTGGGCGGCAGTATACGCCGTGAAGTGGTTTGCGGCCTGCCAGTAAACCCAAAGCAGAAGAAGAAGAAGTGACGTCAGCGGCTTCATTTCCCTAATCCTCCCCCAGGGACTTATTCCGGTGTGAACGCGATCTGTACTTAGTTCATGAGAACTAAAGAGTTCTCATGAACCTTTGTGGGAAAAGTACTGCGGTGTGAATGCGCCTATTGTGATTTTAATTGATCATACTTAACGGTTAGTAAGTGTTCATTGGTTGCATTAGTTTCAAATGGACACCACATACAATCCAAAGCTTTGATTACATCATGAAGATTTTTCTTTTTGTGAGAATAGCTTAAATTTAACAGTCATTCCATTCATTTTCCAATATACTTTTGTGCAACTTTCATCACTAAGCAATCTTGAAAGCTGATTATGAGATTGTTGGGTTGAACAAGACGTTTTATTGCTCACTTGTGTTTCAATACTATACAATAACACCAAAACAATTAACCAGCATTAAACCAATAATCCTGATAATTAGTTGGATCTTTCTATTTTACTTCCAAAACACAACTCTTATGGAGACTATTCCAAAAAGCACATGTCAAAATTGATCAAAGTGGATTAGGTTTCTGCCACAAAATCCTTAAAATAGAGTAACATTTTCAACATTAGGCATTTTTTTTTTACAGTACAGATGGGTTGGCCTTCTCTTTCTTTGTAAGAAGCTGTGCTGTGAATGGCTACTTTGATTTCATTACAGTGTACAAAGCAGGTACATCACAAACTCTGCCAAGCAACGAGCTGCCTTCTACCCATAAAAAAAGAGAAAGAATAAAGAAAAGTCAAAGGTGCCATTCAAGTAAGTAAAGAACCTTAGCTAAAAAACTTCACTTATCATTTGAACCAAAGCATCTAAGCACCCCTTGTGTGAAATAATAAAGGTAGGTTGTTTCAAAAATAATATCCAGTTATGTAACCTCTCATGGTTCAGCTGCTCTAAAGGGAAACAAATTGAAAGGAAGTTACACTGCAAAAGCAAAACTTCAAGACTAGAAAGAGACAGTCGATGTTTAGTCTACAAAGTATTTAATACATCATCTGTAAACTGGTCTAAACATTGTGTAAAAGATTATATTCTAACTCTGGTCAAAGATGATCCACATGCATTACACAAGACGGTCAATGAGTTAAACTTGAGGGAAAACATTTTTTATTTAGAAATATCTACATTTAACAAATCCCTCCATCAATGAGTAACATCTTATAGTTCATAAGTTGTAAATGTTAACATCTAAGGATCACAAACTATTTCTTAAAACACACACCCAATGCCACATGGTTGATTATAGTGGTTTTGATGCCAGGACACAGAAATATTCCAGTTCCCGCTTCATTTCCATGTCAGGAGACATGACTCCCATCTCCTCCAGAAACCTATGAATCAGTGCAAGTCAGTGATTAGTCATAACATTACAATAACAGACATTTAAGATGCATGTGTGTGTATGGATAGAAGACCTGTTCTGAGTATGAAGCAGCAGGTTTTCAGCCATCTGGGGATATTTCTTCTTGTAAGCTTGGAAACTGGAAAGTGACTCAATGAAACCCATCAGGTTCCTCACAGAGGTCGACGAGTTCACCTGAAGGCCCTCAACCCTGTTGTATCATTATATAATGTATATTAAGACAATTAAAAAATGCTGTTGCGTGAAAAACATCTTTGACCTAATCTTACTATGAAATTATCATTAATTCAAGACAGCAAAAGTAAGCTTATTTCTGATTTAAGGAAGAAATCGGGATTTCAGCTCCGAACCACTTAGTTATTGCATGTTGTTGATGACAATTTAATACTGTATCTGTCAAATCTCATAGGTTTGTTTAGATCTTTGTTGTTATTTACCTTTCTTTGTCGGGAAAAGGGATGGCTGAGTAGAGCTCTTCCAGCTTGCCCAAAGCCACAGCTACTTGATTGCTAGTGTATGGCAACAGTACCTGCCTCACCTGTAAATGTAACAAGTAAATGTGTAATATTTTAAGTTGTGTTGTAGGAGGTAAGGTTACAGTAAGAAAAATACATTTTATTTTAACAAAGGGGGATGCTGGTCTACCACCGCCTTGATCGGTTACTTTGTTTCTGTTATTGAGTTTGGTGCAGGGGTAGACCAGCAACTCCTGTATTCTGCGAGGTAAAAATGACAGTTGTTTTGAAAGAGTCGGAAGGCTATGAAGAGAGAAATGGCTGAGATGGCTGTCTGAGGGCATTGAAAACTGGGGAAAATATTGTAAATATAGCATGCACTTAAACTGAAAGTGATTTATTCGCATGTCTAAAATACCTTGTGCTTCTGGCCCAATCGACAGCGGTACATTGGTTTTCTAGCCATTACTCCTGTGTGTTATTTTGCCTACACAAATGTACTAAGATAGCACACTATGGGAAAGAACCTCATACTAACCCTCTTCCAAACATCCACACTATGCTTAAGTGCAGGGCTGGATATAGCTTAGTTAACCATTAAGACTGGGCAAAGTTGGAAATTGCTTGGACGTCTCTGTCCAATGTTTCAAAAATCTGTCACAAACACACATAAAGCACATCATTTATGGTGTATTTTGTTTGTTTACTTCATTGGTCATAGGGGGAGTTAAGTGGCAAAACTAGTATTTCTTGACCAACAATGAAACATGGATCTACATAATACTGTGCAACATCTTTGGCTATTTTGCGCAGGTTGCCAGATTTGTGATGGTACTAAACCTGGCAACATCAACAACAAGTTCTGTGCCCCGGCTTATTTTTCTTTTTTAGAGTAAGCATAATAAAACATATTATGTTTGGTAGAGCCATATGTATCCCCCTGCTTCAAGCCTTTGCTGTCTTCTGTCAGCTCTTGCCTTTCTTATTGGTGATACTGCCACTCAAATCTGTGCAATGCCCATGGAAGTAGAGTCTACACCCACCTCTTCACATATGTGGTCGAGTCTCTCTCCACAGTCCTGGTAGTGAAGTCTGGGGAAAGCGCAACTGTAGCCCAGAAGAGCAACACAACCACCTGGTTTTAAAACCCGACATGCCTCAGCCAGGAACCTGGACTGATCAAACCAGTGGGCTGCTGATGCTGCAGTCAGCAAGTCCACAGAGCCATCTGGGAAAGGAAGCTCCTCCGCTGACCCTTTCCTGCATGGGCAACAAACACTTGTAACTACGGAGGTCTCAATATCAGAAATGTTGTAGTTTATAAAAATACAAGTGAACATCCACGATTCTCATAATACATGTTATACCACGGTAAAAAAAGAAACAAAAAATCCCAAGTACTCTAAAATACAGTCTTTCCTCACTGTTTTCATGTATTTTTGATAGAAAGTGAAATAGGTTATAATTCCTTGTCATATATGTTTATATTGTTGGGAAAACAAACCATAATTTATGCAAGTTTCTTGCCAAAATCTCTTAGACCAAGTCTAAATGCATCATGATAATAAAATAATTGACCCTTTGCCCAATTTTACTTATGTAGAGAGCCTTAAGCCCCGAGCCTGTTTTTCAGGTCTCAGGCTCGAAAGTGACATTCCCAGAAAAAATGACCATATCTTCCCTTCTAAAAGGGTTACATTAATAATAATTTTTCCTCAAAGCAAGGTTACACGTGTGAGTTGGATGTAGAAGTGTCAGAATCAATATAGATGTTTTTATTTTAAAGTAAATTCAGATTGAACACAGTAAAAAATGTAAATTATTGTGTCCGTCCAAAAAAAAAAAATTACTTATAGTGAAAACCGCCCTTGAATGATGGGATGGTAGACTTGGATTGTATTATATTGGATATTGGATTATAAATTAAAAAAATGATTACACAGAAACATTATCAACCTATGGATTAACAGATTCAGCTGCGTTTTTCCTCGTTTTAATGCCATTGAACAAGTCTTTTGATCAGAATGACAGCTACGGTGAGACGATCTCCCGTAAAAGCTCCGTAAAGGTACGTGGTGTGATGTCTGTGTTTGCTTCCCCTGTCGCGAGTTTGGATCACTCAGTGATGATATATATACCTAAATAATCTGTGAAACCTCAGCTTTAATCGGATATCTTGTATGTGCAGCTACGATAATTAATAAGGGTATCTTTTATCTTGAGTTCTGTGCCAAAGTGCGTTAGCATTTTTCGCTCAAGGGTCATTTAGATGCTTCTCATGAGACTTGTGTTTTGTTTTGGTAAAAATGGTTTATATTGTCAGTTAGCTGAGATTATTCCCGTTAATCTGGTATAACACATTAATAGGTTCTTAAATATTAAGATCCCCTGAGACACAGTGTCGTGAAAAAAAGGACCCGCCGAGTGGGACCTTGGGGCTTAACAGGTTAATGCGCCATCGCGCCACTCTATGGAACCTTGCTGCACGTTAGCTAATAAGGCAAGGCAACTTTATTTATATAGCACCTTTCAACACAAGGCAATTCAAGGTGCTTTACAAAAATGAAAGACATTCAGACAAAGGCATTTAAAAACAGTCATTAAAAAGAAAAGATAATAAAAGAAACATTAACATAACAGCTAACGCTAACTAGTTTTCCTTCAGTCAATTTCACTGATTTGATGTTTACAATGTATTGTTGGCAGAAAAAGAGTGCATTCCCTAAATGCGTTAAAAGGGAGTTTAGTGCGTCCTAAACTCATTTTCTATCATCCACAGAATAACTGTAGGCTGTTCGATAGTATCGAATTTTAGGGGTTTAACAGTTCTCTTGACATCCCTACATGTAACTTCAAATTGTTTATTATTTAAAGGCTTGTTACGTCCAAACATAAAGAGCATCTCACACACTCCTACCTGTATGTGATGTTAGGATACCCTGGCACACCTTTGGCCTCTTCCAGTTGAGACTCGCTGATGTCGATGCCCACCACTGATTGGAAATGTGGTGCCAGAAGTCGGGAATTCTGACCTGTTCCACATCCCAGATCTACAGCAAGCACATGTGGCTTTCCTTTCTGAACAACAAAGTTATTTTGGTCAATATGGTGAATGTTGCAGATTTGAGGAGATTTGAATGGACTGATATGTAATGTATTTGGCCACGTACCTTTTTATCAAGGTACTGAAGAATAATGTTCGTTAGCTCGTCTGGAGGCGTAAATCGATACTTTTGGTAAACAGAGGCATGATCCTTCCCCTCAAAGAACCGGTATGTCATATTTTTTGTATTTTCTCCTTCTCTTCTGTTGCTAATGTGTTGCCCTCTCCGAAAAATGCTTGGAAACGGTGTCCTTTCTTTGTTTTTTCCCCTTTCAGTCTCCTCTTCCTGCTGTAGTTAACCTCTGGCACATTGCACTTCTTACAGCATTTAACCTTTCACCCACCTCCTGAAATGTAAACAAAGACAGAAATAATCCCGGAGATTAACAGGAACAAGGTACATCAAGTAGCTGTTAAAAAATTGTAGCACACAACTTTGTAGGAAGAACTACACAGATGAAAGTAATCCAGAGAAAAATGTTGGTGAAAAGGTGAAAGCTCCCCTTGATGAAGTATGCTTTGCAACTCAGCTGCAGATCGGTTAAGAATGTCTAACAGAGGCAGGGCCTTTTGCTTAACCCATTCATGGCCAGAGGATTTCTGCAGATTCTATTTTACAATCTGCCTATATCATTTATTATTGAGTTGTATTGTGTAATAACAGCGGAAAACACATGGTTGTTAGTCACCGCACTTCTGCAGGTGCACCAATACATGTTCTTGTGTTCACAAACGTTTTTGCAATTGACAATATCTGTTGTTCTTTTTACAACTCTTACATGACTGTGTTTCTTTCTTTTGGGGCCTCAGACAGATCACCAGATACAAGCATAAAGTTCCACATTACATAGAAGGTCTGCCGAACGAGCTGAAAGACAATGGGACACTTGGGCATTGTCTTTCAGCTCGTTCGTTTTTTGGGAGTGTTTTTTTTTACCTGGCACTCCCAAAAAACGGCTTTTACCCAGTGTTATTCCATAGAGACAGTTGTGAGGCCGGAGCAGGATTGCAAAATACGTTTATATGTGCTCCCACTGAAGAGACACCGGCTCTCGACCCCGAAAGTTGGTTCAACACGGGCCTCAACTCTTTGCCCAGCCAGCACAGAGAGCCAAGAGCAGCGTGTGTGCCTGAAGATCCAACCCAGTCTCATGGCATTTCGTGTTCACCAACACGATTTTTAATCTATTGATTCGTGTTCACCAACACCATTTTCCCCTTTTTTTCGTGTTGCACGGCACGATTTTAAAAGCAATGTATTTCTACTGGTAATGAGGCTCATGGAAGCACGACATTCGTTTGTGTCCAAGGTGGTTGCTAGGGACGCTGCTATCGATATTATTTCTATTATGTTGTGTAACTGTTTAATGGTGTTATCTTTATTGCTACCCCCTTCCCCCGTCAATGTATAGTGTTGGTCCACAGCGAAAACTTATTAGTTTAACAAAATCCGCATCAAAAGATAGCCTACGTTATTTTCCCCTGTGCAATTCCAGTCTCACATCTCACAGCACATCGTCATTAACAAATACCGGAAACAGACCGAAAACATTAAAAAAAAAAAAATTCAGAGTGTGCTTGCTTTTCTCTTTGAAAGTCATCACATAACGGCATTGTAATACACGGTTCGGCTGCATTAAATATTACATATCTGCCGTAGTTCTGTATTTATAGAGCCCTGATGAGAAGACTTCTAGACAAACATGAGGAACTGAAAACGTGACGTGGATCATAAATATATCAGCCATTAAACAACATCTTACATTTCTTTTCACACAATACGTCTCCTTGCAGTATCAACACTAATTCGGCTGACTTTTATATTTGATCCAATTGGTAGATAGGCTGTATTTACACCATAAAGGTAGACAGCTGATATAAAGGGACACCTAGTGGTTAAAGCATGTTATTGAATTTCATTATTTTTATTATTAGATATTAATAGGATCCCTATAAAGTATATTCATTACTCGTTATTCTCTACTAATAGTTAATTAAAGACTGTATATAATGACTATTTTGCACATCCCTTTCAAGATTTCAAGATTTTCTAAGGTTTATTGACATATCATGTAGGCCAGGGGTCGGCAACCTTTTTGATATGAAGTGCCATTTAAAAAAAAAATTGTTATCAGCGTGCCAACTATCGAAAATTATCAATTGGGAGGTTGAGGAGCTTGACACTCGTCAACTATCAGCAGGAGGGCGGGGGAGCCTCGCTGCGGGGAAGCAGTGTGTGGACCTGTCAGCGCAACTTACATAATGCCGAATTTAACAAACACATTTAAATAATTGGTTTAAACGGCATAATAATAAGGACGATCGTCCGTTCTGTGATTCTCCAGAGCACATTATGATATTAAGGTCATGCAGAGTGAGATGAGATCGCTGTCCCTTTAAGAGAGAGAGAGGGGTGTGGCTTGTGCGTGTTTGTGGATGGTAGAGCGACAGTGAGAGAACCTGAGAGAAGCTATGGAGGGAACGTGTGTATGTTTCTGGAAGTGAAACGAGGAAGCAGAAAAACAGGTCTATGATGTATTTTATGAAACGGAAGAACAGCTAAATAAATGCAACGGCCTCCCAAGAAGAGCTCGCCTCTCTCCAGTCATTTAAGCTAAAGTGGGTTATTGAACCTGAAGCTTGTTGCTTCTGCCCTCCTCGACTACGGTTTGGGAGCCGACAGGAAAGTTCATCATGGCCAGTCCGCCCCTTTGTAGCATATTATTTCAATGAGAGATGAGCAGATCGCCACTGGGCTTTCAACTAAAGACACAGCCACGCAAAAACTGTGGCTTAGTACAGCTCCTTATGGGAACTGCAATTAGTGTTTTCCTCTGTGGTTGCCGACCCCTGATGTAGGCCTACACAACTATGGTGTAGTTATGCATTGAATGAAAAACTTGGGTCGCAGGTTCCTCAATAGTGCATTACAAGACATCTATCAATATTTGTGCATACCTCCAGCAATGTTAACTATGTTGAAGCACTTATTTTAACTGATATTATACATAATGTATTATACTCTTATAAGATGTATGTAGATATTTCATCTCCGGCCTTGTCAGGTATTGAACAATCAATAAATTAAAGAACACAGAATTGTTAAATAAAAAACACAGAATTTGTGTGATTATACTAAATGCAGTACTCGAGTTGAGGGGGGATGAGGGGGGATGGCATCCCCCCTGAAATAAAAACGGTCAAAATCATCCCCCTTCTAAAACTGCCATTCCCCCTTTCCATGCCTTATGTAATGTTATCAATGAACGTGGCACTGGTATTACTGCTATTTCAACATTAATTTTGCGCATTTTGAGTAAAATACTGTGGGCGAGGGAGCACGCACACACGCAATGACATTTTTACCAAGTCACTGACGCTATACTATGCGAGTGCCCTAGAGGGCGCCAGAGCGCCGTGATGCGCCTGTTTGATCGATGCCAGAAGCGCAGGTAACGGTCATCACAATGGCCAAGCGACCAGGAGGACAACGCGATCTGAGGGACTTCATATTTAAAAATACTAAAAATAACATTTCAGGTAAGTCAAGAGTCAGTAATCTTAGTCATTACTCATTACTTTAGTGACCAAAGGTGGAATCTATGGACATAAGCAGAAATAACAACTTAGTTTGGAGTTATACGTTTTTCTCTCGTGTTAGCTAGCTGGTAAGACTCAAAACTGTTGATGAAATGATACCACCAACACCAGAAGAGCTGAAACCCCTCCTTCAAGCAGTAAACACTCTGGTCATCTCCACAGCTGAGTGTGAACGTGGGTTTAGTCAGATGAACATTTTAACCACAACTAGAAGCTCCCTCGAGGTAAAAAGCATGTCAGCCTTGCTTTTCATCAAGTGTATTGTGTTGGCCCTCCACTGAACAAGTTCAGACCAGAGGTATATGTCAAGACTTGGCATCAAAGCCATTGCTTAGCTAACAATCCGAAAGCAAGAGCCAGAAAAATTGAGACCAAAAAGCATGATTATGAAAATCTTTGGAAACTTCTATGATATGGGGGAGAGTGGAGTAGGCAGCCATTGACAACATTGGTCCTATTTTGTATTATCTGTATAATCTTTTAATATATTTTTATATTTTGTAAACAATTTCAATTTGCACTTAATGCCCTGTTAAAAAAGTAACATTGGGAATGTTAACATAAAATATTTGTATTTGAAATGCAATAAAATGATGACGGATCAATGTTTTCTAATTTTTTTCCTCAGATTTTTCATGAAGTGTTTAATTTACATAAAGATTTAATTAATTACGATAAAAATGTAACCCTTCAGATACCAGTTTTGATCGTATACCAGTAACTGCTTTTTTGAAAAAATACACTATAATTCAATATTCTAAAAACAAATTTGACTTTATTATTAGTATAATCAGCTGATCCATCTGAATAATAAATGAGGGACTGTTAACCTACAAGATTTGTACCATAGACTTCCATTATAACCACAAAGTGAAAAAAAGATTTTGCACTAATTGTCCTCTGCATTTGACCCTAAATGTTAGTGGTGCCATGGCAGCCCGGGGACCGACTCTAATTCTGAGGTGCCTTGGTCAAGAGCAATGAAAGGAGTATCTGAACATCCATAACATGCATGTTGTTTTAGGAGTATAATAATTATCTTTATGCTGGTTGGTCTCCCACCCTCGGCGGGTTATCAGCACAAATTATGTCCCCATATGATAAAATCCATCATCCCCCCTGATTTTTTTTTACAACTTGAGTACTGACTAAATGATTTACAAATAAACACCACTGTATATTTACAGTACAACTGTTACACATGCTGATGTAACGCAAATGTTCCAACTTGGGATCAATAAAGTATATCTTATCTTAAGCTGATCGATGGCTACTGCCATATTTGCAAAATGTGCCTCTGAACCTTGAAAAGTGCATGTTTCAGGCTTATCAATTAATGTAATGTAATGTAATGTTATCAAATAACAACAGGGGTCACAAACATAAGACCAGCTGTTAAATAAAGCTCTTCTGACCTTAGCTGGCATGTGTGTATATATATTAATGCTGCCCATTATGGGCACAAGCAATTTTCACCCATTTATTAATTATATGTTTTAAATTTGAGTGTTTCCTATCCCCTAAACCTCCAGGGATGTACACAGTTTAATACTGGCAACTTCTTATTATGGGAAATACGAAAACGTCTTTTAAAACTACAACTCCCAGTAGAGACGTGCCATAGATAGAGAACATGTTGTGAAACAGAATAGCCAGCATGTGTAGTTCTGGGGACGGGGTGGGGGAGGGGGGGACGCGGTGGACCCGTTCAAATCCAGTTTTGGACAGTCTGCCGTGGTTCCATCCTATTTCAAGTGCTGTTCGAGGCTCGGGGTAACCCTCGGAGCACACTCTCCAATCACAGAGCTTGAGGACTATCACAGGGTTTGTCAAACAGAGCATATGGTGTAGTCCAAACGATAGCTGGGAATTCTGGGTAGTGTAGTGACTTCTGCTATCCTTTACTCCGAAAAAATATTTGTTTCTCCGAATCGAAGGGGAAAAATACAAAAACATTGCACACAATTTAAAACAATCTATGTTGTGTAATTAACAAGGATAATCCGGTGTTTTTTAGTCGATGAGTAGTGCAGATATCACTGTAAAATCAATCGACAGTAAGGAGAATACTTACTTCCGGGTGTACAATTCTCCGTTATCCAATGAGAATGGATGCTCACATTGCCTTTAAGGGCAGCCGACACAAACGAATGCCGTGCTTCCATGAGCGTCATTACCAGTAGAAATACATTGCTTTTAAAATCGTGCTGTGCAACACGAAAAAAAGGGGAAAATCGTGTTGGTGAACATGAATCAATAGATTAAAAATCGTGTTGGTGAACACGAAATGCCATGAGACTGGGTTGGAAGATCATGTCAGAAGCCGTGGCAGAAATTACGTGAGTAACAACAGCTCATGTTGACTAAAGGGAGGAGTGGAAAGTCTTGAGAAAGCTGTAAGAGAAGAGTACAAAGTTGTTGGAAATGTTGTTCAGGCTTCCTAAGTTTAAGTGGTGTAAAAAAAAACTTAGCTCAAAGATCCTTTTCAGAACTTTGAACTGTCTTCATTCAGCTTCAAATATTTTGAAGCTAACCTTGCACTTCCCGTCTGTAAATAGTTCAATGTTTAACCTGGTATAAAATCTGTAATGTCTTAGCAGCACAAGTCAAGTGACCAGCAGTTTCTCTGGAAATCACATCACTTTTGCTGCAATTTAATGACATAATAAAACCACTACCTGCATAACAGTCTCTACAAACACGTGAAAGGTCACTAGGTCAGTCATCCCTGTGTTTCCAAACTAAAGTTTGTCAGTATGTAAAAGTGTGTTGTTCATTCTTTTTTTTTTAGACCATTTGCTCAACTGAAAAACAGCTTTGTTTTGATCTGGTTACCAAGGACTGCCCTCCAGGGTAGCTATGCCGGTTTAATTGCTCCCAAGTTGTGATGGCCTGTTGACCATTTCCAACTCTGTTATTCTACCTTAATAACCTTTGAAAAACAAAGTGTTCAATCCCCTGGGCTCTCATTAGTGTTGACATCAGTCTATGATCAGAGGCAATCTAATTTCACATTTTCTAGCATTAAAACTTATCTCAGACCAATACACATTCACACTATTCCCCAAGCTCTATGTTTCAACAACTGGTGAAGATACACTAGGGATTTCAGGGTAGTGATGGTCATTAAGGGGGCTGAGGGGACTACTCAAAGTCATTACAGTAAGTTTGCATCACTCATTACCTAAAGTGCATTGTGGTCTTAAAGATAAGCAAAACATTACATCATCTGTTTCATAATAGTCTGTCTTACTTTTGATCCCTCCACGTAACTCAGATTGGTACACAGGGGTGGACATAAGTTATTGTTGAATACTTGTATGAGGCTGCACCAATGCCTCATTATGAAGTTTAATAATAATAATAATAATCTTTATGTATATATAATCTATTTTCTTGGGATAAATAGTCCTTAATCTCCATTAGCCTGGTGTATGATTATTATAACTTCAGAATATTTCTATAAATCTGATACATGTTTTACCTTCTACTAATCCCAATAAAATGAATGAATATGATATGTGTCATTACAATTTATTGGCATACATATGTCAATAGTTAAGTCTATAACTGGACAAGGAAGATCATGAAACCCAATTAGGAAAACAGAGGTCAATCGTTAGCACAGGCTCTGAGCTTTGTTATAAATCATAGTGTTAGATATTATCCAGTGTGTGTTGCTATTGCGAATATGAATGTATGTAGCATGCAGCACGGCTACCAGCCCATGCTGAATGCTGCATAGAAAGTCTGACCTTTAATTTTCAGTTGAAATTTCCAACTGGGAACTCAGATAGTAAAAGTCAACTTTAATGTCAATCTTACTCAGTTTGTGTTTACAGACAGAGGGATCGACGTTTCAAACAATCCTGAATACGAAAATAAAATTATACAATATACAGATATGTAAAAGAATATGTATAAAATATGTATATCCTATATACACAATTAAGTTAAAAAAACACAACAATCAATATATACAAAATAATATATACAAAATAACAGTCACTTCAATATCAATATCTTTGGTGCAATATCAGTATCTTTGGTGCAAGATTGCACCAAAGATACTCTTCCCAGTACAACTGGAATGCACCAAAGGTCCCAGCAGCCTGGCTACCAGCCCAAGCACCATCAGCCAAACTACCAACCCAAGCCCTAAAGCCCAGGCCAAAGTCCCGGCCGCCCAGCTTCAGTTCCATCAGCTGACTCAGCGCCATCCCTTGTTCAAGTTCCAACCCTTGACCCCGCTCCAGCTCCAGCCCCTCGTTGGCAGATCCGGTCGACTCCAACCGCTGAGCCTTATCTTTATTTATGTAGAAATCAAAGTTTGAATTGGAAAAGTAACTTGCTCGTTATTTTAAACAAAAAGTGAACAACATTCCAAGTTCCCTCAGGACATTCTTAAGATAAAGGCCTGAATAGCCGGAAACCAGATACCTTTGTAACGATATCATATTATGTGCGGATCTAAGAATGTAAGCAATTTGTTTTAGATTAAGGCATTTGCTAAGCTACTGCACATAAATGTTTAAATATGTATTGTTGTCAGATAATTATCAGATGAACCAGGTACTGCCCCTGGCCAAATTTGGGCCCAACCCAACGAGGCCCCCCTCCCCCCGATTTGTACAAAAAACTCCCAATCCCATACTCAACATTTATCAACTGTCAGCAAGTAGTAGTTGGAAATAAAATATCTACTTTAGCGGTATAGCATACCAGAGATCTTATACTACTGGTGCTTAACATCCTACAGTAGAAAAATATTCAATTCGGTTTTTGCAGTATTAGGGCTATGACGTAGCTTGGGGTGGTCATATGTTTTTGAGAAGACGTTAAGTTTGTAAGCCTAGTTGAGGCTAATTGAGGCCACTTCATACAATTTGTGACTCCTCAGACTGTATGGCACGACTGGAGTTGTGCGTCAGTTGGTGTTTGTCCAATTTACAGTTTAGAATATATTGTTTGAGAAGATGAACCATTAACCACTGTTATCTACATAATTGTAAAGTGCCTTTAAAATGGAATAAAGAAAAGCCAAATGCTTTACAACTTCTGGCAAACGACGTACCGACAGCATCACAAACTGCAAATGCAGTTGTTTGAAGGGCCTTGTAAATAACTGCCTGATTAATACTTCGCTTGTCTGTAAGGGTCCCCTTTGCTCTCTAAGTTTCGACTTTGCAATTTGTGGTTGGTTGCTGGCATATGCACCTCTAGCTGGTAAGCCAACGAAGAAGGAAAAATTAACAAATAGTTGTTTAAAAAAAGTTTGCGTGATACGATTTGCTAAAACGGCCATTTCCAGCGTTATTAAAAGCTGTCTCTTTCAAACAGCGCACCGGAGAGTGTGCCCATTAAATGCACATGTTTGGTGGGCCCTGTACACACACTGTAGTATGAATAGTCTTTAATAGTTTTTAATATGTGTTGTCGACATCGGCCTGATATTGCCATCAAAGTTTGTTCGTGTATAAATGCTTAGGTTAATTTATCTACTAAGCAATTTTTATTTTACCATCTGCATGCCATATAAAAATAGGGTAATTTGTTTTGCGCAGTTAGTAAATTCGAGAGCATACTTTATTGATTTATTTCCCTCAAACCCTGTCCTCGCACTCAAATAGTGCCTGCTGGCACTTAGATTTCCTCTGCTTCTGCTCAAACTGTACGCTTGCACTCAGATATATTGCTGCTTACAGATTTGTTCTGCTCTCAGATTTATTCTGTGGGCGCTCGAAACTCTTGTGCAACAATCCTGTCAAAATCCCTCAACCAATAGGAGGCCAGGTGTCCTTGCGGGTGCGTTCGCTTTACTTATTACAGGGTAAGGGCGGTTACTCTTTGGTTTTATAAACTCCCGCCCTCCACGGCTTTATAACATAGCATGTACTGCACTTGTTTGATTTACAACTACCTTATACGTTGCCTTCTGCACATAGTGCGAGGTGGTTGCTATGCAACAACAATAACAGATAGCGAATGTCGTCGTTTAGGTGCTTTTTTTTGGTTCTCAATCCACTCCTCCATAGTAAGGCCACCCCGGAGGTCGAAGCAGGGGCGGTGCCAGGGGGGAGCTAGGGGGTGCTGAAGCACCCCCCAGGATTGCCAAAGCACCCCCAAGAAATATGTTTTTTTTTTTCAAAAATTATTATTATTGTAGCGACCCTGTATAGGATGCTGAGGGTGTCACTCAGGCATCCCCCGTCTCTCTGCCAATCATAGAGCTGCACAGTGATGCTGGTTGAGGTGCGGGCCTGTGGTTGGGGGAGCAGACGGGGGAGGGCGGGAAGTTGTGACGTAGACACTGTTATATATATAGTTATATATAACTATGTTATATATAGGGGTATGTGTTGGAGTTAGTGTTAGTGTGAGGTTGAACCCACAAGCTGTACATGAACCTGTGCTCATCCGTGAATAAGAAGAAGTTATTAAAGCCTAATAACTAGAAGCCTGTTTTCGACTCCCTTTGTGATCGTTACATTGGTGTCAGAAGTGACTTTTCGAACGGAGGACGTCTATCCTGACGGGAGTTCGTAACTGCGTCACGGAGCTAGCCGGTAAGCTAGCGGAGATGGAAAAGTTCAGCAAGATGGGAGTGAAGCAGGAAAGTAGTGATGAGAGGAAGAGGGAGCATGCGGGTGGTCGAAGGACATGAGCGGGGAGTTCATGAGTGCACGGGAGGCGAGAGAGCGCCTGAGGGAGTCGGTGGTGAAGATGGCAAGAGACGCGGGAATGTCGCCGTCTTCAACGGCATTTCGCGCCATTTCCAAGCTGGATGTAAACAACAATGGCGGCGCCCATCAACCAGTAGCAGCCGCCGCGTCCGTGAAAACACCCAAATACTCGGGTAAGGCAGACTGGGAGGCTTTCCATGCCCAATTTGAACTACTTGCACATGCCGGGGGGTGGTCAATAGAGACTAAAGCACTACAGCTAGCTTTGTGCCTCACAGACGAGGCTCTTTCATGTCTGCTACTACTTAGCCCTGAGGACCGACTCAGCTATGAAGCGTTAGCGGGGGCTTTGAAGAGGCGGTTTGGACAGTGTTTCCCGCCAGAGCTGCTCTCCAAAGGAGAGTCTGGATTCGTGCCATGAGGTAAGCTGACGTTACTTTTTTGTCCATGTCACGGTGAAATGTAAATGATGGGTAGTGACTGTATCGCCGTTTTAGAGATGGCGCTGCTGAAAAGACCGCAACATAAGTAAAGATAATGAATACATCCTATAAAAACCTGTGTGGCTAAGCCAAAGGCACCAAGCTGTTGGCTAGAAAACGGAGCTAACCAGCTAGCGATCCAGCTAGCTAGCCAGAATAAGACAGATTGAGCTAAACTCAACCTTACATTCAGAGAGATGATTAAGGGGGAGGAAACAGTGAAGCATCTGAAAGACCTGCGGACGAGGGCGAAGGTGGCTCTAGGTCGTAAGGTGAACTCAGTAACAAAGACGGTGAACACTATGTTAGAGGAGGAGTTGATGAAAGAATATAGTGAAGTCCACAAGGCCGCCACCAAAGTCACAGAGGCCAACAGTGAATACCTGATGCAAATAATTCTGAACGCTGATAGCGACAAGGACCAAGTACCAGAAGAGCTGAGGGCAGACGTGGAAAAGACGGATGGAGAGACCAGCCAAAGGTTTGAATAGGTCAGTGAAGTGATTAAAGCAAACCTTTGGTCTAGGTATGGAGAAAAGAAAGTAATGTTTGCCATCGGGGAAGCTGAAAAGGTCTATAAGGATGCAGAAGCGACACAAATTCACCTGGTGAGCTATGAGAATTACAAAAAGCAACTTAAACATTTAGAAATACTCATTAAGGAATTAAAGGAAGTGCACAGCACCTGGATGGCATGGGCTCCTGTGACCGACCAAAAAGATGTGGAAGAGATAGTGCGCCAGCTGGAGACAAGGAAAAACACACTCAAGCGTCAAAAGGTAGCTGAGTTTAATCAAGCACGCGGCGCAGCAGAGTTGGCACGCACCGCAGCAGAGGATGAGCGCACCAAGTTAGCCGAGACCCAACGCACGAAGCTCGCCGAGATTCAAATTGCTGCAGAGGAAGCACGCATTGCAGCAGAGGATGAGCGCGCCCAGTTCGCCCTGGTTCAGCTAAGGCAAGACCAGGCCCAACGCTCTAAATTGGCCGAGGCTCAGATTGCAGCAGAAGAAGCACGGTTTAACCTCATGAAAGCGCAGCATAAAGCAGTGGAAGAGGCAGGCACGGAACCCAGAGATAACCTGATGGGAGCGATATCAAAGATACGACTCAAGCCGGTAAGCCTTCCCAAGTTCAGTGGCAGTATGAGGGAGTTTCACAGCTGGAAAAAGGACTGGGAATCTTTGCAGAAGCAGGGAGAACCATCCAGGTCGCCTGAAGTCAAGAAGTTCCAGCTTCTGGACAGCATGGAAGAGAAGGTAAAAAATGATGTCAAGTTGGCCAGCTACAGTACAGTCGAAGATATGTTCAGAGTATTGGAGAACCGTTATGGAAACAGGACCACGATTGCACCGCAGATCGTCGCAGAACTGGAGAAGATACCAGCTGTGAAAGGAGATCAGCCGAGGAAGGTGATAGACCTCATCCAAGCTGTGGAAAAGGCTTTGGCAGACCTCACAGACCTCGGGAACCCTGGAGCCATCAACCACCCGCTGATGATTAGGTCTATAGAAAGCAAGCTGCCTGACCAGGTGAAGCGAGAGTGGGTCATCTTCAGGGCTAAGCCCGAAAACGGTGTCACCCCAGTAAACCATTTCAATACGCTTCTGAAATTCCTGAAGGAGCAAGAAGAAATTCTAGAGATCTTGGAACAACTGAAAATAACGGAGACATCTGAAAAAATGGACAAACCGCAAAACAGGTTTGAGAGGAAGCATGCCTACACAAAAGCCACCAGAAGGGACACTCCAGAAGGTGAGTGTGTCGTGTGTGGAGTGGATAAACATAATAACAAGTTATTCTTCTGCAAGAAGTTCAAGGGGTTTGGCTTGGCTGAGAGAAAGACTGCTATGAAGAAGGTAGGAGCATGCCGCGTTTGTCTTGGATGTCACGATGGGGTAGAAGAGTGCACAGACAGGTTCTTCTGCAACAGGGAAGACTGCCAAGAGAGGACCTCCTCGGACCACCACTACCTCCTCTGTCAAAAATGGGAACAGCTACCAAAGGGGAAACTTGGAAAAGGCAGCGAGAGGGTAAGGGAGCTAACAGAAGAACAAAAGCTGGCCTTTTCCAAATGTTCCCCAGAGGCGGCGGCAGAGATCAAGAAAGCTTTCAGTAACAGCAACAGGACTTCAGTGACAAGGAGCACTAGGAAGGATGAAGGTGGACTTCTGGAAGATAATAGAATGACCGAGCACCCTGTCATCATGATGCTCTTGGAAGTCACTGCCAATGCGGGGCAGAAGATCGGAGCCCTGATTGACCTCGCATCAGACACCAACTACATCACTCATGTAGCGGCTGACAGGCTCGGTCTGAGCAGAGAAGAAGTCACTCTGATTGTGCATGGAGTTGGAGGAATGACCGTGACAGTCAAGACGAAGAGGTACCTCCTGCGAGTAAGAGTCAAGACCCCCAAAGGTACTGTGAAGGCTCACGAGCTGGTTTGTTATGGCCTGGAGGAGATCGCTAAAGTGCATCAGAGCGTCAGACCTGAACAGCTAAAGAGGTTATTTCCGGAGGTTGCAACGGAGGAACTGATGAGACCAGACCATGTAGAGCTCCTCATCAGTCACAGAGAAGGGAGACTCGCTCCACAAAGACAGAGGATAGTTGGAGACCTCGTCTTATGGGAGGGCCCACTGGGTAAAACCGTGGAGCTGGAAGTGATTAAAGAGGGTCTGTCCTATATGGCCAAAGATGAACACTGCCTGACTCCACACTGGGACACATCTTACCCATGGACCGAGGACCCAGCCTCACTTCCAAACAATGGAAGAGGAGTGGAGGCTACCTTCCTGAAAACAGAGAAGCAGCTCAGGAAGGAAAGTGAGTGGCAGTGCGCCTACAAAGGTCAGATTCACGAGATGGTGGAGAGAGGCGCGGCAGTAAAACTCACCACGGAGATGATAGACGGCTGGAGAGGACCAGTGTGGTACGTGAGCCACATGGTTGCGCCGAACCCCCACTCCGTGACGACACCAGTGAGACTGGTCTGGAACAGCAGTCAACAGTTCAGGAGGGTCAGCATGAATGACCTTCTGCTTAAGGGGCCAGATGTGTTGAACCCCATCAGATCGGTCTTACTCAGATTCAGGGCGGGAGAGCATGCAGTCCTAGGAGACATCCGAAAGATGTACAACTCAGTCTGGCTAAAAGAGCCCGAAGTCCACCTGCACAGGTTCCTCTGGAGAGACACCCCAGAAGAGGACATCGGTGAGTACACCATCACCAGGGTAAATATTGGCGACCGACCCGCTGGGTGCATCGCACAGTTGGCGATGAGGGAGACTGCTCGGCTGCCCAGGTTCGCGCACATGGTGGAAGAACGCAGGGTCCTGGAGGAGGACAGTTATGTGGACGATATCTTAACGTCCCATAATGACCCAAAGAGACTGGAGGAAATCACAGAGGGGGTAGAAGAGATCCTGAGCGCCGGAGACTTCTCCCTCAAGCCATGGGTCAGGTCAGGCCAAAGTGGGAGGCAGAGAACTGCGGAGCAGGTCCAAGCTGGAGCAGTAGCAGAGCCAGGGGTCAAGACACTGGTACTCCCGAACCAGTTAAGCGACGAGGACAACAAGGCTCTGGGGATTGGATCAACTTTGCATGATGACCTCAATCAACTTCTCAAGAAAGAAGAAAAAGATGAGAGTGGGACTGAATCTTCGTGAGGAGGAGGTAAGACCAGAAACGCCTGACCTTTTGACTAGAAGGGAGCTACTTAGTCAAGTTAGTGGACTCTATGATCCAATTGGCCTGGTTACGCCTGCAAAGCAGAAGGGGACTATCCTCGTCAGAAGGGCCTTCCAAGAGGCAGAGAGAGGAAGATTGACAAAGGAGACTTGGGACAGCCCACTCTCAGGGAACCTCCGAGAAGATGCTATCAAGCTGTTTGAGGAGTATGTGAGGCTGAGTAAAGTCAAGTTCCACAGGAGTCTCACGCCATCCGGGTGGAAAGGCAAGTCGTGGGGGATCACGTTTTCAGACGGGAGCGATAACGCATACGGTGCCATGATGTACCTGAGATGGGAGTCGAAGCAAGGGGTCGAGGTCAGGTTGGTGGAGTCAAAGGCCAAGCTAACACCTCTCGACCAAAAGGGTGACGTAGTCAAAGCTGAGATGTGCGGTGCGGTCTTTGCAGCTTGGTTAAAAGGGTATTTGCAGAAGCACGGACGGTTGGAGGTGGAGCGCTGGTTCCACTTTGTTGACAGTCAGACGGTCCTGGGAGCCATCCAGCGAGAGAGCTACGGGTATCAGACTTTCTTCGCAAACAGGGTCGGTGAGATACAGAAGGCCGGACCAGTAACTGACTGGTGGTGGATCCCAGGGCCACTTAACATTGCTGACATCGTAACAAGAGGAGCAACTCCTGAAGAGCTGGTTAGCATCTACCTGTTAGCATCTGGCATCTGTTAGCATCTAGCTCTCCCGCTTACAAACTTTTAGCCATCCCTGCTTATACAAGTAGTAGTTTTAGTTGTCTGCGATCTGCCGAGGCCTACTCCCACCTGTCGAGTACGGCTGTACTGAGGTGTTTTCCTCCGGAGACGTCGCGAAGAGACGGAGCGGGTCCACCTGTTGCTGCATGCGATCTGCGATTTACAGAGGCCTGCTCGTCGCGAAGAGACGGAGAGGTTCCACCTGTTGCTGCCTGCGATTCTGCGATCTGCGATCTACGGAGGCCTGCTCCCACCTGTAGAATACGGCTGTACTGGAGAGGTTTTTACCCCGGAGTCGTCGCGGAGAGACGGAGTGGATCCACGCTTCGGGCTTGGCCTGCTTCCACCGGGCGTGTGCTGCTGTACGGAGGAGGATTTTACCACAGCTGGGGCCTGCTTTCCACCTGTCCTGGTTCTGCTGTTGCAGAGGCCTGTTTTCACCCCGGGGATACCACGGAGGGACCGGAGCGCTTCCACGCTGCTGTTTTCGCCTGTCCTTTGCTGCTGTGCTGATTTGCTCCAGGAAAATCGCGGATACTGTGTGCTGGTCTGGGAAAATGGCCCATATCGGGATTCTGCTGTGCCTGTTAACTGTGTTGGACTATGAGAAGATCTCTAGTCATTCTGAGAAGTCTACTGGATTCAGGTCTGTTCTGCGACCCGCAGTGGGCATCCCCTGCAAAGGTTCGGATGTGTTGCTCAAACAATTGCCGGTTGCCTTGTCACAGACAATCTGCTCGACAAAATATGTTTGTCTTTTTTGTTTTCCTGCGATGATGGTTCTTCAGGACTGCTTCTTAAGCTCAAATCACACTCTCGCAGACTTTTCCGGTGTTTCTAAATTAGATAACAATGTATGTATGTCATTTAAGAGGAAAGGATGCCTGTTTTTTTTTTTGTTATTACTGTCAGGAAATGTACAACCTAACCCTGGTCCGCCCAGTAGTAGTAGTCAGATCGCTACTCCTGCTGATTTTAAAGCTAGGTCTGGGTTGGGATTCATCCACTTGAATGTGCGCAGTCTGTTAGGTAAACTAGATTTTGTCCGTATCTGGGCGAGCTCAACTGACGCTGACGTCATTGTTTTATCTGAAACATGGCTAAACAAATCTATTTTGGCCTCTGACATTGCCTTAAATGGTTTTAATGTGTATCGTACCGACCGGCCTAATAAAGGTGGTGGCGTTGCCATTTATGTTAAGAATAAGTTCAGTGTAACCACATTAGTTTCCAAATCGATCAGTAAGCAATTTGAATTTTTAGCCATAAATATAGAAGTGGCAAAGGGTTAACAGGTCATGGTAGTGAGTTGTTACAGACACCCCTCAGCTGTCAAAGACTCCTTGTCTTCACTAGCAAATCTGTTATCACAACTAGACTACAAGGAAATAGTGCTACTTGGAGATTTTAACTGGGACTGGTTAACTGCAGTGTCAGAGGATTTTATTAATTAATTAGGATTAAGTCCCCTAATAAATCCTCCCTAATTGATCTCATTTTAACTAATGCTCCCCATAAATATTCATCTGTGGGAGTATTTGCAAATGATCTGAGTGATCACTGTGTTGTAGCCACAATTAGGGACACTAAGGTCCAAAAGGTTAAACCTCGCATTATCATTAAGAGAGACAAAAAACATTTTGTGGAGCAGGGTTTTGTGCATGATCTGTTTGATTTTGATTGGGGTAAAATCGATCTGTGTGCTGATGTAGAAACCGCATGGTCTTATTTTTATCTTGGTTTTATGCAGATCATTGATAGACATGCACCCCTGCATACATTTAGAGTAAAGGGACGAGACAATCCTTGGTTTTCTGCTAATCTGTCCAGTCTCCTTCATGATAGAAACAAGGCCTGGGCAAAGGCTAGGAAATCAGGCTCAGAGGTAGAATGGCTGCGTTTTAGGCAGCTAAGGAATAGCTTCACATCGCAAATCAAAAGTGCTAAATCAAAGTACTATCTGTCAGTAACCACAAAGAATCTGAATAATCCTGGAACATTTTGGAAAGCCATTAAATCGTTATCCACTGGCGATATCCGTAATGAGCTACCTCCGTGCATTACCACAGCATCTGGCACTATGTCGGACAGGGCTACTATGCTAAATTGCTTTTATGAGCATTTTGTGTCCTGTGGTTCTCTATTTGATTCTGTCACTAACTCTGCTTCTGTGAACACTACAGTATGTGACTCTGAAAAACGTGTGTTGGAAAACCCTTTTAGTTTTACCCCTTTTACTGTTGATGTTGTTCGTGAAGCTTTAACCAAGTTAGATCCTAAGAAACCGGCTGGCCCGGACAACGTAGAACCTTTCTTTTTAAAGATAGCTGCAGATTTTATTGCTCCACCTCTCACTACTCTTTTTAACCTCTCCCTCAGCACTAACACAATTCCAAAATCGTGGAAGTCAGCGTATGTCCTGCCTTTGCTAAAAGGAGGGGAGGCCACCTTATTAAATAACTATAGGCCAATCTCTAAGTTGTCAGTTCTGGCTAAGGTTCTTGAACGCTTAGTGAGTGAACAGGTTAAGGTGTTTTTATGTACAAATGACATCCTGTCTAAACATCAGTCAGGCTTCAGAAAACAACATAGCACCATCACTGCCACAATGAAAGTGGTGAATGATATGGCGAGTATTTTAGATAATAAGCAGAGTTGTGCAGCTCTATTTATTGACCTTTCAAAAGCGTTTGACACCGTTGATCATCACATTTTAAAGCAGAGGCTAGCCAGTATAGGCATGTCCAGCCATGCAGTAGGGTGGTTTGTGAACTACCTCTCTGAAAGGTCCCAATGTGTTCACTTTGATGGGCTGTCTTCTGAGTGGTTAAACATTGCTAATGGTGTTCCCCAAGGTTCTGTTTTAGGTCCACTTTTATTCTCCATATATATCAACAGTTTAGGTGAAAATGTGGATGAAGCTACTTTACATTTTTATGCGGATGATACCGTGATGTACTGTGCAGGTCCCTCCATTAAGGAGGCTGGTGTTAAATTACAGGATGTTTTTAACATTATTCAGACTCAGCTCTCTGAACTAAAGCTTCTTTTAAATGTTGAGAAAACCAAGGTAATGCTCTTTTCTAAAGCTAAAAAGACACCAGAGCCTGTTTTAGATATTGTAACTACGCAAGGAATAAAACTTGAAGTGGTTACCTGTTACAAATACCTTGGTATCTGGCTTGATGATCGTCTCACTTTTAAACTTCATGTCAATAACCTGCTTAAAAAGCTGAGGGTTAGGCTAGGTTTCTTCGACAGGAACAAGTCCTGTTTCTCGCTTGAGGCCAAGAAAAGGCTAGTCACTGTGACCTTTTTACCTGTGCTGTACTATGGTGATTTGATGTATATGAATGCACCTGCCAATTGCCTGGTCAAGTTAGATGCTGCGTATCACAGCGCACTGAGATTTGTGACTAACTGTAAAGCATTAACCCATCACTGTAACCTGTATGCAAGGGCTGGTTTGCTTTCACTAACTGTACGGAGGCTCAGTCACTGGTACATTTTTATATAGAAAGCCATGTTAGGGAAACTTCCATCTTATATCTGCTCCCTGATCTCACGGATAATTGTAAGTGGCTACTGCCTGAGATCGAATGCTGTGGTTTTATTAAATGTGCCAACTGCTAGGACTGTCTTAGGGAAGACAGCTTTTAGATGCGCAGCTGCTCTGTCTTGGAATAGTCTGCAAATTAAATGGAAACTGAACAATCTGGTGCCACTAAATGTTTTTAAAGCTTGGTTGGATGCTACTCAATCGGAAGCTATTGGTATCTGTTTATGTGGATAATTATGTAAATGATGCTCTATGATGTCCTTTTGTTGTTCTATTTATGTTTTTATGTTTCATGTGGAACTACTTGAGCAGGTCTCCCTTGAAAAAGAGATCAATGATCTCAATGGGATTTATCTGTCTAAATAAAGGCTTGAAATGAAATGAAGAGAGCTCAGAGTGGCAGAGGGGACCAGAGTTCCTGGTGAGGCCGCTAGAAGAATGGCCCATGAAGTCGGCCGCGGAGGTGGCAACTAATGCCAGAGAGAGTGTGGGCAAGCTTCAAAGAAAGGCATTGTCGGCAATACTCACCAGAGCTCAGTCAACCAAAACCCCTGTTTCTGACGACATCAGTGGAAAGGACGCAGAGGCTGAGGAGTCCCTGGTTAAGGTTGGCGGATCCCTAGAAATCTCCGAAAGGCAAGAAAACTTCAGTCTTGACAGAGAGAAGACAGGAAGGAAAGTTTCGGAGCATTGCTGTTGTGAACCTAGTAAAACCAGAGAGGTTCAGCAGGCTATGCGGAGTGGTCGCATGGGTCCGGCTAGCTGCAGAGAAATGGCTGACTAGAAGAGGCCGAGTGACGGGTCAAGCAAAGTGGGAGGCAAGAGTCCTGGACAAGAGAAAAAGCAAACCTGTGCTGACAGTAGGAGAGTTAAAGACTGCACTCCAGGATTTATTCTTGGCAGCCCAGGAAGGTGAGGTCTTCCCTGGGACAACGCTGGACAGGCTTGTGGTCAGTAGGGATGAAGTATCAGGGACGGAAGAGTGTCAGGGGTGGCATTAGTCCCCTACAGAGCGTGGTTAGGGACTCTACTAGCCCGAGAGGCTCATGAAATAAATCATGAAGGACTCAATGGTACTCTTCTGAGGATGAGATCAAAGGCGTGGGTGGTGCAGGGCCGGAGGGTGGCCAAGCGGATTGTCGACGTCTGCATCACTTGTCGCAAGGCGAGGGCGAGGATGTGCCAGCAGGAGATGGGAGACCTCCCCCCCGAGCGAACAGAGCCTGCCGCACCCTTTGAGTACACCACCGTAGACCTGTTCGGCCCCTACACGGTGAGGGACATGGCGAAAAGGAGGACCAAGCTGAAGGTCTGGGGCGTGGTGTTCTGCTGCATGGCATCACGGGCTATGCACGCAGACATCGTGGAGGACCTCTCCACAGAGGGCTTCCTGGGGACTTATCAGCGGTTTACGTCACTGAGAGGTCATCCAAAGAAGGTGTGGTCTGACTGGGGGACCAATTTTGTTGGGACCAGACACGCATTAACGGAACTGCATGACTTATTGAGTCGATTGGACCAGCAGGAAGTTTTGGGAAAGGCTGCAAGGAATGGCACAGAGTGCGCCTGGATTCTCCACCCGGCCGATTCGCCTCATCGAAATGGCGCAGCAGAAGCAGCCGTCCGTATAGTGAAGAAGGCGTTGGGGAACGTCGGGGGAAGCGACTGCCTCACAGGACTAGAATTCCAGACCCTGCTCTACCTGTCGGCTAATCTCGCCAACGAGAGGCCGATCGACGCCAAGGCTCAAGTCCAGGAGGATGTCGTGCAGGTCATCACCCCCAACTCCCTGCTGCTAGGGCGAGCGTGGCCCCGAGGAGACTTGGCAAGCTTGCTACTTTCTAACGGAGTGGTGCAGTGACGCTATCTATCTTCTATCGATTAGATTTATGATGCGAAAATTATAAAAGTAGGGTAGACATGTGGATATTATCCGACTGAACAAAACGTGCATTTATCTAACAGGTGTGGTGATTGACATTATTCACCCACGGATCTATGGGTTGGGTTCCGCACAGACATTGGAGTGAGCCGGACTTCCTGTTTCCGCCGGTCTTCGCTTCCCG
The DNA here is from genome assembly GCA_902827135.1 of Harpagifer antarcticus. NCBI lineage: Eukaryota > Metazoa > Chordata > Actinopteri > Perciformes > Harpagiferidae > Harpagifer > Harpagifer antarcticus. The sequence continues at coordinate 16,033,525 of CADEHL010001005.1, forward strand.
TGCATGAAGTTGTTTACATGTATGTTCTGATGCTAAATAAAAGTATAGCTTGTCACTTCGATACCCCGCCTCCAACTCCCATCTCTCGGCACCACATTGGTGACCCCGACATAAGTCTCGTTGAAGGATCCGAGACTGAACCGAGCATGGCAAGTAACGCCGTTTTTTTCAAACTGCCGGAGTTTTGGGAGACATCTGCGGCTGCATGGTTCGCTCAGGCGGAGGCTCAGTTCGCCCTCCGCGGAGTGACTGACGACGCAGCACGCTATTTTCATGTCGTTTCGGCGCTGGGGAGCTCCACTGCGACCCGGACGGTGGGCTTTATTACATCTCCTCCTGCCCAGAATAAATATGCAGCGTTCAAGGCTTTCCTGCTAAAGACTTTCGAGCTGTCACGGTCGGAACGGGCCCGACGCCTGCTCGCTATTCATAGCCTGGGGGACAACAAGCCTTCTGACCACATGGAGATGATGCTCAGCCTGCTGGGTACGGAAGAACCTAATTTTTTGTTCATAGAACTGTTTCTTCGGCACATGCCGCCGCATGTACAGACAGCGCTCGCTAACACAGCTATTACTGAGCCCCGCGCTTTGGCCGAAGAAGCCGACCGGTTATTCCTGGCAACCCAGCGTTTTGCCCCGGACGCGCTGGCCCCGACACGCAGCGGCACCTCCCCCGGTACAGGCATGCCACCTAGCAGAAGCTCCGGGGCCGACGTCAGCAACTCCAGCCCTGGCCTGTGTTATTACCATGCACGCTACGGGGTGAAAGCGAAGATGTGCCGTCCTCCCTGCGCCTACAAGGTAACGGGAAACGCCAAGGCCTGCGCTCGGTAGTGGCCGCGAGCGTGGGCACATCCAACCGGCTCCTGTTCATCAGGGACACCCTCTCTGGTCGCAGACTTCTTTGTGACGCAGGAGCCCAGCGGAGCGTCCTGCCGGCTACCGTGGAGGACGCTGCCGGTGGAGGACACGGCCCACCTTTAACGTCCGCTAACGACACCCCTATTCGCACCTATGGCACAAAGACAGTGGACCTGTGCTTCGAGGGTCAGCGGTTTAAGTGGGATTTCGTCACGGCTGACATCTCCTTCGCTCTCCTCGGCGCAGACTTCCTGTGCGCTCACGGACTGCTGTTGGACGTCAAGAACAGCCGCCTGGTGGACGCACTGATGTTTGCCTCGTTCACGTGTACCCGCGGCGAAGCGTCATTCAGCGGGCTCTCCAGCTCACTCTCACAGGGCGACAAGTTCCAGCACCTTCTCAGTGAGTTTCCCGACTTGACGCAGCTCACCTTTTCCTCTGCCACTACCAAACACGGGGTAGAGCACCACATTGACACTGAAGGCCCCCCTGTCTACGCTAGGGCCCGGCGGCTCAACCCTGACATGCTGGCAGTCGCCAAGGCGGAGTTCGTCAACATGGAGCGTCTGGGCATCATCCGCCGCTCAGACAGCCCTTGGGCGTCGCCGCTTCACATGGTCCCTAAATCAGCCGGTGGCTGGCGACCGTGTGGTGACTACCGCCGCCTTAACGACGCCACTACGCCAGACCGCTACCCGGTCCCTCACATCCAGAACTTCTCTGCACACCTGGCGGGCAAGCTGGTTTTCTCCAAGGTGGATCTGGTGCGGGGCTACCACCAGGTTCCGGTGCACCCCTCGGACGTCCCCAAAACTACGGTAATTACGCCGTTTGGGCTTTTCGAGTTCCTGCGTATGCCGTTTGGACTTAAGAATGCAGCTCAGTCCTTTCAGTGGCTGATGGATTCAGCGCTCAGGGACATGCCATTCATCTTCGTCTATTTAGACGACATCCTGGTCGCCAGCTCCTCCTCCGAAGAGCACCAGGCACATCTCCGGGTCCTTTTCGCGAGGCTCAACCAACATGGCCTGATTATCAACCCGGCGAAGTGTCAGTTCGGGTTGTCCTCCATCCATTTCCTCGGGCACCTCATCAGCAAGGATGGGGCCGCCCCCCTCCCGTTGAAAGTGGAGGCCGTGTCTGCCTTTCCACGACCGCCTACAGCTCGGGCGCTCCGAGAGTTCCTCGGGATGGTGACGTTTTATCACCGGTTCATCCGCCGGGCGGCCCACACCATGCGCCCGCTGTACGAGGCCTTCAGGGACAAGTCCCTTGGCCAGGCCATAGACTGGACGACTGAAAGGGAGGTCGCTTTCAACGCCACCAAAGCCGCCCTGAGCGAAGCCGCCATGTTGGCTCACCCGTCACACAGGGCCCCCATCGCCATCACCACCGACGCGTCTGACTACGCAGTGGGCGCGGTGCATGAACAATGGGTCGACGGCGCCTGGCAACCGCTCGCCTTTTTCAGTCGCCAGTTGACTCCCAGGGAGCGCAAGTACAGCGCTTTCGACAGAGAACTCCTTGGTCACCCTTCTGGCACCGCACCCGACCCCATCGCTGTTTCCCGTAGGTGGTGGGCCCGCGGGACGGAGAAGTGGAGGTGTTGCCCATGTTGCCTTTTCGAGCTGTGCCGGACCGGGCTCCGTGGCAAGCCTGGCCATCAGACGCTCGCCGACGAGTCCTCCTTCTGGGCCTGGCTCCAGAAGGGGACCCCGGGCTTCCTCCGGGCCGGGTATCCTCACTTCCTGTGTCATCTTTCATGACATCTTTTGAACCAATCTTAGTCTGGCCCCTTGCCTGAGACCAATTTGCCATGGGAGACCCTACCAGGAACACAAGGTTCCAGACAACACAGCCCCCAGGTTCGTCAGGGCACACAAACCTCTCTACCACGGTAAGGTGCTGGTTCTTCAGAGAAGAAAACAGTGCTTTGATAAAAAAAGATTATTCTTATACTCCTTTTAGTTGTGAAGATATACACATTAATTCTGGGCATGTCATTTTGGAGCCTGAGGCCTGAAAAATAGGCCAAGTGCTTAAGAGGTTAAAGGTGATTTGAAGTAAAAATCAAAAATGGGCTAATGTGTTTAGCTCACAATCGTTTTTTTTCTAAATTCCCCATGGAGTGATGACTGCAGTCATAGGACTAAGTGTTACAACATAAACAGGCTCTCAGTTGTTCCTGTGAAGCCACAGTGGAAACTTGCTTTGCCGCAGACGGCATGAAGGACATCTATGGGTGATGAAATCCTCAACATTTATTCAGTCAACATAAGAGACCATTTACTACTTTTTTACTTGTTTATAAAAGCATGTTTCTAACTTACTCGTAACCCTTTTGCATTTTTATCACTGTTTTCTCATTTGTGCTTTCCAAATACTGTCACTGCATCAGTAACTCAGGCAACAAGGTGTTGCAGCGGCACTAACTGTTGTTAGGATCCTGCTGTAGAATTGTCTATTCATCAAACAATCTCTTTTACTGTTTATAGGAGTAAATGGAAAACGGTACGTATCCCCCTTATTTTAACCTCACCATGTTTGTGAACATAGGCATCTACCGGTACCCAGCATTTGTCCTGTGTCTCCTCTTGTATGCTGTCATTATCTCTGCTAATCTTGTCATAATAGTGGTAATATCAAGAGAAAAAGTCTTACATGAGCCCATGTATATTTTTATTATGTGTCTTTCTATTAACTCTCTGTACGGTTCTGCTGGTTTCTTTTTCAGATTTTTGAGAGACCTTCTGTCTAATAGTCATTTGATCCCACGATCAGCTTGTTTAATTCAGATCTATGTCATATACACCTATGCATCCTATGAGCTCACCCTTTTAGCAATCATGGCTTATGACCGGTATGTTGCTGTTTGTCAACCTTTGCACTATCACAGCAAAATGACATCAAAGATGATCTCTAAGTTGGTTGCCCTTGCATTCATTTATCCAGTCTTTTCTATTGCAGCTTGTGTTTATTTGGCCGCAAGACTTCCATTGTGTGGCAATAAGATACCTAGGGTATTCTGTGCCAATTGGCCTGTTGTAAAATTGTCTTGTATCAGTACTGTGCTTAACAACCTTGTTGGCATGTTTGTGTCCACCAGCACTGTCTTTCTGCCCCTGGCTTTTGTCCTGTACACATATTTACGCATTTTTCTCACTTGTAGGAAACGCTCTAGAGAGTTCAAGGGCAAAGTCATACAAAGCTGTCTACCACACATTGTTACATTTGTGAATTATTCCATTACTGTGTTTTGTGATGTTGCTCTCAGCAGGACTAATCTGGAAGAAGTGAACCCATTTTTAGCAGTCATTTTGTCACTTGAGTTTGTTGTGATTCCGCCCATTTTGAATCCTCTTGTATATGGACTAAAGTTACCAGAAATAAGAAAATGTTTGTCACGTATATTTTCATGCTCTAACCCACCTAACAAATCACAGAAATAAGACAAGCCTCTTTTAAAAGTAAGAGGTACGTTTTTTTCTCATTACTTTTAAACCAGCTCCAAAAATGATGTGTGTCTTAGTAAAATGTCAGAAAACCTTGCATACTACATTGTTTTGATCTGTAAATTAAATCAAATTGTAGAAATGTATTTGAAATTTGATATTGAAGTCGTCATGTCTGTTGAACAATTAAAAACAATTCCATTGTAATTGCTGTTGTTAAGAATTTAAAAATAAAAACCCCAAGGTGGTTCAATATTTATGTTAATGGTTATATATTGTCTTTACATATTCATAGCATAGTTTATTTTGAAAGCTATATCATCATATATATTGAAGACTTCGGCACTATACCTTTTTCATGAGTTTGGCATGAGACTGTACAACTGCATGCAAATAACAAGAGGATGAGGGGATTACATAACAAAGTGAGCTGGCCTAATTAAGGTTTAGGTAGCAGAAATAAATGACTTTACTAATTGCATTAATCACTAATTAATACATACAATTATGCAGTATTTGTTATCCTTAACAATAGACAGAGCCACAAACTAATTTAAGATCCCAAAATAATGAAGGTTATGTTAATATTACTTTTTTTATGATAAACTATGTTCCACTCATGCTCAGTTTTCACCTTCTTTGCATCTGGTCATGGTTTTTGGCACTTAATATTGCAACAAACAAAAAAATTCATTTAAAACGATTTGCTATCTTTGAAGCATTTCCTTCCTTTGTTAAATGTTTTGTTCTTAAGTTATGACCTGTGTCTCTTCATTTAGTTGTTATCGTGGGTTCTGTTTGAGTTACACATCAAATGAACATGCTCCTGGGTCTCATAAATACAATTAAATGACAAAAAATCTACAATGTGTTGTTTGGGATCAGTTAACGCAATTCTTGGTATTTACAATTATAATTAATATCAATTACACTTTTAAGCTTAACTTTGGTAAAATTGGGTTGATAATCTATAGTTGCAGTATGTCAAAAGGCATTACAAATAAAAATATATAATAAAATATAATTATTCAAAATGTATGTATGATTTATTATATGACAGTGCATTGCAAAAAAAAAAATTATTTTAATGATCTACCGTAATTTAAATTAAAGTCATCTTGTATCGGACACCATCTTTGTATCATTGGTGGGGTTGGGTATCTTTTGGATTTGAACAATTCCTGTTCCGATTTAGTTTGTGCTTACTTCCTAAGAATTTCTTCTTAATTGATTTTCCTGGATAAATAAAGGTTCTACTACTACTACTACTACTTCAGTTATTATCGGTTCTTGATTTTGGATCTTTGAGATAAATATGTTTCATGAAAATGTTTACTCAGATTTGTATTCATATTCACAAATCACTTCATAAGTGTGTCAGTTTTTTAAGTGTACCATTTTATTTGCGTGCTGTTATTGAATAAAATGATTTACATTCCCCAGCCTTCTCTACTGTAGCTGATACACTGCAATCTGCCTGTGTGACACAGTCTGTTCAACATACAGTACTAAATAAATAAATAATGATTTAATATAAAAATAACTTTCCAGACCCTGTTTGATAAACAATTTACCAGTGGTGTAAATAACTAAGTAAATTATTACTTAAAGGGGACCTATTATGCAAAATGCACTTTTTGTCTTGTATACATGAATATGTGTCCCCGGTGTGTCAGGGAACTCACAAAGTGTCAGAAAACAAAACCCTCTCTCTTTTCCTCCGTACCCACATCTAAAAAAAGAAAAAGAAGCTCCTATAATGTCATTGGCGACATCTGGCCGACGTGACACATCCCAACCTATCGTCTAACAACAACCGATTATGACAGAGAAATGTTATCATGAAAGTTACGGTGCTTATTAAGCATTTTAAAACGTATGTGGTAACTTGCCAAAAGTGCTTTGGGGTTTTGAACATTCATCAGTATTATAATCTAAAAGAGAAATAGGAACGTTAGTTTTTACTTGAATGATCAAATAAAGTCAACATTGCACAGTCTTTACTGAGCTGTGTGGGGTTTGTTAAACTTTTAAAAGACATTTGAATGGTGATATAGGCTACACAGTGATAGATGTTAAGGACTAACGTTTATAATAAATACATTTGTATTTATTTTAAGATCTTTTCATCAATCATACATATTGGGATCATTTGTATTAATGTGGACCGGAGGGAGAGGGTGACGAGCATAAGTTTCACTTTCCTTTTTTATTTCAATTGCAACTTTGGTCATGAAGAATATGTTTCTCTGTTGTCCACATTCATAAAGCATAACACAACAGCATCAGAGCACGGTGCAGAGTCTCTAGATGAGTTTACAGTAGTCCGTCGTTCTTATTCTACATCATGTAGTCTGCTGTATAGAAAACTGTCGTTTCCCCACAGTGGCCAACCCAGTCTCATGGCATTTCGTGTTCACCAACACGATTTTTAATCTATTGATTCGTGTTCACCAACACGATTTTCCCCTTTTTTTCGTGTTGCACGGCACGATTTTAAAAGCAATGTATTTCTACTGGTAATGAGGCTCATGGAAGCACGGCATTCGTTTGTGTCGGCTGCCCTTAAAGGCAATGTGAGCGTCCTTTCTCATTGGATAACGGAGAATTGTACACCCGGAAGTAAGTATTCCCCTTACTGTCGATTGATTTTACAGTGATATCTGCACTACTCATCGACTAAAAAACACCAGATTATCCTTGTTAATTATACAACATTGATTGGTTTAAATTGTGTGCAATGCTTTTGTATTTTTCCCCTTCGATTCGGAGAAACAAACATTTTTTCGGAGTAAAGGATGGCAGAAGACACTACACTACCCCGAATCCCCAGCTATCGTTTGGACTACACCATGTGCTCTGTTTGACAAACCCCGTTTTTTTTCACCATTCATTCCAATGGCTGGCATCTATGTCACGTGATCTTCAAATTTCTCCCTGCATAAAAAAAAAACATGGCCGAACTTCGTTTTATTCTCGGTGGAAAATGCCTATTTAAAGTTAGTTTGGCCATTAAAATGCGTTTTGATGTAATTTGATGCGAGAAATATGAGTTGTTATTTCAGATTATGTGTGCAGTGGATGTACATGATCTTTAGTTTGCTAGTTATTACGAAGATTACTTCAGGAAATTGCGTCCATAGAACGTTTTCATTGTTACCAAGGTGGTTGCTAGGGACGCTGCTATCGATATTATTTCTGTTATGTTGTGTAACTGTTTAATGGTGTTATCTTTATTGCTACCCCCTTCCCCGTCAACGTATAGTGTTGGTCCACAGCGCAAACATATTAGTTTAACAACATTTGCATCTAAAAATAGCCTACGTTATTTTCCCCTGTGCAATTCCAGTCTCACATCTCACAGGACATCGTCATTAACAAATACCGGAAACCGAAAACATTTAAAAAAAATAAAACAATACTTTATTCCGAGTGTGCTTGCTTTTCTCTTTGAAAGTCATCACATAACGGCATTGTAATACACGGTTCGGCTGCATTAAATATTACACATCTGCCGTAGTTCTGTATTTATAGAGCCCGGATGAGAAGACTTCTAGACAAACAGGAGGAACTGAAAACGTGACGTGGATCATAAATATATCAGCCATTAAACAACATCTTACATTTCTTTTCACACAATATGTCTCCTTGCAGTATCAACACTAATTCGGCTGACTTTTATATTTGATCCAATTGGTAGATAGGCTGTATTTACACCATAAAGGTGCACAGCTGATATAAAGGGACACCTAGTGGTTAAAACATGTTATTGAATTTCATTATTTTTATTATTAGATATTAATAGGATGGGATCCCTATCAAGTATATTCATTACTCGTTATTCTCTACTAATAGTTAATTAAAGACTGTATATAATGACTATTTTGCACATCCCTTTCAAGATTTCAAGATGTTCTAAGGTTTATTGACATATCATATATGCCTACACAACTATGGTGTAGTTATGCATTGAATGAAAAACTTGTGTCGCAGGTTCCTCAATAGTGCATTACAAGACATCTATCAATATGTGTGCATACCTCCAGCAATGTTAACTATGTTGAAGCACTTATTTTAACTGATATTATAATGTATTATACTCTTATAAGATGTATGTAGATATTTAATCTCCGGCCTTGTCAGGTATTGAACAATCAATAAATAAAGAACACAGAATTGTTAAATATAAAACACAGAATGTGTGTGATTATACTAAATGATTTACAAATAAACACCACTGCATATTTACAGTACAACTGTTACACATGCTGATGTAACGCAAATGTTCCAACTTGGGATCAATAAAGTATATCTTATCTTAAGCTGATCGATGGCTACTGCCATATTTGCAAAATTTGCCTCTGAACCTTGACAAGTGCATGTTTCAGGCTTATCAATTAATGTAATGCATGGGCGTCGCAGCCATTATATGAGGGTCCCCCCCACTTTTTCAAATGATTAGTTTAGACCCCCCCACTTTTACCATGCGGAAAGTCCGTGAATCGGTCTATCCATTCGCCCACTCTGTAGAGCGCTGTGTCAGTGCTTCACTATCAAATCCATTCCACTTGCTTATTGAGAGAATGCCCAAACACTGCTGGCCCAGAGAAGGTGGAACCAGGCCTCAGCTACAGCAGCACAGCAGAGCAGAGCAGGTGGAACCAGGCCTCAGCGACAGCAGCACAGCAGAGCAGAGCAGGTGGAACCAGGCCTCAGCTACAGCAGCACAGCAGAGCAGAGCAGGTGGAACCAGGCCTCGTGTTAGTGTTTAGTGACACAACTTACTTTGTCAGAGGATGGATCGCAATGCCGGTGGCAGCGATATCACGATATTTATCACAATATTTTTTCATGTCGGTTATTATGGTTATTTTTCAAGTTACTTAACAGTACAACCACCTACAAGGTAACACAAACTAAAATAAAAAGGAGTAACAGACCAAAATACCATTTCAAGCTGGTTTTAATTCTGCAATGAATCCCTGAATGAACAATTCAACAGGAATTTTGATATGGCTTCCTCAGTGTTCAAGTAGGTAGGCCTACACCCTACAACAAAAGTTAACACTGGTTTCTTCACCAAGTAAAGTGCACTCTCTTGCTAAATAAAATAAAATATTCAAGGCACAGTTTCTCAGAATAAAAATTCACTTTCTGTTTTAGGTAGCACTAGCAGTGATGTAACATCAATAAACATGAAAAGGAGAGTAAAACATAACTAAGTAAAACATCAATGAGGAAAAGTAAGTGCCAAACAATTAAAATGTAAACTTTAGACTTGAAGTGCAATCAAAGACTTTAACATAAGCTTGGTTTTTACTAACCGTTATCAGTATTTAGTTACTTCGGCATCATTTTGAAACGTGCATTACAATTAAATCACGGTAAAATAGGTTAATTTTGTCGTAGTTGGTTTCCATCAGAGTATTTACATGGATATAAGCCCCGCCCCCTCTCCAGCGCGTCCTGTTTGAATGACAGGAGTAATCAGCTGACAGCCGCGGTGAAACTCCAGCGGTTAGGGTGAGAATATTCGCATTGCGTCCGTTGTGAACGCAGCATAACACAGTTCAGAAACCACTGTTCTGACGCTTTTAAAGCAACTTCGAGATTTTAATAATATCAGGGGCACGCAGGCCATGTTGGCCGTAGGACGTACAATTATTTTCGGGGCTTCACGGCCAGACCGGCCATCATGGCCGCCGTGAAAATCCTACCCTGGTGCACTATCACGATAGATATGATAGCTCTGAAAAGGCATATCGTGGAGACCTAATATCGTCTCGACGATATATATCGTCATATCGCCTACCCCTACGTCAGAGGTCCAACTCAGTGTCGTGTAGCCATGCCCGCATCTCTGGTCCTAAGTCGAAGAGGCTGGCTTCCGAGGGTGGTCTATATAAAGGGCAGGTGGTTATTATATGTTCGGCAGTCTGTTCGGGGTCACCGCACTCGCATGCAGAACTGTCTGCCAGGCCCCACTTCTTCATTGATGTTTTGAAGCGACCGACCCCAGTTCGTAGGCGATTTAGTGTGGTCCATTGCCGGCGTGGTAGGTCGTCTCCTCCTATGGCGCCATCTCCTGGGTCCCAGATGTAGCAATGGATGCGGGAGGGCCCGGCTAGCTCCCACTCCTGCTTCCAAGCAGCCGCCAACCATGCATCTCTGGAAAGGTCCTCAGAGGTGGAATTGAGAATCTCTTGTGCTACCTTGTTGAAGGGGACTTGAGCCTACTTAGGGGCGCTGCTCTCGTTGTCGTGTTATGCAGGATGTGCCAGTCGTGCTTTTGGGCTTTCCAAGCAGCAAACTCTGGGGCAGAGTCGGGACGCCAATAAGGAAGTGCCACAAACTGCAGTTCATCTATTGGCAGATAGGCGATGAATTTCCATAGACCCCCATGTTAAAATGTCCAACTTTACAGCAGAAATAAACATATTTCTACCCCTGGATGCAATACAAATTAATAGATTAGATTCCACCTTAATGATTATTAATTGTTGAGTGAATTGTTTTATTTTTTTTAAACTTTTTATTTTAGTTTTTTATCAACAAACAGCCAGACAGACAACGCAATAGCAGTTGGCAAACAAGTTAGTATGACAACAGTGTGATTTGAGTCCGACAGGATAAAAAACAAAGACAAAACAAAAAATAAATAAAACAAAACAAAAAATGGACTACGACAGGACAAAAACAAAAAAACAAAGTCAGAATCTAAAGGCTCTGAGTCTAAGTCCATTATTAATACCATAATGCAATTTAGAAATCAAATAATGTGTATAAATGGAACAAAAAGACCAAATATATCAAATAAAATAAAAACACAGCACTTGTTGGTCAGTCAGCCGTCCACTAATCACAGTTTAACACCGCAGGTGTACAGAGACATCCGGCATGTCCAGCTCCCGTATATACTTGTAGAAGGGGTTCCACATCTTGTGGAATTTCCCCAAGGAGCCCCTCAGTATGCACCTTATTTTCTCGAGTTTGGCTGAATTTAGGACTTCTTTTAACCAAGAGGTGTGTGAAGGGGATGTTGGAGACTTCCACATGAGCAATATCAGGCATCTGGCTAGTAAGGTAACAAAGGCTATGAAGGCTGTCTCCAGAGAAGAGAGTGGCCATGTGGGTGGGGTTACACCAAACAGTGCGGTCATAGCATTAGGAGCGACCGGTTTTCCAGTAATTTCTGACAGTGATCTAAAGATGTCAGTCCAATAAGAGTGTAAGACCGGACAAGACCAGAACATGTGTGCGTGACTCGCCGGTGCTTGGCTGCATCTGTCATAAGTTGGGTCCACTTCCTTATATATTTTAGAGAGCCTGAGCTTAGTGAAGTGTGTGCGATGTACTACTTTGCACTGAATCAGTCCATGTCTAGCACAAATAGAAGATTTGTGTACATTAGCAAGGGCTTTTTCCCAAAGTTCTTCTGAAATCTCCTCCCCAAGATCTGTTTCCCAAAGAGATTTAATGGAGTTCAGGGTAACCAAACGAAGAGAATAAATCTGAGTGTAAATACACGTCATCATTCCCTTCAGAGTAGGTAACGGCCTAAGGAGTGTGTCTAGCGGCGAATCAGTTGGGTGATTAGGAAACTGAGGAAATCTATTATTAACAAAACTGCGAATCTGTAGATACCTGAAGAAATGTTGCCTAGGTAGTGCAAATGTATCAGATAGCTGTTGGAAAGAGGCAAATGTGTTGTGAATATAAAGGTCTTTGAATGTTTTAACGCCTTGGTTAAACCAAATAGTAAATACGCCATCTACTAAGGATGGAGGAAAAACATGGTTTGCAGTTAAAGGGGCTAGTGTAGAGTATGTTTGGAGATCAAAGAAACGTCTGAACTGATCCCAAATGTTCAAGGTTGCTTTGACAATTCCATTTTTAGAGTAAGCAGAGGAGGGGGTCTTAATGAGAGAGTGAGCCAATGCTGAAAGAGATACTGGACTACAGGAAGCAGCCTCCATTTCAAGCCAAACAGGCTGACAGTGCTGTGAGTCAAACTGCAGCCAGGACTGTACTATTCTCAGATTTGTAGCCCAATAATAGAACCTCAAATTCGGCAGAGCAAGTCCACCCCGCGCCTTTGGTCTCTGTAAAAATTGCTTGCGTATCCTTGGGGTTTTCTTGTTCCAAATAAAGTTAGAAATAATAGTGTCAGTTTTACGAAAAAAAAGTTTGAGAGAGGAAAATGGGCACACATTGAAATAAATATAGACATTTGGGGAGTATATTCATCTTTATAGAGTTATTTCGGGCAACCAGAGACAGATTTAACACTGACCAGCGGTCGAAGTCTTCCTGTACGCGGGCAAAAGGGGGGCAAAATTAGCTTTATAAAGATCTTTAAATGTATCGGTCACCTGGATCCCGAGGTAAGTGAAGCTGTGTAGTGCAATTTTAAATGGTAGACTATGTAGAGGGAACTCACGCGCCGCTCTATTTAAAGGGAACAATTCGCTTTTACTTAAATTGAGTTTGTAACCGGATACAGCACCAAATGAGCTAAGGATAGAGAGAGCTGCAGGGACAGACACAGATAAATTAGAGACATAAAGAAGGAGGTAATCCGCGTAAAGAGAAGCTCTCTGTTCTACCCCATTTCTGAAAATACCTCTAATGTGTGGGTCACAACGAAGAGCGATGGAGAGGGGCTCAATAGCTAAGCCAAATAAGAGAGGGCTGAAGGGACAACCCTGCCTGGTGGAGCGGTGGAGAGGGAAATATTCAGAGTGCGTATTATTCGTTCTCACTGAAGCTAGGGGAGAGGAGTAGAATAGCTTCACCCATGAGGTAAAGTTCTTTCCAAAGCCAAATTTCTCCAAGGTGTGAAAAAGATACCTCCACTCCACACGATCAAATGCCTTTTCTGCAACTAAAGATATCACAGCTTCAGGTACAGAATTTGCGGAAGGCTGGTAGATTGTGTTAAAAAGTCGTCTTAAATAAAAAAATGAATGCCTATTTTTGATGAAGCCGGTTTGATCGGGAGAGATAATGGTTGGTAACACGGTTTCCAAACGTAAAGCGAGCATTTTAGACAGTAATTTAAAATCCACATTTAACAAGCTGATTGGGCATGATTGAGCATGCAAGGGGATCCTTATTCCTTTTTTAAATGAGGGCGATAGAGGCCTGATTAAGCGTTGGGGGTAGAGTGAATTGTTTTATAACGCGACCCTTTTATTTATATTAGGTCTTAAAGTGTTTGCATAAATTAGGGCGTGGTCACTTTGATGGACAGGTATGTGCCTCACTATCAGCTAACAACAACTTGTCCACTCTGCTACACGACAACGTTAGCTAGTTGTAGTTACTGTACTTGACCCTTTAACAATAATACATTTGATTTATATAGCACACTTTAAAGACAAACGTCATCTCAAGGTGCTTCACAAAGCTATGAGGAAAAATAAGTAAAAAAAGATATCTAAAGGAGCATATTGGATAAAATATGGCAATATAAAAAATAAAAGGTTAAGGCGAGACACGGCAGGCAAAAACATCGTTTTTCAAGTACTGGTCAATTTTGAGATTTTGTGCTATTTTGATTCCATAACATGTTTTCTTTCAGGCTTTTGGAAGGAAAACGTACAAAATACACATTTAAGTGTTTATTTTACTATAGTTTGTCTATTTGCGTCTGTAGATTTCTCCTAAATTCACCAAAAGTTAGCATTCTAACGTAACATAAAGTACCGCGACCGCTGTGTGCACCATGTCAACAGAGATATCGTTGGAAAGCTCCGTCTCTCCTGCACAATCTCATCGGATCCAAATATGGTCATTTCCTTTGTATCAGCAACCAATCGTGAAAGCACAAAGGGGTCTTAAACCAAGAAACGAAATCTCATTGGCTGGTGTCAATTTCTGACAACGTGATTCGTTCAGATGCGTCACGTGGTGTGCTAAAACACTTCCTGTTTAGCTTTCCGCTAGAAATTGAAATCTCAAAATCGCAAAAGAACGGCGAAAAAAACGTTCACAGAGAAGACGACAACAATTGTCTCTTGCACGAAGCAAGGTTATACAAAAAACAAATGACCCCGAACATGAAATACCTTCACGGAGTGCGTCGATGCGCGAGCTGTCATCCAGAGAACAGGAGGGTTTAGCTAGCGCCTCACTGCAATCTTTAAAGGTCCTTTTCTCAAAATGAGTTTTTTCTCCTACTCTGAGTTCGAAATTTCAACTTCAGAAGCACGTACATACACCAAACCTTTCAGTTATATTCCTATCAATATTATGAAGGCTTTTACAGAAGGGTTTGTTCATATATAATTCATAGCCTGAATTATACAACATTGTATACCTAAAAACATGGCGAAAATGGATATTTTAGGGCTGTTGACAGTATTTTCTGATTTATTGAGTGATAAAAAGAGATATCCAATATCCCTTCTGTAAAAGCCTTAGATACTAATATGACTACAATATGAAACAATAATTTTGAACCTGGCTTTATCCAAAGTTCAGATTTTGATTCCTGAAATGTGTTAAAATATGTGCATATTTAATGAGATAATGGCTAATTTGCATATTTAAACATGCTATTTCAGAAAACTTGTAATACAAAAGACAATTGCCTTATTGTAAGACATTAACTGGAGAAATTTCTAGCTGATACCTTTAAGTTAAAAAAATTACCCTATTCACCTGGGGTGTCTCGCCTTAAGAGCATAAAAGGTTTAAAAATAAATAAAGTAAAGGACAGTCAGTAAAATGCGGTGTGGAACAGGTGGTCTTGAGATGGTCTTTAGCCGTGTTCGTGGTGATTGTGCCTTTTAGAGAATGTTGTTACAAATACCAGATAATTAAAATGTCGTGCTGTATGGTTGAATGTACTAACAGAACTTCCAAGAATTCTAAAATAATAATATTATACATGTTAACCCCCGTTAGCAGGTGTTTGTGTGCTTGTTAGCTTAGCTTGTTATATAGCTTATTAGCCAGCTAAGGACGTAACCCTTTATACATGTATACATGTAACAGATGTAAATATGCAGTGGGGTTTATTTAATTTAATTTTGTATAATCACACAAATTCTGTGTTTTATATTATTTTAATATGTGTTCTTCATTCTATTGAATGTTAAATACTTTGCAAGGTCGGAGATCAGTGGGCGGAACCTCTGAAGTGTGGCCGCTGTGCTCAGGAGTTTATTGTTGTGAGGACTTTCCCCCTTATATATTGTGTCCCTCACATTTCCCATAAGAAATGTTACCATAGTACTTGTACCATAGTACCATAGTATATTTCCCATGGTACATGTACCATGGTATTTTTGACAGAGTGTACAGGCACAAACCATGGTATGTACCATGGTACATTACTATATGTGCTATGGAACAAATACCATGGTACTATAAAATATACCATGGTACTATCTGTCAAAAAATACTGTGGTACATGTACCGTGGTAAATATACCATGGTACTATGGTACAATTTCATATGGCTGTTGGAGGGCTTGATACTGTTTACCTGGTGTTTACATTAGCAAGCATGTTAACACTCAGAGCTAACCATGGAGCTACCGCTGTAGAGAGCTCTCTACTGGAGAGAATATGTGTAACATAATGTCCTTGTGGTAAACCCTGCGAGAGAGAAAGGTCCATACTATTTCAGAAATAAAGCTTGAAGTGGTTAGGAGCATAACATGGCATTTAATCACCGCAGCGTTTAGCTGAGCTTCTCCCCGTAGAAATCTCTAGCAGGGGAAAGCTGCGTGATGCTACAAAGGGGCGTGCAGCAGCAGCCTTGGTTTTAAAGGGGACCTATCACGCAAAATGCACTTTTTGATGTCTTTTATACACAAATATGTGTCCCCGGTGTGTCAGGGAACTCACGCAGCGTCAGAAAATAAAACCCTCTCTTTTTTCCTCCGTACCCAAATCTCTGAAAACGGGGCTACAACGGAGCTGATCCAGATTTGCGTCCGATATGACATAATATCGGAAATGTAGGCTGGCTTTACACCAACGGCCCTATCAGTCACGTTGCTATCAGAAACAATGCCCGACTGTTTTGGACGTAATATGGTCGGTGCATGTTTACATTAGAATCGTTAACACTCAGAGCTAACCTGTACTGTAGAGCAGGGTTGCCAACTCTGACACACGCTTTCACTCTCAATCTCACGCTCTCACGCTGCCTAAACTATTCTCACGCCAAAAACGAGATGAACCGGCGATCATTTTTGGTTGGTTACTTATTTACAATGTTGAGTTGACAGCTGCTCAAGCTGTCGATCCTCTCCCTCCCCATCCCCACCACTCTTCACAACGTTAACAGACAGCAGAGCAGTGGGAGCCGGTTGGTCAATCCCCGACCTGTATTGCACATGCGCAGATCCAGTAGAAATGATAAAAAATAAAAGTCTGCTGCTTATTACTAGGCCAAAATAGAGTCAAAGAGTATATGGCAAGGCAAGGCAAGGCAAGTTTATTTATATAGCACTTTTCAACACAAGGCAATACAAAGTGCTTTACAAAAAATGAAAGACATTAAGAAAATGGCATTTAAAATCAGTCATTAAAAAGAAAAGCTAATCAAATAAACATTAAAAGAAAAAATACATGGATAAAAGTTACAGTGCAGTCTAAGATATGAATAGTTCAATTAAAAGCAGCGACAAAAAGAAAAGTCTTCAGCCTGGATTTAAAAGTAGTCAGGGTTGCAGCGGACCTGCAGGTTTCTGGGAGTTTGTTCCAGATATTTGGAGCATAATAACTTAACGCTGCTTTACCATGTTTAGTTCTGACTCTGGGGACAGAAAGCTGACCAGTCCCTGAAGACCTGAGAGATCTCGATGGTTCATAATTTAGCAGTAGATCAGAAATGTATTTTGGGGCTAAACCATTCAAAGCTTTATAAACCAACAGCAGTATTTTGAAATCTATTCTTTGACACACAGGAAGCCAGTGTAAAGACTTCAGAACAGGAGTGATGTGATCCACTTTCTTAGTGTTAGTGAGGACTCGAGCAGCGGCGTTCTGAATCAGCTGCAGCTTCCTAATAGATTTTTTAGTGAGACCTGTGAAGACACCATTGCAGTAGTCGAGTCTACTGAAGATAAAAGCATGGACAAGTTTTTCCAAATCCTGCTGTGACATTAGTCTTTTAATCCTAGATATGTTCTTTAGGTGATAGTAGGCTGATTTAGTAACTGTTTTAATGTGACTGTTGAAACTCAGGTCAGAGTCCATGACTACACCTAGATTTCTGGCTTTATCTGTTGTTTTGAACATTGCAGACTGAAGCTCAGCGCTAACTTTTATACGTTCTGCCTTGGCTCCAAAAACCATTACCTCAGTTTTATCTTTGTTTAATTGGAGAAAGTTCTGACACATCCAGTCATTGATTTGTTCAATGCACTTACTCAGTGTTTGAATTGGAGCATAGTCTCCTGGTGAAACTGTTACGTAAATTTGTGTGTCATCTGCATAGCTATGGTAACTTATTTTGTTGTTTTTCATTATCTGAGCCATTGGTAGCATGTAGATGTTAAAGACAAGAGGCCCCAAGATGGAGCCTTGAGGAACCCCACATGTCATATTTGTCAACTCAGATGTGTATTTACCTATAGAAACAAAGTTGTTTCTGTCCTTTAAGTAGGATTCAAACCAATTTAGGACTGTTTCCGAAAGTCCCACCCAGTTTTCCAGTCGGTCTAGTAATATGCTGTGGTCAACAGTGTCAAACGCAGCACTGAGATCTAATAATACTAACACTGAAGTTCTGCCACTGTCTGTGTTTAAGTGGATGTCATTAAAGACCTTTACAAGAGCAGTCTCAGTGCTGTGGTTTGGACGAAAGCCTGACTGGAACACATCGAAACAGTTATTTAAATGCAAAAAATTACTCAACTGTTGAAAAACAACTTTTTCAATTATTTTACCTAGAAATGGGAGGTTTGATATGGGCCTATAATTGTTCATTACTGTAGCATCTAGATTATTCTTTTTAAAGAGCGGTTTAATGACTACAGTTTTCAGGGCCTGTGGAAAAATACCTGAGTGAAGAGATTTGTTTACTATATGAAGTAGATCTGAGGCCATGCAAGGCAAAACATCTTTGAAAAATCCCGTTGGAATAATATCAAGGCAGCAGGAGGAGGATTTCAGAAGTTGTATAATGTCCTCTAGGTTTTTATCATTAATCTGATGGAATTGTGTCATGGTGTTTGAATTGATGTTAAGTGGACACAGAGACAACACATTTGCTGTTCCTGATGCAGAGGCACTGAATGCTTGTCTGATTTTCTGAATTTTGTCAGTGAAAAAGGAGGCAAAATCATTGCACGCCCTGGTGGATAGAAATTCAGAGGCTACTGACACTGGGGGGTTAGTTAGTCTGTCGACGGTAGCAAACAAGGCACGTGCGTTGTTTTTTGTTTTTGGTAATGATGTCAGAGAAGAACGATTGTCGTGCGTTTTTCAATTCCAAATTATAAATGCCAAGTCTCTCTTTATAGATTTCAAAGTGAACCTGGAGATTTGTTTTTCGCCACCTACGTTCAGCCTTTCGACACTCTCTTTTTTCTGCTTTCACGGTCATGGCCTTTCTCCATGGAGATATTTTCTTGCCAGACACTTCCTTTACCTTAGTTGGAGCAATGGTATCTATAATATTTTTAATTTTTGAATTAAAATGATCTACTAGCTCATTTACTGAGATGTTAGCAGGGGCAAGTGTGGAAGAAAAATCTGAGTAAACATTTCCCTAGTATTTTCAGTTAAATATCGCTTTGTGGTTACCTCTTTTTGAACAATTTTGTGAACAGAAATAGAGCTCTCAAAGAAAACACAGGAATGATCAGAGAGCGCAACATCAGTCACCACAACCTCAGAGATATTCAGACCCTTTGAGATAATTAAGTCCAGAGTGTGCCCCTTATTGTGCGTGGGCTCCGTCACATGCTGAGTCAGTCCATAGCTATCAAGAACACAAAACAGTTCTTTTGCCCCTCTGTCCTGAGGGTTGTCAACATGGATGTTAAAATCACCAACAATGACTAAACGGTCAAAGTCAATACACACTATAGACAGCAGTTCAGTAAAGTCATCATAAAAGCTTGCACAGTATTTTGGTGGTCTATAGATATTTAGGAACAGAGCTCGAGAGTAGCATTTCAGCTGAAGGGCCACATATTCAAAAGAAGCAAAGTTCCCATAAGATGTCTTCCTGCATTGAAGAGAATCATTGAATAGAATAGCAACTCCACCCACTTTCTTATGCATTCTTTGCTGACTCATAAAACTAAAGTTGAGAGGGGTTGATTCGATAAGAACAGCTGCACTGTTATTTTGTTCAATCCAAGTTTCTGTTAAAAACATAAAATCGAGATTGTGCTCAGTGATAAAATCATTGATTTAAAATGTTTTTCCTGCCAAAGACCTGACATTTAATAAAGCTAGTTTAAGTTTGTTAAACACACTATCAGTCATGTTTTTTGTAACAAGCAGTGGCTGACATGGAATCACTGCTAAATTAGATAAACTCACACAAACGTTTGAGCGCTTCCTGTATCTAAGATGATTCACCGCTCTTAATCTATTACCTATCAACACAGATATCGGCAAAGTTATAGGCAGGCAGGGCCCCAGCATGTCCTGGAAAGAGTTGAGAGTGCCATACGCCCTTGAGCCTGGACCCAGCACATATCAGTAAGAGATTGTTGCATTTTGTACACACACATCCTTATCAGGCTTCGGAGACTGCAGATGCTTTCTTGAAGGGAGGGGCGGTGGTTGACGTAGGCACGGTGATGGAGACGGGGGAGATGGTGCGGGGGTAGAAGACATGCTGCCAGGGGGGGGAGGTGGTTGACGTAGGCATGGTGATGAAGACGGGGAGATGGTGCACGTCTCCGCGGTGGGCGTCGTTGAGGAGCGGGGGTAAAGGACATGCTGCAACCCTGCGTATCGCCTTAGTTTGGTGTTTGGACTCCATGAAGGAATCGGTGCCAACCCTCTGTATCGCCTTCATGTGTTCAGGGGGGGGGGGGGGGGGGGTGACGGGCAGTGGAGACTCCTCCATGTGTCTCCCATAATCAGAACATTCCTCAGGCGGGTGCAGTGATAATTCTTCAGGGTTTTCTGCGTGATCTGTTGTGTCTTTCTCCTGTTTTGATTCCTCTTGCCGCTTGTCCTTGGCAGAGGGAACAGATTGATGACGCAGGCGGGTGAAAATGTTAGAGATAAACAATTTCACTCCTGACTTGTTCAGGCAAACTCCATTTGCCTTGAAAAGATGTCTGCGATCCCAGAAAAAGTTAAAATTGTCAATAAAATAGACAGAATGGTCAGTACAGGCATTGGAAAGCCAGGTTTTCAGTGCAAACAATCTGCTGAATCTCTCCACTCCTCTTCTGACTGGCGGTAGAGGGCCACTGATGAACACCTCCGCATTTAGAGAGCTGACAGTTTCCAACAAACATTTAAAGTCTTCTTTCAGCACTTCTGACTCTTGTTTCACAACATCATTTGTTCCAATGTGTAGTACCACATTCTTCACAGTTGGATGTTCAGCCCCAATATGCAGGATCTTCTCAGCCAAGTCAGAGACCACATCCTTGGGAAAACAGAGTACTTTGGTGTTGTTCTTATTACACAGACCTTTTACATCTCTTACAGCAGAGTCACCCACAATCAGAGTTTCAGGCCCAGTCGTTAGCTTTCCCTCTAGCCTTTTACTTTTGGAGTAGCTATTGTTCCTTACCCTGCTGTGTGAAGAGGACAGGTTATCCAGGTCATCAGAAAGAGATCTCCGGTTCTCGGTCAGCGGAGCGTATCTGTTCTGGATTGGCACACTTGGTGGTTTACGAGGATTGTTTGTAATGCTCCCTTTAGCAGCTGTCCACTGCGGCTTCCTAGTAGGAACTGGGGTTGAAGAGGCGCTCTTCCTGGGTGATAACAATGCAGGCCAGCCGGTCGCATCACAGATTTCAGAGCGCTGGGCTCTGCCTGTTATCCGTCCTCCCAAATCCCATGGAAATGATTTACTCTTCGGCTTTGCACCCAGAGAGTTCCAGGGAGGACTACCACTTGTAGATTTATTACCCAGTACACAGCCCTCCTGTTCCTTGGAATCCTTGTAGCTGCTAACTAGCTGTGAGTTAGCATACCCTTCTCCATTATTTTGCAACACTGGTAAATTGGTGTCATTCCCACGACATAGTCCATTCACTTCCACGTTAACTTCCAACCGTTGCATTTTCATTTCCAACACATCGATCTTCTGTATAAGTTTGTGGAAGTCATCTGTAGAGAACAGAGGCATTTTGCTAGCAACTAGCATGCAGTAGCCTACCAGGCTTTAGCTGTTGCTAGGCCACGCTACTGTAAGACTGAAGTCGTCGTAAAAATGTTGAAATATGGCTGAAACCCTCCGTCTATTTACGAAGATGAACTGTCCCAGTGATAAGTTAATGTCCAGGAGCCGCTGCTCGAAGTTTTCAGAAAATAAGAATAGGAAAATCAGCATAAAAAGTAAGCAGAGGCAGGAGCAAGCAGAAAAGCGTCTGCACTGTAAGAAAGATAAGAGCTGTATATGAGAGTGAGAGTGTGTTAATTAATATATTTGGCCGTTTGGAGTAAGTCTGTAGATTTGTGTGTGTGTATTTCATGTATAGGCCTCTCACTATAATTATAATTTTGTTGGATACATTTTCCCGGAAATTATGGCGATAAACGATAATATTGTTGGCACCGTTGTATGACCATTTTAGACCACTGACATAATGATAATATATAATAATAATTCAAGTACATCCTTTCAAACTGCTTGTCACATCCTCATGAAAATGGAAATCTATCGAGTTCATTTTTATTTATTGTACGATAAGTCAATTAATTGCTTATCACGTCAGGCCTATGCACACAATAAAACAGTGGAAACAAACATGTGTTTGACTTTCATTAGTGAATGAAACTGTGTGCCCTTTATAGTCTGTGTCCAATATTGTGTATTTGTATATTTGTATACATGCCGTCACGGTAACCCATCCTATACAATTAACCATTGTTGTTCTCTACCGTCCACCAGGCGCCTTGGGGGACTTCTTGGAGGAATTAGATAATCTCCTCTCACACATCCCTGAAACTGGCCCTCCGGCTGTACTTCTCGGAGACTTCAACCTCCAGACAGGGAAGATAGACAAACTAACATCTCTGTTAACCACCTTCGCTTTCTCATTGTCTCCATCCCCACCAACTCATAAAGCTGGCAATGTCCTTGATCTCATATTCTCAAGGAACTGCACTACTTCTAACCTCTCTGTAAACCCGCTCCACACATCCGATCACTTCTTCCTTTCATTCTCTCTACCCCTTTCCAAACATAACAAACTAATCTCTTCTCATCCTGCACCTGTCCGCCGTAACCTTCGTTCCCTCTCCCCCTCTACCTTTGCCTCATCGGTGCTCTCAGCCCTCCCTTCCTCTGACTCGTTCCAACTCCTACCTCCAAACTCTGCTGCAGAAACTCTCCTCTCTACTCTCTCATCCTCTCTGGACTCTCTCTGTCCTCTCACATCTCGGCAGGCTCGTCAGTCTCCTCCTGCTCCCTGGCTAAATGACGCACTGCGTGCTAATAGAACCGTCCTTCGGGCAGCAGAGCGGAAACGGTGGAAATCCAAACACTGTGACGACCTCCTAACCTATCAGGCTCTCCTCTCCTCTTTCTCTGCTTCGATCTCTCAGGCAAAGAGCACTTTCTTTCAAGATAAGATCCAATCTTCTTATTCCAATCCCAAAAAACTATTTTCCATCTTCTCCACCCTCTTGGACCCTCCCAAAGCCCCTCCCCCCTCCTCACTTCTGTCAAGCGACTTTGTTAACCATTTTGAAAAAAAGGTTGATGATATTCGCTCTTCTTTTTCTGACTCACCTTTACTCACCGCTGGGTCACCAGACCCTCCTTTCACCCACACACTAACCTCCTTTTACCCTCTCTCTCCAAGTGAGGTTCTTACCCTCATTACCTCTGCCCGCCCTACCACCTGTCCTCTGGACCCTATCCCTTCAAACCTCCTTCAGACTATCGCTCCTGATATTCTACCGTTTCTCACCCATTTCATCAACACTTCTCTAACTTCTGGTCACTTTCCAAACAGTCTCAAGGAGGCAAGAGTAAACCCTCTCCTAAAGAAACCCACTCTCAACCCGTCTGATGTTATAAACTACAGGCCTGTCTCTCTCCTCCCGTTCCTGTCTAAAACACTTGAACGCGCAGTCTTTAAACAACTCTCCTGTTATCTCCATCAGAACAACCTTCTGGATCCGCACCAGTCTGGTTTCAAGGCAGGTCACTCCACAGAAACTGCTCTCATTGCTGTCACTGAGGAACTGCACACTGCCAAAGCAGCATCCCTCTCCTCTGTCATCATCCTGTTGGACCTGTCAGCTGCATTCGACACGGTGAACCATCAGATCCTCCTTCGCACTCTCCAAGAACTTGGAGTTTCAGGCTCTGCACTTTCCCTCCTCACCTCATACCTCAAAGACCGTACCTACAGGGTAACTTGGAGAGGGTCCGAGTCCGACCCTTGTCAATTAACGACTTGATAGATTTAAACCCTGCACACTGAGCTCTGATTGGTCAGCAGGCGGTGCTTTCACTGAGTTGATCTCTTATCTGGAACATAACCTGCTCCGGTGCAATGCGTCTTATGTGCAAATCCGCGCCAGAGTTTCCCCGCTGCGAGGCTCTGGCGCTAACAGTTCACAAGCGTGCTCCACTAGCATTTTTTTTAACATGAGTGACGACTCGGGGGGCCTCATCACAGAATGTCGTTGGCCAGGGGCAGCCCTGCCTGAAGTTACCTCGCTAACCGCAAATCCTGCTACGTAGTACAGGCCACTATTCTTTTTGAGTATAACATTTATAATTTGTGGACAATAAACTTTTGTTATTTCCCCCGATCCTTCTCCTTCCATCCTTTTTAAACTGTGTGCGAGCCGAGGTGCTCACATGCCCCATTCACACCAACGGGGTTCCAGGGCCGGTTCGGAGAGCCTGATAAGCACCGGTTTTTCCTGTTCACAACGCAGCGAAGCCGACTCTTTTCCCCGAAGACCGGTTCTTACCAAGCTCCAAAAAAAAATCGGTCTAGAAGCAAGAACCGCATACGTCACGCTTACGTCGGAGGCGGGGGTAGGGGCGGGATCAACCTGAGCAATAACAGTTGATGGCGAGTACGGCAAATACAACTTGTAACAAGCAGTAGCGCTGAGCAAAGTGACTAGAACGCAAAACACACTTTATAAAGTCAGGCAACACTAACCAGGCTTCGTGTGATTCTGTTCATTTGTACCTTACTTTGACCATCCGTTCGCTGTCACTGATCATTGTGGAGAGCAGGCAGACGTTTTGTTTTGTATTATAGCAGCTATCGGATGGAATCAATACATGGGCTGCACAGGTTGTCATGTCCGACTATCACAAGTAGAATCATAATAAAAATACGCCGGTAAAATGTGCCTGTAGAAAACGGTTTATGCCACAATAGGATAGCAACAAGTAGTCAAGATAGTCAGTTTAGCTTCGGTTGCTATGCTAACATCACCCATTTTATAACAGAGAAACTTTCATAACAGCATTGTGATGCCAAACAGCGTCAATTCATACTGACACACATTCACTTATGGGGATGGGGGATATTTATCAGCTGCTTGTGTGACAGTCAGACAGTGAATACTTTACAGTGGCCGCTGCCATGAGTTAACGGGAGAATAAACTCCAGTGGACGAGCAGCACTGCAGCGGTCGGTAAATGCCGCTGAAACACATTAATAAACAATGAACCACGGCACTCTGGAGAAAAGTATAAGGGTTGAGAAGTAGTTATTTAATTTAATCTGGCTTCGTATGATTAAAAGTAGCACGACCATCGACCCGACGCAGTCCCCCATTGTTGTTGTTGTGAGCGGCGTCGGGGAGAAAATCAGCGACGTAAACGGTGACGTCATGACGCAGCCGCGGCAGCACCAGTCGGGCTCTGGGCGGTGTGAACAAAAGGGGGCTGAAAAGAAAAAACGGTTCCGAACCAGAAGAGCGCTAGCACGGAGCTAGAACGGGAACCGCGTTGGTGGGAAAGGGACAACAGTCTTCTAATCCATGCAATCCATTCAACCTCTCTGTCCTCTGCAGATTGTGTGATAGACTAAAATCTGTTAGTGAAACATTCAATATCACTTAAGTCTCAATATTTTTGCTACTTGCCAGATAGTTTGCTAACAGAATAAGCTCATTATGTTAATTGAAAACATTACCCTGTTGTCATCACATTTCATTCAAAACCTTTAAAACATATTTCCAAGGAGACTAATTGACCTTCATTACAGGTAACCTTTAGTTTGTGTGAAGGATGAAATAAATAGGTATTCAGTAATTCATAGAACCACATTGTTTTTCTTTTTTAGTTATTATTTCTTTTAGCCAAAAGTCCACAGTAATATATTTGCATATTTGATCCCACCGTTGGTCGCCTCAACAGCCCAGTGATTGGCCGGTTGCATTCTCAAGGCTGTTTTTGTTTTGACAAAACAGATAAAGCGTTTGGTGCCGCCACATTTAACTGTCACTTCTTTTGGCCACACAGCCTTGGATACTCAGCTCTCTGCAAACTACTGGTAACTGTGTCGTTTGGATTTAATTCTAAATGTATGTGGTGAAATGGGTTTGAGAAATCAAGACAAATTGAAGATGTTTGAAAATGTTTCTTCTGCCACAGTGTTTACTCTTTCAGGTTTGTATTTTACATTTGAAGAAAGAATGACCCTCTTCTGCTTGACTTTACTGTGGTATCTTATGATCATTTTGGGAAATGTTGCTCTTATTGTTGCTATTATTATGGATAAAAACCTGCATGAGCCTATGTATATATTTGTGTGTAATCTCTGCATTAGTGCTCTGTATGGAACTGTCGGGTTTTACCCAAAGTTTCTTCTGGATCTTCTGTCATCTCATGTCATTTCCTATGCTGGTTGCATGCTTCAAGGTTATGTGATACACTCCTCATCTTGCTGTGATTTTTCTATCTTAGCTTTGATGGCATATGACAGATATGTGGCAATATGTCGACCGCTAGTTTACCATTCAGTTATGACCAGACAGAGAGTCTCACTCTTTGTTGTTTTATCTTGGTTTTTTCCTCTTTTCCTTATGTTCATGAACTCAGCATCCTTATTAGGAATACGTTTATGTGGATCACTCATAAAAAGGATCTATTGTGTCAACTGGATGATAGTTACTCTTGCTTGCTCGCCTCCTAAAGCAAATTCTGCAATCGCATATTTTAACATTTTATTCTATTTTGCACATTTCGTGTTTATTGTTTGGTCTTACATGTATTTGATAAGAACGTGCGTATCCTCCAGAAAATGGGGGAAGTTTATACAGACATGCTTGCCACATTTGATCTCTCTAATCATTTTTAGCACAGCTGTGCTTTTAGATGTAATGTACATGAGATTTGGGAAGGTTGACTTCTCTCAAAACTTCTATAATTTCATGGCAATACAATTTCTGCTTGTTCCTCCATTTGTGAATCCATTTATATATGGTTTCCCACTGACCAAGGTTCGCAACAACATCTTGAAGTTAATTTGTTTTAAAAAGAGAGATGCAAAGTGTCATGTCATGACTTTTCATATCAGAGGCAAGCCGTCAAACTGAGATATAATACATTGAAAATAAATGAATGCATTGTTTTGATTTAAAAATGAAATGATTGTGAGTCTACATTTATTTGTGAAATGTGTATGTTACAAATTATTAGTTGACGAGGTAGATTATTGTTGATGTAGCATAACAGGACTGCTACTGCACGTTGACACAGAAAGTACCTTTTATTCCTCTCACATGATGTATGTATCCCCTTTAAATTGTTTGTTTATAACACATTCTTATTATAATTATTATTCAGCAATCACTTTTGCCATGATGACTGGATGGTTCATTTTACAATTGATTTGTAAATGTTATTTTTAAGGATCTGATGTTAAGGACAACATTTATCTGTTGAATGATTATTAATGTTACTAATATTTATTGTAATGTGTATGAGCTTTTTCTTCTGTAAAAAGTCATATTATCCAATAAACTGCATGAAACCAAATGATCTGCAGTTGTTTTGTTTGTAATGTAAATCATATAAGCTGGGTATTACTTCATCTTAGTAAGCATACTTTAAAAAAAAAAAAAATGAATCTCTGTAAAGATGAAAGAGCAGGAGATATACTAAAATATAAAATGTAAAATCGAGTTACTTGCATATTAATGTTTTTCATTCCACCTTATATTTTATATGCATCAGTGTTCTTAATCATTTAAATAATTTGACTCTTACAATAATTTTAAAGAATCTTGGGTTCGCAGATGACAAAACTATAACCAATGCTTAGAAAACTTGTTGTGGTAAAAGTCAACCATAAAATGCGTTGTTTAATATCATTTATAAGAAAATCACCTACACAATTTCGAATATACAGTTCATACCTTAATTTAATCCCAGTAAAACATGTACAGTAACACTGATTACCCAAATATTACACGTCATATTTATCAGGAGACAATAATTGGAATAAGATTTGAGAAATAAAAATGTTTTCTGTGTTATGCAGGCAACACAGAGGTGTTACAGCAGGGGTGTCAAACTCAATTTAATCGCGGGCCACATCAGCATTAAGGTTGCACTCAAAGGGCCGGTTGTAACTTTAAGAATATATAAATATACATATATATATACAATACTTTTTACATTACATTATTGCCTCTGCATTGGATTATTATTGGATAGGGTAATAACTTCATAATTAATTACATCTGAGAGCAGAAGTCTAGGGCAAAGAATTGCAAAGAATGGCAAAGAATTGCAAGTCTCTTCAGTGCGCATGTCACAAAATGATATGCATTGTGGGACATGTCGATTATGGACATCGTGCTTCTGTAAAGTGACATGAAACCGTGTAATAAACGTATTCTATTTTTTGCATAGCTCTTGCGGGACAAATAAAATGAAGTTGGGGGCCAGATTTGAGTTTGACACCCCTGTGTTACAGAATGGAGGTTTAAGGGGGCTAAATCTACAGCACATATTCACTTTCCATTTATGGAGAATGTGCTTGTTAGCAGTGGTGCAAAGTAACTAAGTACATTTACTCAAGTACTATACTTAAGCAAAATGTTTAGCTACTTTAACTTTACTTGAGTATTTCTATGTGTTGCTACTTTGTACTTTTACCCCACTACATTTATGTAATACCTTTTCAATCAGGAGAGACGTGATGTATGGAATACCCGTTTATTATCGGTCACATTATATAAATGAAACATAATGATGACAGTTTATAACAAGTGAATGAAATGGTGTTTGGCGATTAGGCCCAGGTTTTGTAGGATATCATTCGGGAAGGGAATGAACCGTTTCCGATGAACCCCCTCGGGTCTAGACACTGGTGGTGGTGATAAGTGGTTAGGTCCGGCTGGAAGGGAGAAGGTTAAGCTTGGTCCTGAGTTGGAAGCAGGAGGCGAAGGGGTGGAGGAGGGTTGCGCATTGACACCTGGAAGACAGCTGATAGAAAAGGGGAGAGCATATATAGAGGGATTAACAGGTGCGATGATTAGGCTTGTGAATGGAGGGAAGTGATAGGTTAGCTAAGGAGTGGCACTCCCTGTCATCTAGTGAGGGGAGCGAGTATTGCCATGACGTGCAATACGGAGTGATAGGTCTTCCTGCCTGAACTTGCGCTAAGCTTCATTAGTTACTTTGCAACTTTGGTTTGATAATGTGAAATATAATCAAGTCTTGAATCAGTAAATTCACAAGCAACCCTGCTTTATACAACGTTATTAAAACTAGCTGCACCTTTACCAGCTTTGATAACACTTTAATGCATCAATAATAATAATAATATTTAAAAAAAACATAATATATATTATTCTGAAATTGATCCGCATAATGACTACTTCTAATTTTGGTACTTTTAATATGTTTGGAAGGCAATACTTTTCTAAGTTTACTTGAGTAACATTTTGATTGCAGGACCTTGACTTGTAACAGAGTATTCCTACACTCTGGTACTTTTACTTTTACTCAAGTACAAGATCTGAGTAATTTGTTCACGACTGCTTGTTAGCAACATACACAGTTTATGGTTAGCAACTGTATGAGACTGGAGCTGTGTGTCAATATTGCAAACGGATGGGGACGGGAAAAAGCCCATAAAATGTATTTAGCATTAAAATAATAAACTTTTCCTTCATATTCACCGACAAAAATCAAAAGGATGTTGGGGTACACTGCAGGATCTAGGTCACAGGGGTCAAACTTTAGGCTAGTGCCACCTCATTTGATGCCCGTCATCATTTTCATTATTATAAATTATATTAAAAAGTATGGGATCCAAATCTACACGTCCCACAATGCATCTCTATGTTACATGCGCACTGAAGCGTCCCAAGCTCAGTTTTTAGCAGTGGGACTTGTTTCCTTTTTTTTTTCATTCTTTTTTTTTTTGCATTGCTCATACAGCAAGCAGAAAGACATAGGAAAGCTCATTCAGATCATTGATTGGCTGGTTTGAATTCCCAGCTCATGTGAAGTTGTA
This sequence comes from Harpagifer antarcticus, assembly GCA_902827135.1. Lineage (NCBI taxonomy): Eukaryota > Metazoa > Chordata > Actinopteri > Perciformes > Harpagiferidae > Harpagifer > Harpagifer antarcticus. Next base: position 16,063,461 of record CADEHL010001005.1, read on the forward strand.
GTCAAACTAATTATTAATAACTGTGAGAGGAGGGAACAGAGTCAGACACTTTGTTACTGATGGAGGTACACTGAGCAGGTGAACAAATGGCTCTTTTCTCTCTCTAAGGAAGGGGGTAGACAACACAGGGGAAGGAAACACATTATTTCTGTTATAACATTTGTTCAACAACATTTTCTGATGGATAATGTCTCTCTCATAACTATGTTTGTTCTTTCAGGCTTTAATGAAACAGAAAACTACCAAGCTTATATCTTTGCTCTCACTTTACTGTGTTACTGTTTTATTGTGCTGGTAAATGTTTCTCTGATTGTGACTGTCATCTTGGACAAAAACCTGCATGAACCAATGTATATTCTACTGTGCACATTTTGCATGAATGGACTTTATGGGACTACAGGTTTCTACCCAAAGTTTCTCTGGGATCTGCTTTCTCCTGTTCATGTTATCTCTTATTCTGGATGCCTTATTCAGGCTCTGGTCATGTACTCATTTGCCTGCAGTGATCTGTCCATTCTTGCAGTCATGGCATACGACAGATATGTGGCTATATGTCGACCCCTGCAGTACAACTCTATAATGTCAAAGCAAAGAGTCTTTCTGTTAGTCTGCTTTTCCTGCTTAACACCTTTCTGCATTATCGGCACAAATATTGTTCTAACGTCTAGATTAAAGTTATGCAGCCCACATATTGCCAGACTGTTCTGTGTGAATTGGATTATTGTTAAACTTGCGTGTTTCCCAGCTGACACTTTGGTTAACAACATAGTTGCATACATTACGATACTCATTTATGTATTTCATGGTTTATTTATCGTCTGGTCTTACATGTATCTCATCAAAACATGTGTGCATTCTAAAGAAAATAGAGCTAAGTTCATGCAGACATGTGTGCCACATTTAATCTCCTTAATCACTTTTCTTGTGGCTATCCTTTTAGACATTATGAATATACGATATGGTTCCAAGGATTTATCTCAATCCTTTCAAAACCTTATTGCAATAGAATTTCTTCTCATACCTCCAATTGTAAATCCTCTCATTTATGGTTTTAAATTGACTAAAATTAGAAAAAGAGTTATTGGTGCTATTACTTTTAAAGTTAAATGACGTTTGTCTTGCAAGGCTGAGAAAATAACAAGTCCTATAATAATGAACCTATATATTTTTCTTTTTGTTGACTATATTTGAATCGTATGTTTTGCATGCAATGTATTCTTTGCAAATGTAGATGATCTGCTTTTACCTTAACATTGCAGTAAATGTAGAGCTTATTGTATTTGTAAGTACATCTTAACCCTTGTGTGGTGTTCATATCTGTGTTACTTCATCTCAATTACAAGCAATATAAACAGCATATATGGTTAATATTTGCCCTTTTACATTTATCCCGAACACCCTGTATGTAATGTAAATGCGGGGGGGGGGGGGGGGGGGGGCGGGTGTTCTGATATATGTTCCTCACAGAAAATGAGCCAAGGCCATTGAGTGTGGGTTTGAAAAAATAATTTATCATTTCATTTTTCTTTAGCTAAATAATGAAAACAGGTCCCACAGACCCGAATACCATACAAGGGTTAGATACTCTATGTATACCAAACAGTTTGCTTATTGTATATTCACACTTATTAATTGTGCTTGCTTCCTTGTCTGTTTGCCTCATTGCAGTAAGGAATAAAATGAATGTTTATATTAAACTAAAATTGTCTCTTTTTTTCTCCTCATTTTCAGTAACTTGATTTGAGACTATACAAATAATTCCAAACAGAATGCTGGTTGTATTTTATTTTGAATTAAATTATTTTTGTCTAGTTTTTTAAATGCACAATTGCTTTGCATATGAAGTCTTTCATTTTTAACTATAAACTTTGCATAGTGTTTAATTGTGTGCATATCTCAAATGAACTGTTTTCACAAAATATATGTGCACTTTTCACCTATGTAATTCATGACAAATGTTGCCTTGTTACACTGTCCTTAAGACAAAAGTTGTTGAAGAAATGTGGTTTGGTTAAAAAACTTTAGCTCAAACCTTTCACAACGTTTTGTTAGTACAGTTTCTTCTCATACATAAACTTAAATCTCTCTTTAATGGTTGGAGTTTTAGATGTATGGATGTTAATACTTTTTTTTCTAAAGGCACTGCTTGACCAGCTTGTGGCTGTGTTTTACTGGATGTTTTGCACATTTGGAAAATGTTAGCTTGGTATGCCTTGAAAAATCAGCTGAAAACTTCAAAACCCCGAAATATCCACATTTAGCTGAGTCTAGTCAGTTGTACAATGATTTATATTGTTGAAAATGTTGTTGCACAACTAAAACACTTTGATCTTTTAAATAAGAGAATCCACTCTGTGGCCATTTGACTGTTTTCTTGTATTGAGGTATAAAATAAATTGAAAAAAACAGAAACGTCATTATCCTACTTAAGTAAATAAGTATCATTGTGATGCTAACATAGCAAAAAAAGAGAAATAGGTTAGCTTGGGGATGTTAAATAGTTAGATATTATGTTGTAAATAAATATGTTTAATTGTTACATGTCATTTGGTCTTGTCTCAACCTTGTTAGCTGTTAAGCCAGGCTGTAACATCTAGGGGATTTGTTGGATCAACTCCGGTTCATCCAAAAAATTCAAATCCACAAAGCTTCCTGCACGAAAACACATATAAAAAAATGCAAACCACGTCAAAAAAATCCAGACGAACCCCCACATATTACAGCCTGGCACAATGGCTGCGGCAAAGATGGGAGACAAGACGAGTTTACGTATAACAAGAACATATTTATTTACAAGTAACAATTGAACGTGAACGTCAGTTATCAGTTATATTTAAGGGTGTGAAAATATGCATCAAACTAAGTAGCAAAACAAAAGTGAGCTCCAGTGTGGGATGGTGTTGGGCTTTTTATCCAAGCCGCTCAGCTGTGGATCAGCAGACCTGGCTGAATTGGAGGTCACACAAAGGGCCAAAAAGCAGAGAAACCTGAAAGGAGGGTGTCCTAACAAAGTGAACTAGTAAATATGCAAGGGCTGATGAGGGAATGATTCACATCTGTTTAACGAAACTAGGTGAGGGGTGCCGAAATTGCAAGGGCCGAGAAAGAGGCAGGTTCTGACTCAACATGAGAGCAAATTAGTTATTAATAATACATTTTATTTATCAAGCGCTTTATCAAGTGCTCAAAGACGCTTTACAGAGGTAAAAACAAATCTCTAAGTAATTCTAATTAAAATAGAGCAATAAAACTGCATTTTTCACAAGGACATGTCATCAATCACACATTAAAAGCTAGTCTAAAAAGGGGGGTTTGGTCAGTGTTTTGAAGGTGGGAAGGTCAGTACAGCCTCTGATTTGTTGTGGGAGTGAGTTCCAGAGGGTGGGGGCATCAATGGAGAATGCTCTGTCACCCCAGGTGGAGGTTGGCTTCTGATGAGCAAAAGCTGCGGGAATGGGTGTGGTTGTGGAGCAGTGAGGTAGTTGGGGGCCTGGTTGTTGAGGGGCTTTGTGGGTTAGGAGGAGGATTTTGAAATGTATTTGTTGTCGGACGGGAGCCAGTGCAGGATCTGGGGCCTCATTTATAAACGGTGCGTACGCTCAAAAGATGCCGTACGCCAGTTTCGAAGCAATGTTTGCAATTTATAAAAAATAAACTTGACGGGAAAATGTGCAGTCCTCCACGCAAACTCTGACCCACCGTTGGCAGAAAGAAGAATGGAGAGAAATATGTGGAAATAATACCATAAATAGAATGTTACCTCTCATGTATCCTATATGAAGAATTCATTTTCAAAAATTGATTAAAGCCAATCTTAAAGGTCCCATGTCATGCTTTTCCGGTTATTACCCGTCCCCCCTTGTGTGTTATGAAGGTTTTTATGCATGTAAACGGTCTGCAGAGTCAAAAACCCTCAAAGTACACCCTGTAGGGAGTAAAACACAGAAAAGACCTCCCCAAAACGCCTCGTTAGAGATTTCTCATGTTTTCTTCCTGGGAATCGTGACTTAGGGATACCCAGTAGCCACACCCAGAACTATGGCGCACCCTCTGCCAGCCGAACATATATACTGTTGGAAGCTCAGGTTCAGTTCATAACTGTATCCAGTCATGCCAACGAGGGTCTGTTTCCTGTCTTGTGAGGGGAAATCTTCAATGTATGCCTTACCGAGGGCAGAACCACGAAGAAGTCAGTGGTTGACATTTCTTGTTAACACTGTTCCTTCAGATGTTCGAGCCGGTATTGTACTGTGTGCGCGGCATTTCACGGACCAAAGCTTCACAAACATTGCAGCGATTCATGCCGGATGTCCACAGCGTAGGACACTAAAGGACGATGCTGTTCCTACTTTGTTTGGACCAGCGGGAGATTCGGGTACACAACCTGTAAGTATGCATTGTTGTTTGTGTATTTATGATGTTTAAAACAAACAAGGTATCTACCAAGACTGTTTAAATGGGTAAACGTTTTTCGGGCTGCTAAGCCATTGACACAGTGCTAGCTGGGCTAACTAAGTTGCTAGCGTTTCCATTAGTGTTGTCACGATTCCAACATTTTGGTTTCGATACCGATACCAAGTCAAGAATTGCAATTCCGATTCTTTTTCGATACTTTTCTTTTATTATTTTCATGATGAATAAAATTGTAGTTTATCTGTTAAGTGTTTTCTTACAACATGGTCTCTTCTTTATACTTGAGTTTATGTGATTTCTTTGATAGTTAACTTTATATTTTATTAACATGTAATGGTACGGTAACATTAAAATGATTGACAAAATGTACATTGCAGATGTTAGCCACATTGGTAAGTTAGCTAAAAATATAGCCATATTAGACAGTTATCATTGCCATTAATTGCCTCATCAAACTACGAAAACGTTCATTTGTCACAAAATAAATTACACTTGTTTGACTTAGATTTGAGGGCATGGGCTTGAGCATGATGTAATTATGTTATCACATTCGCTAACCTGTCTGTCTTTAAATTCTTTAAACAGCTCTGGATGCCGGTCGGTGAGGTGCTTAGCCAAGTCTGACGTGTTGGCTCCCTTGGTTTGCAGGGATCTAAACCATGTCTTACAGACAGGCCTCGTGGTGTCCGTAGGCTTGCCCTCACTGTCAGAGATATAGCTAAAATACTTCCAAATTTCGCTTCTGGTGTCTTTTTTGTCAACAAGCCGAGGCGCAGCGGCAGTTGCACTCCCACTTGCAGCCATGCTTCTCGTTTTCTCACATGCTCTGGCAGCTAGCACGTGCATGAGAGAGGGGAGGCACTTGAGCGTGCTTGAGAGGGGAGGGACTGCAGGCACGGCTGCAGTGCAGGGAGTGGTGTTACGGTGTGTGTGGGAAGTAGGACCCAAATGCAGATTGTAGTGACAAAAATGACTCCTTTATTTCAAGGCTACATAAACATAAACACAAAGACAGAACATAACACTCACCGCAGACCAGGTCATGACACAAGACGAACCGACAAAGACAGACAGAAAAACCAGAACTTAAATACACACAAGACTAATCACACAAACAAGACAGGTGAGGAGGGAGGAGAAAACACAGGGACACCAGGTGAACACAATCGGGTAAATTAGACACACCAGGGAAACTGACAGGGAATCACAGACAGATTACAACAGGCAGGAAACGGGGGGTGAACACTTTACAAAATAAAACAGGAAACTAAAGACAGAAACAGACAGACAAAACATAACACGGACAGATCGTGACAGAACCCCCCCCTCAAGGGACGGATCCCAGACGTCCCTAAACCCCAAAAACAAAAATCCCACACAGTCCAGCAGGGTGGGTGGAGGGGGTCCGGAGGAGGGACGTATCCCTAGGCCACCAGGGTGGGTGGAGGGGGTCCGGAGGACGGGACTAAGCTGACCGCCCAGGGGCACAGCAGAGGACCAGGAAGGGGGCCCGGGGCAAGGCAGAGTTCAAGGTGGGGGTCTCGGGCGGACGGCCCGGGGGCAAGGCAGAGTCCATGGTGGGGAACTCGGGCGGACGACCCGGGGGCAAGGCAGAGTCCATGGTGGGGAACTCGGGCGGACGACCCGGGGGCAAGGCAGAGTCCAAGGTGGGGGTCTCGGGCGGACGGCCCGGGGGCAAGGCAGAGTCCAGGGTGGGGAACTCGGGCGGACGACCCGGGGGCAAGGCAGAGTCCAAGGTGGGGGTCTCGGGCGGACGGCCCGGGGGCAAGGCAGAGTCCAAGGTGGGGGTCTCGGGCGGACGGCCCGGGGGCAAGGCAGAGTCTAAGGTGGGGAACTCGGGCGGACGGCCCGGGGGCAAGGCAGAGTCCATAGTGGGGCGAAGGCCACAGCGGGCGAACTCAGGGGGCCGAGCATGAGGGCGAAGACCAGACAACTCCGGAGGCCGGGCAGGACCCGGTGTCGGCCGGACAGGAACCGGAGCCGGCGGGACAGGCTTCGGCAGGATCCCCCACGGAAGAGGACCAGGAGTTGGCAGGACCCCCAGCAGGAGAGTGGACGACGGGACCTCCAACGAGACAGGACAAAGGGTTGGCAGGACCCCCGGCAGGGGAGTAGACGACGGGACCTCCAACGAGACAGGACAAAGGGTTGGCAGGACCCCCGGCAGGAGAGTAGTCGGCGGGGCCTCCAACGGGACAGGACACAGGGTTGGCAGGACCCCCGGCAGGAGAGTAGTCGGCGGGGCCTCCAACAGCACAGGACATAGGATTGGCAGGACCCCCGGCAGGAGCGTAGTCGGCGGGACCTCCAACGGGACAGGACATGGGGTTGGCAGGACCCCCGGCAGGAGAGTAGTCGGCGGGGCCTCCAACGGGACAGGACAAAGGGTTGGCAGGACCCCCGGCAGGAGACTAGTCTGCGGGACCTCCAACTGGACAAGACATGGGGTTGGCAGGACCCCCGGCAGAGGGCTAGTCTGCGGGACCTCCAACTGGACAAGACATGGGGTTGGCAGGACCCCCGGCAGAGGGCTAGTCTGCGGGACCTCCAACTGGACAGGACATGGGGTTGGCAGGACCCCCGGCAGGAGACTAGTCTGCGGGACCTCCAACTGGACAAGACATGGGGTTGGCAGGACCCCCGGCAGAGGGCTAGTCTGCGGGACCTCCAACTGGACAAGACATGGGGTTGGCAGGACCCCCGGCAGAGGGCTAGTCTGCGGGACCTCCAACTGGACAGGACATGGGGTTGGCAGGACCCCCGGCAGAGGGCTAGTCTGCGGGACCTCCAACTGGACAAGACATGGGGTTGGCAGGACCCCCGGCAGAGGGCTAGTCTGCGGGACCTCCAACTGGACAGGACATGGGGTTGGCAGGACCCCCGGCAGGAGACTAGTCTGCGGGACCTCCAACTGGACAAGACATGGGGTTGGCAGGACCCCCGGCAGAGGGCTAGTCTGCGGGACCTCCAACTGGACAAGACATGGGGTTGGCAGGACCCCCGGCAGAGGGCTAGTCTGCGGGACCTCCAACTGGACAGGACATGGGGTTGGCAGGACCCCCAGCGGAACCTCCAACGGTACAGGACATGGGGTTGGCAGGACCCCCGGCAGAAGACTAGTCTGCGGGACCTCCAACTGGACATGAGTAGGGGCTTGAGTGGGGACTCGAGAGAGGGCTTGAGAGGGAACTTGAGAGGAAACTGGAGAGTGGACTCGAGAAGGAACTCGAGAGTTGACTCGAGAGGTAACTCGAGAGGGGACCTGAGAGGGGACTTGAGAGGGAACTCGAGAGGAGACCTGAGGGGAAACTTGAGAGGTGACTCGAGAGGACACTGGAGAGTTGACTTGGGAGGTGACTCGAGAGGACACTGGAGAGTTGACTTGAGAGGTGACTCGAGAGGACACTGGAGAGTTGACTTGAGAGGTGACTCGAGAGGACACTGGAGAGTTGACTTGAGAAGGAACTCGAGAGGTGACTCGAGAGGTAACTCGAGAGGGGACCTGAGAGGGGACTTGAGAGGGAACTCGAGAGGAGACCTGAGGGGAAACTTGAGAGGTGACTCGAGAGGACACTGGAGAGTTGACTTGGGAGGTGACTCGAGAGGACACTGGAGAGTTGACTTGAGAGGTGACTCGAGAGGACACTGGAGAGTTGACTCGAGAGGACACTGGAGAGTTGACTCGAGAGATAACTCGAGAGGGGACCTGAGAAGGGACTTGAGAGGGAACTCGAGAGGAGACCTGAGAGGGGACTCGAGAAGGAACTCGCGAGGTGACTCGAGAGGTAACTCGAGAGGGGACCTGAGAGGGGACTCGAGAGGAGACCTGAGGGGAAACTTGAGAGGTGACTCGAGAGGACACTGGAGAGTTGACTTGAGAGGGGACACGAGAAAAGACTCGAGAGGGGACCTGAGAGGGGACCTGAGAAGGAACTCGAGAGGTGACTCGAGAGGTAACTCGAGAGGGGACCTGAGAGGGGACTTGAGAGGGAACTCGAGAGAGGGCTTGAGAGGGAACTCGAGAGGAAACTGGAGAGGGGACCTGAGAGGGGACTTGAGAAGTGTCTGGAGGGGAAACTTGAGAGAGTTGGTTTGCCAACAGAACACGGGGTGCTGGAGTCGGCCGGTACGCCGACAGGACACGAGGAGCTGGCGTCGGCCGGTACGCCGACAGGACACGGGGAGCTGGTGTTGGCTGGGGAGCCAACAAGAGACGAGGTGCTGGAGTCGGCCGGTACGCCGACAGGACACGGGGAGCTGGAGTTGGCTGGGGAGCCAACAGGAGACGAGGTGCTGGAGTCGGCCGGTACGCCGACAGGACACGGGGAGCTGGTGTTGGCTGGGGAGCCAACAAGAGACGAGGTGCTGGAGTCGGCCGGTATGCCGACAGGACTCGGGGAGCTGGCGTTGGCCGGTAAGCCAGTCCTGGAGCCGAAACTGGAGTCGCGACCAGGGGTACTGGAGCCGGTACTGGAGCCAGAACCATGGCTGCTGGGGCCGGAACTGTAACCGGAACCATGGCTGCTAGGGCTCGGGCTAACCTGGCCTTGCGACGACTCCTTTTAGCAGCCGCCTGAATACTCCGTGGACCTCCATAAGCCAGACGAGTACCCGAGAACGGATCCTGGACAGGAGCAGGAAATGGGGAAGAAGCCGGGGCTGACTCCAGACGGAACCCACCAAGGCGTATGGTGCCAGGTTGGGAATCGGGAGGCAGGGAGCTAGCATGCCCGGGGCTAGCAGGCCGGGAATCACACACCGGGAGGATCTTTGAAATCCAGCCAGGTAAGAACTTCACCAAACCTGGTTTCTCTCTAGCCATTTGGCGCGCCTCCGACAACACAGCCTCTCGCTGCTGAACTCCGGGTGCTCTCTTCCATCGATCCGAGCAGTTAGCCAAAAAAAAAGGAAAAATTCAATAATTCCCACTCGAACGGATCTGCTGGGCCCATTTCTGGTCGGTTCGTAATGTTACGGTGTGTGTGGGAAGTAGGACCCAAATGCAGATTGTAGTGACAAAAATGACTCCTTTATTTCAAGGCTACATAAACATAAACACAAAGACAGAACATAACACTCACCGCAGACCAGGTCATGACACAAGACGAACCGACAAAGACAGACAGAAAAACCAGAACTTAAATACACACAAGACTAATCACACAAACAAGACACAGGTGAGGAGGGAGGAGAAAACACAGGGACACCAGGTGAACACAATCGAGTAAATTAGACACACCAGGGAAACTGACAGGGAATCACAGACAGATTACAACAGGCAGGAAACGGGGGGTGAACACTTTACAAAATAAAACAGGAAACTAAAGACAGAAACAGACAGACAAAACATAACACGGACAGATCGTGACAAGTGGAAGCAGAGCGCTGAACACACACGGCTCTTATTAAAACTGCGCTTTCTTACCGGAGTACTTTTCCCCGTCATTCTTAAAGTAGGCTACTGATACTAATGAAACGGATGAATTGTAACTTTTTTAACGGCAGGGTATCGCGGTACCTTTCAAGTTACAAACTACAGACCCGGCGCCAGAACAAATCTAAAGGGAGGGCATATGATTTTCATGGGAGGGCACACAAAACCGTGACAAGCAAGGCCAACAGCATTGCGCAAAGAACGCACACTTATCGCAAATACATACACAAATAAAGGGCAACATAGAAACCACTTTTGAAACTTTGCATGGCAGCACAAACACTGGTAAATTACGAGCAAGGCACACTGGTTAAGGATGGCATGAGAGAAATAGTAGAGACGGAGACAATGAACTGTTTAGCCCGCCTTGGGCATGGTTTATTTTCCTATGCACTGCAGGTGCATCCTTTCGCTCTGCCGAGCTAACTTAGAACAATATTTTGGCCAACTCTGCATCTTTGTGCAGCGTATACTCAAACAGCGATAGGAAGAGCACACTGCCTGACTTGGCAGTGGCGGTTCTAGACCATTTTGACTGGGAGGGCCAGGCTGGGGCCAGTTATTTTCTGAGGGGGGCACAATAAATGCAGGACAAAACAGAGAACTAGACAGTATGAAGTAATTGCGCATAAGAAAACAATGCAATACAGTTATTGGTATTTGTTTCAGTCCACATATTTATTTCAGATTGATTTTATAGTTATTACTGTTAGCTTCAGCTTAACCTGTTAAACTCGAAGGTCACCGCCGGCTGGGACCCTGTTTTTTTTTTTCACAACACTGTGTCTCAGGGCATCTTAATATTTAAAAAACTATGAATGTGTTATACCAGATTAACGAGAAGAATCTCAGCTAACTGACGATACGAACCATTTTTACCGAAACAAAACACAAGTCTCACAAGAAGCGTTAGCATTAGCCCTTAGCTAAAACGGGCAGATGCTACTTCCGGTGCTAACTAGCAAAAACGATCTTTAAAACTTAATATTCTCTGCACAAACTACATATCATCTGAAAGCTGATACTCCACAGATTATTTTGTTATAAGTATCATCACTGTAGGACACAAACTCACTGAGCTAGCAGCCAGAACAGAGAAAAAAAACAGTTTTCAAAACCATAACAATAATGATGTTTTACCGTTGCTGTTTTGTGATCAAAAGTCGTGTTCAAGGGAATAAAAACGCTGCTCAAGGTTAATCCAATGTCTCTTAGTCACTTTATAATTGTTCCTGATAATCTATCATTACATGCATGGCAGCAGAGTAGGTATAAAGTTTCGCAGTCCCGAGCTAATGCTGTCTCACGTGCTGTTTACGCAAACCTCTCTCTACTTGACGTAAGTGTTTAGCGGGACTTACTAACTGTCACTCGATTATATTGGCTCTAACGGTTCAGAAAAGATGTCAATCACCCAAATCGACCAATGGGTTCCAAAGATATGATCCTGCGTAGTATAAACTACGCCTGCTCCGGCTCCATTACGCATTACGCAGCAAGACCGCACCGCAGCAGGACAGCACCACAGCACGCAGCGACGATAGCAGGTAACAGGTAACAGAGCACATTTCAAGGACGTTGATTTCTTTGCTTTTAGATCTTTTTCTTGTGTATCCTCTTTCCATTTTAGCAAATAATGGCAGCCAGAAGGGAGAGCTTCACCACCGAACAGGTGCTAGAGATGCTAGCTGACGATAGCGGGGCTATGATCATACCAGATGACTCTTCGTCGGATGATGAAGATCTCCTCCAGCCAGACCTGGATCCGGACAGTAGTGACTCGGATGTTGAACTTCCACCACGGGAAAGGTATGTAATCTCTCTGTTTTTATATATTACTTTTGTGTTTGGTGGAACTGCGTCACAGTGCTAGCTTAGCCAAGAAGCTACAGGAATGATTAGGCAAAATGCTAAATAGTGTTACTTGTCTTTTTGGAGTTACATTTTCTAAATGAATGGCCAGTGAATGAATATATATATATGTGTTTACTTATTTATTTGGTGTAATATTATTCATTTATAGTCCAATATTATCCTTTTTATATATTACTTTTGTGTTTGGTGGAACTGCATCACAGTGTTAGCTTAGCCAACAGGAATGATTAGCCAAAATGCTAAATAGTGTTACTTGTCTTTTTGGAGTTACATTTTCTAAATGAATGGCCAGTGAATGAATATACATGTGTTTACTTATTTATTTGGTGTAATATTATTCATTTATAGTCCAATATTATCCTACAAGTATAAGCCAGTGAATTAATCTAATCTCTTTGTTTTTCCACATTTGTTAGATAAGGAGTGACCCCAGCAGGACAAAACCACACACCCAGAAGACTTTCAGGGAGCAGCTTTCTGCAGAATTGTTGGAGTTTTCTGAAGGCCCTGCTGAAGGCCCTGCACCTCCATCACCCCCTCCTCCACCACTCACATGCATGCCCGACTATTATGGGGAAGATGCCACCAAGGTCAGGAAGAACTGCAGGAGGTGCCTAGATGCTGGACTCAAAAGGGTGAAGACATCTGTGCACTGCAGGCAGTGGCGGTTCTAGAACATTTTACATGGGGTGGCAAAGGGGGGGCAAGAGGTCATGCCAGGGTGGCATGGGAGGGCGGACAGTACGTGGTATTTTACACTGTATATAACCTATTTATTGTTAATTCATGCCCTAACACAAGTGTTCTTAATGCACAAGAGAAACAAGGTGTTCAGACAAACAATCGGGTGCCCTTTGAGTCCCCCAAGCTTAATTCAATAATTTTAAATGAAAGGAAACTACAAAATGTATTTTAAAGCAATTAATTAATGGAACAGGTTGTTTTGCATTACAAAAAATGTGTTGTCTTAGTATTAGACAGACATATTTGCATGTGCTCACTAAGCATTATTACATATTAATTTAATATTAAACAAATCAAAATGGCCAATTATTCCAAAATGTTGCTGCTAATATAATTATATGCTTGTCAACTTTAACTGATCAAAAATAAATTCTGAAAAAATACATGAATTATCTATGAAATTGCAATATTGACACACGTCCCTCAGTTTGTTTCAACCCCGTCACGCCATATCATTTACCCTCCTATTAAAATAATGGATCAGTCCATGGGTGATCTGCATTGAGGGAATTACATCACAAAAATGTCAGTTTCTTCTCTTACCTCAGTTTTTGTATTTTCAGATTAAGATTGACAAGCTCAACATTTCAACTCTGTTATATGAATTAATAATAGTAAATAATTGTTTATTACAAAATAAACAATAGTTTTGCAAAATATTACAATTGTGTAATGTCCTTGATTTCCATGTGGTGCCATATCTTAGCTAAACAAGGTATCATGGCTACTTTTTGTCAAAAACGTCAACCGTGTTACATTTTTTCAAGTAAATTCCTAGTAATTATTTATATTTTGTGCCTGGGGTGGGAAAATGTAAGTAGTCCACTACCAGATGTTATGACCAAACATTTTGGTTTCATTTTTCAAAGATATAAAGACCCAAAAGGCACCCGATTCAGAAAATACTCTAATTCTGCATACTGTAAGTACTTAATTATAATTAAGTACACAAATGACATGACCCATCTCTTCAGAGAGCTAAAGGTGACCTGCAGCAACACATTTCAATCAATAATTGTCAATACTAAGAGCTGCTAGATTGTGCTGCTGTAATGGAATATGTAAGGAGAATAAGAACATACTATGTGGTCCAGCTGGAGTTTCATCTGCCTCCTGATCCCTGCCTCTGTCCCTCTTTCTGATACTTCATCTTTATTCCTCACATATATTTCTTCTTCTTCACTAATGTCTTCATCTCCTCCTCTTCCTCCTGCTCTGACCCTCCTGGTCTCTTCAGTGAACTCTCTTTTCCTTTTCCTCTTTCTGTTCATCCTGATCTCTTCTCAGATATGTATTTTTGTTGTTGTTGAATCACTCCTATACTCTGGCCTGCAAGAGTCTACTTGTGAAAAGCACTGGTACAAATGCTTGTATAACTTTACACGTTAGGGCCATGTAGCCTAGCTAATAAGTAGCATATCATCAGAAGGTATTTATCAAGCGCACACAGGCAGCTGTGTTTAGATCCAGTTTTTACGGTAAAGGATGTATCCTGGTTTCATTGATCTGGCCTCATTGCTGTGATGTGTAGTTTACGTGGATTTAATAGTAGGCTACCGCATAGTTTAGCAAAGTGATCGATCTCCCAGCTAACGCTGTCTGCGTAGTATTTTGTAACGCAACGCCCCAAACAGCGCCCATCTGTTAAATGCTATCGATTCAAAAGGCAGTGTTTTATTAATATTTAGTTTCAAGCTCTCGTCCTTAGTAAAAACAAAACTAGTGGAAGGGGAAATGCTCCCAGGGGAAGCTGACCCATAGGCGCTGGGACAGCTCGCTCCCTCTCTGCAGCGGTGTGAGCCGCGTTGGAGTCAAATGTTACCTATGTTTCCATTTTTTTTTATTGTGCAAGTACACTTACACACACTGACCTACAGTGTAGTTTTATTGTATAGTGCGTTGGTAGTTACATACACACACACAGCTACACTTACACATACACACCTACACATACCCACACAGCTACACTTACACACCTACACATACCCACACACACCTACACTTACACACACCTACACACACTCACACACAAACAAATATTTAAAAATAAAAATTATTTAAAAAAATATTTATTTATTTTTGTTGTTTTGGGTGGAATGAATACCTTGTTATGGAAATCCGAGACTCAATACTGTGGAGAGTACAAGTCAGAGTGATAAAACAAATAAATGGTGAAACAGACAGAGTTGTCCTTCTGGTTATTTATTTGAAGCTTCAAATACAAAAACGCAATACAAAGTCACAGGTCTCACAGAGTATAGGATAGTCTGCAGGAGTGTGCGCAATAGTCATAAAATAGAAAAGCTTATATACAAGAAAAGGCAGGCAGACAAAGTTTGCTCGGACATCTGCTTTCACACGTCTCATATTGTTATGGGTGTTACAACTTTGTGTGAGACACCCGTGTCAAAAGGAGTAGTTTCAACATAGTAGGCCAAATGAGCTCTGTGGCCTTGAAGCGCTTGGGAATAAAAACCCACATTAGAGTATGAGAAGAAAACAGCACATCTCAGGAAATGATATAGGTGTTTTACAATGATTTGAGAAGCATTTGGTTTAAGCATATAAGGATATAATAAAAATGTCCACTACATTCTCCCCTTTTGATCATACTTGATCAATGAAAAATAACAAATGACAGGATAGACTGATATAACACATCAATGAATACACTCCATTGCTGGTTTAAGTAAACATCACAAATATATCATAGAAAACTGGCTGTTTTTGTGGAGGACAGACTCCAATATAATGTAAGCATAAGAGGAGGGTACATTCGATACATGGATTATATTGTAGTGTCAAAATCAGACTCTTCTGATTCTAGCTGGTCTATCTCACTGTGGCGCAAAGGATTGTTGTGTAATGGAATAGTAGTATACTGAACGAAAGCTGAGGATACCATGCTGGAAACGCACTTCTTCCGTATTGGGATAATCAAACAGGTACAACTGATTAATAGGCCGAAAATGATCACCAGGGGTGTAACTATCCTAGCCAGCCATGCTTCCCACCCGCCTGATGTAAGCCAGGACCACCAGTCCCAGCCACCTGCGTTGGATATGTCATCCGCTTTCATGTCGGCTAACAGGTTGTTAAGATGCAGCACGGTGTCAGTGATGTTCTTGGTGGCGTCGGGAATGTAAGTGCAACAGGAGTCACCGATCACATGACACAGGCCACCCTTTGAGGCGAACAAAAGGTCAAGAGCAAATTGGTGCTGCATGAGCATGTTCCTAGAGGCTATTATGAATGGGGTCAATGCCTGGAAGCCTTGCGTCGTCTCGTAAGTGAGGTTCTCTAGCCGAACGTGTAAGGTATCTATGTTATGGGCATTGTTTACTGTACCCCACCATGGGAACAGGCCGCTAACGAATTTAGCTCCAGCGGACGTCAGATCTCTTTTTACTTTGTGGTGGTTTCTTAGGGTCGGGGCAATGCATGTAGTCGCACGGGTCTAACTGCACTGTGCTATCTTCCCCATCCCTTAGAGTAATGTTACCAATCTCTGTCTTGACCAGCCCCTCTGCCCATGTGGTTCGCACTGCTTTCCCCATGTACCTCTTAGATACCTCGATTTTGGCTGACATGCTGTGTGCTGACCATGGATACATAACATATAGGACTAGTCCTAACACAACTATCATGGCAAGTATGCAGAGGAACCATTCTATGATTGTCCAGGCTCTCCAGTCGTATCCGCACTTTACACATTGCTCACGGTTGCGTTGTCGTCTTTCCAGGCGAGCCCTCATCACGAGGCGGGAATGCTCCATGGGGTGTGTGTGTGTATTCCCTCGGTCGATTTTGTGACACGGACAGTCAGACTCCGCACACTGATAACACAAACGAGGAACCAGAGGCATATGGAACCGCTCAGCTGGCACTCGCTCGTGACACCTTGTGTGTAGTGTGTTTTGGTGTATGTAGTGCAAGTGTGGTGCTGGTGGTGACTTGGACACGTCACTTGTTGTCGTCTTCCGTTGGTGACTAGGACACGTCACTTGTTGTCGTCTTCTTCTACTGTTTCTCTTTTCCTGTGACTACGACCTTGCAGTGACTGGCGTGGACCCACATAGCTCTCTCGGCAACCTTGACCGCCGTCTTGGTGATGAGAAGCACCTGGTAGGGACCTTGCCAACGATTGGATTTCCAGCTCTTTCTTCGGAAATCCTTGACCAGCACGAAGTCGCCGGGTTGGAGATGGTGAAGTGGACCAGTGGCAGGGGTAGGTAAGGCTGCGGCTACCTGACGTTGGATGTCTGCTAAAGTGGATGACAGGTTAACACAATATGACAACATAGCATCCTCACACAAAGTTGTGGAGGGAAGAGGACATCCTGGAGCCTTGAGTCCAATCTGTGGAGGAGCCCCAAAAAGGATTTCAAATGGGCTGAGTTGACTCCGTGTTCTTTTCCGCATCCGCATGTACATCAGCACAATGGGCAGAGCTTGTGTCCATGACAGACCTGTGTCTGCACAGCATTTTGCTAGTTTGTTTTTGATTGTGCAGTTCTCTCTTTCCACCCCACCCCCACTCTGTGGATGATACGCACAATGCTTTCTGATGTCCATGCCCATGTATTCTCCTATCTGCGTAATGGCCTCATTAGCAAAATGTGAACCGTTGTCGCTAGAAATTTTGTCTGGTAGTCCCCATCTAGGAATGATTTCCCTCAGTAGTGCCTTTGCCACAGCATTTGCTGTCTGTGCTTTTACTGGGAAAGCTTCAACCCATTTGGACCACATGTCCACCACCACCAGACAGTGCTTCGTACTCTCTGATGGGCTAAGCTCAATGAAATCCAGCATTAGGTGCTCAAATGGCCTGGTGGGAGGTGGATGTGCTCCGGGTCCTGTAACCTTTACTGGTCTACCAGAATTTTGCATAATGCAAATTAGGCATGCTTCACAGTGCTTTTGAGCTGTTACTGTGAACCCCCTTGTGAACCACTCCTGATTTATAGCCTCTAACATCCCTCCTTTTGACACATGATCCAACCCATGTGTCAACTTAGCGAAATGAGGGAAGAAATGTCTTGGGAGACATGGATTGGAATTTGGACCAACTCAGATGCTGGAGGTTGGGTCAAAAACAGCCCCAGCAGCCTTCCACTGAGCCTTCTCAACTGGTGTAGCTAGCTGCTGCATGGAAGTCAGTGACAACATGTTGTCAGTGAAGGAGGAGACAGGGATTTTAACAAATGAGTGTGCGTGAGGTGCGAGAGGAATCAGAGCAGCTGCCTTTGCGGCTGAGTCAGCAGACGCATTTCCTAGGGAAACTGGGTCTGTACTGCTTGCGTGTGCGGAACATTTACAGACTGTAACTTCAGATGGGAGCAGAATGGCGTCTAGTAAGCCTGCAACCAGTACATGGTTAAGTACTGGTTTGCCATCAGATTTCAGAAATTGTCTACACTTCCAGATTGCCCCAAAATCGTGTACTACCCCAAAAGCATAGAGTGAGTCAGTGTAAATAGTCACGGTTTTGCCTTCTGCAAACGTGCAGGCTTCAGTTAGTGCGATGAGCTCTGCTGCTTGTGCTGATAGATGACATGGGAGCGGTCTGGAACGGAGTACAGCAGAATCTGAAACAACAGAAAAACCCACCCGATTAGTGCCCCCTTGGTCGCAAGAGGCAGACCCATCAACATACAAAAGGAGGTCAGCGTTGATCAGAGGAACGTCTTTTAAGTTCGGTCTAGGTGTGTACACACAATGAGAAGTTCGGCAACACAGACGTGTTCGTCACCGTCTTCAGGCAAAGGCATAAGAGACGCTGGATTCAGAGTGTTACATCGCTTGACATAAACATTAGGTATGTCTAACAGGCTTGTGTGATACCTAAGGTAACGTGCAGCAGAGAGGTGTGATGTTCTCTGTTCACAGAGGATGAGTGAAACAGCATGTGGAACTAACAGGGTCAAAGGTGCATATCCCACAATGTCACGTGAGGAGTTGAGCGCTTTCTCAGCAGCAGCCACTGCACAGAGACATTTGGGCAGGCCAGCAGCTACAGGATCTAGCTTGGAGGAAAAATAGGCGACAGGCCTCTGTTTTCCTCCATGATCTTGAAGGAGAACTGAGGTCATACACCCATGTCGTTCATCCACTGCCTGAGTGAAAGGTTTAGTGTGATCAGGTAGACTTAGAGTCGGTGGGGATTGGAGAACCAGCTTCATATTAATGAAGGCTTTGTCGGCTTCCGGTGTCCATATAAGGTGATCTGTAGGTTTCAAACCAGTGACGTGCGTGATAGTACGCAGTGGCAATTCGATTGGAGAGTAGTTTGGAATGAATGACCTGCAGTATGAACAAAACCCCAAAAATGACATCATCTGTCGCTTAGTGACAGGTTTTGGCAGAGCAGCCAATGATGCAATACGCTTATCTGAAAGCGTTTTTCCCTCTCCTGAAATGACATGACCCAAAAATGTAACTATTCTTTGTACATATTGGAGTTTAGACAAACTGGCCTTGTGGCCCTCGGCTGCGAGATGCATTAACAAAGCAATAGTATCAGCCTCACACTGTTCTGCTGTGGGTGCACAAAGCATGAGGTCATCAACATACTGGATGAGAGCAGTGCCTTTAGAAACTTGTAGAGAGGCCAAACTTGTACACAATGCCTGGTTGTACACAGTAGGAGATTCACAGTAGCCTTGACACAAACGTGTGAATGTGTAAGGTTTACCATCATATTCAAATGCAAACCAGAATTGGCTGTCTTTGTGTACAGGGACACTGAAAAATGCATTTGAGAGGTCTATGACAGTGAAAAATGCTGCAGAGGCTGGAACTTGAGAAAGAATCAGATAAGGATTTGGGACCAGCGGTGCTCGGGCGTGCACTGCTGCATTTACAGCTCGTAAATCCTGGACAAATCTCCACTCGTCAGGAGGTTTGTCTCTGATCTTTTTGACAGGAAACACTGGAGTGCGGACCGGGGAATCGTTACACGGAATAATTACCCCTTGTTTAAGCAGAGCGGTAAACACTGGCCGAATGCCATCAACAGCTTCACGTTTCAATGGGTATTGGGGTTGATTTGGACGGAACGTGGACTTAGGAGTGATAACTACAGGCTCCGCAGAGCGAATCAACCCCACGTCATATTTGTGAACAGCCCACAGTGTTTGAGGCACTGTTTTTAGCACGTCAGAGAGCTCAGAAATATGACTGAAAAATGAGAACTCCGGCAACTCAGCAACGGGGTTAACATAGTCATCATTGCCTGTGAGAATCAGAGAACGCAGCACATGAACTGAGCAGTCAATGCTGTACTTAAACACGTCATGTGATGGGGAATACTCAATCAACGGGTCATCTGTGCTAGTCCAATCAGTACTAGATTCCCAGTCTTTAACGATTGGACCCAAATCTCTCCATCTATCAGTGGGGCCCCTGGCTAGCGAAATGTGTGGGACCGCCCCTGGGATTTGATACAGCTTGTGTTGTGTGGGTGTGAGTTTAACAGAGATAGCGCTCCACAGCTAATTCCAATACATAGCTTTAAGCATGATCTCATCATTCAGACATTCCAGCAGAAAACTCTCATCATAGTATTTACATGGTTCATCAACCACGTTAGCCATACAATGCAAATGAGAAGTTTCCATG